>CM041779.1:186239783-186979783 GCA_023374045.1 Limonium bicolor | reverse complement strand
CTGTCAACGTTTGTCAGGTTTTCGGCTTAACTCGGGATTTGGAAAAACGTTATATTACATGCGTAGTCGTGTCTCATATATTTAATATACTTAAAGTTTGAACTTGGTTATCGCATGTAATTTAATATACCCTTGTATATTATATAGTTTGTTTCTATATTTGCATGTATAATTCTTAATCATATATTATACATTTCACCTTAGTATTTATTTTCCTAAGGTTTGTTTTTCCAAGTTTAATGTAGTATAATTCATATGTAAGAATACTTTGAATTATATAAATCCTTATTATTCCATGTACTCTTAACATTAGATTTCCATATCTATTGTTTGTAATTCTTTTCTCTTTATCTTATATCATTTTAATTATGATAATATATGTTTATTTGAACCATATGGTATTTTCACTCCATAACATATATTTATTTATATATATGTATTATGGGACCATTTTAATATGGTAACCTTTATAATATATTCATTCTCTTTTAATGAATATTTCTTATTTTATAAATTTTTGTTCTAAAATTCTCATTATTTCCGAACATCACCCGTGTTCTCTTAAATATTTACAAAATCCACCACATAATTTATATAATGTTATATTATAGTTATATAACATATATTATGACATTTATGTTATTAAAACAATTATAACCTATAGTTATAAATTGTTATAAAATACCAAACAGCCCATAGCATTCTCGGTTTTATTATAATTCCACCATACTTCCATAATTTACAAATCAACCCCAAATTATATTTCATTGTCACACTTATAATATATACCTTATGTTATAATCCTTAAACCTTAATATAATTATAACCTATGGTTATAAAGTGTTATAATTGTCGAACAGACCCTAGGCCTGTTTCAAATTAATTTCCAACCCTCCAACTTTCCATATTTACGGTTTCTACCATAAATGTTACCCATATGTAACAATGATATAAAATATCATATATTATACTTATATAATCCATATTAACTCCAAATTTAACCAATAAATTCCTAAAATTCCTAATAACCCATAGGTGTATAAATACCATTTTATACCCAAAACTTTCGGTAATCACCTATATACCCATATGTTATATAATTTTACATTTTAATACATAACTTAGTATAATTTGATAATTAAATTAATAAATCATCAAATCTGGTCAAAGTCTTTTGCTTGGTCAATGTTTGACTTCCAAACATCATTTTGACCCCATTTTCTCGGTAATTACATAGATTACCCCAAAATTTTCAATATTTGCAATTTCACCCCAAAACATTATAAAATCTTATAATTTTTATTTAAATACATTTTAAATCCCAATTTTCTGCTATATTCACCTACAACCCTCCAATGTTTGATTAATTATGGCTTTGACCCCTTACTTAATAGTAAGTGCATAAAATAAATTAATTAAGCTTTTAAACTTAAATAAAATGGTCTAATGACATGGCCTTATTACAACTTTGCTTTATAACATAAAATTACACATAAATAGCTCAAAATTTAATATAAGCTCTCGGCCTTGCTGTAGCTTTTATTTTTCCACATAATGTCATAATTTGACCATTATGTTAATTAAATCACTTAAATGACTAGCTTAATTTATTTTTCCATACTTAGGTTAAATCACCCATATAAATACCTCCACTCTCAGCACATAATTTATATATGCTAAGAAATCATAAAATCATAAGTTTAAGGTGTTTATACCATGATTTATGTACTTAAAGCCCTTATACCCATTCGGCAGCTTGGAGGAAAAATCACCACAGCACTCACACATGTTTAATACACCAAAATAAGATATGGTTACACTCCAAGCATGAGCTTAACCATAGAAAAATTAATGTAAGATTTAAGGCAAAAATCACCTTAAAAATGCTAGGTAATCTCCAATGGGTTTCGGCCTGAATTAAACACACACACATGGTGTTAAATTCACCATATAAACATACGGAATAGCTAGACAACAACAAGCTGCTATGGTAATAGGTTTTACCTTGGCAAAATGCCTTAAAGAATGATATTTCCTTTGATTTTTGGCCACCCTTGCTCCAAATGGTTACCAACTGAATAAACATGTAAAATGAAGATTATGATGAATAAACTCATAGAAACAAGAAGAAGCAAACCGGATGGAGAAAATGCTTAAGGTATGTTTTTACCTTATTGATAAGTGTCCAAATGAGCATGTTTTATAGGTGTATTTCATATATTATATTTGCACTTTTTCTGCTCATTTCTCCACTTTGGTTAGTTTTTCCTCTAGTTATGTTTTATTGATTATCTCACAAATTTATTGGTTAAACATGAGGAAAACCAAGCTAGGAGCAAAGTACACGAAGAGACGAACGCGTAGGCGAAAACGGGGATCAAATCGGAGCTCAAACGAAGATTTTAGAGGCAAAAAAATTTTCGTCCGAACCACCGTCCGGACGTACTGGTTCGGACGCGCGCATCGACCTCGTCCGGACCACCTGGTCCGGACACTGGTCCGGACACTGCTATTTTGACAGCTAGAAAGGAGCCGTGTGAAGATAAAAGCCTTATCTCTTCACACGCAAATACCACCGCCTTACCACCCCATTTACCCTATTTTCTCTATAAATACACCTCCAAACCTCCATTAAATCATATCTCATTCCACCCCAAACTTATGCCATTTTCCTTCCATAAAAATACCATAAAACTCTCCACAAAATCACTCATTTCATCCACATAAATTCCATACTACATCTCATCCCATAAATCATTCCACTTCATACCGTTATCCTGTCCAACCTCTGCAAAAAATTAGCAGATAAGATAGCGGAGCGGAAATAAACATCTTTTCAGATGTATTCCTCTACTTCTTATTCTGTCTTTAATATGTCAGGCTAAGGAGGATTTGCTCCGGGCAAAGGTTTTAATTATGGTTTGTTTAATTATGTAATCAATATTTCTACCGGTTAAAATAAATACAGTTTGTTACGCTTAAAGGTTTTCTCTCACCATTTTAATAAATTACATGAATTTATTAAAATGCTTTCCTAAGTCTATTTTGATCAGACCAGGTGATAAATAGACAGGTTAATTAAGCCGTAAATCTGGAGAAAGCTTATTATGATTTAATAGGTTAGTATTTTCAGATGCAATTATAATTCCTCGAATTTAACGTCCGTTTACATAGTATTGCTCGAACCTTGATTAGACCGAGCATTTTCTGGTGAACGAGTTCTTAAGGGTCTATGACTTAGTCCTTAGGATAATAACAGGAATTTTGCCAAACTAATATATTAAACCGGTAGAGATAGCATAATTAATCAGATTATATAAAACCTAAACCCGGAGTTCCATTTAATTCATCTGCACTCAGTAATTTTAATCTGCTTAATATTTTCTCTAAAACAAGTCAATTAACTTCTTCCCCCCTTTGTGACAAGCTTAGGAACTATTTTATCTCGCTATAAGTCCCACGGTTTGACCCCGCCCGCTTCTGTCTTCTATACTACTGCGACCGGGTTTTTATTTGCAGCCCGACGGATATTTTGAGTATTAATTTCTTTCTTTTATCATATTTCACCAGCACTAATCACTCACGATAAATCCATTCTGCAAAATGGCGCCGTTGCCGGGGACTTGATTTAATCTAGTCCCTAAGCCCCGTTAATTCACCTGTTATATTATAATAATCTGTTAATATTAATTTTTTGTTAATCTAATTTTAGACATCTAACTTTGGACATCGGACTTCTGACTTCTGACATCTAATTACTAACTCTTTTATATTGTCATTTAATTTCCATTGTCCTTAACATTTAATTTCCATTGTCCTTAACATTTAATTTCCATTGTCCTTACATTTAATATCCATTGTCCTTTAATATTCCATTGTCTCTAACTACTAACTTAAAATTTCTGTCATTTCGTTCCATTGTCATTTTTTTTTTCCATTGTCATTTCAATTTTCTGTTATTTCTTTCCATTGTCCCTAACTACTAACTTTAAATTTCTGTCAACTAATTCCTAACATTTTTATAATCTAACACATAACAAGTTTCTTTCTCTGTTTTGAGTGGTGAATGCCTTTTACCAGGTCACACAGCTACCCAGAAAATATTAATAATCACACGGTTGGTTACAATAATCAAGAGATCGAGAGAACCTTTCTGCGCACTCTAAGGCAGAACCGAACTCAACAAATACATTACCACCACAGTGATAGATTCTGACCCGGAAGCTAACATGGCATCGACACCAGCGACAGTTCGAAATATCAACAGGCCGTCTAACCAAGGACAACAGCCTGCTATCATCCTTCCTCACCTTAGCCCATCCGAATACGAGAGGCAGAAGCTGAAGCCATATCATCAAATCAGATGTGTGAAAGAGTTGGGCATGTTTGATGGCACCAGTCCAGACGAAGCCCTGTTACATGTTACAAAATTCTTGCAACACGCTAACAGCCTTACTGCAACCGACGCAGTACTCAATATCAAGATTGTCATTATTCCCTCACAGCCTGACGGGAAGTGCGAGCAAGTGGTATCATAGCCTAACACCAAGTACCATCGGTACATGGGACGACATGGCCACCAAGTTCTACGACAAATTCCTACCCCCGAGCCGAACATTGGAGATGATTGCTGAAATTTATAATTTCAAGCAACCTGGGTCGGAGAATATTTGTGAAACTTGGGACCGTTTCAAAGGTCTATTACTTACTTGTCCTCACCATGGTCTGACGAAAGAACAAGTATCACAATTGTTCTACAAGGGCTTGATCGGTCCGTGCAGAACAATGGTGCTATCTTCGTTAGGGGCTGACATTCTGAAAAAGCCAGGAGCACAATTTCTGAACAGCATGGATATACTGGCTCTCTGAGGAATCAGAGACTGGGCCTCCGTGGATAAGGCGTACTCCAGGATTATATCATGTTGGGGAGAGTGATAACAAGTTCGACCAATTGATGAAAAGCCATGAGCAACTCATGGAGAGCAATGCTCAGCAGGCAACAAAAGTCAGTACTCTGCAAAAAGTGGTTGAGCAGATGGCTATGAATTCCTTCCCCCAGCAAGCTAAGTCGATGATTTCCCGAACACCTACTACCCCTCCAGGCTATGCTCCTCTATCCCAACCATCTCCAACTAATTCTTGTACGCAATGTTGCGGGCCTCATGACTATGAACAATGCCCCCAACTACAAGAATTGAAAGCAGCGGAGGAGGCAAACTACATCACCAACAGTTCAGGATACAGACAACCTTGGCAACGTAACATGCAATCCGACCTTCGCTACTCAACACAGAAAATATCCAAAACCCACATACCCTACAAACATCCCAAAACTACAGACCTCAGTCCAATTTCCAAGGAGCCAAAGGCAATATCAACAACAGCCTTATGGCAATGAAGCTTCATCGAGTCGATCAACTCAGCCTCCTTCGAATCCTGAGTCTGAAATGTCTCAAATGCAAGAGATGTTTAAGGCAATGATGGGTAAGTCCAGAGATACGCAAGAGGAGGTCGCAGCTCTGCGCAAAGACCAAACAGCCTTGCAGTCTCAGATTCAACAACTCCTAACTCAACAAAGACCTCCTGGCCAACTCCCCTCACAAACCAATCCAAATCCAAAGGAGTATGCAAAAGCAATCTACGTAGTGGACCAGCCCATCACATTAGCTCAAAGGGAGCAACAACCCGAGAGTGAAATGGTCCCTGAAGTGGAGCAGCAGGCCGAGGAAGAGTACCTCAACACAACCAACTGAAGCTCTATGCCAAATTAGTTGCGATAAACGAAATGATGGAAGGTCCACTAAACCTTACATCACAGCAACCTGAGAGCAAACTGGTTCATATAGTGGACGACTTACCTGAGGATTTGAGTTCCTCTATACCACCACCCCCGTTCGAACCTGAGCAAACGGTATCAAACCTTCTGTTTGAGCTTGAAGACAAGCCATCAGAGGGCAACTTTTACCTCAACTTCATGGAGTCTCCTCCCTCTGAAGTCAATTACCGTTATTTTCCCTCCTTCTCTGTGCTATATCCAGAAAATGAGGATAGTTACATCCTCAAAAATGAAGAGGAGGAAATGCTCGCTCCCGTCAGAACATCCAAACAAAACACCAATATCACCTTCAAGGAGCCATCTCCTTCTGAAGTTGAAATCAATCAGGGCTCTTCCTATGAGCCTCTTCAAAAAGATGAGGATATTTACATCCTCAAATTCGAGGAGGAGGAGCCATCCAACTTTGATCCTCGCACCGAGGGTCATTTATTGAAAAATCTGGGCCCTTCGACAAAGAAAAATAATGCCCACCCAACCCACCCGTTGAAGCCCACTTCCACCTTCATTTACATTCCAGAGGAGGAAATTTACTTCCTCGACTCTGAGCAAACACCACCACTACCATCTTGCATCTATACGGCTAAACAACAGAGGGAGAATGTTTACATTCTCCAATTTGAGGAAGCACTACAACCATCACTCGGTTTTCAATACAATATTAATGGCAGCAAACACCTCCTTCAAAACCAGGTTTTGTGGAGTTTGTCTTTTCCTACTGTAATTGTTGCCGTAATACTTTGTTTTGATCCAGGTGGTTCGGTCCTACATATTGGCAATTTCCTGTTCCCGGTACTACCATTGTCAACATTCATTTATGATCCGGGATAATAAAGAACATGCGTCTAGCTAGAGACGTTAAACCCGGGCAGCTTGGTGGGAGGCAACCCACTATCTATCTTTTGTCTTTCCTTTAATTTAATGTTGTTTTCTTTTTTGTACTATATTTCCCTTTTATATGTTATAATAAAATGCAGGTTTTACTTGAGTTCTTCTGGCTGTGTAGAATATTCCTTACAGGTACATTTCATGACATTCCACAGCTGCACTCAAGTGTGGGGGAGCTCTACACACTCTACGGAATTTGGGGAGTACACTCTTTCCTTTATTTATTGCATGCCCTGTTAATTTAATTCCATCTACGCAATGAGGGCATTGCTTGAGCTTAAGTGTGGGGGAAGAGCCCTTTTCGGGGCATTTTGTGCTTAAAATGTTTAAATCTCTCTGCTTATCTCGCATGTGTTCAAAAAATTAAAATTATGGACCCTGCTAATATAGGTTGTTCTCTTTATGAATAAATAATATTATGAATTGTGGGATAAATGGTACAAATTTAAAAATTTTCAATTGATCACTTTTGAGGAGCATTTTTATGCGGTGTGACCAAATAATCTGCAAATGGTTGGATTTTTATTGCTCAGGGGTTCTTTCTGTCTTCTCTCTTAGGGATTGCTAAGGGGTGCTTCTCTGTTAAAAAAATATACATAAAATAAAGAAGGGACTTGCGAGACACCATTGGCAACCAACAAAGAGAGTTGAGTGTTCTTAAATACAAAGGCGTGATGCCTACATTTTTATCTTCTCATCTCTTATGCAAAAGTGAAACAAATGCATAATTCTATTTTTCCTTTTGTTTTCTCCTCAATGCCCATTCTTGAGAGAAGTTGGCCATGGTAAAAGTTCTCAGAGTCACCTAAACAAAGAAGCATTGAAGTACCTTGGATCATACCCCGAAACTCTATATTTTATTTTTACCCTGAGCACACCTATGCCACCAGCAGTTGATTTTTCACACTCCTCAAAAAGTTTAAAGGTCGTGTATTGTTAACCTCTTTATCCTACCCTCATAATAATATTTGTTAGTATTGAGCATTCCCTACTTACTTGGGTACATGGTTTTGCTTGAGGACAAGCAAAAAGATAAGTGTGGGGGTGTGATAAGTGTCCAAATGAGCATGTTTTATAGGTGTATTTCATATATTATATTTGCACTTTTTCTGCTCATTTCTCCACTTTGGTTAGTTTTTCCTCTAGTTATGTTTTATTGATTATCTCACAAATTTATTGGTTAAACATGAGGAAAACCAAGCTAGGAGCAAAGTACACGAAGAGACGAACGCGTAGGCGAAAACGGGGATCAAATCGGAGCTCAAACGAAGATTTTAGAGGCAAAACAATTTTCGTCCGAACCACCGTCCGGACGTACTGGTTCGGACGCGCGCATCGACCTCGTCCGGACCACCTGGTCCGGACACTGGTCCGGACACTGCTATTTTGACAGCTAGAAAGGAGCCGTGTGAAGAGATAAAAGCCTTATCTCTTCACACGCAAATACCACCGCCTTACCACCCCATTTACCCTATATTTCTCTATAAATACACCTCCAAACCTCCATTAAATCATATCTCATTCCACCCCAAACTTATGCCATTTTCCTTCCATAAAAATACCATAAACTCTCCACAAAATCACTCATTTCATCCACATAAATTCCATACTACATCTCATCCCATAAATCATTCCACTTCATACCGTTATCCTGTCCAACCTCTGTCAAAAATATTAGCAGATAAGATAGCGGAGCGGAAATAAACATCTTTTCAGATGTATTCCTCTACTTCTTATTCTGTCTTTAATATGTCAGGCTAAGGAGGATTTGCTCCGGGCAAAGGTTTTAATTATGGTTTGTTTAATTATGTAATCAATATTTCTACCGGTTAAAATAAATACAGTTTGTTACGCTTAAAGGTTTTCTCTCACCATTTTAATAAATTACATGAATTTATTAAAATGCTTTCCTAAGTCTATTTTGATCAGACCAGGTGATAAATAGACAGGTTAATTAAGCCGTAAATCTGGAGAAAGCTTATTATGATTTATAGGTTAGTATTTTCAGATGCAATTATAATTCCTCGAATTTAACGTCCGTTTACATAGTATTGCTCGAACCTTGATTAGACCGAGCATTTTCTGGTGAACGAGTTCTTAAGGGTCTATGACTTAGTCCTTAGGATAATAACAGGAATTTTGCCAAACTAATATATTAAAAACCGGTAGAGATAGCATAATTAATCAGATTATATAAAACCTAAACCCGGAGTTCCATTTAATTCATCTGCACTCAGTAATTTTAATCTGCTTAATATTTTCTCTAAAACAAGTCAATTAACTTCCCCCCTTTGTGACAAGCTTAGGAACTATTTTATCTCGCTATAAGTCCCACGGTTTGACCCCGGCCGCTTCTGTCTTCTATACTACTGCGACCGGGTTTTATTTGCAGCCCGACGGATATTTTGAGTATTAATTTCTTTCTTTTATCAATTTCACCAGCACTAATCACTCACGATAAATCCACTCTGCACTTATAATGTCAATTTTGGAAACCTTGGTCCCAAACTTGATTCAGCCAAAAATGGACATTGTTCAAGGTTTAAAATGCTTAGAAAGAGCCATAGAAAGTGATAGATCATGAGCTCCAAGTGTAGGTAATAAAGATGAAGAAAAAGAGCTAAAATAAGCCTTAATCATTACCTTAGGTGAAAATGGGATTGATGTGCCTTGAACACTCAAGAACACAGCTTGAGAGTTTGGAACTGCCTATGTCTCGGCTGGAATGGGACAAGAGGAAAGAGAAAGAAAGAAAATGAGTTTTAATGAAAGAAAAGTAAGAAATGGAATAGTAAATGGTGATTCACCAAATTAGCTAGATATTTTGTATTAAAGTGAGATATGCTGTCCTCCTTGCTCCATGCTGCCTACCTCATATGGGTAAGAATGAGTCATTACTTGACCATTGACTATACTTAGTCAATTTTGCTTAAAAATGCACTATTTGGATTACTATTCACAAATGAGTGTCATATTTCTGATTTTTTTTTTGAAATCTTGGATTTAGACCTTCTAATGTGGTACATTATAGTACATTAGTATAACAAGGTCTAATCCAATGCCTATCACCACTCAAAACCCACTCAGAAAGTCAATTTTCTCAAAAACGTGCTTTAAGGAATTTTAAAGCACATTTTGTGTTAGAACATGTTTTAGAGCTTGGTTTCCTTTGAGAATGGTTTTATAATGTCATTACTTCATTATAATACTTAGGAATCCACTTTGGATCCTATTTGAGGTCATACAATCTCTATGGTGTCTTAAAGCACATTTTTGGCTTTACCAATCTTAAGGCATGTTTTCCTTGTTGAGATCTTTGGATTGTTCCCCAATGGTATTTAGATGTTTATTAACCATCTTAGATCGTTAATAGATCATTTAATTATGTTTTTAAGGTTAGGGGTATTTCAATCTACCCCCCTTAAAAGGCTTCGTCCCGAAGTCTTTATTCATAATCAGTTCACCTAAGGAATCCAGTTCCACTAAGTAATCACAGACAGATCATCACTACGGAGTAGATCCCACTATGTTCAGACCTAGTCTATATGTATCACATTTGATACAGCAATGATCTCATTCCATATAGTCAGTAATCATGACACATCCATTCATAAACCGCACTAAACAAGGTGCAAAACTCATTCATACGCAGCACTAGACAAGGTGCAAAGCTCAATCATACACAGCACTAGACAAGGTGCAAAGCTCAATCATACACAGCACTAGACAAGGTGCAAAGCTCAATCATACACAGCACTAGACAAGGTGCAAAACTAAACAGAGTACTCAAAGGTGTTTGCAAGGGATACTCCATGCATCCCTATCTACATGTTAGTATCTCGCGAGGATACTCACACCCACTCCACATGTGTGTGTGCACATATATTTAACGATGATAAATCACAGGGAAGCAGTCTTCAAGACCAGGACTTGACGATCCCCAACCCCATGCTAACCAACGTCTACTACCCGTGGACACACCGGTTTAATAACGAAGGGCACTGCGGTCCACGGCTCCTCGGATAGTATCACCTAATTTCCTTAATCACCCGCAGACACACCGGTCTAATGACAAAGGGCTCTGCGGTCCACGGCTCTTTGGGTGATGTCACTCGCAGACACACCGGTCTAATGACGAAGGACTCCATGGTCCACGGCTCTTCGAGTGACACCCTAAATTCCAATTTCTATTCATATCTGTGTCCACTTGTAGGATTTCGAGAGTCACATCCAACCCTGACGTGGTCAGCGTCAGTGTTGAACTATCTGTCACCTCAATTTGTGTTCGGTTTCGCTTGATCGGACCAGGATCAAGTTCAACTTCCCACGTCAATTTCAATCAATAAATTGTTTATTCATTTCTAATCTTGTTTCCTCTTGATATTTGCCGCCGTGTGTTCTATAGATACACACGTCAACTAGTGTAATTAATCTAGTCATTGGCATATAGGATCATGCATCCTAACCATGTACCAAGTTCTCTCGACTTATAATTATTCATACAACTCCTAGAGGTTTTAACTCCACTAGGTTACACATCGGTCTCATGCCGATTCACTCATCGCATTTCAATAATCGGTTTCATACCGAGTCACAAATCATATAGTAAGGAGCTTTCTACTCCTTCTATTTGAAATCTCCCAATGGAGCTACCAGATAGACCTACTTGAACTCTCAACTGGAGCTAACAAGCTAGGCGTTTATGAGCGTTTATGTGTTTAATGTTCGCAACGTTTGCATAAATAATCGGAAATAGGATAAGAACACTCTATCTGTTCTCCCTTTCCTATTCACCATAACTAATGCGAACTAAAATATATATATATATATCATACACATAATACATCACAATATTACCTCAAGTAATATAACACAATCATAATACTTGTACTCTACGTACAATAATAGTTTGCTGCATGTGTACCATGCGCTACGTACTCCTACGTACGGTATATTTTAAGCGTGTGAAATCGCTCTACCCCCCTTAAAAATGATTACACCCACGTAATCTACGAATATATCATCTTGAAGTAATAAGTTCAAGATGTTCCACTCCAGTGGAATTATTCGTGCACTAATGTGCTACATATTTCATTACCCCTTTTCTCTAGGGTCGGGCTTTAGCCCCTCTAGCTATACTGCCTATCTTGGTTAGGTGTATGTATATTCATATACGGTTAGATCAGGAGATGTAAACACATCATTGTTTTCCCAACCTACTAGGTATTTCGACTAGCTTTTATTCAGTCACACTAACCTCTATACATGCTCATGGTATATTCACAAGAGTTCATGCCACCCTACCGAACTAACCTTCGGTGTAAGGGTTTTCGAGCTATGCTCTAGCACCTAGTGCTTGCAGTAGTTGTCTCTAAAATTTCAAGACGAGTCTGATATGCACAACTAATTGGTGCCTCATGACTCCAAGTTATTTCCCTCTGGGATGAGTTCGTTCCCTAGGTACCTTGTAGGTCCTCTTTTGCTGGTGTGAACTCGTATCCCTCGTGTGTTGGTATTTTAGTACCCCACATATGGTTCATCCCTCTTCTCGATTAGGGGAATCCATTAGTTTATCTGATCTTCCACGTTCTGCTTCTCACCAACATAATTCCAGTTAACAGTTATTATAATGGTCGCTTGTTGCGCACCATGTACCAGTCGATTGGACAGTTATCCGCTATTGCGGTTTGCATGGAGTATCTAATCTCCAGCTTAGAGTATCTCTTGTAATGCTCGCTTTTGCCCTTCGTCTGTTGTAAACATACAATATGACTGTGGGTTTTAGCTTAGCATTCGTTTTCTGTTCAGCCCTAATTGGCACTAACATACTAACGTTTTATGGCTTGAGCATGTGGTTATTATTGTTTAATGCGACATCATTGCAGCGCCCTCAGCGCATGATATAACTCTCTCTGTGCCCCCCCCCCCTTTTTGGGTAGCATCTATAATATTACAAAGGTTTCTCTAATATTACTTCCTAAGATACCACAATTCCTCTTCTCATTCATGGGTTCACCTTGCCATTGCCATTAAATTGGCCTTGGCTTCCTCGTTTACTAAAATCTCCAAAACTTGTGTTCCAACTCGTCCACTGTGCAGTTGTGACCTTATGTCGTTTCATTATCAAGCTATCCTTGATTTTTCTTACCTTGTTAGTTTGACTGAGATCTCTCCCGTCAATTCATGGTTTACCTAGTCAGGATTCCATTCACTGACTTAGACACAGAGTTGATTACCTCCTGGGTCCTTACACTACTCGTTTACATACATGGGGTACCATACTGATACATTACTACTTACCCAACTAACTTAATGTAAGCTTCGTCAGGCCCACAAGCTCCTAGGAGTGTGGTCGTCCCATGTCTCGTTTAGTGCACTTGTAGTGTTCATACCCGGTGGTTATCGTACTCTTAGTCCCGGTATTTTATATTTAAGTAACTATGATGCCAATTCTTAACCTTTAATGTTAGAATGGCCCTAGAGGGTTCTCTGGGTTCTATGGGTTCCTTTATTAATGTATATTTTCCTTACCTTCTCTAAGATAGGTGTTTGCGACTTATCGCCCTAATACTGGTTTCCACATGCTCGGCATCTGATATCTGTGAGTGGGGATCAGTAACTACTTACTATCTCTCCCGTTCACTCCTAGGCTGTTAATGCCTTCAGATATAAGTTTTCAGTTCTCGAACTCCACACAATCCATTGGGTTACACCCTCTGGTGTAATCTGGACTCCATGATAAGGGTTGACACCTCGTGTTTCCCCAGCCTCATGGTAGTCCCTCTTTAGCCTGATATTAATCAGTATTTGTGATTCATCACTTTTGTTCTCCTAGTTTTGGGTCATTTTGGTGGTACTAAGGGTATCCTTCCGTAGGCCGATGCCCTACGATATTCAGGCTCAGTGCTTATTCTAGTAGTTAAATGATTGTTGGTCTTTCTATTTAATTTAATTCTAGTTGGTTCTAATACTTTCTCCTAAGGTTACAACTGGATACCCACCACTCAGTGGGTTCCGCTAATCATCGCTCTACACTGTGTAGTCCTTGCTCTTATTCAACACGTATTTCCCCATCCTCTTCGAGGTGACAGTATCTTCCGTCCTCAGGTAATTTCACTGTTCAGTTAATATCCACTGCCCTCCGTACGGGAGTCTAGCAGTATAATGGGTTCACAACACCACCGGTGTGTGTGGTGCGGGCATAACGTTGGCCCCTTTATTGTACGTTCACATCTGCCTAATCTTTTCTTACAACTACAAAATAGTTTGTCATAACAACACTTGTCTATTATTTTCCACAAACACTATATACACCTGAGTCGTTCTCTTCGGCTAAATCAGGATGCCCAACTCCAGACTTGGACGGGTTAAGCAAGTTCAGCACTCATTGGATCCCATAATACCATGTCCACATCACTTGTTACCCTCACTCGAGTTATAAGCTGACATTACTCAGCTTGGTTAGGTTTAATTTAAGGTCTTGGCTCGTATAGCTCACTTCTTGCCCTCTGGCAATGTTCAATGGTAGTGGTTTAACCACAAGTGTCGCGCACTCCCTAAATATGGTTATGCTGGTCCTAAAGACTCGACACTCCCCACCGGTAATGATTGACGTTTAATGTCCATACCGGCACTGGGGTTAGGCTTGTAGGCACTAATTATTGTTGTTCTCATTTACTCCCCTTTTCCATACTCTACTAAATGGTGTATTATTTTCAGGTTTAATGGTCAGACCGGCTAGGTCTTCCCGAGGTTTTATCGACCTCCAACCCAAGGGTTTCATAACCTTGCCTTTAAGAAATCCATGTCCTGCTTCATTGCATTACGAACTCACATAAAGTTTAGTGTTTATTGATAACCGCCTGGACCACTCGGTCCTTTAGGGTTAGTTTACCGTCGCTGCACTTGTTGTAGCAAGTGCGCAAGGCAGGTTGAAATTTAGTACCTTGGTTAATGTGGCACTTGCAGTGGCAAGTGCGCCATGCAGACTGAGCCACCGGTACGGTGTGTCAGTGCAGTGCTATTCCCTAATCGGGTTCCAGTTCCTGTCGAAGAAGTTCTTATTCATATTAATACAGTCTCATTCCTGCAATCGTTCCCACCAGTTTACCGTGGTAGTAAGGTCTTACTTTCCTCACGAGGCGTTGCATGATAGCAACTTAGCGAGTTCTTGTTTCTACAGCTCTCATGATCTCTCCTCATGCACGTCAGGCCATCATGAACCTTCAGTGTTGCATGGTTTAGAGTTACTCGCTTCGGGTGAGACTTCTAAGAGGTCATCCATTCCGTCTGTTGCATATCTCATAAACTACTCATTACTCGTCGTTACCACTTCCTTCCCCCCAAGCGCACTAATCAGTGCTTTCCTGGATGTAGGACAGGGTTGCTTTGCATATAGCAAGCTAGCCCCATTAGTCCTACGGGAATTTTCTCTTCAACATCAGTTTAATATTCATCTCATACTCGTATGGTAGACATTACGCCATTACCAAGACCCCCGGTCCTAAACAATTCATCACAACACAAAAATCTTATTTTCTACATTTTAACACAATTCTCATAGCATCCACATCGGGTCTTCCCGATCAGGAGAGTTATCTCCGTGGTGCTTCTCATTTCATTGCCTCACCAGATAGTACTCAAGGTATGGGCTGCGGCGGGTGGGGTACCATTGCAAATTTCCCGGGATGCTCTCCCATCAAGTGCGAGCGGTTCATACCGTTTTCGCGTTACTTGGGGTTGCTGGACCTTCACCACCTTCCGCTGCGCCGCGTTCTTCCTTAGTACTGTTACCCAGACCTCTCCCTGACATATGTCAAGAGGGGTTAGACCTTTACTCGGTCTAATACCGTAGTCTCGGTCGTTTAATATTGAAGTGCCTCTACGGCTATGGTGTGCAGCCTTAAGCATTGCATCAACCCCGCGAGGTCACGTATCCTCACAACGTTTCCGTATTCCCAAAACCTATGGTCACTGTATAAATCCTACTATCTCTTGTCATCAGAGCGGTACCCGCTCTGACACCACTTTGTAACACCCCTACTCTAATCGACTCCTAATCGTCTACTTAACATTGAAATCGCAGCGGTAATCTAAACAATTGAACTACTGGTGTCACCATTCTCACTCGCCCATACGAGTAATAACGTGCTTACTGATATATATATATATTATATATATTATATAAGTACGAAACAATTCCCACAGTGACAACAAGAGATAGATCTAACCTTCCCGAAACCAATATAAAATACATTCATAGTGAGCATTCTAAGTATCCCAATCCTATACACGTTTCTAAGTTCGTATCAAAAAGCAACAGTGCATATTTAAACACTGTAACTAAACTACCCAGTGCGTCCCTCTCTTTGTCGACACGGAAGCTGCATACCTGCAAAAATGTTTTTGTGGATGGAATCAGCCCTGCTGAGTATGGTACTACCTGATGCATGCCCTCGGCCTCAGTTAATTGGTCGAGAGCATGTAATTCATTTCATGCAAGTGTTAATATAAAAAAACTGTAAAGCGACAACATATATTGCAATAAACTCAAATAGCAAACAAGCCCCCGGCTTCACACATGGCATTGTAGTAAACCACTGAAAGCGTTAAAACGCTTATATGAGTACAAAGACTCCATTCCAATAAACACTTAATAGTTCATAATTGAGTACGGCAACTCACTCGACCAAACAACCACAATAATCCACACATGAGTACAACGACTCGACTCAACCAGTTCACAATTCAGGCAGAAGTACAATGACTCAATCAACCATTTCACAACACACAATATGAGCACAATGACTCGTTTCAACAAATCCACCAACATACAACATATAACCACAAAGCATAACCACTGAGCAACAAGGTGAAACAACGAGAATTATAAACAAGTATAATATCCCGTCTTTGGCATACAAGCCCAAATAATGTTCACCTAATGTACGAACTAATATAGTCGTTCGTAATTGTTCAGTCATGCCTAATGACAACGTCTCGTTAGAACGACGCGTCTCTAAGTTACCCATCTCCTATGACGGGTCACCCACGGCAGTAGCCACTCCAGCGGTAGAGTCTCCGACCAACGAACCGTCTGTAGTCCGTTGGAAATTTACCTTGATACTTACGGATACTCACACGGTATCCTAGTATCGTTAATTGATCTCAAATCACAACAAGAGCCACATCCTCTTGACTAACTAATCTATACCATCGCATCGTTTTACTATTTTTCCTAACACAGCAGACTAAGGTCGTTAGTCCAATCCTGAGTACGTCAACTCGGGATCCAGTGTTAGATACGAGAGCGGCGTTAAAGAGGCCCATGCTCTGTATATAAGTCTCGGATAATATATATATATATATATATATCTTATTATCCTAATGCTACAACGTTTTACTTATGTTCCTTATATTACTTATAAGATAGCATATATATATCTTATTATCCTAATGCTACAACGTTTTACTTATGTTCCTTATATTACATATAAGATAGCATCATTGCTGCTAGTTCATTTTATAATATGTCCATATATACGAACGGTACTGTTATCGTTCAACAGTTATAATGATAAAGCAGCATTAATACACAACTCAAGCATATTAATTCACACAAGCAGACATTCAATCTTAACACCGATTTTCACACAATGTCTGAACTGAGGAAATCCTCGGAGACAATCAAGCCACATAAATAACATACCGTGCACCAATATTATAAGACTGTGGAGTATAAATCAGCTAAAATCTCTGGCGATCCTCGAGACGCCTCTAACAATCTATTAATATGTATCACACTATGCATCAGCACCTCATACTAACAATACACTACGGCACCCCGTACCATTACTAATCCCTCCCGGTTTATCCCCCGTTATTAACTGTCAAAGTTTGTCGGGTTTTCGGCTTAACTCGGGATTGGAAAAAACGTTATATACATGCGTAGTCTCGTATATTTAATATACTTAAAGTTTGAACTTGGTTATCGCATGTAATTCAATATACCCTTGTATATTATATAGTTTGTTTCTATATTTGCATGTATAATTCTAATCATATATTATACATTCACCTTAGTATTTATTTTCCTAAGGTTTGTTTTTCCAAGTTTAATGTAGTATAATTCATATTGAAATTCCCCGTAATTAAAAATAGTGATTAATTAGGCTAATAAGTAATTTAGAAGCTTAATTAAGTGTAAATAATCATGAGGGAACAAATCCGAAGAAAATGGATCCTTAAAATGGATTAAAAACACTAACGAACCTTAAAGCACGTTTTCGAGGAAACCGGGAAAACGTGACTTTAAGCGGGTCAAATAGACTGTAACGATTTTGGCCAACTAAATAATCATTAATAAATATTAGTGAAGCTTTAGAACCAATAAAAGCAATTAAAACGAGAAATTAGTAAAAACTGTCAAAAACGGGAAGTGTGGGGGTAAAAACATAAATAACCAAAACTTATGTGTCCACTTTTAAAATAAAAGTAAAGTTTGTGTGTGTGTGTGTGCTGGTGCCAGCCGGCCCCTATTCCCCTCTCTCACACACTCACTCACCCCTCTTATTTACAAAACAACAAAAAATAATAAAAGTAAAACACTCACTACTTTACCTCACTCTCATACTCTCTCTCCTATCCCCTCATTCTCTCTTCACGTACACAGACCCCCACTCCCTCACTCTCTCAATTTCTCCTCCTTCTCCAACCAGACAGCCATGGAAGCTTGAGCTCCCTCACAAAATACTCCCTTCTCTCCTCTTGTTACTCTCAAACCTTCTCCAAAAATTGTAAAAATTACACCATTGTCTTCCTTCATCAAGGGGAACACTTCTATCTTTCCAAAATCCGAAAAGGACAACTTTCATCTCCATGGGTAGGGAGCATTTGGAGCTTTAAGACTACCACTAGAATCACCTCTTCTCCTTGTTATTTTGAGGTAAAAATCTTCTTGAAGCCTCATTGTTTTCTAGCCTTATGGGCAAAACGAAATTTGAAGCTAAATCCTTGCTGCTTCTTTGTATCCTAGCCGATTTGACATTGTTGGAGAGTGGGGAAACTTTGTTCTTGAGCCATTCCAAGCTTCATTATACCCTTGCAGGTAATGAAATTTTAAACCTAAAACCTACATTAGAACTTAATAATAGTTAAGGTTAGTTTTAGTGTTGAAGTGTGTATATGTATGGGATGTAGTGTTAGAGAATTTGGGTGCTAAACCGGTGAGAGAGAGAAGGAAGAAGGAAGCAGCAAGAAGAAGAAAAGAAACTAGAAGAGAAACAGGTAATTACAAATCTTTGTGAGCCTTGTATACATATGTGTAACAGATTTTAAAGAGTAAATTTTGCATTGTAAATGGTATGAACAATAATGTAATGTGGAAGAAGAATTGAATTGTATCGAAGCTTTGAAACATTAATAAAAACGGTCACAAACTGATTGGGGTTGGGATGTGTGAGTGCAGGAAAATTAATGTGTTGAATGGGGTAGTATTGTGTAGAAGAACTTGGTACATGATGTGTGCAAAACAGGTGAGATAAGTGATAATATGTGTGAAAACAATGTGGTAGAAATGTAGAAATATAAGGGAGGTTATGTCAAAATTTACCTAGGATTAGAACACTTAATGAACTAGAAACTAGGTGACTAACTATGTGTTGTAATAGATTTTGATGGAGATAGTTAGAGGGTAATTGGGGAGATAGCTGTATTTGTAAAGCATTAGAAGTGTTATGAATGACATTAGGAGAGGGAATTATAGAAGAAGGGGAGTGTAAGTGTCAAAATCTGTAGCAAGAGGTAATAAGGAAGAAACATGTGAGTGTGAAATGAAAACTTAAGAAGATAGGTGAGTGAATTAGCATAAAAGGAGTATAGGTTAACAATGGATTAAACCATGTTTAGGAGCTTAAGTAGGTGATAAAACATGTGGGATTAAGTGTAGGAATAATGGGGAATAAATTGGGCATGGTCTGGATTGTAACAGATGAAGAAATTGCAAAATCTGTAACACACAGCAGCAGGTCCGGGACTTGGTCCCTGCTTAAGGACCCGGACCATGCTGATTTTTGAGCCGAGAGTAGAGGTAGTGGTGTGGTCCGGGACTTAGGTCCCATACAAGGACCCGGACCACCCCTTGAAATAAGGCCGAGAGTTTTGCAAAATGCCAGGTTCGGGACTTACCTCATGCAAGAGGACCCGGACCACAACAAAAATCCATTCGAGAGTTTCAGCCACTACTGGTCCGGGACTTACCTTGTGTATAATGTCCCGGACCATAATTGAATTCTGTTCGAGACTTTTGCCACAGGGTGGTCCGGGACCTAGGATCCAGACAAAGTCCCGGACCAACCCAAAATTTTGAAATAAGTTTATTAAATGGCTTTTAAAGTAAGGAAGTGAATGGTAATGATAGTATAAGATAATTAGGACTTAATTAAGGATGTTTAAAGGTCATTAAGAGTATAAACATATCTTAAAAGTAACAAAGAGTAAGTAAACCATATGTAAGTATAAGTATTGCAAAGATGTGGTAAGTATGAATTAGGAAACGTAAGAGTAGTCGAGTTAAGTTAATGATAGTTAGATTAATCACTCGATTGTATGTATATCATAGGATTGGGTTTGTGAACACCGGAGGAACGTTGGGACACAAGTACAACGGTGAACGGTATGAATTCCTCATGCCCCGTATGCTATCTTGGTTACTCTGATTTGTGTGTTGTGTGCTAATTGATCACCAAATAAGATAAATGCACGAATCGGAGTTATTATGCATACTTGTGAATATGTAGTGTTGTATGTTGCGAATATTTTCTTTAAATCTTAGTTTGTATAATTCATGAAATGTATGGAAGATAATGAACGTGTGTATGTATGATATATTGTATCGTGACCGGATGTGTTTGTGATTGGACTTCTAACTGATTCCTAACAAGCTAACCAATCTAACTTAAATTGGTAATTAAATTGGAATGAGTAGAAATCCGATATAGTTTCGGCCACGCGTGAGGCTGAGGAGACACAAGAGGTTAGATCCGATTCCTGACTCTTAAACTGGTCCGTGGCCCAAATCCCTTAAGTGGGTAGCATCCCGGATCGGTGAGTCAAGTAAATCCCGGTGGTGGGACGATGTAGTCCCCGGGCCAGAGGTCATGCCGACTTAACTTGAGTATGAGTAAGTAAGTAAGAATGAGTAAGTAAGTAAATGAAAGTAAGTAAGTAAAGTAAGAGTAAGAATGTGTAATGAGTAAAAGAGTAAATAACATTCCGATTAACCCGGATGCGTAAATTGGCTAACACGGTGAAGGTAAGTAAGTGTGTGTGCTATTGTATTGCTATCTTGCATTGTATGAAGTATTGCATGTGAATGTATGTTGTATGCAAGCATGTATATATGATGAAAATGAACTGCATGCCTATTTGACCTTAATTAGTCGGCGTGCCCTAGCTAGCACACGGTATATGCGGAGTTCATGCGCAGCTTTTGCTGAGCCCCTTGGGGCGATGTTTTTACTACACGCAGGTACAAGAGATGGGTGAAGACTGTGGAGAGACGTAGCTTAATTTCTTTTGTCTTCTTTTTGGATTGTAATTAACGAATTATGAATGGTGTACAAAGTAGTACACGGCTGTAACTTTTTGATAGCCGGTGTACCATGGGGTACACCTTTTTGAATGTTGATAGGATGGAGATTGGGCATAGATGAGTAGTTGGTAGAAACTCACTCTTTTGGAAGGATTGGTAAATGATGTAATTCGATACTTTAAAATACTCGGTGATCCAGGACTGTAAGTATGATACCTTTTATAATCAGTAAGTAATTGTAGTAGCCCGGTATACTTTGATCATCAGACCGTGACTGTAAGTAAGGTAAGCCTAGCTAGCCGTATGGGCGGTTAGCGGTGTTGTACCACCCGCCGTAGTAAGTAGTAGTCTTCCGCTGCGAACTGATAGGATTAAGAGGATGATTGGACAGTAAGCATAGGATTAACGGTAGGGGTGTTACACATATGTAAGAATACTTTGAATTATATAAATCCTTATTATTCCATGTACTCTTAACATTAGAATTTCCATATCTATTGTTTGTAATTCTTTTCTCTTTATCTTATATCATTTTAATTATGATAATATATGTTTATTTGAACCATATGGTATTTTCACTCCATAACATATATTTATTTATATATATGTATTATGGGACCATTTATTATATGGTAAACCTTTATAATATATTCATTCTCTTTTAATGAATATTTCTTATTTTATAAATGTTATAACCTTTATAACATTGAAAACCATATTATAAATTTTTGTTCTAAAATTCTCATTATTTCCGAACAGCACCCGTGTTCTCTTAAATATTTACAAAATCCACCACATAATTTATATAATGTTATATTAGTTATATAACATATATTATGACATTTATGTCATTAAAACAATTATAACCTATAGTTAATAATTGTTATAAAATACCAAACAACCCATATCATTCTCGATTTTATTATAATTCCACCATACTTCCATAATTTACAAATCAACCCCAAATTATATTTCATTGTCACACTTATAATATATACCTTATATTATAATCCTTAAACCTTAATATAATTATAACCTATGGTTATAAAGTGTTATAATTGCCGAACAGACCCTAGGCCTGTTTCAAATTAATTTCCAACCCTCCAACTTTCCATATTTACGGTTTCTACCACAAATGTTACCCATATGTAACAATGATATAAAATATCATATATTATACTTATATAATCCATATTAACTCCAAATTTAACCAAATAAATTCCTAAAAATTCCTAATAACCCATAGGTGTATAAAATACCATTTTATACCCAAAACTTTCGGTAATCACCTATATACCCATATGTTATGTAATTTTTACATTTTAATACATAACTTAGTATAATTTTATAATTAAATTAATAAATCATCAAATCTGGTCAAAGTCTTTTGCTTGGTCAATGTTTGACTTCCAAACATCATTTTGACCCCATTTTCTCGGTAATTACATAGATTACCCCAAACTTTTCAATATTTGCAATTTCACCCCAAAACTTTATAAAATCTTATAATTTTTATTTAAATACATTTTAAATCCCAATTTTCGGCTATATTCACCTACAGCCCTCCAATGTTTGATTAATTACGGCTTTGACCCCTTACTTAATAGTAAGTGCATAAAATAAATTAATTAAGCTTTTAAACTTAAATAAAATGGCCTAATGACATGGCCTTATTACAACTTTGCTTTATAACATAAAATTACACATAAATAGCTCAAAATTTAATATAAGCTCTCGGCCTTGCTGTAGCTTATTTATTTTTCCACATAATGTCATAATTTGACCATTATGTTAATTAAATCACTTAAATGACTAGCTTAATTTATCTTAGTCATTTTTTTCCATACTTAGGTTAAAATCACCCATATAAATACCTCCACTCTCGGCACATAATTTATATATGCTAAGAAATCATAAAATCATAAGTTTAAGGTGTTTATACCTTGATTTATGTACTTAAAGCCCTTATACCCATTCGGCAGCTTGGAGGAAAAATCACCACAGCACTCTCACATGTTTAATACACCAAAATAAGATATGGTTACACTCCAAGCATGAGCTTAACCATAAAGAACAATTAATGTAAGATTTAAGGCAAAAATCACCTTAAAAATGCTAGGTAATCTCCAATGGGTTTCGGCCTGAATTAAACACACCACATGGTGTTAAATTCACCATATAAACATAGGGAATAGCTAGACAACAACAAGCTGCTATGGTAATAGGTTTTACCTTGGCAAAATGCCTTAAAGAATGATATTTCCTTTGATTTTTGGCCACCCTTGCTCCAAATGGTTAACCAACTGAATAAACATGTAAATATGAAGATTATGAGTGAATAAACTCATAGAAATCAGAAGAAGCAAACCGGATGGAGAATAGAAATGCTTAAGGTATGTTTTTACCTTATAATGTCAATTTTGGAAACCTTGGTCCCAAAACTTGCTTCAGCCAAGAATGGACATTGTTCAAGGTTTAAAATGCTGAGAATGAGCCATGGAAAGTGATAGATCATGAGCTCCAAGTGTAGGTAATGAAGAGATGAAGAAAAAGAGCTACAATAAGCCTTAAATCATTACCTTAGGTGCAAATGGGATTGATTTGCCTTGAACACTCAAGAACACAGCTTGAGAGGGTTTGGAACTGCCTATGTCTCGGCTGGAATGGGACAAGAGGAAAGAGAAATAAAGAAAATGAGTTTTAATGAAAGAAAAGTAAGAAATAGAATAGTAAATGGTGATTCACCAAATTAGCTAGATATTTTTTTATTAAAGTGAGATGTGCTGTCCTCCTTGCTCCATGCTGCCGACCTCATATGGGTAAGAATGAGTCATTACTTGACCATTGACTATACTTAGTCAATTTTGCTTAAAAATGCACTATTTGGATTACTATTCACAAATGAGTGCCATATTTCTGTTTTTTTTTTGAAATCTTGGATTTAGACCTTCTAATGTGGTACATTATAGTACATTAGTATAACAAGGTCTAATCCAATGCCTATCACCACTCAAAACCCACTCAAAAAGTCAATTTTCTCAAAAATGTGCTTTAAGGAATTTTAAAGCACATTTTGTGTTAGAACATGTTTTAGAGCTTGGTTTCCTTTGAGAATGGTTTTATAATGTTCATTACTTCATTATAATACTTAGGAATCCACTTTGGATCCTATTTGAGGTCATACAATCTCTATGGTGTCTTAAAGCACATTTTTGGCTTTACCGATCTTAAGGCATGTTTTTCCTTGTTGAGATCTTTAGATTGTTCCCCAATGGTATTTAGATGTTTATTAACCATCTTAGATCGTTAATAGATCATTTAATTATGTTTTTAAGGTTAGGGGTATTTCAAGGTGAATGTGGATGACATTGATAACAATCTAGAAAGTTTATGTTTTCAAGAAGTTGGGAAAACCAATTGGAAAAGGAACAAGAAGAGTGCTGATAACCCGTGAGTTAGATGTTACTCACTCTTACGTTCTTATTAATTGTGCATAAATGGAGCCTTACTTTGAGTAAAAACTTGTCTTAATTGTATTCATTTGTTTTGGCTTTTTATTATTATGTTGACACTTGAACTCGTATATGTGAAAGAATATACGAGCATGAACTATGGCAAGCAAAACAAACACTAAAGGAGGAGACTATAAACCTTAAGATGGAAAGATATTTTCCACTTTGGTTCCGTTCATATGTGAGTGCCTACGTATCTGTTCAGTACTTAACTACATACATAATTATATACATTGATTTTTTTTATATGTTACAGTCAAATGGTGTTTCCACGCCAAACGAATTTATTCATAGTTTGGCATAAGGTCCAATAAATGTTGAAATCTCCTACTCTATATTTTACGTAAATGGATGCGAATGTCACACGAAATCTCATTCACAAGATCGTACAACGTACAACTGCTATGTTTGCATTTCCGGGTCAAACTATGGTGACTCGAAGTATGACTATTATAGGGTGTTGAAAGAGATTATTGAATTAGATTATCCCGCATTGCCAGTGAAGAAAATATAATGTTTAATTGTCATTGGTTTGATCCGAAAAAGGAGGAGTACCAACACATCCTCGATATAAGGTGGTTGACATTAATCATACAAGGAAGTTTGACAAGTACGAACCGCTTGTGCTAGCTGATAAAGTTGATCAGGTGTATTAATGTTCATATCCATCAAAAAAGGAGAGGAAATATTGGTGATTTGTGTCTAAGGTGAAAGAGAGAAGTAGTTTGAACTGAGTCATCAACAAATGAGGAAGAGGTCCAACCACTATAAAACTGAACCATAGATCATGTGGTGTTATCACCAATAGTTGGTGACGATGAAACATTCGTTTAGTAGGCATACCAGATTTAGAAAATCAACAACTAAATGAACACACAACTACTGCAATGTATGATAATATAATATTATTTTGGGTCATTTGTTAGTAGATGAAAAAATAGTTATTTGATTACGTATTATAACTACTGTCATGTTTGTCTTGGCTATGCATAGTTGTGGCAGGTGGTAGGGTTTTATTAAATTAGGTAGGTCATTTGGTCAAAGTAGAACTAGGGGAACCACTTCTGCTGCCCTGGACGATTCTCAGCAAGTTTCAGATCACGTAGCAGGATCCAGCCACGGGTCCCCATCAGGTCCTGCATGCCCCCTCCTTCTAGAAGCCTGTCATCAAGAGCATCGATGGGGGATCCCTTACTTCAGCACTCATCCTCATGGTTAGTCCACTTCTACTATGGTACCTGATTCATAATTAGTGGATGAGAGACGTCATTCCACACCTTCTCTTCCAAAGTAGGCTACTCCTCCAACCTTTGATCACTCTACACCTCCACTTCTGGATGATTCACCATCTAACACATTGCATAGCTCATAAGCTTCGCATGCTACCGGTGTTGATCCTCATGTCTTCATCACTATTAGTGACGGGTAAGTACTACTTTATAATGTCAAACTCATTTTTACAATAATGTTTTTTTTAGCATATATATGCTAATACTAAACTTGTGACATACCCTATAATTATAAGGAGTTACTGCCTGCAAACAAAGTTTCCCATGCACTACTTCACTGTTTTGAGACAAGATGGTTTCCCAGAGGTCATATGTAGGATGCGTTGGGTGAAGATGGCCATCAGTTTTACTTTAATAAATTCAAGGTACTTAACCATTAAATTTTCTATAAATTGTTTTTGGTTGTTTATTTGTTAAGCTGTATTTAAAACAATTTTTTTAAGTTTATGCAGAAGAACTTTCATTGGGATCCTCAGTTTGAGAGTGTGGTGTATGGCTTATTGTGCCAGAAGTGTAGCAGATGATATTCAGACACACTCTGCAAGATGAAGTGTGGAAAGATGAAGAGAATGGCCAGAGATGAGACCTGGAAAGCATGGGTACAAAAATGGGAGACACCGAAGTTTAAACGCATTAGCGAGATTAACTCTCACAACCGTAAGACTGAGCATACACCTGAAGGTAGTCTGTCTACCCATGCATGTGGATCACACTCGATAAAGGAGCATAAGAGGGTTTTGGTGAGTATTTGAATCTGTAAAGTTTTAAATTTAGTTTGATGTTATATATTAACTCTTCCACATGTGTCAGAAATATTATATATAGTTTTTTATAGTGCGGTTGTAAAGTGTGTCTGTGAGTATGCATGTGAACATGAGTATGATTACGAGTAAGAATGCAAATTATGACTTGTGGTTTTTATCTTCTTTTGGTCATGTGCATTTTGCGCTATATATATGTGTGGGGAAATGTAAAAAAATAGGGAAGGTTATGTCAATTTTTTTTCTAGAATAGTTTAATTATGTCTATTTTAATTAAATGTTTTGTTGTTAGACTTAGAAATACGGGCGGAGCCAGAAACTTGCACACTGTTCATACACACTCATTCGAGCAAGGATAAGCATCGAAAGAGTGTGCCAGTTTGCGCTAAAGCCAAGGACATTGTTGTAAGTGCTTTTAAGTACCTCCTCTAAATATTTGTATTGCATTCAAATTTATTGAATAAATAAGAGTTTGGTGTATCATTGTTTTGTGATTATGAAGTCTAAATACAATCTGTTAGATGTTGCCACCCAGTAGTCATGCACTCCAGATGATCCATCAGCTCAGACCACAGACGTTAACCCTAACCAGATTTTCTACAAGGTTATCGAAACGAAATCAAGAAAGCACAGGGTCTACAGTGTGGGCTATGTAGCTCCACAATATTTCCATGACTCATTCCACAACTCTAGAACTAGCTCGCGTGCTACCGACTACTTCCAGAGTACATACGAGTCCATGAAGTCAGACATTGAGTGAGATCTGCTTCAAAAGCTCGGTGACACTTATAAGGAGAAGATTCGTTTTGAGGAGCGGGAAGAAACCCGTCAGGAGCTGTATAGCAAGGAGATACAGGCAATGATACAAGCCCAAATCTCCCAGATATTTCCCTCACAGAGTCCGTATGGTGCTCTAGGTGCTAGCTCTTTTGTGTCAGGCAGATGAGGATCGTGGGCAGCTCCAGGTGGTGGCTCACCAGGTGTTCCGAGTGGTGCATGTGATCAGATGGGATATCGTCCTAGGGATGGACATGGTTGGGAGCACAGACATAGATGGACAGATAGACTTCTTGATGATCCTATTACTATTTAGATTATGGATTGAGTATGCTGACATGAGATTATGGTTCTGTTTGAATTGACTACTGCTTTTATTATATGTTTTGTTAGTTAATTGTACTCATGCTACATCTGATTGAAGTTCGACTTTGGTTAGTAAAAATAACATTTTATTTTCAATTAGTATGAGAAAATATTTTCTCTATAACAGGGTGAACATAATATATATTACATGTTTAAATGTATTACAGGTCAAAATAAATAAATACAAATATTTGAATATTTCTAAAAAACATTAGAGTGAGATTAGAGACAAAATATTTTCGTCTCTAATTAAATAACTGGATAAATAGCGACGGATTAGAGATGGAATAGTCCGTCTCTAATCTTGTAAAGGAAAATTAGAACTTTCATCGCCAAGTAGCGACACACATAAAGTGTCGTCAATCCATCGCTACCTATTTATTTTGCAACGGACTCTACCGTCTCTAATTAGTGATGGACGTCGACATCCAACTTGAATTGGAATTAGCGACAATGTGTTTAGCGATGGACATATTCCGTCACTAATCTGCCACTAACCACAATTAGTGACTAATTAGCGACAGAATTGTACATCGCTAAACGTGAGTTTTCTAGTAGTGTTTT
The DNA here is from genome assembly GCA_023374045.1 of Limonium bicolor. Classification (NCBI taxonomy): domain Eukaryota; kingdom Viridiplantae; phylum Streptophyta; class Magnoliopsida; order Caryophyllales; family Plumbaginaceae; genus Limonium; species Limonium bicolor. Next base: position 186,951,203 of record CM041779.1, on the reverse strand, counting down.
TGTTGTTTTAAATTCCATATATTCATTGATAGATCAAAGCAGAGCTACAACTTAAACCTATTTTGACCCAAAATGAGGAAAGACCAACATAGGTGAATACTAATGGCAACTTGATCCCAATGAGATGTTGAGCGAGTAGCTGGAAAGCTTGTCTACCATCACCTAACCCTGGATACTAAGTGTATGACTAAAACCCTTAACTATTAAACGGAAACAATGAACCCTACTAGATAAGAATTGGCCAACATAATAACAAGATAGTCAACAAGAGCTAGGAACAATCTCAAAGGGTGAGTCTAAAAGACAAAATATGTATTTATTGCACAATTACTCAGCTTGAGGCATAAAATATGAACCGGATAAAATGTAATACCCTGAACTTCATGACTAAAACAAGACAGCGGGCTAAACCCAAAGAACAAAAGCAACACTATTGCGTGAGGGGTATCCACTCTCATACAACCATCTCATGCATTCATTTGCTTAGGCAAGTCAGAGCTTTCCTCAGCGCCGTCATGTCGCTAACTATCTGCGGTGCCTTCATACCATCTAGGTGCAATAGAAGCTGGACTCGAGGTGGACACAACTCTCTTGCCTTTGTGGTCCATCTCAAGCAAGAAAAGATCCTAGAATTCTTCCCTTGATGCCTCTCTTAGGAGATGCTAAAATGGACGTTTACCTAACCTTCGAGATAGAGTTGGAGGGTCAATTTGCATTCCATTCATATGGCCAGACATAACACTAGCTGATAAGTCTCCCATTTATTATAGTGGCGGGCATAAGGTTACCTATCTCAGTTGAGACAGAGGGAACACCTTAGACGAGAAGATCAAAGATGGACCAAGAAACCAGTTGTGATTGAAGCTCTGTAGACCCGGTGTGTGCCACAAATACTTCCATGGACAGGCGCATTTGATATGGTGTGTCTTCCTCCTCAATAGTGAAGGAATTATGGTAGCTTTCAGTATCATGCAAGAATGTTATAACCATGGTTTTACAGATAAGGTCACCCTCAATGTTAATCCAAATCAGAGACAAAGTCAGTCTGAAACCAGAAGTCCAACTGTGCAAAGGTGATGAAGATTCTATAGACTAAACAGAGTCGTGTTGTATCAAAGATTCCCTCTGAAAGCTCTAGAAGATAGGAGGTGTGCATCTGATGATAAAATATGGAAAAATATTTGAAAATAACTTCTAACCATGTTCATTGTTGACCAGCACCGATAAACAAGGAGATTAGGGTTGAAGAGAGTCAAAACGAGTCAATCGCATACCAGTTGAGCAATTCTCGCCTTCTACTTAGTGGAAAAACGTGAAAATATCAGTCAAGCGTTATGGTATCATTTTAGGAGCGGTTACTTCAAGACTAACGTGTATTTAATCGTTAAAGGTCATAAGTTTTATGAGCACTTTTCAATTACAAATTTCTTAGAGCGAGAGAATTATATTAAGAGAGATTGGTAAGATTTTTTGTTTGTTCTTAAAGTTCAATTTAGCTTATAAAGCTAGTGCACTCAAACACTTCATATGTTGTATTAATCCAATCTTAGAGGGTTAAGTGTTGTGTTAGACAGAGTCATTTTGTCTAACCCCAAGTGTAGAATACTAAGTTGTAATTCATTCCAATCATCAATACAAGTCTTCTATTCTTGTATCCCTTTCTAAAAGCTTCCACATTCATTGGTTCAATCCAAGGCAAGTTCTTCTAAGTCTAACAAATCAGACTGACTCGGTCAACACCCTGATCTCAACACGTAGTATTAGAGCCAAGTTGACTAACATTTATTCACCCTCTCAACATGCTAGAGATAACCTCTCGTACTCAATCAAAGAAAGAAGAGGGATGAGAGAACTGTTAGAGAACTAGACTTTTTCAATATGCATGTCCAAATGTGTACTATAGCAAGAGAGACTAAAACATTCTTTGGGGATACTTTAGCTCGTTTGGCCTAAAGATTCGCCCTTTTTCTATCACAAAACATTTTACATGCTAGGACTAGGTTCAACGGGACTATAGTAAACACTCATATGTTAAGCACACAACTTCAAAGTACAGTGTAGAAGAGTCCCTTGTACGCATTCTCAATTGTTTGGTTTTCTCTAATTATTAATAAGTTTCTTTTCTTATTTTAAGCAATTAATCTTCTAGACTAGATTAGGGAGTGATAGAAAATTTCTTTCTCAGAGCTCAAAATTGCATAAATTAAACATTTTGAAGATAAGTTCCGCTCCTTGTCCCAGTGAAAAAAAACTTATGGGACTAAATAATAGTAATTTCGCATGACAAACGCATTAGCGAAAGCTAGCAAAAATGGCTGCTAGACCGCTATGAAGAATCTCTCGACTAGCCATGCCTTACAACAATGTCAACACCCATTAGACTCTCCCGTATCGGAGTATGCAGTTGAAGTACACCAGGGGAATAGGCTTGACAAAGAGCAATCCGAAAGCACCACACAAAGGATAATAATCACTTTTCTTATAAATTTCAATGCGACAATACCTGACATTTTATTTGAAATTAGATGTCTGCGCACCCATCGTTGCAAGTATGTGGAGTAAGAGAGTTTCTCATTGTCCAGACACAAGACTCGAGGCATGTGTATCACAAAAAAAAGGATGATACAATTTGTAGTCTTCGCCAACAGTTTCTTACCAAAAGGCATGACCATTGAGAAGCCAATATTCCACCTACCTCATATGGGTATAAATATAACCCCCAACCTCATTTATTGGACTGATTGAGATAGTGCATTTAAAAACTCAATCACTAGCTAATTGCGTTCGATCGCTGCATTCAATCACAACTGTTGTATTTTGATTAATCTCACCATTGGTTAACAATGGTAACCTGCCAAGTCAAAATAGTACCCAATTAGGGATTGAAATGTAGCTTATAACTTTTGAAAAAGAAGATTAATCTAGAAAATGCCATCGAACGCTGAATTTCCTTCTAGTACTCTACCCATAATACTACGTTGTGTACAACATCTTATCACACCACTTAACAAAAGTATATATCAAAACTACCAGGTCTTGAATGTAGATTACATGTACATTACACAAACAACTATTCAAATTAACTGATACAAGAGTTAAGGCAGAAGCAAAGAGATTTCAATGTATAATCGTCATTGTATTTTGTGTAGAATGAGTCTCGTCAAGAAACCTTTACAAGGAAAGAATATTGTAGTATATATATGAGTCTAAACCCTAAAGGGAATGCAGAAAAGTAAAGGGCTAGAACTAATGGGCTAAAACATTAATAGACGGACCTAATATAAATATAAACAGCCCAGAGACTATGTTGCTTTTGTATCCCCCCTCGGTCCATATGAAGTAATCCTAGTGTGGATCGATTTTGAATAAAATTTGTCCCAGAAGTAGGTTTGGTCAGAAGGTTAGCCCATTGATCTTGACTAGAGACAAGGCTAACTTTCAAAGCCCCCTGTTTAACGTTGTTCCGTACAAACAAAAAATTCAGGGTAACATGCTTCATCCTTGAGTGAAGCACTAGGTTTTCGGCAAAATATAGAGCAAAGACATTGTCACACTAGGTAGGCGGGGGAGAGGAAAGAAAAACACCCAACTCACGTAAGAGATGTTGAACCCACATCAATTGCAAGCGCCATTTGTGACTGCACGTAACTCGACCTTTGTGGTAGATCTTGCGACTACTGGCTGCTTCTTCGAAGTCCAGGAAACCAGGTTGTCTCCCAGGAAAACGCAGTAAACCGTGATGGATTTTTGTCCTCTAGAGAAGAAGCTCAGTCAAAATCGGTGAACGCAGACAAAGGAAGGGGAGATAATGCAGAGAGAAACAGACACAAGTCCTCCGTTCCATATAAGTATCTAAATACTCGTTTTAAAGCTTTCCAGTGTAGAATCGTAGGCTGATGCATTCACATAATTTATTGACTGAGTTGGCTAAATCTGGATGGGCTAGGGATAGGTATTGAAGAGATCCAAGGATGCTTCGAAACAGAGTTGGGTTATCAAACTTAGGGCAGTCTACGAAAGATAATATAGTGGTAGTGGTAATAGGGGTAGGAGTAGGACGGCTATTGTGGAGGTTGAGTTTTTGTAGAAGTTTAGAAGTATATTTAGACTGACTGAGATAGATGTCGTGAGATGTGTGAAAGACCTCAACTCCTAGAAAATATGACAACTGACCTAAGTCTCGGACTGGAAATAGCTTGGCCGATGCGTGAACAGAGGAGTCTATTAGGTCTTAGAGGTGCCTGTTATGATTCTCGACATAGACGAGAACATAGAGACAATGATGTTTCTAGGAGTAGATAAATAGAGTGGCATCTGCCTTAGATGGTCTAAAACCCAGAGAAATTAGAGCATCATAGAGTTTTGAAAACAGGCCCCAGGCGCCTGTTTAAGACCATATAGAGACCTTTTAAGCTTACAAACAAAAGTGGGATTGAGTGGGTTAATGAAACTTGTGGGCTGCTGCATGTAGATGTTTTCCTTAATGTCACCATGTAAGAATGCGTTTTGCATATCAATTTGTCTAAGAGGCCACTTAGAGCTTACAGCAATAGAGAGAATGACTCGAATAGTGGTTGGTTTAATGAGCGGGCTGAAAGTATCCTTATAGTCAATACCATAGGATTGAGTGTGTCCTTGAGTGACAAGGCAGGCCTTTCTTCTGTCAATAGACCCATTAGCCTTGTATTTAGTTTTAAGGATCCACTTGGCCTCAAAAATATTAGCATGAGGGGAGGGGGAACCAAATCCCATGTGTTTGTAGTGGTAAGAGCAGGAATTTCAGCTTCCATAGCTTCACACCAGCAAGGGTGAGAGACAGCTTGTTTGAAAGTAGGCTCAGTGGGGATAAAGGTAGGATCTAATGTAGTGGTGGTGGAATGAAAGAAGGGCCAATTATTTGTACCATCAGTTCTAACTAATGGTTTGGAAATATTAGCTTTGACATGGGTCACCATTTGGTGTGAAGGCTGAGGTACTTGGGAAGGGAGGTCTGAGTGGTGAGAAAAGTGTGAGGAGGATGAAGTAGACATAGGAGTATTAGTGGGTGTGATAATGTGGGGAGAATGTTCAGGTGTAGTGGGTAAGGGAGAGGGAGATTCGGGAGTAGTGAGTAAGGTAGGAGAAGATTCAAAAGAAGAAAAGGAATGGGATAGAGAAGATAGGGTTGTGGTAAGAGAATTATTTTGGGAATGAGGGATAGAAGCATCTGGCACATCTGAATCACACAAAGAAGATGGTTGTGCTATAGAAACAGGAGAGGATTTGGGTTTAGATTGAGTAGCAAAGGGAAAAGAATGTTCATCAAAGATGACATCCCGAGAGACATAAGTTTTGTTTGTGAGAGGATCGAAGCACAAATAACTTGTATGGTCAGAACTGTAGCCCAAAAACGCACAAACTTAAGACCTGAAAGCTAATTTATACCTATTGTAGGGCCTTAAGTTAGGCCACACTGCACAACTAAAAATCTTGAGATAGGTGTAGTCCAGAGGTTTTCCAAAAATAACCTCAAAAGGTGAAATGTTGTCCAACAGAGGGGTGGGTGTCCTGTTGATTAAATGAGCTGCAGTTTTGAAAGCCTTATCCCAAAAATGCAAAGGCATAGAAGCATGACTGAGTAAAGATAAGCCTTTGTCAGCCACCTGACATTTCTATTTTCAATGGCCCCATTCTGAGCATGAGAATATGGGCAAGTCAGCTGGTGATGAATCCCATGCTTATGAAAGAAAGGAGCCAGGGGTTTAAACTCAGTTCCATTGTCTATCTAAATATCTTTAATAGAGAAATTAAATTGATTTTGAATAAGAGCATGAAAGGTGGTATAAACATATGCAACTGATGACTTATGAGAGAGAGGGAACATCCACGGATATTTAGAATAGTCATCCAATATAGACAAATAAAACCTAGAACCATCCAAGGCTGTAACAGCTGTAGGATCCCAGACATCCATGTAGAGCAGTTCAAAGGAAAAAAAAAAGCTAACTAAGGAGGATGAGGGGTGAGGGAGGGCATGAATTTTTCCCTGATAGCAACCAAAACAAACACCTGGTTTCTTAGGAGAATAGGCAATAGGAAGCCTATATTTATTTACAGTAAAAGTAGTAATTTTGTTTGATGGGTGACCTAGGCGACAATGCCAGGTTCCAACAGAAACTTTTATAGTAGAAGAAGCAGCTCAACTTGTGTTGGAGTTATCTTGATTTTCATCTAGATGGTGGAGGCCCTCCTGAAATCCCCTTTTGTGCAGAATCGCCTTTGTTTGAAGATCCTTGATCAAAAAAATAAGATGGATAAAACTCGAAATAAGCATGATTATCAAGACAAAATCTCCTAACTGATAGGAGGTTTTTAGTCATTTGAGGAACATGTAAAAGCTGAGATAAAGTGAATTTTACAGAAGGGAGAGTTATAGAACCATGGCCATGAAGCAATATTGGCATAGTCGAGCCATTACAAATTGAAGCAGTGTCTGGCCCTTGATAGGACTGGTAACCTGAAGGGTAGGAGCTTAGGTTGTTTGTGAAATGATTGATAGTTGCAGTATCGGGTAACCCCCCCCCCCCCCACTGTAGGTGTTGTTTAAACTTGTGTTGTAGGCATTAATTCCTCCTGTTATAGACTGGTAAGAGTGATCAAAACAGTGCCAGCAGTCAAGAGCATTGTGTCCTCTCATGGAGCACACTTGACATAGCTCTCTAGTATCTTGTTGTCCTGATATGAGAGTGTTGTTGTTGGTTCTTCCTCCTCTAGTATTTCCACCAAAACTAGCACCTCTTCCTCTTGAATTCGAGGAGTAATTTCTACCTCCTCTGCCTCTGTATTGATTACTTCCTCTGCCTCTGTTAGTATAACTATTTTCATGTTTACTTACTGTCACAGATGAGTTTAAGGAGATATCACCTAGATGTTCTGATGTTTTGTTTATCTGATTCAGCTGATTTTCAAAAATTAGTAGTTGACTGAGGAGTCGGTGAGGAGTGACAGAGTCTTTACGGGTCATAGCATAGGTAACTATAGGCAGGAAATCACTCCTAAACCAGATAGAACATAATTATTGAATTCATCATCACTAACTGGTGAACCAGCTGCAGCAAGTTGAGTAGCAAGGCTTTGAGCCTTATTAAAATAATAAGTAATCACAATGTCTGTCTCTTTCTTAATGCTTGTCAATTGGAATCTGAGTTGTTGTATTCTGGATTTTGTTTTTGAGGCATAAGTACCCTCAAGAATCGACCAGATTTGTGTTGATGTTTCTTCATCAACAACTTGACCAAGGACTTGTGGAGATAATGAACATGTAAGAACTGACATTACCATTTGATAAATTTGCTGCCATTTTTCATATTCTGGATTTACCTGATTTTAGATTTGTTTTTCAGGAGGAAGGGACGTACCATCAACCATGTGAAAGAGACCATATCCCCTCAGATATGGCTCAACCTGCTTCCTCCATGTGGGGTAATTTTCCCCGTAAGCTCGAGGAAATTATGTGCTGAAGAGATAAGAGATGGAATAGAGTAGGTTGCGAAGCTGAGGTTGTAGCACCACTGCTTGTATTGCCGGTGGAGCCTAAGATTGGAGAATCACCGATGCTTGCCATGTCTGTAGTTGATAGGAAATAGACAAGCTCATATGTAGCTCTGATACCATACAAGAGTTAAGGCAGAAGCAGCGAGATTTCAATGTATAATCGTCATTGTATTTCTGTAGAAGGAGTCCCGGTAGGCTGCCTTTACAAGGAAAGAATACTATAGTATATATATGTGTCTAAACCCTAAAGGGAAAGCAGAAAAAGTAAAGGACTAGAACTAATGGGCTAAGACATTAATAGATAGGTCCAATATAAATATAAATAGCCCATAGACTATGTTGCTTTTGTAACCGACCATCAACTCACTAAATTGATCAAATAAGTAATTACAACTACAAACACGATTCTAAGCTATAATAAAACACAAATGACTCGACACCAACCAACAAGATAAATAATTAGACTATATCGATTACTATTAGTGTTTATAGAGCATTACTCAATGGAAATGGTGCACTTATTATTAATAGATTAATCAGATTTAACATATAAATTTTTTAGAACTGATTAAGAAATGATTACTATATTGAGTTTTATGATTGTTATAAAATAGTGAAATAATAAAATAAGTTAAATGCCTTTATTCTTATATATATACATAAACATAATTTATAATATTATGTCCTAAATATTTTGAAACATATCCGTACTTAAAAACTCTATCTTACATAAATACTACTCCCTCCGTCCTGAATTGACCGTCCTGTTTACTATTTGGACATGTCGTTTGACTTCAATTTTTAACATATAAGATAAATTAATTTTGAAAATTTAAGTTTTGCATATGAATCCTTACATAATAAACTATATGTTACAAAATTTAGTTTTATAAAATTATTTTATCTTATATGCTTAATATTGAAGTGGAAAAACGTGTCATAAAGCAAACAGGACGGTCAATTCAGGACGGAGGGAGTAGTAATTAATTAAAACTATATTTTATATATTATTAAAATCACAACAACATAATCTATTTATTATGTTACCTTTCATTGATTGGCCAGCTGGGCTGGCTCTACCTGACCACCATCCAATTGACGGCTCTACATAATACTGTACACAAGTTCACACCGACTACAACAAAATCCTACTAATGGAAAAGGAATTTTCCACGTGCTCTTAATCCTTCCCCGTTTTTCCCGGACTCTCTTTCCACTGAAATAAAAATATTTAATAATAAAAAAGCTCAACTTTTTCTAGTCTATATAATTTGCCTGCTCCGTTTCAAAACCCAGTCTCTGTCTTCATCTTCATCCTCTCCTCTAGTCACAATCCCGTTTAAGTCTCTGTATTCAGCAAAACTCATCCCGTCCTCTCCTCTCCTCTCCAGCCGGAAAAATCTCAAACCTCTGTCAAAAGATTTGACCACATCTCTGCGACTCAGCCAGCAATCCATCCAAAAAGATCACCACAATTTTTATTTGAAATCAGCAGATCTTGCATTCGTTTGAAAATAAAGATGAGGAACTGCAACCTTGACCTCTGCCTTGCCCAGCCAGTTATCCCGACGGAACACGCCGCTGCAGAAGTACTTAATAATTACGATATTACCTCTCGGCAACGCAAAGAGGACGGCGTCGCCGCGGGCAACCAGAATTGCCTGACAATTTTTTACAACGGAGAGGTCTGTGTCTGCGACGTCACTGAACTTCAGGCTAATCTAATAATATCACAAGCAAAGAAGGAGGCGCAAGATATGACGATCAGACAAACTGAGTGTAATTTACTGCCTTTGCTAGAGCCCAACTCTTCTAACTCGATCTTGCGGTCGGCGCCATCGTCTCCATCTTCGTCTGTTCCTCCTCCATTGTCTTCTTGTATTTCGACTGTCCCAATGAGAAACTCTCTGGAACAGTTTCTCCAGAAGCGTAAGAACCGAATCAGTGCTGCTGCTCCTTATCATCGCAAGTCCTTAACTACTACTAATTAATTAGTTTTTCACTTTCACTAGTTAGAGTGATGGGAGAAAAATCTACAAACGATTGCATTGAATGATTTTGCTCCTCTTTTACTTGATTAATACCTTGCACCGTTTCTTGTTTAAGCTTCTGATTATACCCCACTAAGAGTCAACAGGGAGAAGAGATGGAGGGCAGAGCGAAGATTTCATAGAAGAAAGCGTGTATCCTATTAGACCCAAGAAGTATATATAAGTTTTTTTTTTGAAGTACAAAGAACAAAATATTAGTTGGGCCATACATAATTGACCCATAACTGTAAAATTCAACTTAAATCCAATTCCTACTGCCTCGAACTGAATCATATTAAATATGAGTGTAACAAAAAATTACTCGACCAATCTCAAAAGATAGCCAAAGGATTAAGGTCCAATTCTTTTGCGTTTTGAGAATTGGTTGATACAGGCGATAAGAAGATTTGTGTAAAATTAATTAATTAAATGATAATGCGTAAACCAGCTGATTAACCAACTGATAATGTGTAAATCAGTTGATTACTCAATTGATAATATGTAAACCAGCTGATTAACTAACTGATAATGCGTAAATCAGCTGATTAACCAGCTGATAATGCTGTTTTGAATAAACTTCATGGGTAGATGATACCCATCCCATAATACATCCAAAAGAGTCAGTTGAGCTGATCGTCCCAACTGATAATGCGTAAACCAGCAGAAATTTGTGCAAAAAAGGGGCCTAAGCTACTACGACCCTAGTCAAAGCCATCGAAACCAAAAAATCAACCCGCTAGAACCAAAAAATCAACTTTAGATGTCCAGAATTCTTACAAATTAAGGCAGTTTTCAGACGGTAAAATTTCCAAAACTGGTTGTTTTCCCTCCTCATTTTCCCATAGCGGGTAATTTTACCTGTAATTCTGGAAAACGCGTACCGTACAATGGTAAAAATCTATAAAAACTCAAGTAACTGATTCTTTCACCACCAGCTTTCATTTATTTTTCTCCCCATAACACTCCTCTCCTCTATTCCTCTCCCCATTAAAATCCCTTCTTATACTTTAAAAATCAAAAGACATTCTAATAGGAGCAACTTGATCAGAGCGGGAGACCAATACGAGATTGGGCAACAAGGTCCAATAGAGTCGGAGTCTTTCAGTCTGTAGACAACCTATATATCTGCAGCATATGCGTCTGATGATCCGGTTAGTAATTAATTAATTTATAGTTTAGTTAATTATATATGTTTTATTTAAATAACACATAGTGTATATTATCTAGATAATAGCTGTTAAACTAACCGTTAGTTTAATTAGTAATCCGATGTAGTTAATTAAAAGTTAGTTTTTTTATCGTAAGTTTTAATTGTACAATAATTAATTATACTAAAACGATTTAATACAATGAGCCTTAGTAAGTAATTTAATTATAGTTTAGTTAATTATATTTTTTTTAAATAACACATAGTTTATGTATATTATCTAGGTAATAGTTGTTAAAGTAAGATTAGTTTAATTAATTGTCCGATATAGTTAAAATTAATGTTAGTTTGTTTACCGTAAGATTAGTTTAATTAATTGTCCGATATAGTTAAAATTAATGTTAGAAACCTAGGAAACTAAGTTGCAAGTGTTAGGAAATAACAGTGAGAATTTGTGTAATATGATCAAAGATTAAGTGATGAGTTTTGAAAATGGATTATGAAGTTAGAGTTGAAGAAATAAAGTTACACACTTTAGGAAGAGTTGTTAAAAGAATTGATAAGTAGTATCACTTGAGATGTGGTTAGAAATGAGTTACAAGGAAATAATGCAAGAGTGTTTAAGGTTATAAGTGTAACTAAGTTATAATATTTGGGTTAATATGTAATGGAGTTGTAACCCAAGGATGAGAGGGTTTAATTTTTTATAATGGTGCTAGAGCATGTTAGGATACATGTGGAAAAATTAGAAAAGAAATGGGCAAAGAAACAAGTTTAGAATGACAATTAAAACTGTCAAATGTTGCAGGATAATGCATGGTTCGGGACCTAGTCCTTGTATAAATTCCAGGACCACACAAGAAAAACTACCGAAAATTACATGTTAAGGTTGGTCCAGGACCCAGGTCTTGTAAGAAGACCCGGACCACCACTTAAAATCCACCGAAATTGTATTGCAACATTGGTCCGGACTTAGGGTAAGGTTAATGTCCCGGACCACTTGAATATTTCACCCGAGAATTGCCCACCAATGTTGGTCCGGGAGTATAGGTCCGGACCATGTCCCAAACCACATCAAAAATCAAACCGTGAGTTAGAAAATGATGAAAAATGAAAGGGTTTGATTGGTATTGGTATTAGATGATGATTAGGACTTGTTTGGTGACACGTAATGATCATTTGAATGATTAAACAAGTATAATGTGGAAGTTGAGAACTTATGATCATATAAGTAAAGTAAGGTTAAAGAGACAACGGTGTTAATTACGGGTGTACTAGTCGTTTACATACCGTAATGTCTTGACATTAATAGAACACTTGGAATGTTATCAGCTATTCGAGAATTATCTGAGGAGCATGAGGTGACACACTAGAGTAGTTCCCTAGTGAACGGTATGGTTTTCTTGTAGCTTGCTTGCTAACAAGGTGTCCCTCGGTTTGTGTGCTGTTTGTTTATATGTTACGACTAAACAAGATAAAGCATGAAACCGGTTTACCGTATTTTGTGGTGTGTTCGTATTATACTAACACGACTTACCTTTGAGTCTACTTACTAACTTCGGTTAATGAACGAATGTGAAAGAACATGAGACACTCCCTGTTATTGGTTGGTTAATATCCGAAAGAGGTTTAACTAACAAACATTATCTTCGAGATTTCTACTAACTGAACTTGGGGGGTGAGGAATCCGGGACTGACTCTGGTCATGTATGGTTAGCTAGGAGGTCGGTATCTATATCAGATCCAACTTCCATTGAGACTTGCCTTCGGACTTGTCGCCTAGAGTCGACAAATAGACTCGGCCACCTTGGATTACAGTTCAAGGTGGGAGGCAGAATAAGATGGTGCGGTGGGATCTCCTAAATCCCAATTTAAGAATTATTGTTTATTTAACCAATGGAGTTAATAGCTCATTGGCTAGGGTTACTTTTGACCCGACAAAGGTAAACAATGGAATAAGGTACAATCCGTTCTAATTAAAGAACGGTTGGAATTATGAGATAAGATTAAACACGGGAATTGAATAATTCTCAAACTTAAGGAGTTAATAACCTAACTCACTTACTTAGTGAACACCCATTATGTCGTTCGATCTGTTTGAGCTATGATTATTTCATATGAAGTGTTGTGTGTTATCGTACTTCTTATTATTGTATGTATGATCAATCAATTGCATGTATACGACAAAATAGTCATGTGTAGCCCCGTTAGCTGGTGGGCTGCACGTTAATCATACACCAGCGAAGGTGCTGAGCCCCTCGGGGCATCTATATTATTTTTCAGGTAAGCGCTAGAAGATGTCTCAGCCTGAGAGTAGGAATGGGTAGATGTACTTCGGGTTTGTATTTCATATACGAGATGTGCATGTACACTCGTATTGTAGACTGTTGTAGTAAGTTGTATTAGCGGTACGAGTTACTTTGTACTCGGTGTATGTATTTGGGTTAAGGCTCTGTACATACTTATGTTCGGTATATTCGGGTCCATCAGACTGAATCTTGAAATTGGAATAGGCCTAGTTAGTCACGTAGGTGACTAACGGCGGTAACATCGACTTTGTAGAAATTTCCGCTACATTGTTAATATAAGTACTTGAAGGTTATGCGATAATCCCGGTTGTAGGAGTTGGGGTGTTACAATACTGGAGTGTACATGCTTAGGTTTATTGGAGGGCTGATGCTCCCCAACTCTAACTGCTAGAGGATTTCACCTATGGTGGTAGCTTGAGCTGGGGGTCTGTGTGTAACACCTCATATGAGCAACTATCCAACAACCTAGCTCCCAAGCCATTCGGGCTTGAAAACTAGCCACTTTAGGCCCTTAATCCTCACTTGGGCTTAAAAGTGGAAGGTCTTGTTGTTATAGTCAGCTCATATGTATTCTTAAGCTACTCACATTATTATCCTTATCCCGATGTGGGAAGGGGGTATTACATACTCCCCCACTCAAAGAACGTGACGTCCTCGTTACAAGCCTAACATCCAAGTCCCATGGACCTCCTCGGTAGGTGTTGGGTAGCTCATCCCGACACAGTCCCGAACCTGGCTCTAATACCATTTGTAACACCTCATATGAGCAACTGTCCAACAACCTACCTCCCAAGTCATTTAGGCTTGAAAACTAGCCACTTTAGGCCTTTAATCCTCACTTGGGCTTAAAAGTGAAAGGTCTTGTTGTTGTAGTCAACTCATATGTATTCTTAAGCTACTCACATTGCTATTCATATCCCGATGTGGGAATGAGGTATTACACTATGCTTCTTGCACATTTCTATAGGGAGATGTCAATGCGATGTAGTTTGACATAAAATATCTGAATGGTTGTAGTAAGCTACTCATAGTCTGGGCATATAAGTGTATTCCTGCATTCAGGCCACAACTCAACGCTAATCGAATCAATGTATTACCTCACCTTGCCCTTGCCCATAGGTAACAAACTATGTGTCATATGCTTTTTGATATAAAAGTGATAAGTGCTAAATATAGAGACTTTGAGGGGTTAAATTTGCCTATTATTCGTAGTGGTTTGACCAATATTTCTCACATATCATGTGTTTTTTCTATGATTTAGTTTGGATAAGAATTGATGCATTTTATGTGTCAAATGCAGTTAAAAGTCAATAAATTGCATTCTTCACTTCACAAGCTTCGAAACGCAACAAATAGAGAGTAAAACGGAGTCCTACGAAGAATCTAGGCTCGAAACAAGTTTCACTCATCAGGATACTAACATGTCTGAACATACGTCTGAACTTGTAGTTTCAGACAGAGGCCAAAACTTCCTAAAAATGTGTCCTAACATGCGTCCGAAATAGGAAGTTTGGACACCACGTACAGAATTTGAAAATATATATTTTTAGGAGTTAAAAAATGCCTATTTTTGATATAGAAAGTCACATAGGGCTGAGGAACATAACCATTTACGCCAGATACCTCTGACGAGGCTCTCATGCCACACCTCACCTTGATCCACCACCATCGGTCATCACCATCACCACCATCATCTTCAACCTCTAGCCCAGTGAACTTCAATCTGAACGACGGAGCGAATTTAGGAGTCTTTTATTCCAAATGATTTCTTAATCTCTTTTCTCTGTCTATTTTGTGAATATGTCTCGCTAGACAGGATTTTCTTGGGGAGAGTTGTTTGTAACTGGATATGGTTTAGTTAAATTTCTCTACAGTTTGGATGTGAGAATACATTGGATTGTTTCTGGATTAACATTATACATTCATCTTCTCTAATAATATCATGAGTGTTTAGAGTTGTTTTACGAATCTTGTTTTGATCTGATTAGTGAAAATCAAGAAGGTCGAGTTAATTAGAAAATCGGTAGAAAATCAATCGGATATATGAGATTCTCTCTGCAGTTGCTAGTAATTCTTCATTCTTAATCTGCCTATATGTGGTTTGTCTGATTCTAGATTAGAACTAACTTTTCTA
The DNA here is from genome assembly GCA_023374045.1 of Limonium bicolor. Taxonomy (NCBI): domain Eukaryota; kingdom Viridiplantae; phylum Streptophyta; class Magnoliopsida; order Caryophyllales; family Plumbaginaceae; genus Limonium; species Limonium bicolor. The sequence goes on along the minus strand of CM041779.1, from coordinate 186,936,050 downwards.
ATAGGTGAGCTCTTCTTTAACTAGGTATTAGTATTGAAGAGAGTTTAAAGAATTCGCCAATCTATATCTCATTGAAACTATAGTCATTGCTAATTACATCCAGTGTAGAACAATCCAAACCCCGAGTTCCATTCGTCTAATCAACTTTAAAATTTAGTTTCATTAATTTCTTTTTTAATTTTAATTTTCCTTTAGATAATTCAATCTTCAAAACAACACACAACCCCTTTGATTTCCAGTTTTCTAGGATTAGGCTTATTTTCTTCAAGTCCCACTGATTGATAGTTGGTTCCTTCTATTAACTATACTACTGCTACCGGGATTTTTGCAAACCGATTGACTTATTGATTTATCAATTTGTAGGTTTATTTTCTTAGTTTTTAGTGTCTCAATTTCCCTTGTTTACAAAAACATAGTTGAATTATGGTAAAATCCTCACACGGATTGTGTTACTGATACAATGGTAAGCTAAGTATCATTACTACTGATATGGCTCGACATATTCTGAAGTAATTTAGGGTTCCTTCGAGTGAGGGAGAGGTAATATACAATTAAACATTATTACAGTTTGGTTTGTCCTAAGTTGTTTGCATTAGTTTTAATATTTATTTGGATGTTGGATCATGGATTTGACAACCATATGGTGGCAGATCACCACACCCAAAGCAGTATGTTGTAGTGGTCTTTCTAATCCACTACAATGTCATCGAGGGTCATCAACTAGACCGGGTACCTCGCCAGTTCGGGGTTGACCAGCCCATTCCTACCTCCGTACTCGACTGTGACATGCTTCATGTAGTCACAAGGACAGACAGGACTGATGCAGCATGGTGGGACATTTTCTGAGACCATATCCAGATGTGGAACAACAGGTATCATTACAAGATTTCAATTGCCCAATTGCCAAGAAGCGTCCCTCAGTAGATGGTGGGAGCGACTTCTGTTTCTTGGTGGTCTCCCAATTCCTCTTTTCATTATCAAGTGTTGGATGGTGGGAGGGCCTTCTGTTTGTGCCAGCAGAAATCAGTAGAGGGGACGGGCTGGATGTTGTACTCGTACGATGATTAGAGCTTTTGACCGAGTAGTATTGGCTCATATGCTCAAGTGGTTGACCTCCGAACAACCTTATCGCTTTAATGGCATGTCTACAGGGTATCCCTGTATGCTGCCACCTAACATAAGTGCATTCAGCCTTGTCAAGATCAACTGCCAACTGAGCACTTCCATCCAATACCTCATAGTTATTTCTCCCCGATGGCCTAGCAACGCAGCGTCTGGTATTCTTGTGCTTTTCTAAAGCCGTCAGCTTCTTCACAATCCCAGGGTACACACCATTCACATCCCAATTCGGTGACTCTTCCTGCCTCTCACAGTGCCTCACCATTATCTGAGCTCGGATGCCTACCATAAATAATCACACCAAAATAAGACAAAAGATACAATAAAAATATGCATGGTTGTATTCACTTTATTACCTTCTAGTAGAGGGTAAATTGGCTTAGTTCTATGGACAGTCACCGTCGCATTGAAACCCTTCACAAAGTTAGAGGTATTATTAGGGCACTTAATCTGTATACAGTCAAACAACGATTGTATCGCTTGCATTAACAACAACACTTACATAAGCACAGAGCAATTAAAGTGACTACCTCTTCTTCGAACTTGTGTCTTGCCCAACATTCTAGCGGTATCTCTCTCAGGTAGTGGAATGCAGCACAATCCATCTTCTTTATGCGTTCCATCGCTTTATTAAAATTGTGCCTACACAGAAAAGCAGTGCTTACTTATTGCTCAGAATAAATGGGCAGAACATAAGGATTGAAATGTATGCTTAAAAGAGATTACTCGCATCATCTTGAGACCTGGATGTGACTTTCTGAAGTTTTCTTACAAGTGCAAGTGTCTACAACAGTATCACCTTGGACTTTATGGAAACCAGTTTGTAAGCGCCCAATTCCCTAAGATGAAAAACAGAAGCAGTGGCAGAACTGGAGCATTACACAAGATACCCCTTTCAAGTTTTACAGTTCATGAAATACCCAGTTATGAGTTTCAGAGTTCACATAATGCCACAATATGAGTTTACCAATTCACGAAATGCCACGATTTGAGTTTACCATTTTACAAATGTCACGGTTTGAGTTTATTAGTTCATAGAATGCCACATAATGAGTTTCATCGATTTTAATGTTTCAGTACACAGTATACCCCTTTTTAAGTTTCAGAGTTCACAGAATACCCCTTTTTAAGTTGGAGAGTTCACAGAATGACATGATTTGAGTTTACCTATTCATAGAATGCCACGATTTGAGTTTACCAGTTTACAAAATGTACCCATTAACAGAGGAGGAAGTTGTACCTTTTGTATGTCCGATATGAATGTCCAAGGAAGAGGTTCACCTTCCCCAATAAGTCTTGAGACAGCTCAAAAAATATTCTCAAGTTTTTGTTTTCTCTTCCTTGACTATTGCATAAGTAAATGGGAATATTTCCTGATTCGCATCAAAGCCCACGGCAGAAAGCAAGACACCTTCATAGTACCCCTTCAGATGACAGTCATCGATGCCTATAAGGGGTCTGCAACCTGACATAAATCCCCTCACAAGAGCACCAAACGCGATGAAGCATTTGGTGAACGGATGTGGTGGATCAGGTGACACTGGGCAGTTCGTTGCAGTTCTTGGGTTGGTTTTGCATAACATTTCTACGTGTCGTGGTATCAGTGTGTATGCATCATCATGGTTGCCCTCAACCATTTTGATTCCCAGCCCTCTAACCTTATAAGCAAGATCCCTAGACACTTCAAGACCATATCTTTCCTAACACAACTGTCATACAGTTTGAACAGTGACCTTTGGATTCGCTTTAATGTCTGTCAGGAGACGGTTTGCTAACCATTTATAGTTGGCTATTGGATTCTTGGTCAGCTTGTTACAAGTGTGCTCCCCATTGGTATACCTGACCTGTCAACTCCTTTTATCCATTGTCCTTATCGTTGTTATAGTCCAAGGACAATCAGGGAAAGTGCATGATCCTCTCAACCTGGTTTTATCCAACTTATCTACCAGTAAGTCAAAGCTATTATGTACATAGAGTTCTTTTTAACACTTCCATGAAGTGTTCTTTGTCCATGAAAATCAGCCCCTTCTAAAACTATACCTTTGAAGTTTTGTTCCACGTAGTGTTGCCCCTTCCACTTAGATCTGCTTTTAGCACCACTTATATCAAGACTAGCGACTCCTTCATGCACACCTTCCAGATTGTCAGGATCGTACAAATTTTCTATTTCCAGCTCATCACATTCTTCGTCGATGCCTTTATCACTTTCAGAAACATCATCGGTCTCATTTCCATTATTAATGACAGCTTTTTCATTGGATTCTCTGAGCTATCCTTGAAACTTACATCTTCAAGATTGGGGTCGTTCTAAGTCTCATACCAGGCCTTTTCAGCAGCAGCTCTTTTTGGCCTTTCAACCTCAGTAGTCTCTTCATCCATATTCAGATTGTCATCAGCAGGTTAATCAACACCATATCTTCCCTTATTTATGGCAACCCTCCCTTTTTCTCTTTCTATAGAACATATCTTTCTCTTGTAACTATAATTTAAAAATAATCACGCAATCAGAATTAGACAAAACAATCCCAACTATAATCATCACAACAAGGGGAAAATTAGAGGAACATACCTAGTAGTTAGTGCTATATGCACAGGGGATGATCTGCTTTGAGGTTGTTGTGGTGGTAATGGTGTTGGTGGTGAAGATGCTCTACCATCCTGAACGGGATCAGCCTTAGTTACAGCATGAGTAGCATCATCAACTTGGACATCTTGTTCAGAAAAAAAACTCGTTATTGATTCCAAAATCATCAAAAGGATCTATTTCCACGTTCTGCCAAAACTCATCAAAAGTTGTGAAGGTAGGGATGGCTGTGGGACTGATCCAGATGGTGATTTTGACCTTGGTTGAGATTGTGGACTTGGTGGAGACTGCGGCTGTAGTGGAGATTGTGTGACAGGTGGAGATTGTGGCCGTGTTGGAGAGTGCGTGACTGATGGAGTGAAATAGTAGATTTCCTATCCCTAACGATCTAATCTCTCATTTGTTAGTTAGCCTACGATCTATGTCTGAATGTTCTGTTGAATTACCTTGTTACTGAAGATATCGAGTTAAAGAGGGTTTTCACAATAGCAAGCGAGAGCAATAAAGCAAAGAAAGGGATTCTGTAAGTCTTGATTGCGTAACCATTTTGTGGGGGGGGGGCGTGATCCCCTATTTATAGCAATTTCCTATGGTTCCTGGGCTAGCCAACCTGTCATATTCTGCCAGGCTATCACTATAAATATGTTATCCTAATTTCTATATCTTCCGCCCCTAGCTATCTGACTCGGCACAGGCACCCAGTCACTATCTACTGCTCTTTCCTAGTTACTTGATCGGTCGTAGATGATAGGTCGTTATCTAGGCTTACTTTGTACTTTTGGCGACTGGACGCTATTCATACTTGTTTTGTGACTTTTGGCGACCGGTCACTCTCATGTACTTGCTCTATACCTTGCGACTGGTCACAGCCGACCGGTCGCTACACGCTCTTTCTTCGTTCCCTCTTCTGGATGTAAACTTTCGGTGTTGCCTTTAACCTCTTTCCATCTTTTGGTACTTGGCCATATTTTCCCCTCTTCATGGAGATTGTGGTCGTGATGAAGATTATGTGACAGTTTGTGGAGATTATGTGACTGGTGGAGATTGTGGTTGTGTTGGAGATTGTGTGACAGTTTGTGGAGATCGTGTGACTATTGGAGCTTGGGGTCGTGGTGGAGATGGTGTGACAGTTTGTGATGGTGGGGTGCGTGTACTGATCTTTGTGGAGATTGTGTGATTGATTCTGAGAGTTGGGGGTGGTGGTTAGACCTGGCAATTCGGGTCGATGGGTTGGGTTGATATTAACCCTAACCCAACCCATTTAAAATATCATCAACCCAACCCAACCCAAAAATGGATGGGTCAGAATATCATGACCCTAACCCAACCCATCCAACCCATTTTTTAAGCATATAATAATTTAAATGGATTTGGAGTAGAAATTAATTTAAAAAATCCATAAACATCCAATGATAGCTGACATACTAATTAGGATGAAACAAAAGGAAGAGAAGTAATCTTGCTTAATCGACCAAACTTTAAACAAATTCCATGTTATGCGAAGAATGTAAAACTATTGCACCAATTTCCCATGAACAGAATAACACGTACTTTTTCCTTAAGTTTATATTTATCAATCTAAGCCTAAAGCTCTACCACTATTGTGGAGGAATCCGATCTAGATATGGACATGATCCTAGTGCACTTAATAAAGAGGGGAACAAAAATGAAAATCTTCATTATGCATTAGAGAAATATACTAAAGATAAATCTTTTAAATTTAAAAATAATTAATAAATTAAGAGCTCAAAGCCTCACACTATGACTAATAGTTTTAAAATAATTACACTTGTTTAAACTGAGAGCTCATGCCAAAGAAAAGTACAATGACAATCACTTGATCATTACCAATAGTTAAGAAACTTTTATGCAGCACGCTATCCGCATTGCTGGTTTAAGAATTCACTAAGAGGTCTATAATGAAGATCCTACTTACAAAAAATATATATCTGTTATACCCAAAATTTCAACCCCCCCGGAAGAAAGTCTCTACTAATAGGCTAGTAGCAAGGGTTCCCAGTTCGATCGGCGTGTTCCAGGGCCTGAGGAGCAGTTTCGTCATTGTCAGGGGCGTTTTCGTAATTTTTAAGGCTTCTGAGTTCTCCTATAGGCTTTCTCTCTCCTCCAAAGGGTGCCCAAATCAGCTCGAAATGCTTTGATATTTTAACCCATGATAGAGGATGACATTTAAGCATAATGGCGTTGGAATTTTGATTTTTCGAATTTCCAATAATTTTCTAGCAATTTCTGACTGAATCTGACGAGAAATTCAATTTAAAAATGCTCCAGCATTTAAAAAATTCGTTTCCACCTCAGAAAATTCATAATATCCATTCTTGACATGTGGTTAAAATTTCATAGCAAAATTCCTTTGTGAAGTTACTTAGTTAAAATATCGAAAAATCTTACTTTTTAGATTTTCTTTATCTTTAAGAAAGTCTATATAAAGGGATAGGTTTTTGGATAAAATCAGAACCTCACATACTCAAGAACCCTAGAGAGTCAGAAAAGGCAGCTTCCTCTCTCTCTCTCACGTTTTCCAACACCCGGCCACCCAAATCATACCGAAAATCCCCCAAAACCACTATCTAAACACGTTTTCCAATTCCCAAAGCACCAATAATCATCAAAACCCCACAAAAACACCACCAAACGTGAAGAACAGCAAGAACAACCAACAACCAGAAGCTTGGTTCGAAGTCCCTTCGGGTCTATCATCAACGGAGCACTCGACGAATCCCGGTGTGAAGAAACGTTGTGAATCCGAAGGTAAAACAGGTAGAAACTCAGCTTCCCTAATTCTCCACGGTATTATCTGTCTTGCCTCGAAATTTGAGCTCAAACTAACCTTCGTGGGCTTCTGTATTGCTGTTTGTTTAAGCCTCTGTCAGATAACTTGTTTGCTAAGTTTCGTGCTTAATTCGAATTCAAATTGAAAACTTTCAATCACTAACGTCTTGTACATCTTTCAGGCTACACACCCATAAAATTTGAGCTCAAAACACCCTCGGGAACCTTCTGAAAACCCCTGTCCGTGGGTAGTCCGTGACCTCGGACCTATGGTCCGGGACCTCGGACGCGTTGTCCGAGACCACGGACACCCACGGACGGCGGCGGGATTTTAAAAATTCAAAATTTAGGTTTTTCTAATGATGTCCGGGCCCACGGACAGCCTGTCCGTGGCCCCGGACTTTGCAAATCTTTGTTTTCCTTTAATTTTGACTTTTCTGTGTATTTAGGTTAACTGGGGTCCGTGGTTTCGGACAATAGGTCCGTGGCTACGGACGGAAATGAAATTTGACCTAATTCTGCCTCCGAAACCCTAGTTTAGGTAGCTTTCAATTTCACTTTGTTTTTCTGTCAAAAAATGCTAAAAACACAAAAAAACAGAGCGCGCACTTAGGTTAAAAACGACTTTGTAGTAAGCCGTAAATAAACTGAGTAGAGGAAAAACGACCTAGGAAGGGTAATGAAAGTAATTGAACCCTAATAAAGTCGTATATCAAGCCCCCGAACCCGAACTCTCCTTTCCTAATTTGATCTAGGTTAAAATTAGATGGCGACTCATAATAGGTCCCAGTGAGCTAGCTTAGGTTTTAATAATTGTTGTTTTATGACATAGTTATTAATCTTAGGTTATAAGTGGACCTAAAACCCGATTAGATCCTAATCAGCTTTAATCAACATAGGATAGGGCTTAAAAATCGAGGCTCACAATATCACCTACTTTTGTTCACCCTTCTAGATAATATAAACATACCTATGTTTTCAAGAACGTAATGGTAGTGAGAATAAGAAAAATAAAACTTGGACAGCGATTGATAAGTGTGAAATATGAATGATTTTAGTGGTCTTTAACGCTTAATTTTCATACGCGCATTGATAATATTCCACACTTATCTTATGTTTTCCTTTGGTTTGTTGCTTGTTAAGTCTTGATACCGTTTTGTACGCTAAATGCAGAGAAAAGCCAAGAAAACAGTAGATTAACTCACAAGGGTGATGATGCAACAAACGGGGGTCGAATTGGAGTCAGAACGAAGAATTTGGAAGGTTTTGAAGGTATGTCCGAGCTTGTGTCCGAACATCCAAGCTCGGACGCAAGTCGAGAGTTCGAGTGCTGTGCCTGATGAAGTGTCCGAACTTCAGTCCTAACTTCAAAGTTCGGACATGGTTCGAGAATCACAATGAAGAAAAGTCGAAAATCTGATCTACGCTGCATGTCCGAACTTGTGTCCGAACATTGAAGTTCGGACACAAGCCGAGACTTTTGAAGTTGGAGCGCTCAAGACAATGTGTCCGAACATTGAAGGTCGGACCAATGTTCGGACGTGACTAAATTCTCAACAGAAGTTCGGCATTTTGAAGGGAAAAGAGGAAGAAATTCTATATAAGTGACCTAATCAGAGGAGAGGGGGGATCACATTATGTATCATTACATCACGATACTTTGACGCTCTGGAAGAACGCTCTTTTCACTCATCTCACTCCATCGACATCAGCTTCACTTTCATCCACATTCATCAAGTGCACCGTTGCCATTGTAGAGGAGCGTCGACAGAAGGGAGGCAGATCATCGTCTTCAACCTTGCGCCGGCAGTCTCTGAGTCTGGATAATCACTCAATTCGAGGGTTTTTCTTTCCTTAGATGAATTCTCTTTTGATTGTATTCATTCGCTTCTTTGTAATGTCTGGCTAGTAGGGATTAACACTGGGGTAGGGCTGTTCATGATGGATACAATTTAGTTAGGATTTCTACAGTTTGACTATGGGATTGTAATGGATTGTTTCTAGGTTAATGCTAATCATTCATCTTCTCTATTAAATTTGCGCATTTTGATAAGCCACAGACTTATCATCTTTCATGCATTAGATTTAGTATTATATTTATCTAAATATAGTTATATATGTGTTATTTATGTTATATTATGTGTTAAAGTATATTATTTGTACAGACTTATGTTTTTATGAGTTTTCTGTGCAAGGAACGCATCTCTAGGCAGAAATTCCATTGATGCCGGACTCGGTGCCGGGTTGGTTCTACACGGCATGAGCACAGAATAGAAAAGAGGCCTTGCCGGATGAGATGCCGGGTAAATACTATCCGGCATGAGTATAGAGTCGCTTCGGTTGACCATACGACAACACATGTGTTCCACGTGTTTTCCAACCGCTGCCGGGTGTGATGCCGGGTATATCCTACCCGGCATATGTACTGTTTCGCGCAAAATTGACGGTTTCGACCGTTAACAGTTAAGCACATTTCCCACGTGTGCCGGCTACTGGTGATCCGGCACGACGCCCGGCAACGGACATTTTGATGCCTATAAATAGGCCGAGGAAGGCTACAATTTGACACATTCCAACATTGTATTACACTCCATTCCACGCTTTATTTCCGTCTCATTCCAAGTGTTGGTGTCCAAGGCTTTTCTACGGATCCATCCACAAGAAGAAGAGAAGATTTCCTTTTCGGGTTAAGGCTATAACCAATCTCCTTCTCCCTCATGTATTCCTTCTTTATTTGAGTGGATGGTCAAGTAGGAATCCTTGTTAGGCTTTGGCTAGGGATGAATTCCTTCTATGTAAACAATATGATTATTTCAATACAAATTCAAGCGTTCATTAAGATTCTGGTTCTTATGGCAAGGGAATTAGTTGATCACTCATTCTCTTTATGCAAATTCTACTTGAGGGGGAAAAGCCTAAGAGTAGGATAGGTTAGACAAATCTTATTGGTCTTTAAACATTGTCTTCTGCGCTTCAGCGGGAGCAAGACTTGAGATTGCGAGTTAATCCATCTTCCCCCATCTCCTTGTTCATTTCGTAGCATGACATATGCTCGATTTGTTAATGGGTTTTGAGTTTCTTGTTCGAAGCAAGAGAGTGGTTTTCACCATATGAACGTGCCGGATGCACTGCCGGGTGCTTCCTGTCCGGCACATTCAAGAATTTGAATATGTCGTGCATCTGGTGTCCGGCAGGACATCCGGCGCAATCATGTTGGTTGATTAAGTTTGTGTCTTGAAGTTGCATTGCGTGATCATGTTGTTACTTAGGGTGGTTTAGCCCTAAACCTCGCATTTAGATAGGTTTTAGTTAATTATTGTGTCATTTACATTTCCCCCCTTGTTATTATAGAATAGGCTTTTGCCCAGATTAGGACTAGTTTTCTATAAGTCCCTTGGGTTCGATACTCTCGGTCGTAATATATTTACACTATACTCCGACCGGGTTTTATTTTGCTACCCGTAGTAGAGTTGTAGGATTAGTTTATTATTTATTCCTTTTTATATAGTTATCCTAACAAATTCTCAGTTAGCAAATTGGCGCCGTTGCCGGGGACTTAGAATTAGTCCAAGTCCTAAATTCGGTAAAAACGCCCTATTCTTTATTCTTTATTCTTTTATTCTTTGATTTATTTCGCCATTAGTGGTTGCAGAATCGAAGGTGCCGTGCACAATGCCGGACAACTGAAACCCGGCATAATCAGAGGAAGTCCGATGCCGGATAGTTTCTACCCGGCATGCTGTCCGGCACTTTCAAGTTATTTTTATGATTCGTATAATATTAAGTTTTTAACAATTCAAATTTATACTTGCTTGCACCTTTCGTTGTTTCTCTCTTCTAATAGTCCCTATACTACGATTCTTTAATTTGAATTTCGATTTTTAATCTGCCGTGTATTGGGCCGGGTTTCTCACCACCGGCATCTCGGAGGAAGTCCGAAGCCGGACAGGAGTTATCCGGCACATAACCCAGCATGTTCAATTTCACTCAATATTTTTGCCGTAATTAGTAGGGACAGTTAGGCAAGATCTATTATATTTCATATCTCTTACTTCCATGTCTTTTAATTAAGTTATTTTTCACTCTTTGGATACGCCGGGCAATATGCCGGATGTTATAAACCCGACATTAGAGGAGGAAGTCCACTGCCGGGTATGCGTCACCCGGCACTCTGTCTGGCATAACCGAAAATTCATGTTCTTCTTGTATTCTCATAATTTTAATTATGTCATTATATTATTTCCCTTATTATTACGAAATATTATAACTTTGTATTCAGAGTCAAGCCGGCTACCAGGGAGGTCCAAGGCAATACAGACCATCCCACCCTGCATCATCATCAGAGGCTGAAATGGCTGAACTTCGTGACATGATGTCAGCCCTGATGAATAAAACCCAGGATACCCACAATGAGATCTCGACCATTCGCAAAGAGCACAAATCGTTGCAGTTGCAATTACAGCAACTTCGGACGCAACCAAGACAGCAAGGTCAACTCCCGTCCCAAACGCAAACAAATCCACGGGAGCATGCGAATTCGGTCACTATCCTGCCCAGGATCTCAAATGATGTCAAATAGTCTAAAAGGCTAAGTGTAGGGCGATTCCTCCTCACACCTTCAATGTCAAACAGGGGAGCCCTTCTTACCATTCTCTTTTATTTCTTTTATGAATTGTTTTTTTAATTCTTTCAAAATATTTATTTTAGTAATCTTAAAAAAAACACGTTTTACTTCTTTTTTTTTTTGTTTGTTTCTTTTGAACACTGGGGACAGTGTTCCTGCCAAGTGTAGGGCAGGGACCCCCCTTAAAAATAAGTTTTTATTTATAATATGCATAAGTTTTGCGTTTTATCGATGTTTTACTAACTTTTTGCGTGTTTTTGATTGAGATAAGATTAGGAATGACTAAAAGTTTGTTCTCTCAAGAAGTAAGCTCTCTAATGACTTGCAGATTCCTGTTTTTAACTTCTTGATTCTTTTTATTTAACATGAGTACATGATCTTTCTCCTAATTCCTTCCTTATTGTACTTCTGGGTACTTGTTTCTTTTCTTTTCAAATTGTGAAAAATCTTTTGGGTGAAAATCTTAAAAAGGGTTTTTGTGAAAAAAAGAAAGAAGAAGAAAAAAAATAAAAGAAAAAAATCTTCTTCCAAAGGAAAAGCAATATTTCTTTGAGGTTGCAATGAAGTGCCTCTGAATAAAAGCAAGATACGAGAGTTTTTCCTTTTATTTTTCTCCTAAATTCCCCGTTCTTCAATGCAAAAAAAATCATGGTTGATTCAGGAACCCTTGCAAAATAGGGCTGAATAATAAAAACCATCGATGAGTGTCTTGGCCACATTCAGAAACTCTTGAAAAATAGAGCTGAATGATGGAAACCGGAAAAAGGAGAGTTTACAAAAATTCCCTTATGCAAAATAGCCCAAAAGTTTTTGATCGGTTTTGAAATTCTTTAATTTTATACCCATTAGTATGTTTTGATGGAATAAGGAAGTTTAAGTGATACTTATGAAATAGAGTCAGGGAGTTGAGAATAATTATATTATTGTCATTCTAGAGTTTACCTATTTTGTGCATAAGTAATTACTCCTTTCTATCTTGTTTTGCTCGAGGACTAGCAAAAGATAAGTGTAGGGCCTTAATAAGCCGCAGACTTATCATCTTTTATGCATTAGATTTAGTATTATATTTATCTAAATATAGTTATATATGTGTTATTTATGTTATATTATGTGTTAAAGTATATTATTTGTACAGACTTATGTGTTTATGAGTTTTCTGTGCAAGGAACGCATCTCTAGGCAGAAATTCCATTGATGCCGGACTCGGTGCCGGGTTGGTTCTACACGGCATGAGCACAAATAGAAAAGAGGCCTTGCCGGATGAGATGCCGGGTAAATGCTATCCGGCATGAGTATAGAGTTGCTCCAGTTGACCATACGACAGCACATGTGTTCCATGTTTTCCAACCGCTGCCGGGTGTGATGCCGGGTATATCCTACCCGGCATATGTACTGTTTCGCGCAGAATTGACGGTTTCGACCGTTAACAGTTAAGCACATTTCCCACGTGTGCCGGCTACTGGTGATCCGGCACGACGCCCGCAACGGACATTTTGATGCCTATAAATAGGCCGAGGAAGGCTACAATTTGACACATTCCAACATTGTATTACACTCCATTCCACGCTTTATTTCCGTCTCATTCCAAGTGTTGGTGTCCAAGGCTTTTCTACGGATCCATCCACAAGAAGAGAAGATTTCCTTTTCGGGTTAAGGCTATAACCAATCTCCTTCTCCCTCATGTATTCCTTCTTTATTTGAGTGGATGGTGAAGTAGGAATCCTTGTTAGGCTTTGGCTAGGGATGAATTCCTTCTATGTAAACAATATGATTATTTCAATACAAATTCAAGCGTTCATTAAGATTCTGGTTCTTATGGCAAGGGAATTAGTTGATCACTCATTCTCTTTATGCAAATTCTACTTGAGGGGGAAAAGCCCAAGAGTAGGATAGGTTAGACAAATCTTAGTGGTCTTTAAACATTGTCTTCTGCGCTTCAGCGGGAGCAAGACTTGAGATTGCGAGTTAATCCATCTTCCCCTATCTCCTTGTTCATTTCGTAGCATGGCATATGCTCGATTTGTTAATGGGTTTTGAGTTTCTTGTTCGAAGCAAGAGAGTGGTTTTCACCATATGAACGTGCCGGATGCACTGCCGGGTGCTTCCTGTCCGGCACATTCAAGAATTTGAATATGCCGTGCATCTGGTGTCCGGCAGGACATCCGGCGCAATCATGTTGGTTGATTAAGTTCGTGTCTTGAAGTTGCATTGCGTGATCATGTTGTTACTTAGGGTGGTTTAGCCCTAAACCTCACATTTAGATAGGTTTTAGTTAATTATTGTGTCATTTACATTTCCCCCCTTGTTATTATAGAATAGGCTTTTGCCCAGATTAGGACTAGTTTTCTATAAGTCCCTTGGGTTCGATACTCTCGGTCGTAATATATTTACACTATACTCCGACCGGGTTTTATTTTGCTACCCGTAGTAGAGTTGTAGGATTAGTTTATTATTTTATTCCTTTTTGTATATAGTTATCCTAACAAATTCTCAGTTAGCACATTTATAGAGTTGTTTTGTGAATCCTATTAGGATCAGATAAGGTGATTAATAGGAAGTTCGAATTAACCTGGAGATTTGGGGAAAGATTAGTCGGATGGATAATTTTTCCTGCAAAAGCTAATAATTCTTCGCACGTAATCCGCCTATATGTATTTTGCCAACCTCTAGATTAGAGTTGACATGTTCTGATAGGTGAGCTCTTCCTTTAACTAAGATTTAGGATCGAAGAGAGCTTAAGAATTGGCCCTTCCGTTTCTCATAATTGAATTGTAGGTTTTGCTAGATTTATCCAGCAAAGAACAGCCCAAACCCGGAGTTCCAGTCATTTTACCAACCTTAACATTTACTTTCATTAATCGTTCATTTAGACTTTGATTTGCGTTTTCTCAATTCAGCCACAAAAACAATTCACAACCCCCCTAAATTTCTAGTTTTCTTAGGACTTAGGCTTATTTATTCAAGTCCCGTGGTTCAATACCTGGTTACTTAATTTCCTATACTATAGTGACCGGGATTTTTGAAACCCGACAGGCTTTTCGTTTTATTAATTTCTAGGTTTTTCAATTTAGTTTTAGTAGAACATTTTCCTGTTTGCAGCGATGAAGAGCGACATAGACATGAACAATAGCGTAGAGAAGAAAAATGGATGTGAGTCTGCAAGACGAGAGCATTTGGGTTTTCAACATTATGTTAAGGTCTGGTTGGGCCCTAAGTTTGATATGCAGCTGGTTGGGTTGTTTGTTTAGTTAAGATTATGTGATATCATTAAATGTCTGATAGTCCAACATCACTTGGGCTTGACTAAGGTATAATTAGATCTGAAAATAATATATATACATGTGAATTAATATTTTTATTTTTTAGGGAAAATTACATCGCCCACCCATGACGTTTGATGAAATTACACAGCCCACCCACGAGGTTTTAAAAATTACTTTGCCCACCCATGTGGTTTCCACAATTTTACATCCAGCAACTTTTCTAATATTTGATCAACTTAAAAGATGGTTAAATGATATCCAAATTTGATGAAACTTTACATGGACGATGCTAAGGTGTTATATTTTTGTTCAATGCCAAATTCAAAGTTTTTTAAGGTCATATATGCCGTGTGGGACCCAATGAAACATGAGACACATTCATCGGGTCCCACAGATCATATATGAGCTTAAAAAATGTTGGGTTTCACATTTTACCAAAATATAACACTTTAATATCATCCATGTAAAGTTTCATCAAATTTGGATATCATTTAACCATCTTTTAAGTAGATCAAATATTAGAAAAGTTGTTGGATGTAAAATTGTGGAAACCACATGGGTGGGCAAAGTAATTTTTGAAACCTCGTGGGTGGGCTGTGTAATTTCGCCAAACGTCATGGGTGGGCGATGTAATTTTCCCTATTTTTTATTACAAATATATTTTTGGGTTTCGGGTTGGGTCATGGGTTAAGATCTCTACCCTAACTCAACCCACAAAATTTGCTTGTTACCCTAACCCAACCCAAAAAATAGATGGGTCAATAATCAAGACCCTAACCCTTAAAAGTATGGATTGGGTTCGGGTTGGGTTTCGGGTTAGGTCAAAATTGCCAGGTTTAGTGGTGGTGGTGGTGGTGATCGTGACGGAGATTGTGAGCTTGGTGGTTGTATCACTGATTACGAGGGTGGAAGTAGCAGTGGAACTGCTTGTGAAGTAGATTCCAAAACAGACTGTGACGGTGGTGGTGGTTGAGAAGATGAATGGACGGTTTCTGGTTTTGGGTCTACTGGGGAATCTTCAAGAATCTCACCCGACCATACTACGCTGCACTTAAACAATGGCCTTTGAGAACGTTTTGATCGCTATTAAACTCCACAATCTCCCACGTAATAGGGCTAGTATACTTTAAAATCGGGTCACTGGGAGGGAGACAACTGAGTTGTTTACTTGCTTCTGTAAGCTTCGAATACGAACCAAATAAAAGTTTTGTCTCCAGCATCAGAATCCATTATCTTATAGTCTCAACCGACGTCTTTGTATTCGAACACCACCCAGAGCCCCCCCCCCCCCCCCCCCCCCCAATACCGCAACCAACAACAACCTCAGAAGCAAATGGACAGGGTGGGTTTCAGAATCAAAAATACGTTGGACTTACTTCAAATCAAGAGAGAATTACAGCGATGCATCAGAAACAAAAATTGCAGGAGAAATCAGGAGGAAGACACTGAAATTTGGGATGTGATCAAAGAGAGGAAGTGAGAAATGAAGGAAATTGAAGAGTCACGATCGCATAGAGAGAAAGGAAACTGGAGTTTTTATTGAAACAGTAAAAAATTAGGGCTAAAGGTGGAAATTTTCTGTCAGAGATATTGTGGTCCATTCCAGAAAAGTTTAACAGCGAGACTAATATCTGTTAACGGACAATGACATTTTATGAATTTAAAACATAAATCATAACATTTTAGGGACAACTTCCAAAAAGGGTTATAACACGAATTACAAAATCAAATCATAACATATTGTGAATTTTCCTTTTTATTTTATACACATAAATATGTTATAAATTCATACATAATTAACTATATTATATAGATAAATGCATCATTTGTTTCAATGAATTTTAAAAATTAATTAAATCTAAGCATAAAAGCTTATACTAAAAATCTGTACATGTGTCTTAAATTCATAGTTGTGAAAAGAGAATGAATATTTTTTTGAAATATATTATTGTATGGTCCATTTATAAGTGGCAGTTTACTACATTTATACCACCAATTTTATCCATATTTTTGAAAAAAAAAATAGATATAGAGGTTTGGCAGGTCGGACAGGATCAAGGCCCCATGATAATTCGAATCAGATCGATCTAAAGAACAAGGCACCGTTCCATTCGCTCATGATATTGCTTTTCCAGACTTTTCAAACATTGGAGCCTCTTTCATCTGGTTAGAATCGTACTCAAGCTCATAGCACAAACAGTGCAACATCTAGAGCGGGGAATTACCAAGTCTCAGGTGGATTGATCGATTGTGGAAGAAGTGGAGTACCCTAAGATCAAAGGTACTGGTTTCAAACCTCTTAACACCATGGCCACTTTGCAACCCTCCATGCAAATCGACAAGCTGGGACATTGTGATCATTCTCAGAAACTAAACCATTTAGTTTAACTTTTTCTTCTTCACAATGGTTGAGTTCATGATCTCGTACCGTGGCTTCCTCTCGATACGCGGGGTTTGAGTATCTAGGATGTTGGACGAATGGCACACCTTTCCACCATAGCTTGAGTGCCTAGAAAGGATTGATATACAGACAAGATAGATAATTTGAGTACATCTGAATGATAACAGTTATAGGATGTTTAGCTTTCTACCCGCACACAACGGAATATCTTAATGTTCATGTGCTAGACGTTTAATACTGTAGCACAGATAGATGGTTGATTAGCCGATATAAGGAACACGAGCAGAACATAATACATGCGCATCAGACAGAGAGTCGTTGCACTGGGATGCAGTGAACATAACTTTGATATGTAAGTTCTGAAAGTTCAGGTAGCTGCCAAGCAGAGAGCATATGATAATTCTATAATCTGATTCCCTGGAAACAGATAGAAGAAAAGGAATACTCTTTAAATAAACCAAAGGAAAGGAATGCTCCTTGGGGTGTGCCCTCTTCCTGCACGAGGTACTTAGCTGCACTGACTGTGCATTGATATAGAGCAATGCAATATAGATAAGCCAAAAACAGCTCCTGTGTAGGTATGCACCTCACTAAAATGATATTACACAAACAGATATATAATAGAAGTTGTATACAAATTTTTCCGTAGCGAATCATGAGGTGCATACCTACGGAGCTGTTTTTGCTTATTGTGCATTGCTCTAAATCAAAGTAGCACTTTCAAAGTAGAAATCTGCTTACTCTGCTGTGACTCACTCCAACGGTTTATTTCACAACTTCGATTTTGCAGTCAATGCACAATTAGCCAAAAAGCTCCTCCAATTTTCAACAATCAAGACATAAGAATTATGAATGAAATAAAGATGCCGATTGTCATAAGGCCTCGTTCTTAAAGAAGATTATGGGAGTAGATGGAGCTTATTCTCCCAAAATTGAGCTCCTATAATCTATTTTAGGGAGTTTTTTCTCTAAATGCTACTTAAAGGATTTGTTTGATCCATAATCTCCTCATAAGTTAGCCTCTACTGTTACAGTTACTCATTCGTTATACTTATTACAAAAAATAATCAAATTAAATTAATAACATTTTTAGCAATTTCGAACTATTTCATCTAGAAATGCTCAGCTCGCACGGGAACATTTATCTAAAATCATCGACAGACTATCAATTGCAGAACATGAGTTGTTGCAAAGAAAAATAAATGGAAGAGAAATGGGGAAAAGATGCTGAAGGGATGTTGTCCAATACACATTCAAGATATAGCGAAGTAATAGCATGTAATCATTCTGAGTGTTCAGATGACTTGACTTACATGCCAATATATCCACAGTGCAACTTTATGTGGCATGAACCAGAAGTATAAAGCTTGATCAGAAACCGTTGAAGAGGGAACTCGTTTAGCACTCAATGTAGCCGAGAAATGATCACCAAGATTAGGATGCCGGGCCTTGATAGTCACATATAAACTATCAGCAGGGGAGTTTGCTTTGATCATCCAATGTCCTAGCATATCCTGTAAAACTGAAAAATATCACTAGAACATGGAAAAGAGAAACATTATTAAGAGAATTTGATCTTCTAGGAGCATATCTAAGAAGAGATCTTGTTAGAAGAAACTGAACTTCTTCCAACCCAATGTAGATATCATAATGCAGCCTTACTATCTATTCATTTTCCTTGCAATTGAATGGGGTTAATAACTTGTAAGAGACAATGGAATAGTGCGAACTGTTATTCATCCGTATATGGGTATTGTATACTAGCATAGTATATATAGTAACATATGCTGGACTTAGTAACATGGACTGACTTAATATAATGGACTAAACCCTAGCATATCATGGGCCTTGACTAATGGGCCTGTACATTAAATACTGCTAACATCCCCCCACGCACCAAGCCTGAGAGTAACGGGAGTTTGGAGCGATTGCAATCAAATTGGGGAAAAGCTAGGGTTTTAGTGAACAAGTCTGCAACTTGATCTTGGGCGGCAACATGAACCACGCGGAGAGAGCCATTGATGACGCGTTCATGGACGAAGAAGAAATCCACCGCGACATGCTTCATGCGGCTGTGAAACACTGGGTTTAGAGAAAGGTAAGTAGCCCCAATATTATCACAAAACAAGGTTGGCTCTTTCTTGAGATAAAAACCGAGTTCTTTAAGCAACTATAAATCCAAATTCCCTCAGCTGTCACGGTGGCCGCCACCTTAAACTCTGCCTCGGTCGTAGATTTAGCGACTGATGTCTGTTTTGCACTCCAGGACACTAGATTGCTACCAAGGAAGATAGTGAAACCAATGGTAGATCGACGGTCCGACGGAGAACCAGCCTAATCGGCATCAGACCAGATCTGAAGAGAAGCGAGAGGAGAACATGCAAAGAATAGCCGCAAGTGCCGCGTATGATTAAGGTAACGCAGGATCCTTTAAACCGCTTGCCAATGTATATCTCGAGGTTTATGCATGTATTGACGAACACGGTTCACTACATACAGAATATCAGGACGAGTGATAGATAGATATTACAGTGATCCTACTATGCTTCTGTAATACTTGAGATCAGAGTAGAGAGGACTATTAGAATCATCCAAATTAACCGTATGATGCATAGGCATAGAGACAGGCTTAGAGGCATGTAAATTAGCTTTATGCAAAAGATCTGTAACATACTTTCCTTGACTCAGTAGGAGACCTTTAGGAGACCTGGTAACATAAACCCCAAGGAAATATGAAAGATCACCTACATCCTTAACTGGAAACTTCTCAGATGGAGATAGAATTAGTCTCTGGAGCAGAGACTGAGAAGAACCTATTAATAAGATGTCATCAACATAAATCAGAGCAAAGATAGTATCCGAGAGAGAAAATAAAAAGGGACGGATATATAGTAGACCCAACAAACCCTAGATGTAACAGATAGGAACTTCGGGTTGAATACCAAGCCCGCGGGGACTGTTTAAGCCCATACAAAGCTTTATTAAACTTATCAGCAAATCAGGGCAATCCTTATCAACAAAACCAGGTGGCTGTTTAACATAAACAGTCTCCTGTAAATCTCCATTTAAATAGGCATTCCAAATATCAAGTTGTCTGATAGGCCACTGTTTAGAAACTACAATAGCCAGAACAACTCTGTGAGTTGTAACCTTTATAACTGGACTGTAGGTCTCATTGTAGTCCAACCCCTCTGTCTGATTAAAACCCTGGGCCACTAAACGGGCCTTTCTCCTTTCAATGGACCCATCAGCCAACATTTGTCTTAAGAACCCATTTGACACCCAAAACATTAGCCCTTTGTGGCTTAGGAACGAAGGCCCAAGTATTGGTGTGAAGCACAGCTTGAAACTCCCTTTGCATAGCCAACCTCCAATCCTGATAAAGTAAGGCCTGTTTGAATGAAGGTTCATCAGGGACAATTGTGGAGGAAAGGATAGTGGTATGAAAAGTAGGATGAGAAGGCCAAGGCACTATCCCATCAGTCCTAACCAAAGGTTTATAGATATTAGCTTTAGCATGTGTGACCATACGATGATCAGGGACAGGAGTTGAGGCAGTTTGTGTAGGAGGAAGGACAAGATCATGTTGTGGGTCATTTTGTGGAGAAAAGGAGTCACTTTGTGTAGGAGTTGAGTCATTTTTGTGGAGGAGCTAGGTTAATGTGAGAAGAGGCTAGCTCATTTTTTGTGTTGAATTAGGCAAAGAAAAGGACTGAAACATAGGAGGGGAAAGATCTGAGGAAGAAGAAAATTGTGGGACTAAGAGAGGAACAGTTTGAGGAGGAGAGGTAGTGTTTGAGCAATCACAGCCCATAGGAAAATGAGACTCAATAAAAGACATCCCTATTAATATAGAACCGAACAGAAGGACAATGGCAAATAAACCCTTGATGATTAGGAGCATACCCCAAGAAAATACACTTCTTAGACCTGAAAGCAAGCTTAAGAGTGTTGTGAGGTCGAAGGTTAGGCCAACTTGCACACCCCAAAATTCTTAGAATAGAGTACTCTGGAGGTTTATTAAACATTCTCTCATAGGGAGTCTGGTAGTTTAGAATCTTTGTGGGGGTTGTGTTAGAAAGAAACACAGCTGTCCTAAAGGCATAGGACCAAAATTTCATAGGCAGAGAGGACTGGGCTAAAAGACTCAACCCTTTATTAGCAACAAACCGATTCCTCACCTCCACAACACCATTCTATTGGTGAGAGTAGGGGCAAGTAAGCCAGTGTACAATTCCAAGTCTAGAAAAGAGAGGTTTCAAGGCCTGAAACTCTCCTCCTCCATTTGTTTGCATTGATTTAACAAAAACACCAAAGTAATTTTGCACCAGAACAAGAAATTGCACAAAAACATGATACACATCAGACTTTTGAGCAATAGGGAAATCCAAATATATTTAGAACAATCATCCACTACCAACAGAAAGTATCTGAATCCATCAATTGAGGGAACATAAGAAGGTCCCCAAACATCCTTAAAGAGTAAGTCAAACATAGCATCAGACTTAGAACTACTAGGAAAATGAGGGAGAGCATGTTGTTTTCCAGCACAACAAGCATTACAAAATCCCTTCTGCCTTGTTACATCATCAGGCAAATTATTATCATGTAGAATTCTAGTAGTAATATCTCTAGAGGGATGTCCAAGGTGCTGGTGCCAGACATCATAGGAAGTTCAAGTGCTATGGAGGAGCTTAGCAGAGTTGCAACAGAGGTGATGTTGAGAAGGAAACGTGTAAACACTATCTCTAACCAACCCTTGAAGAAGTGTCTCCCTTGTTTGAAGATCCTTCAACAAGAAATGAGTGTCATAAAACTCAAAAAACACTTCATTGTTTGTACAAAATGACTAACAAAGATAAGGTTTTTGTTCAGATCTGGTGTATGATATATGGTAAATAAGTGAAAATCACCAGAGGGATGATAAAGGGAATATGATCCTCGATAAGATATAGAAAGAGAGGAACCATCTCCCAAACTGATAGTGTCACTGCCTGGATAATCATTTGCTCCTAAGTTCAACAGAGAAAAGTCACCAGTGAAGTGGTGAGTGGCTGCGGTGTCGGGCAGCCACTCAAAGGTAGCAAACCTACCAGTAGAATTAGCAGCAAACGATGTAGAAGGATTAACCTGATAGGTTTGATTAAAACGGTGGTAGCAAACAGCTACCACATGCCCCTTTTTCTGCAAATCTGACAAGTAGGTCTATTGTCAGGTTGTCCATTAAAGTAAGTGGATCCTCTCCCAACATTTCCTCTTCCAGAATTCCCACCACGTCCCCTTCCAAATCTACCTTTGCCAGAATTATTCCTGTTTCTGTCTCTATTTCCACCAGATGCTTCTGTCACATTTAAGAAAACAGGTTCTATGACCCTGCTAACATTCTGTTGTAAAATATCCTCAAAGGTATGTAGATAGTTATAGATCTGCTATGGAGAGCAAACCTTGGATCTGGTAATGATGTTAGTAAGAACTGCATCATACTCCTTAGGAAGTCATCTGAGCATATAAGACTGAAACTCCCAATTAGAAATAGTATGTCCTATCACAACTAGAGCCAAGGATAGATCTCTGGCTCTGTTGAAATAGGCTGTTATATCCTCATCAACCTTCTTAGTTAGGCTTGCAAGTTTTAGATGCAGCTGGCCTAGATGTGCCACTGTTTGAGCAGCAAAAGTGTCATGTAATTCTTTCCAGACAGAAGCAGCAATGTCTAGATCCATGACTTGACCAACGATAGAAGGAGATAAAGATAGAAATAGGATAGTAATCAGAAGTTGATCTTGTTGGATCCACTTCGCATAATCTGGAATTGGACTCCCATTTATAGTAGAGGGAGGACATGGATGAGATCCATCCACAAATCTATATAAGTCATTACCTCAGAGAAATGGAAGAATTCCATAGCTGAAAATTATCATGTGTGAGCTTAACCAGATTTGCAGTTGTCGAGAGGATTGACCGAGTTCTTGGTTGATATATCTGCGCTGGTGTTGAAGACGGATGAACCACAGGTGTGTCGTACAAAATTTGATCATTAGATTGGCCATGAGAACCAGTTCCAGAAGTCGCACTCATGGTCGATGAAGAGAAAGAACAATGTAGAGAAAAAAAATGGATCGGATGAGGACTCGCCTCAGCTGGCGATTAGAAATAGCTCTGATACCATAATAACTTGTAAGAGATAATGGAATAGTGGGAACTGTTATTCATCCGTATATGGGTATTGAATACTAGCATAGTATATATAGTAACATATGCTGGACTTAGTAACATGGACTGACTTAAGATAATGGACTAAACCCTAGAACATATCATGGGCCTTGACTAATGGGTCTGAACATTACATACTGCTTACAGGTGTAACAGCTTTAACTCGTTCTCCCTCCCACTACCCCTCAAATATTATCAGATAAAGATGAATATCACAGAAAACCTTCCTGTGTTACAAGAACAAAAGATTAAATAAAATAAACTAACAGCTAAGTAACCATACCATGAAAGGACTAACGTGCAATGATTTTGCCACCACATCAGATCTGGGATCAAACGCAAAAGACACTCTTTCGCCCCAAGGTGTATTAGTTACCTGTAGAACATACTTCATCATTTCACTGTATATTCAAAGAGGTTCACAGGTAATCCTGTTTTTCCTCTTCTTATAGAAATAGCAACTCTCAATGGACAAACCCTTGAAGCCAAATGCAAAAACCAATCCCATAGTATAAGTCCCCACACAAGGGCAACATAGATGTTTCTTGGCATATTAGAACAATACAGGAACTGGATAGATACATAAAATAGTCTTCCAAAAGAGAAAAGTATTGATTACAGCAACTAGAGGATGGTAAGGTGAGCTATCTAGGCAACTAAAAAATGTGGAGTCGAGAAAGTTGATCTAAGAGAAAATTGATCCTGGGTGCAAAACTCTTTTAGCAAACAGGATCCGATTTGCAGTTAAAATGCTTTATCTCCCGGGATTATCATTAGTATGCAAATTGCAAGCAGTTTAAAGGGAAAGCAACATTGAACAAGGTAATTACGTATTCCATAGCGTCTCTTAAAAAAACACTTATACGATAGTGTCATCTTAAGATGTTATGCTCTCAGTCAAAACTCCACTGGCAATGTAAGAGAACCAACAATTAAAAGCATCAGTTATGATTGAAGGGACTAAGATATTGAGGATAGCCTACTAATTGTTCCAATGCAAGATAGGAGGCTCCTAATTCAATATTTAAAAAAAACTAATAATCAAGCAACCTCCATCTACCAGATACGCACCTCAGCGATGCACCTCTTCAAGATCTTTGTTGAATCTTCTACATCATAGCAGTAATACAAACTCAAAGGATTTTGTTCATATCCCACGCTTGGAGGTATTGTCAAAAGGGAGCTGTATAACATTAATATTAGAATATATATGTGATCTTTGATGACTGATTGGAGATGCAGTATTGCAGTGTCGCATAATTTTAGCAAAACCAAATCTAATCTAGCACGAATTGGAGGGGAGAATCTAATGTGGGAAGCAAGAGAAAGGCTCTGTCACGGACTGCAAGCATCATAAGATTCTCTGGCTATCTAGCTCCGACTTCAAATAGAAAACAATCTAATCAAAGTAAATCAGTAACAGAACAAATAAAGTGCTTGTATCTGCTCAGGTTCGAGTTGGAATAAAAGGGGAAGTTTTCGAATTCAGTAATAGGCCATGTCATGTATGCACTGAGCTCAGAATATTGGTCGATAGAATGAATATGTACAAAAATGAAAATCCGCTTCCGCACTAGCTGTGTGTGGCTATTGTTTCGCCGTAAGGCTTGCATATCTCACCCGACATGTGGATAACACAATAATATCTAAGAAGGATTCAGAATTACATCGCGGAAGGCGCAATCTCAGCAGTTTTCAGTTTTCATTTTTTTATTTGAGCAGCTTGATCATTCCAGCAAAAACTACTATCCGATGCGCTTATGAAAATGCTGCAACGCTTGCGTCGTGCATCATACAGAAATCACGAAATCATCCTAGCACGTGGTGGATAGAACTGAGCCTCAAAATTGTATGATATTTAAATAATGTCTGTGTCGTTTAAACTAACTCCAAGTAAATACTCAAGCTGAGATTCCAGCGGACAGAATTACTGGAATGGAACGAGAACTAGATTTTTTCATGAAAAGAGAAAAGGAATGAAAAGGATGAGCAATTACACTGGCCCGGAGGTCCCAGCCACCCTTCGAGCATCGGTGGCAGAGAGGTGGTCACGCGGCGCGTTGGATGCGTGGTCCAAGTCGAAGAGTGCATAACGGACACGGTAACTGAAGGAATGGTGAGTCGGCCGGCGACGCTCGTGCCAGACTACGCCCTCATAAATTGTAACTGGCTCGTCAACGTTTTTGACCGCCGTAAACAAGTGGCGGAGGAGGTGAAGTGGGAGGAGGAGAGAGAGAACGACAGAGGTGAAAAGTGTGGATAAAGCCGAGAAGAGGAGGAGGAGAAGCTCCATTGCTAACTCTCCCTGCCTCTTGTACTTGAGCGCGCGCGAGGAGTTGATTACAGAAGCTGAGTTGAGCTCGAGAGTTGATTGATATCGATGATGAATGGAGAAGGAGCAGATAAAAATTGGTGTGGCAGAAAATGACACGATAGCGGGATGTTTTTTTTTTTTGTTGGAAAATTATATCCATGACTTTTGGCGAAATTACACAGCCCACCTATGAGGTTTCAAAAATTACTTTGTCCACCCATGTGGTTTCCACAATTTTACATCCAGCAACTTTTCAAATATTTGATCCACTTAAAAGATGGTTAAATGATATCCAAATTTGATGAAACTTTATATGGACAATATTCAATGTTATATTTTGGTAAAACATGAAATCCAATGTTTTTTAAGCTCATATATGATCTGTGGGACCCGATGAACTTGTCTCATGTTTCATTGGGTCCCACAGGTCATATATGACCTTAAAAAACTTTGGATTTGGCATTGAACAAAAATATAACACCTTAGTATCGTCCATGTAAAGTTTTATCAAATTTGGATATCATTTAACCATCTTTTAAGTTGATCAAATATTAGAAAAGTTGCTGGATGTAAAATTGTGGAAACCACATGGGTAGGCAAAGTAATTTTTAAAACCTTGTGGGTGGGCTGTGTAATTTCACCAAACGTCATGGGTAGGCGATGTAATTTTCACTTTTTTCCCGTTTTGGTTTTAGAAAGTTTTTATATAAAAAAAAAGAACAATTTTTGTTTTAGAGAATTGGATTCATTTAGAAACGACTTTACTCCGGGGTTAGTACGCAGATAACGATGGGCTACAAAACTCAAGCCCAATATTTTAAGTTTATTTTGTAGAGCCTTTTTTAGTTTCTGGCCCATTCTCATATTCTGTTCTTAGCAATATTGAGAGTCCATACGTAAAGGTTCTATCTATAATTTTTTTTAGAAACCAATTCTATCTATAAATATTGTGGAAGAGCTATTCAATACGAGTTGACTGCCCTTTCGGGATTTTGTGAAATGTCTGGAGGAAAGGTTAGTCTTGATAAATCACGCATTATGTTTTCTAAGAATGTATATTCTGTTCAGAGAGTTAATATTAGTAGAAGCATAGGGATTCCTATTGCTGATAATCTAGGTAGATACCTTGGGATTAATATCCATAGAGGCTGAACTCAGAGCAAGTATTTTGATGATCTGATTGAAAAAGTTCAAAATAGGATTAGTGGCTGGAAGGAAAAATCTTTGTCGTTTGCTGGGAGGCTTACTCTAGTCAAGTCTGTGCTTAGTTCTGTTCCTACCTTTACTATGATGTCTCAGTCTTTGCCTGTTTCTGTTTGTGAGAGGTTAGACAGGATTAGTAGATGTTTCTTGTGGGGACATAAGGAGTCTGACAGGAAACTTCATACAATCGCCTGGGATAACATTTGTAAGCCTAAGGTTGAGGGTGGGCTGGGCCTTAGGAAATCCTCAGCTATGAATCGGGCCTGTCTGGCCAAGCTTAGCTGGAGATTACTTAAGCATCAGGATACTCTCTGGGATAAAATTCTGCTGCAGAAATACAGGAACCCTGAAGTTAAAGGTGCCTCTCCTGTCTGGAAAAATATTATTGGTTCTCGGGACCTGATATCTGATGGTACTAGATGGAAGCTTGGTAATGGTAAGCTTATAAATTTTTGGAAGGATAAATGGCTAGTTGATAAACCTCTGTGTTCCTATGTTTCCCAAGCAACTAATCTTAATCTGGATGTTACAGTTGATCATTTCTGGCAATCTGATAGTGGTTGGAAGTGGGATAGTCTTTCTAATCTTCTTCCTTCTCATATTTTGAATTCCCTGGCTAGTAAGGCTATTTTTAATGAGGAGTTTACTGATAATATTTTTTGGTCTTACCACCCCTCGGGGAATTTAACTGTCTCTTCTGTCTATGAGCATTTTTTTACAACAGGATCTAAAGATGACTTTTGGAATTTAATCTGGAGGCTGAAGATCCCAGAAAAGGTGAAAACCTTTCTCTGGTTCCTTGCGCACCAGAGGCTTAAAACCAAAAGTCTTTTGTATTCTAGAGGGCTCAGTCCGGGTGATGAGTGTTCTTTATGCGGCTCCAAAGAGGATGATCTCCATGTCATGCGGGATTGCGTTGTGAGTATGGATGTCTGGGCTCAATTTGGTCTCAATCAGAATGCAGAATTCTTCCAACCAGGATTGAATATCAAAGTATGGCTGTCAAAGAATCTTTCCAGTAGGAAAAGGATCTCTTTGGGAGATGCGGTTGACTGGAGTCAAGTGTTTGCGATCACCTGCCACTCTCTCTGGTGGTGGAGAAATTTTAAGTACCACAACAATCTCCCCAGTTCAGAGAGGATTGATATCAAAATGCTCTGCAAGAAGATCTCAGAATTCACAAGTATCTCTAAGAAAGCTAAGATCATTACTGAACCTAGGAGTGCAACGCCGGGAAGTGTTAGGTGGCAGCCCCCTCCATTAGGTGTCTATAAACTCAATTTTGATGCGGCTTTGGGTAAGGATGGTTCAGTCGCGGCTGCTGGAGTTATTAGAGATCACAGGGGTGAATGGATTTGTGGTTTCACTCACCTAATGGGGTCGACCAGCATTCTTGAAGCAGAAAACTGGGGGATCCTGGATGGTCTACGTCTGGCCAAAGAGGAAGGGTTACATCATGTAGTGGCTGAAACTGACTCTCAGTTAGTTTTTGATCAGCTTCAGAAGAAGCAGTTTAAAGATCAACCTAATGAGTTTCTGTTGAAGGAGTGTCTGCGGTTTTCTACTTCTTTCAGTAGTTGCTCATTTGTTAAAATTGATTTTGTTAAAATTTAGCTGATGGTTTGGCTCGTTTGGCTCTTTGCTGTCCTAGAGGAGTTAGGAAATTGATAGTGCCTCCTCGTGAGTGTTTGAGTTTGCTTGAAGCTGATAAGTTGTATTTTCAATCTAACAATGGTTAATAAATAAAGTTTTCCTTTGGATAAAAAAAAAGAGCTATTCAATACGAGTTAGCCAATTATGAAGGCATTACTTTCTAAAACTGAAATACCCCAAACTTAAATATAGGGATTAAAATTAACCTAATATGTATTTAAGGGCCTAATGGTACCTAATTAATACTAGTAAGGAAAAATAAATCCAAAAGAAATAAATAAACGCTTAAAAAGCGGAAAGCGCTAAATAAGCGTTAAACAACCATAGGAGGTATGAGACCTCGGTTAGCGTAATATAAGGATTCTAAAGGCTTAATTAAGTCTAAATAAATATTAGGGAACAAATCCCGAAGAAAACGGATCCTTAAAATGGATTAAAAACACTAATGAACATTAAAGCGTGTTTTTCGAGGTAACCGGGAAAACGTGACTTTAAGCGGGTCAGATAGACTCGTAACACTTTTGGTCAACTAAATAATCATTAATAAATATTAGTGAGACTTTAGAACCAATAAAATCAATAAAACGAGAAATTGGTAAAAACTATCAAAAACGGGAAATTGTGGGGTAAAAACATAAATAACCCAAACTAGTGTGTCCAGTATTGTAAATAGAATTTTAAAACCCATGTGGGCTGTGTATGTCAGCCGATTTATTTCCCCCTCACACACACTCTTTATTCTCTTTCATTTGCAAAAGACAAATAATTTAAAAAGCAAAAAGTAACATGTCCCACTTTATTACCTCACATTCTCTCTCCTATCCCCTCATTCTCTTCTCACGTACAGACCCACTCCTCTCCTCTCTGGCTCCTTCTTCTTCTTCCCAAGCGACAGCCATGGAGGAAATGAGAAACCACACACAAACTCCACTTCTCTCATCTTGTTAGGTGTCTAAACCCACTCCAAAAATTACAAAAACTACACCATTGTCTTCCTCTCATCAAGGGGAACACTTCCCTCTTTTCAAAATTCGAAAACAAGAACTTTCATTTCCATGGGTACTCTTGCTTTGGAGCTTCAAGACCACCATTAGAAGGCCCTCCTTCTCCTCTTTGGTTTAAGGTAAAGAGAAATCCGAAAACACTCCCTTTCTTGCTCTCATTTGCAAAATAAAGATTTCAAGTTTTGAACTCCTTGCTCCTTTTGTACCCAGCCGATTTTGGCCTCTTTGAAGGAGTAGAAATATTGTTCTTGAGCTCCTCTAAGCTTCATCTACTCCCTTGGAAGGTAATATATTCCTAAACCCTAGAAATTTACCTCAAAGCATTAATGTAATCTAAGGGTTAGTTCTTGGTATTGAAATGGTGGTGTGTATGTATGGGTTGAAGTGTTAGGGAATTGGGTTTACAACCGGTGGAAAGGAAAAAGAAAGAAAAAAGAAAGAAGAAAGAAGAAGAAAAGGAAACAAGAGGAAGAACAAGGTAAATGGTACTCACATTTGTAGTCTTGTAAATATTTTATGTAACAGATCTTTGTAGCTTTTGAGTGTATATTAAAAAGAGTAATGAGTAGTAGCGTAATGGGGAGGAAGAACCAAACTATTATGGAAGCTTGAAAGGCAATAAAAAACTGCCACAACTAGGTGGGAATTGATTGTAGTGTGTAGGAATTTTTAAGAGTGCTTAATGTTGGTAGTTGTGTATGGGAGCTTTGTATATTTACGATTGTTGAAAACAGGTGAATTGGGTGACTAAATGTGAGTAAATGATGTGGTGAGAATGCAATATTTTAGGGGAGGTTATGTCAAAATTTACCTAGGACTAGAACACTTAAGAACTAGAAAACTAGGTAAAAGCATGTCCTTATAACAGATTTTAATGTGAGCTGTTTAGTTGGTAGGAATATGTACATTTATGGATGACTTGGTGAATGGGAGAACCAAGGTGTGTATTGGAGTTAATAGAAATGCTTGGTAATTATGAAATGGTAGTTGTAGTATGAGAATTAAGAAGGTAAAAATCTGTAGCAAGAGTTGTCGAAATGTGTTGGAGAAGCTAGGAGAACTTATGTGCAAGACCTAGTAAAAAGAGTGTTGGACTTGAAGAGGTAAGGCAATGCATTGTGGGCCTTAGAAATGGCATTAGGGGATGAGAATATGCATGGGGGAAGTAGGACTAAAATCTGTAGCAAACCAAAACTAGGAAGGATTTGTGTAAGTGTTGAAAGGAAAGTGTGGAGAATTGGTGTGTGAATTAGTATGAAAAGGAGTAATGAGATGGTGATGGATTTGAGCATGTTTAGGAGCTTAATTAGGTGCTTAAACATGTGGGATTAAGTGTAGGAACAATGGGAAATTTATTAGGCAAAGTTGGGATTGTAACAGATTTTGAAAACTTAAAATCTTTAGAAATTTTAGCAGGGTCCGGGACTTAAGTCCAGGACTAAGTCCCGGACCAGCATATTGAAACACACCGAGAGTTGCAAACATTGGGTGGTCCGGGACGTAGGTCCCATACAAGGACCCGGACCACCCCTTGAAAAATCGATTGGTAGATGGCTGGATTAACAAACCGGGCTCCAAGAGGTCACCGCCGTGGGTAGTGTACGATGGTATGATCACGGAGGAGGACTGGAAGATATTCTACGACCATCGCCAGACTGAAGAGTTTAAGGTACTTTTACAATTATTCTTTCTTAATTATTTAAGGAATAAAATTTAACAAATGTTTTTTTTATATAACTTACAAATATACAAATTTTGTAACAGTTACGTCAAGAAAAGCGAGACGTAACCGGGCGAAGAATATCTACAAGCACTTCATGGGGCGAGCTGGATACACGGGGCGGTTGGAGAAGTGGAAGAGCGAGGGCTTACTGACTAAGACTAATGAAGACGGCACTCAGTCAGTTATTGATGATGTTGACGATGCAAGTAGAGTGCAGACATTTATGCTGGGTCGAATGGTGAAAAATGACGAGGGGGTATGTGTTCCCGCAGAGCGAGACTGCTGAGTTGGCGTCCAAGATTGTAAGTATATATATTTAAAAGTTGTTGTTTACTAATTAATAAGTTCATTTCTAATATTTTTGTTAATTTAAAATAGTCTGGCTCGACTGAGCGATGGGAGATGGTTCCGGCCCCTCCGTCTCAGGATGATCCACTGAATAAGGCCCTTGGGCAAAAGGATCATCCAGGGCGAGTGCGGGGGCTTGGAGGGGAAGTTCGCCAAAAAGACGTGTTTCCTACGTCTCGATCGAGAGTACCACAGGCTGAAATGATAGAGAGAGGTGGATGAACGGGTGCATGACCGGTTGGAGGAGTCGGAAAGACGTCACGCTGAGTCGGAAAGACGCCACGCTGAGGAGCGTCAAGCCTACGAGGAGCGCCTGCGAAGACTTGAGGCTTTAGTATTGGGCCAGGTGCATGCTCCTACACCGACACCTACTACTCCTACACCGGTGTCTACTCCTACCGCGACGGCGAATACATCGATGGTGGCCGTGTCTCCTACACCGGCACCTACTGCTAGACCGACGTCTGCTCCTACCACGACGGCGGATACTGTCGATGATCCTACACCGACGTCTGCTCCTACCACGACGGCGGATACATCGATGGTCGATCATCCTGCACCTTCTTCTCCTACCAGAGACACATTTCCTTATCAAAACCTTTCGGTTTGTTCTTTTTTCCTCCTTAGTTATTTTAACATTACTTTTAAAACAATATAATTTTATTAGCTTGCTTACTGTTGTGAGTTGATGTAGATGGCTAAATCATGTCATCTATTTCAAGTGTTGGATGGTGGGACTGTGCATGTTGCATTCGGTCGGGTTTTACAGACCGGACCGAACACTGTAGTACATTTCAAGGTCATCCCACCTCTCCACGCTCGTGTGATGGTAGACGATATTGTGCAAGGTCATGAGGACTCTCCCCTTCCGTTGGAGTGGAATGAGTGGAGTAAAATAGGTCAAGCAAAATCTTCAGTTGTTCCATGGCCATATTCTCTCATTGATGTCAGTAGTGACAAGGTAAACTATTTAATTACATGCTTACTGTTTAGTTTTTAACTTGACTGTTGACTGATATGTTTATTATTTAAATTTTGTATACTATTAGATTGATAAGGAATTAAGACCGGTTAAGAAGAGAAAGTGGATAAGGGGAAGGAAGTTGTGAAATCAAGTGAGGAGAGTCAGAGGGTGAGAAAGGAAGTGGTGAAACCTTTCGATATGACTCCTAGGAGATCCCCCATTCTGACACCCAAGTATCTGAAGAAGTTGACAGCAAACAAAAAATGTTGTATGACTTTTTCATGACGAGGCCGCAGTCTGTCACCAACTTCAACATGAAAGTGTCTAAGCATGTTTTCCACTCCTCTGAGCCCAGAGATCTGATGATTACCGTGAGCGATCTACGAGAATTTTTGATGGGAGACCTGCTTAACATCTCTGTGATTCAGGCCTATTGTGTGTAAGTATCTTTCAAATTATTACATTATCTTTCATTTTTTTAAGCTATTTAACATATCTTATGAAAAAATGTTGTTTAGGTGTTTGACTAGTAGACTGCTAGCGAGCAAGAGATTATGTGCCCTCTCTTTCTTGTGTCCGCAATTGATGTCAGCAAATCAGGCCGCATTGGATGAGCAAGGATGTGTACAGCATGTGAGGCAGGGATTTTGTACTGCGGTGCGAAGAAAAAGCAAATATTTGCTGATCCCATATCATCAGATGTAAGTACACAATAACTGGAATTTTTTGCTTCCTAATTGTGATATTTAATAATTGTTCTACAAAACATTCTTTGTTTTATCTGTGGCAGCAATCATTGGATGTTGTTGGTGTTGTGTATCGACACCTCATGCTTATTGATACTAGACCCATTGGGCGGCCCTGATGACCTTCGAGAGATCGCTGTAGAGAAATATTTGAAGGAGTGAGTATTCAAAATTTTAATGCATTCTGTATTTATTTTAAGCTTGTCCTAGATTATTGACAATAAATGGCTTCATTTTAAAATGTTGTATTTATGCAGGGGCCATAAGCTTGGTTTAAGTGATGAAAAGAAACCATTCTCCATCTTGGACTTCCACTACATACGTGTAAGTAATCATTTAATTTATGCATTTGTATTAAAGTTAAACGTTTAATTTTTTGATCTGTCTAAAGTTGGTAATCCATGGATGGTGTGATGACAGTGTCCTCAACAGCCTGATTCAAAAAGCTGTGGCTATTATGTGATGCGGTACATGTTCGAGATGGTACAAAATATTGACACGCTTACGGATGATGACAAGGTAACCCATACCAATCAAAGTTTCAGTTAAAGTTATTGCATTTTAAATAAAATTGTGTACTAATGATGATCAGTTTCTTTTTATGGACAGATCGTTTCTTATTTCACACAAGCAGGGAGCACGTATTCCAAGGGGATCTCGACTTTGTAAGAGATCATTTATCGCAGTTTTGGTGTAAAAATTACTTGAGTGTTCTTAGATCTTATATCCTAGTGTACGTAGTTAGACTTAGACTTTTGTTTTTGCTGAAGCAACTCTCAAAGTTTGTAAAGTTCAACTCTCTCTTATTTTTGAAAGTTTGAATGGGTTTGTTTGCAATTCGTTTTCAATGTTGCAATTCAAACTGGCAACTTGGTTTATGGTCATAGTGTGGTTGGTTATCAAAGGGCAATACCAGTTGGATGCCCTGTACAGGTTGTATATACGATTGTAAATTGGGTTGTGTTGGAAAACATATGTGGTAGATGCTAAAAAAACAAAAAAAAACTAAAAAAAAAAAAAAACCACGGTTCACTTAAAACCGTGGTTTAAAACTCAATGGAACGGGAGTATAAACCACGGTTTATAAAGAACCGTCGTATAAAGTACTCATATACCACGGTTAATACCCGAACCGTCGTATAAAACGCAATGGAACGACATTAAATACCACGGTTTCCGTCATAACCGTGGTATAAGTCGTCTGATTCCCGCGCCACAACGGGCTTTAAACGACGGTTTTACGAACCGTGGTTTATAATGCGTATTTTAAACGACGGTTTCGAACCGTGGTTTATGTGAATTTTCCAATATACCACGCGAGTATAAACCACGGTCTCAAACCGTGGTATATGAGAAAAATAACCGTGGTAAAAACATTTTCTGCACTAGTGTAATCCCTAGTTTGAATAATTGAAACGATGGAGGGTATAATGGATGAAAGTAGCGAAGGTTGATGAAATGAACACTTAGGTATTGAATCACGGAGTAAAACATTTGGGAAGTAGAGTGAGGACGATTGATGGACTGATTCCATCCTTTGGAGATGTTTGAATCCGTAATCACGACTAGAAAGAGTAAAAAGAAAATGAAAATAGTTAAATTATTTGTTTGTTTGAAACTGATGTGGGAAGTCGAACTTGATCCTGATCAGATCAAGGTAAACCGAACACAAATTGGGGTGGAAGGATAGTTCAACACTGGTGCTGATCACACCAGGGTCGAATGATTCTTGAAGCTCCCCTCAAGTGGTCACAAGAATCACACATAGGATAGAAGTATGGATATAAATTGGAATTCGGAGTTGTGTGTTTTAGAAATTTCTAATTAGTAGTATTGAAAGGATTGTCTTAGACATGAGAATAAGGGTTGTTAGAAACTCATACCGGAGAAGATAGTAGTGTAACATGTTGTATTATTCCAAGGGCAGCAGGATATAAAGGAGTCCTGTGTCTATGACCTGAGTGCATGCGGGATTGTATGTGTATTGCATTGCTTTGGGGATAGCTTTGCATTGTATGTATGTATAAATTTGGTAATGAGGAACCGGATGGTCGGTAGTAAGTGGATTGGAGTAATGATTGTGCATTAGTACGGTATGGTATGGTATAGTATGTAGGAACCTCGAGTAACGGATTTGGGAATTGTAATGAGGAGGAGTGTATAACCTTTGACATAAACTGGTATGAATGAGCAAGTATAGTAATCCCATAACCTCGAACAACTTTGAGGACAAGTTCTTAAGGGGGTAGATTGAAATACCCCGAACTTAAATATAGGGATTAAAATTAACCTAATGTATTTAAGGGCCTAATGGTACCTAATTAATACTAGTAAGGAAAAATAAATCCAAAAGAAATAAATAAACGCTTAAAAAGCGGAAAGCGCTAAATAAGCGTTAAACAACCATAGGAGGTATGAGACCTCGGTTAGCGTAATATAAGGATTCTAAAGGCTTAATTAAGTCTAAATAAATATTAGGGAACAAATCCCGAAGAAAACGGATCCTTAAATGGATTAAAAACACTAACGAACATTAAAGCGCGTTTTTCGAGGTAACCGGGAAAACGTGACTTTAAGCGGTTCAGATAGACTCATAACACTTTTGGTCAACTAAATCATTAATAAATATTAGTGAGACTTTAGAACCAATAAAATCAATAAAACAAAATTGGTATAAAACTATCAAAAATGGGAAATTGTGGGTAAAAACATAAATAACCCAAACTAGTGTGTCCAATATTGTAAATAGAATTTAAAACCCATATGGGCTGTGTATGTCAGCCGATTTATTTCCCCCTCACACACACTCTTTATTCTCTTTTCATTTGCAAAAGACAAATATTTAAAAAAGCAAAAGTAACATGTCCCACTTATTACCTCACATTCTCTCTCCTATCCCCTTATTCTCTTCTCACGTACAGACCCACTCCTCTCCTCTCTGGCTCCTTCTTCTTATTCCCAAGTGACAGCCATGGAGGAAATGAAAACCCACACAAACTCCACTTCTCTCTCTTGTTAGGTGTCTAAACCCACTCCAAAAATTACAAAACTACACCATTGTCTTCCTCTCATCAAGGGGAACACTTCCCTCTTTTCAAAATTTGAAAACAAAACTTTCATTTCCATGGGTACTCTTGCTTTGGAGCTTCAAGACCACCATTAGAAGGCCTCCTTCTCCTCTTTGGGTTAAGGTAAAGAGAAATCCGAAAACACTCCCTTTCTTGCTCTCATTTGCAAAATAAAGATTTCAAGTTTTGAACTCCTTGCTCCTTTTGTACCCAGCCGATTTTGGCCTCTTTGAAGGAGTAAAATATGGTTTTCTTGAGCTCCTCTAAGCTTCATCTACTCCCTTGGAAGGTAATATATTCCTAAACCCTATAAATTTACCTCAAAGCATTAATGTAATCTAAGGGTTAGTGTAATACCCCAACCCGAAATCCAATAAACTGAACGGTGATCACTCCCAAATAAAATACAACTGCATGGCGGAAATAAATATACAACCCGGCGGTATTACATGCCGTTGGCCACCCTTGTGACCAATAAGGCTAAGTCCAATACAATCCTCAAATGTCACGGTCTGGATACATACACCCGGATACTAGGAATCAAACTCTAATGTAAAATACTTAATAAAATAAATGTCTAGAAAAAGACTCCCATAGCTTGAATCTACCCCCACTACCTCGGTGTGGTAATCTCTCAACTTCAGTACCTGAAAAATGGGGTGCCCCCAAGGGGCTCAGCAAACAATGCTGG
Organism: Limonium bicolor; assembly: GCA_023374045.1. Taxonomy (NCBI): domain Eukaryota; kingdom Viridiplantae; phylum Streptophyta; class Magnoliopsida; order Caryophyllales; family Plumbaginaceae; genus Limonium; species Limonium bicolor. Next base: position 186,899,342 of record CM041779.1, on the reverse strand, counting down.
TATGGAAAACGTGCAGCCCATCGTCTACCGGGCCACACCAACTACTTTGTCGAATACATGCAGTTCATTTTTATAAAGCTGTAAACAGCATAGTCTGATAATAACAAGTATCCATGCAAGGACAATAATGTCACATAGACAAGACCAGAAGGTCGAGTTAGCTGAACTGAAATTCTTTACTGATAGTCGGTCCACACAATGGGACTGACAGTTATAACTGAATATCTGAAATAGTGGAGGTATATGACCTCGTTATAGAGAAAGGTTGGGTATAAAAACCCCAGGATAACGTAGTTAACCTGAACTGAATGGCGTGGGAAATAAGACCCACCATAGAATGAAGTCTTCCTCGAACTGAAGGGCATTTGAATCCCGGAAGGAATAGAGTCTTCCTCCCAACTGAATGTTCCGTCGCGACGTAGTAGGAGACGACCTGAGACAGGTACACTCCCGTAGCATGCATGGCCAGATCCAACTGGGTCTCCTCATTCTCGAAGTATATATTGGTTAAGTGTCTATAAAGACATTAAACAAAACACAAGTGTATTGTCAATTATCACGTTTAGGATAATGACGTTTGTTATAAAGTGAAGTTAGTGAGAGACTTGAGTACAAGTCCTCGGTATACTGAAACGCAGGTATTTAATCCACTGGTATAGTAGTGTTTGTATGCGTGGGACATACACGTTGTAGTCAGCAACAATCACGCACATGAAATAATACCACCGTGCACAAGAGTAAAACACATTTTACATTAATTATCTTGGTCGTTATTTCAAACAACAATAGCACACGCCGTGTAATCCGTTAGAAAACAGGTTGCAAGAATCCCATACCGTTCACCGTAGACTGTTCTCGTTTAATTCCCGGTCAACGTCTGGTCAACAAAGTCCTAGAATAGGATTGACTGAGAGGGTTAATTTATGTTCCCTTATATAATAATTCTATTGATCATTTAACAATCTCATATTTGTTATTTCATGTGAGTTTATTCCTTTTAATCACCTCATGATTTAATGTATAACTTATTTGTTATTCCTTTTGATTTATTTATAAATCCTTTAATGCACATTTATGTGTTTATTGCATTGTTGTTTTATTTATTTGTCTAGGTGACATAACAACTTATAATTTCTTACTATATTTATATGTCATACATCACTAAATTCTTATAGTTTTATTATTCTCCTTTTTAACCATAAGTAATATTTATTGTTTATCTTTCAATTCCTTATACCATGTAGCCATAGTTTTAATTCCATAATTCCTTTAATCAAATTCTTTCTTTCTAATTCCTCCAAATATCCATGTAGGACCTAATTTATTTTAATCTAAATTCTTACTCTTATATTTCGGTTATTTACAAAACAACCACATAAATTCATAAACTTTATATTAAATTCTAATCTCTTTTATATTATAGAGTTTTAACTTCTTATTTAGCTAAATTACAAAGCCATCCCTAATATTTTGGTATATAGCTTTTAAATATTATAACTCTCAAAAATTACAACTTAGCCCCTTAAATTCTCGGCTTTAATAATTTATTTCTTATAATTACAATCTAACCACAAAATCTTATAACTTTTACATAATGTCATGTAAACTATAGTTTTAATTTTAATTCTCCATAAATGCCGAATATATATATAAATTCTTAAATTACCAAACTAACCCCAAATAATTCGGCTTAGGTCTTGAACTCTCCATTAATTACATTTTCACCCCAAACTTTATAATAACTTCTTAATGACTTATAAACTAAAGTCTAAATATTTAATTCTTCAAAATTTCGAAAGTGAGCCTAATAAATCTCTTAATTATGAATTCGCCCATTAATAAGTTCTAAACTTTCATAACAACTTTTATAAATTACATAATAGCCCAAAACTTTATAAAATGTTATCTTAACACTTGTTTAATTTATCTAAAATTCATAAACTTAATTCCTAACCTTATATTATATTATAATAATACCAAACAGCCACTTAACTCTCGGTTTTTATAATAAACCCACTAAATTTTGTAAAAATTACATTTAAGCCACTTAACTTAGTTAATTAGCCATTTAAGCACTAATGAAATATTTTTAGCTCACCAAACTTTGTGATATAAGTTTATATACTTAAGTAGGTCATTAATACCTATTTATCAATTAAAGCATTCGGCCATATTTATTTGGTGACCATATAGTATATAAAAGTGGATTTATATGTCATAATAATTATACATAAATTCATAGGAGTTATATAACTCATGTAAAAATTATTGTAATGTCTTATATAAATTCTTAGCTCAAAAATAAGCATTTTTGCCCTTGGTAATTCGGCTTGAATTAATATGTAACATAACTAAATTTTGTGACACAAAAATGTGTCTTAAGGTAAATATTTTCTATATAAGTTATAGGTTGTATTTTTGGCATATAATACCATATGGTTTCGGTTTTAATAAACCTAGGAGGTGTACTTAATTTTTGTATAATTTTTAGAAGCTTAACAAAACTTATATCATAAGGATTTACTTAGTAAACTTACTTCTTAACAAAGGTGGTTAAGTGCTTGAACTCTTCTTGAATCTCCAAGCTTTCTCCAAGGTAATATAGATGCTCCACTTCGGTTATATGCAAGTGGTGAAGGAGTTTTAGGAGTTAGATCTTGAATAAAGATCTTAAGTAGATTTGTAAGTATTTTTACAAGAGTTTACCTTAGACTTTTCTCCTTATGAATTCGGCACTCCTAAGGTAGATGAAGAACAAGGTTTCCTTCATGAAAATGAAGAAGAAGAGAACCTTAGAAGAAGTAGAACTTGGTTACACATAAAAATGTGCTTTAAGGACTTTCAAGCATTAAAACTACCTTAAGATAACCTTGGAATGCTCCTTGGATTAATGTTGGTTTGGACAACCTCCTTGGAGAACTAATTGATGCCGAACACCCCTTGTTATGCTAGGAAGAGTTTTGCTTCAAGACTTGCCAAGAAATGCTAGGAAATTACCTTAAAGATGAAGATAGAAGTTAAAACTCCATTAATGGACTTAAGAGCTTCAAAGGAAGAAGATGAAGCTAGAAGAGAGAGCTAGAGAGCCTTACCAATTCGTGGATGAAGAGGGCAAGGAGAAGAATGAGACTCACGAATTGTATAAGGTAAGAAAATGCATTTGGAATTTGATTTTTGCTTTGTCAATTTTTAATGTCAAATGACTTTACTTTTCCTTAGTTTATTACATGGTTTATTGGCTCAATAAAAGCCTCCTTTCCAGCATAATTTCGTGCATTTGGTGTGTGACAAGGCAAGAGTTGGAAAGGAAATAATTGTGAGCTAGAAGACAAGGTAATTTAGGTAAGTTATTCTTTTGATTTTTCTAAGTTAGGCTTGTCTTCTTCCTCCCTTGTAGAGTCACGAATTCAAGGGTCAAATGGGGTGTCTTAATTGACATTGAAGAGCCAAGGACAAGCATGTTAGGTCACATGGAAAAGAAGGAATCTAGAAAAGTGAATTCTAGATCTACTTTTTGCTTTTTCTCATTTGTTTTTGTTCTAGCTCACATGGCCTTATTCCATGGCCTAATTTCGACAGCTTGCTGGTCATATGAGACCTACATACTTTGACATTAAGTAATATAACACATGGGAAGGTGAGTCACCATGTTCTATGCCTTTTACAAACTTTTAATGCAATTTTTATACTAGTTTTTGCTCTCAAAATCGTCCCCTATAGAGCACCTTGTTGACTAGTCACACCAACTGATTTAGAAGGTAATTTTAACCCTTTTTAATATTACCAATTCGTGGCATGTCAAAAACTACAAGACAATTGCGTAAAACGCATTTTCGTGACACCCGAAGGTGTGTTTTTGTGCTCTAAGGAACTTTTTGGGAAACCAATTGTTTTTATGAGTTCCAAGTGTTTGTAAACACTTATTATGGTAAGTAAACATATACTAAGATGTTACATTGAGTTATATGGGGTTATATCAACCCGTGACATAATTTACGGGCCATCGGGACACTCCCGGGCCAAAAAGGAGCGCTAAGAAATCCTCCTGTGGTTTTTGCTGAATTTTGTGAAACCACTTCGTGGGTTCTCTTTATAATGGTTAATAAAGATGTTAGGAACTCAAGGAATTAATTTTATAGGAGTTCGTGCCACCTCGGCACTCCTCCGGACTTTTCGTGCTTTAAGGGGTGTGCGTGAGCACTCCCGAGCGTTTTGCGTTTTTGACTGAATTTAGCTTAGGGAATATATTTGTATATTCATATAATAATTGTATGACCATTTGATTTGAATATTAGAGGGTCATACAAGGTCATGTTTGACCATATGCTTCTAAGGCGTTTTAACGTTTATGGAGAAACGACTGTTTTTACGTAACGTTCTCATGCATGGGTTTGCATGCGTACGTGAAATGATTCATATTTGGATTATATTCCAATAAATAATGATTTAATAATATTATTTAGATTTGGGGTATTTCAGTTAGTTCTTGGTATTGAAATGGTGGTGTGTATGTATGGATTGAAGTGTTAGGGAATTGGGTTTACAACCGGTGGAAAAGAAAAAGAAAGAAAAGAGAAAGAAGAAAGAAGAAGAAAAGGAAACAAGAGGAAGAACAAGGTAAATGGTACTCACATTTGTAGTCTTGTAAATATTTTATGTAACAGATCTTAGTAGCTTTTGAGTGTATATTAAAAAGAGTAATGAATAGTAGCGTAATGGGGAGGAAGAACCAAACTATTATGGAAGCTTGAAAGGCAATTAAAAACTATCACAACTAGGTGGGAATTGATTGTAGTGTGCAGGAATTTTTAAGAGTGCTTAATGTTGGTAGTTGTGTATGGGAGCTTTGTATATTTACGATTGTTGAAAACAGGTGAATTGGGTGACTAAATGTGAGTAAATGATATGGTGAGAATGCAATATTTTAGGGGAGGTTATGTCAAAATTTACCTAGGACTAGAACACTTAAGAACTAGAAAACTAGGTAAAAGCATGTCCTTATAACAGATTTTAATGTGAGCTGTTTAGTTGGTAGGAATATGTACATTTATGGATGACTTGGTGAATGGGAGAACCAAGGTGTGTGGAGTTAATAGAAATGCTTGGTAATTATGAAATGGTAGTTGTAGTATGAGAATTAAGAAGGTAAAAATCTGTAGCAAGAGTTGTCGAAATGTGTTGGAGAAGCTAGGAGAACTTATGTGCAAGACCTAGTAAAAAGAGTGTTGGACTTGAAGAGGTAAGGCAATGCATTGTGGGCCTTAGAAATGGCATTAGGGGATGAGAATATGCATGGGGGAAGTAGGACTAAAATCTGTAGCAAACCAAAACTAGGAAGGATTTGTGTAAGTGTTGAAAGGAAAGTGTGGAGAATTGGTGTGTGAATTAGTATGAAAAGGAGTAATGAGATGGTGATGGATTTGAGCATGTTTAGGAGCTTAATTAGGTGCTTAAACATGTGGGATTAAGTGTAGGAACAATGGGAAATTTATTAGGCAAAGTTGGGATTGTAACAGATTTTGAAAACTTAAAATCTGTAGAAATTTTAGCAGGGTCCGGGACTTAAGTCCAGGACTAAGTTCCGGACCAGCATATTGAAACACACCGAGAGTTGCAAACATTGGGTGGTCCGGGACTTAGGTCCCATACAAGGACCCGGACCACCCCATGAAAAATGGCCGAGAGTTCTTCAATTGACAGGTCCGGGACTTACCTCATGTAAGAGGACCCGGACCATAACCAAAAATCATTCGAGAGTTGTAAGGCCTTCTGGTCCGGGACTTGACATATGTACAAGGACCCGGACCATCAGTAAAACCAGTTCGAGACTTATGCCATAGGGTGGTCCGGGACCTAGGATCCGGACAAAGTCCCGGACCAACCCAAATTTTTTGAAAATAAACTTATTAAATGGCTTTTAAGGTAAGGAAGAGAATGGTAATGTTAGTATAAGGTAACTAGTACTTAATTAATGATGTTTGAGGGACATTAAAAGTATAAATAAGTTGGAGAATGAAGTAAGAGAGTAGTAAGTATATGAACATTAAGTTAAACCGAAACAATGGGACAACGGGGTAAGTACGGGAGTAGTAGTTATGTATGCATTGTGATGCTTAGTATTAATTGAACCATTTGACATGTAGTCATTGGTTCGAGGATAAGAATCAAGGAACAAGAGGGAACCAAAGGAACAAGGGAGCACCCGGTATAGTAAATTCTGGTAAAAAGGTATGATTTCTTCATGCCCTGTATCCTAATCTGGTTACCCCGATTTGTGTGCTTATTTGACCACCTAATAAGATAAATGCATGAATCGGATTATATTGCACTTACTTGTGCTTGTTTACATTGTTCTCGATATTTGTCTTGAACAATAGTTGTATAATTCATGAAATATATGAATGATGTGATGTGTAATTGTACCTTGTATGTACTTGTATATTGTATTGTATTTGTATGGATGTGTATATGAATAATGTATTTGTGTATGTGGTTGGATGTTGACTTCTACTAATTCCTAACTACCTAACTCCTAACTTAAGTGAGTAAATTGGAATGAGTAGAAGTCGATATAGCTTCGGCCACGCGTGAGGATGCGGAGTCACAAGAGGTTGGCTGCAATTCCTGACTCTTAAACTGGTCCGCGGCCCAAATCCCTTAAATGGGTAGCATCCCGGATTGGTGAGTCAAGTAAATCCCGGAGGTGGGACGGAGTAGTCCCCAGGGCCGGAGGTCCTGACGACTTAACATGAGTAAGAGTAAGAGTAAGTAAGCAAGTATGAGTATGAGTATGTATGCGTATGTATGGAGTAACGAGTAAAAGAGTAATCTCCACCCGATTAACCCGGGTGGACCAATGAAGCTAACAAGACTTGTATATTGTGTATGTAATGAGTAGGTGTATTTCGGAAGAAGGTAAGTATGTATTGGATGGTATATTGTATTCCTTGTATGTAATGAAGTGTATGTATGTATGCCTTGCGTAAGTATTATTGTATTGTGTATGAAAGCATGTATGCATGTTGTGTGAATAAATGAACTGCATGTATACGACCAAGTGGTCGGCGTACCCTCACTAGTACGCGGGGTATGCGGTTATCATGCGCAGCGAAAGCTGACCCCCTAGGGGGAACGTTTTTAGTGTGCAGGTACCCGAAGCGGATGTGTTCAAGGTAAGAGACCGGCGGCACAACCTTGTATCTAGGAAGTAAGTAGTTGTGAGGAATGGGTAGTAAGTAGTCTCCTAGTGAGTATGTATGAGTTTGGAAGAGGTATTATACTTGTATGAGGATCCTAGTAGACTCGGTATGTGAATTAAATTGTATTGTACATGGAGTATTGTATGGAATGAAGATTGTAGTACTTATTTGGTAAATGGAGTATGTGTTGTAGTTATGTAGTACTCGGGATTCCGGTCCATCAGACCGATGCTGTATGTAGTAGCAGTAGCCTTGTTAGTCACGTGGGTGACTAACGGCATTGTGTCACCCACATTATGTAATGTATACGCTGCGTGTATCTGATGTGTAAGGAGATTGGACGGTAAGCATTGTATTAATGGTAGGGGTGTTACAAAAACCCTACTAATCTAAAAAGGACACCATCACTTATTTTCCAAAATTTCAACAACTATGTCAGCTACAATAGACAACCAGCTAAATCCAAAATCGGGCAATTTTCATTTTTTAGCTCACAAGTTCTTCTAATTTTCCTTCTACCATCAATAACACTCTATCTGTTTTCTCTACAATAGGACATTTCCTCAAACTCTCACAAAGTAATTTCAACTTGTGACAGATTACCACTTGTCATTTCCTTTGAGATAATGGTATGTACAAATTCATAGATGGAATATCTAGACCTGGTAAAAGTGACCCAAACGAAAAAACAAATCTGACTCAACCCGATCCAAACCTGATTTTAGAACGAATAATGTGACCCCAAAACCTTAAACAATCCGAACCAACCGCAACTTGGTATAATTCGAATCCATCGGAACTGAACTCACTCGAACCAAATTCTCCCAAATGCTTTGTTGAAGTCTAATCTAATATAATGTAGCGAGGAGAGAGAAGCTCTTAAGGGAGGGGGACATTCCTTCCTTACCCATTCTTTTTTTTTCTTTTTCCAACTATTTTCTTCAACTTCTTCCATCAAATCTCCCTTGAGCACAATTTCTTGTGATTTTGGTGTAAAGTTGGAAGTGAGATTACCTCGTCTCCAGCCTTGCTCCACTTCCTTACCACCGCTATTGCTGCCCAATTCTCATCTCGTCGTCGTCCACCACCGTCATCGCCGTCTCACCTTATCCCGCCGCCGCCAGAGTTTTTCCCAACTTGCATGTCTTCACTTTCTTCTATAGAAATAAGCACACGAAGGACCAGCTTCCCCTCTTCCCTCATTCTCGAGCTGAAGCTGGAACTGCAACAGATAGAGTTTGTCTCCTCCAAAATAATGTTCAGTTTTCTTATCTTTTGGAAATCCATTAGGATCAACTTCCTGAGCGTAGTTGGTGAAGTCGACAGTGAGATCTTCTGTTGCTCCTCGTGGTGCCTTTCCCAACACTATTATCCTTTATTCGCACTCCTCACAAAAGGATGATTTCATTGGCAGTTGGATAGGTAATCGTCTCTTTGGATTCTCCTCAACTGAATAGGACTGGCATCAGTTGACAACTCCCTTCAGGTTGGCCATTGTAGTTCCTGCTTCTGCTATAGGCTAGGAGATCTCTTGTTGATTCTTCTTACATAACTATACTTTATTAAACTTGTTGTCATAGGATGCTTCCAATCTTGCCTATACCTGAGGCTTCTAACTATAATATTGGTTTCCTTGTTGGTTATTAGCTCATGGTCTCTTAGGCATGTAATTTATTATCTTTAATCTAAAGTCTTACTTTTGAAAAAAAGTTTAATCTAATATAGTTGTTCTAACCATAAACAATAATCTTTAAACCAAAAACATATAATAGAGACTTTAGACATTTAACAGGTGATCATTGCTCACAAATTATACATAAAATATTGAACATCTTTAATCTATAAGCATCTCATGCCTTGTTGTATCATATTTAGATTAATTCACTGAATAAAAGAAAAATAATAACTTATTGTTCATACTACCAACACTAGTTGTTTTGTTTTAAAATGTTTAATAATACAAGTTATGTGTATCATTATTATTTTATATTACTCTATTAATTTTAATTTTAATAAACTTATGTTTCTTTATGTTTAGGAATTGGACATGGGAATAGTTTAAATGTTGATGAATTTCAATTTTAAAACCTAAACTTCTCAATTAAGACATATACTAACCACGATCGATGTGTAGATACCTGAAGATAATTACGCAATAAATTGAGGAAAATAAATATTATCATTAATATCACAAATGAATAAAGATTGTGAAACTAACATCTTAGTGGCACATGCTAGATAAGCCCAACAAACCATATGAAAAAACTTCATGTTTCACGTCATCTAAGCACACTAGTTTAGTCGACAAATCACATTTAGATGAATTCACTAACTAAAAAAACAATAGCTTAGTGTTCATGCTACTAGCAATAGATTTTTCGCTTTAAAATGTTTTAAAACATAAAGTAACGTGTATCATTGCTATTTTATATTCCATTAATTTTTATTTTAATAAACTTAGGTTTCTTTATCATTTGGAACTTGGAAATGGTTTGAATGTTGATGAAGTTTCAATTATAAAACCTAAAATGTTCAGTTAAGGCATATACTAACCACGATCGAAGTGTAGATGCCTAAACAAAATTACACAATAAATTGAGAAAAAAATTCTCATTAATATCACAAAAGAATATAGATTAAAAAATTTACACCTCACTTAAATATATTTGTAAGTATTTTAAAGTTAAATTAGGGTAAAAATAGGACATAATAAGGAAAACAGTCAAAACACAAAAAAAGGAAGACCGTAGCCAATGAGCGGGCGGAGGATGCCTGCATGCAGGTGTGCGTGGTGTGCAAAGCATTGATGGGCGCACAGGAACGCGGGGGTGCGATGCCGGCTGGGGTGATAGGCGCCGCTACGTTGGCACAAGGCACGCACGAGGTGTGACAGGCACGTGAGGCATGATGTTGGGCGCAGCAAGGTTGACTAGGCATGGGGCATCGAGTGAACCAGCCGGTCCGTTTGGTTTGCCTAGTTTTGATCGTTTTGGTCCTGTTTTGCCCGATTTTGATTGTTTTGCCTTTTTTATTTCAGATATTATTTTTAGTTTATCATAATTTTTGGGTCTATATTGTAATTTTGATATCTTTTTTAAACAAAGAGTGAAAAGGTCATTATTTGACCGTGCGTATTGACCATCTAATATCAGTAGTGTCCACTAGTTCACAAAATGTTAAGTTTATTTGGTCGATATGATTTATCTATATTAAAAATTCATAGACAAAAATTTTCCTCCAACTTGTTTATTTCCAACCAATACACAACATCAGTCTTGATCAAGAACAGCACTATACTAAGAGAATTTTGAGTCGAATATGAAAATCAATACAAGCTATAAAGGTTGCTTAAATTCGTAATTTAAAATTTTTATTAATCAAACGCAACCCGAATAAGTCACCTAAAAAAATGAATGACCTAGAGGCTAACCTCAACCGAAAGCACCCAAACCAAAATCAACCAAACCGAAGTCACCTGAATCTAATTCAAACCGGATGAACCGTAGCCGATCTGAACTGAACCAAATATTAATTATCTACAATTGACCCGAAGCAAACCCAATCTGAGTGACAAAAATTGCCTGGTCTAGTCATATTCTTGTCTATTATAAACAATAAATGGAATTTTCAATCTAGAATTTCAAAATGGGTGAATCAAAATCAACTTATCATGTGTGTCTACATATGTCCTTAACTGAGACTATCATTAAATTTATTGCTGGTTGTTACAGGTCCAAGGAGTTATGGGAATTCACAACATCTATGTTGCTCAATTTGTAGCACAATTAGGGCATTATCACTTACAATTAGTTGTTATTTGATAACGAGAGATAATGAAACCATAACTAAGTACAACAATAAATATAGGAACTTTGCTTACTCACTGGCTAGAGCTGGTCTTATTGTTACAGATGGAGAGTTTCAAACTAATTTGTTGAAAGGTTTGCTCGTAAAATATAATCTTGTAATCATCGTTCTCTCATCTAGGACTCAACGTGCTCCTTTTGAAATCTTAACAAACTTGTTACAGAAGTCAACCTTAATCTCCAAGCTGCACAAGTTATTAACATAGTGACAATCAATTCTACACCCATTGCAAATTCTACTAACATCGATACTTTTTAATTCTACAAGGAGGACCTACAACGATAGTAGAGGAGAATAAATAGTGTAGGATCACAAGTGTTGAGATAGTCTGTGTGATACCCCCATCCCACATCGGGATATGAGTAGTGGAGTGATTGGTTAATAAGAATACATATGGGTTGCCCGTATGGGGTGTTAAAGTTTGTCTGTGTGGTTATACTTAGATACACTAGCTCTAAATGTAATGTACGTAGCAGAAGCAACACAATACCAATACAAGAATGAGATACATTATTGAGAGAGTTTTTTAGGGTTACAGTAAAATATCTCACACTTAAGGTTAGGCAGGCTGACTTTACCTAACACCTACACTCACTCCCCAACGAATAGATCAATACAACGAATAGAGAAATAAGCTCAAAAGCTCTAAATAGCTAGATATAAGAATTGTAGCTCGTAATAGGAGACATGTCTCTTTTTCTTGTGACTTTTCCCTAATGTAGGAAGTATTGGAGTGGAAAAACACAATTGAAGTTGTCTATTGATTTTCCTTATATAGAATAGACAAACAGATTATGGTTCCAACATTTTTGAGCTCTACTGGATGGATGGAGCATTGGGCATGTGTGAGGGGCGTAATTTTTGACTTCCATGTCTTATGAACGTTGCGGCTTGGGCCATAGCTATTCTTGGTGCCCAAATTTTGAATTAGGAATTACAACACATTGGAAAACTATGGCGCACATTCCTTGGAATTTCGCAGTCAATTGCGCCCAGACGTGGTCTATCTGCAAGTGACTCCGAAAATCCCTTAAAGTTATCTTTACAGCCTCATCGTGTCTTATCCGGTAGTAACGTTGATTAAGGAGACTTCTTCTTCAGTCGGACTCAGTTTAACTTGTATCATCTTTATCACTTCATGAAGACCGACTCCTTCTGGCAGGGACACTCCTTATAGTTTCAGACCTACTCCTTTATGAATGCAGGACACTTCTTATATTTCTAGACTCCTTTCGTAGGCTGACTTTTTCTGATGCCATATCATCATAACCAAGGGTTCCAACAATTTCCTATTTTTGATGATAATGGCAAGACTTGTTTGGTAGCAGCTTCTACTTGCTGAAAGACTCACTTCTTAATAGTTCTTCATTTTGGAGTGTGACTTTGTGCAACTTCAAGGATAAAGGCATCTTCATTAGCTTAGCTGATAGGCTCACTGTGCAGGGAGTCTTCAAGTTTTCCATTACATCAAAACTAAGGGTTCCAACAATTTCCCCCTTTTGATGATGATGGAAAAACCCTTACATTTGTCGATGTTGATGTTAAGACAGTGAAACTGGCTGGTGTGCCTGATATGCCCTCGACCGGTCATGGACGTCTTTTTATCTTATGTGAACTATTTGATATTTGAGGAAAGTACTTGATAAACTCAAACTAGAAACTCCTTTTCGATTGAGAATTTACAAATATAAATTCACTCAATCTCCCTCCACCCTACCTACAGACTCCGGGTCAGTTTAGGACTTTATTCCTAAGTCCTCTACCCTCTTATGACAACAGGCCTACGGTTCCCCAACCGTTCCCTGACTGACCAGTCTACCAAATACACACTGTAATCTTTCACCAACCCAGTCCTACCCAGCTCACCAACTTCCTAGTGCTTACACACACGTAGTCTGACTCACACTTGGTCTAGTTATCTCTCTTTTTCGTATTTGACCAAGTTGATTTACATAAGACTTTCTATATAGTATTTATACATGTATGTTTAGATATGTAACAAACAACCAATGATCTCCTAGTGTCTAGGAGTCGTTTTCTTCTTCAACCCAACAAAGTAGCCACACTCAAATACAGTCTAATCTTCAACTTGCTTTTGAATCGTCAGGTCACGTGTCACCCTGTGGTTGGACACGTTGGCGGTGTGTGCTCAGGTGGTCGGTCACCATTTGTACTCTCCACTTGCCTGATCTTGTTTGCCTCATAATGCTCATTTATGCTCTCCTAGACTTTATTTAATGTTGTGTAATGAGTGCCTCTTAATAGCCCTGACCTTGTCTTGTTATCTTGTTCATTAATGAGCAAGACTTTATCATGAGCTAGTTGCTTGTGTGGATGCATGAGTGTGCATGAGTTTGTCGGCAAACTTGATGTCTTTTGTCTTTCTACTGCGTCTGATGCATGAGAGTTATGGTTGTGTAGTAGTTGACTTCTTGTGTGTACTAGAAGTTCTATCGGAGCTCTCCTGATAGGTGCCTGACTGGTTGGGCACATGTCATGAATAGAGTGTGCTTGCAACCTTGCGTGCTAAGCCACTCCTCTACCTGTTTATCCGAATTCAAAGCTCAACAAACATATTAGATAAACAACTCAGGTTTGCTATCATCAAAACTAAAGGATGTTGATTTAACAATGTCCACCTTTTTGATGATAACAACCGATAACAAAATGGATTTTGATCATATGTACTTGACAGCTTATGGAAGTGAGAACATTCCCCTTAAGAGGGATTCCCCCTGAGTTCGTTAAGAGTGAAAAATTAATCAAATGATAAGCAATAACATGATAACAACGTATCAGCTTTATACCGGGCCATAGTATGATACATAACACAAGGATGATAGACATGAGGTCACAAGTCCTTATACCGGGCCATAGTATGATACATAACACAAGGATGATAGACATGAGGTCATAAGTACATATCTTTATCTTTCTTTTCCCCCTTAGCCATACAACAAAAAGAGGGAGCAACTATATGACCTACTTTATTGAAAAGGCCATAACATTTCATAGATTAAAAACTACATGTTTGATAGAGACAATCTAGATGGAGTGGCGGTTGGGTGTGTCCCGGTGGAGACATCTAAGCCATGAGTTTCATCATCGGAAAATCCCTTGATGAGTAGTGATTTCAGCGGTGGTAGAGGTATCTGATTGATCAGAGTTATGGAACCACTAATGCGAGGAGTGCAAGTGTGGGATGGAGTTGCACTTTGTGTTGATAGACCAGGCGGTGATAGAGTCTGAGTCTGGGTGTCTATAGTTTTGCGCAACATACTTCCTCGGGTGTTTGGTGAACATGATCTTGCGGATGGTGGAGTGAATGGTTTGCTCATTTGAGCTTGATGAACTTTGTGGCTCGTGTTCCATGTTTTTGAAAGGTGAAGGAATAATTGTGAGTGGTAAATATTCGATCAAGGAATTTATAGACCACTTAGAGATGTGGTCATTAACTGATTGGTAAGGGGTAATAAATGAGGTGTCGCGTCTGGCAGTCTATGGGGTAGGCTTTTTAGGTGTCAAGTTATGAGATTGGATTAGTGGAGTGATTGGAATGGAATGTCTCTGATCATATTATGATTTTTAATCAAGGAAGAAGCAGCCAATGCAATAAAGTCTTTCGCAAATAGGATGTTCATTCAGCATAGAAAATGTAACAGTTACACTTCAGTTGATATCAAAGGTTTGTTTGAAATAGATAGTCACTAAAAAAAGAAACAAAAATCTAACAAGGTTTTAAAAGTAGCTCACGTTTCTCTCAGGCCTCTAGAAGGCGTAGAACTCTTAGGCTATATGTATTTATCTATGTAATCTATGGCTCCTTGAACCATGTGTTGGACACTTGGCTCTTCGGAGACTTGAACAGTTGTAAGAGTCACTCTCACACGTCGAAGAACATCTCGAGCTGGAGCATCCAGACTGGTTCCCGACTTGTCCTGGACCGGTGAGAGACTATGCTTTCTCTTATTTGCCGAAGGCTTGGCGAGTGGGCGAGGCTCTGAATGTGAGTCTTCACTCCTTGTAGGCTTCTATAGAACCGTGAGCTTCTCCCCTTAGGTTTTAATCCTCATCATTGACATCATCTCAGAACAGATGCTGTCCTAAGTAGTCCTTGCACATTCTTTGAAGTGGTCGGTGTCCACTCCAGATGCTTGTAGTGCTGCAGTGACCACTCCTCCATGTACTAACCCTTGATTCACATACCCACTTTCATCAAGGGTAAAGAGAATCATTGCCATAATATCAATCCTCTCCTTCATTCTGAGCGCATACATTAGTCACACATCTCTTACATTTACGATGTGGGTGTGCTAGTTCTTAGGAGTAATGTTGTAAGTGAGAATGCTGTGGAGGACTCTGTCGGGGATAGACATTTGTGCTATGTTGAAATTTTTCATGGTTTCTCCTTTGCTGAAGAGGTTAACCATTTTTCCTCCTTGATGGCCTAGATCGTTCCAAGTGGTTTCTTAGGGAATGACTAATCCCCTAGGCTCCAAGTTGAAGTTCTTGCATATCCAAGATTTTGTGACTTCGATTTGAAGTCCTTGAACTTCGGAGATGAGGTAGTCTTCATCATCATCGCTCTGGAGTGGTCCAAGATGCCTCATGTACTCCTTGAGCAGTTCAGTGTAGCAGACGATGGGTCCTTGGAAGTAGTCAACCCATCCTTGAAACTCCTGGAGCTCTATTACCTGTCCTAATCCCATCTTTTTCATCCATTCCATATCCATTGTCTTTGGTAGGACGGGACATGCCTTGTCGTCGACGTTGACTGCCTTGATGGTTGTGGGTGGTAGCTGACTTAGACTATTTAAAACTGTGAGCGACTGCTTGGGGTGCGTCTTAGAGACGTCGCGTTGAGTCTGGAAGAGCTCTTGAGTGTGAGGTGGAGGATCCATGGTTTGCTTACCCTTGGCCTTCCTCAGCTGATCGCGTTCCTCTATAGTTAAGATTACTGGAGAGCGTGACTCCGTATCGCTTCCTTCCTCTTGACTGGATCGGTGAGGTGTCGAGGAGCGGTCGTGAGAACTATAGTAGGAGACGAGTTTTTGTTGTCAAAATCTAGTGCGGTCAAACCTTCTTCCTGAGGTTCTTCTTCCGCTGATTTATCCTTCTGTGACTTCTCATCACTTTGGAGTTCTTCTTCCTCCACTTCTTGGATGATCTACTCAATGAGGTTTGATGGAGTGGCCTCATCTTCATCGGTGAAATGAAGTCTGCGAGATGCAGGTTCAGGTATGGATTGAGTTTTCTCAAGTGTCTTTTGTTTATCTTGAAGATGTTTGAAAGCACGAGTGGAGTGGCTGGTTGAAATACCCCAAACCTTGATATGTGGTTTAAATCTCAAACTATGGTATGTAAAGGCTAAAAAGTGCCTTAGTAACATCAGTGAACAAATTAGACCATAGTAAATGCAATAAAGCATTAAGACACAGTTTGAGCAAAAACATGCTCTAAGCTATGAGTGAACTTGGTTAGGACCCAAAGAGCCTACCAAGACTTAATAATATTCAATTATGATTTAATAAGGCTAAATAAGTCCTTAGGAAACCTTGGTGGGCAGTTAAACCAAATAAAACACAAGAAAATACCTTAAAGTCAATATGAGCAAAAATGTGCTCTAAGCTTGGGATGAATTTGTATAAGACCTAATGGTCATACCTATACCTTATTTATATGTTAATGAACATATTAAATCAATTACTAAAGAAAACCAAGCTTGAAAACAAGTTAAAACACAAAATGTGCTTTAAGGAGTCTTAAAGCACATTTTTGAAAAATTGTCTTGTAAATGAGTTTTGAATGGCTAAATGTCCATCATTACTCTTTAATTAACATGTGTACTATATAGTATCACATTTGGAAGTCTATATCAATGGGAAATCAAAAATTTCACAACAATGTGCCTTGTTTTTGTGAATAGTGATTTTTATAAGCTATTTTGTAACATATGTTATTATAAGTGAGACAATTGATAAATAAAGTCTAAAATACCCCTAGGTACTATTGGGGGCCGGTTTTAAGGTGTGGTGACTCACCACCCTTGTTAACATGCTAAGGAAATAAAGAATGACTAACTTAAGTACTATTTGCTTTTTAAGTACAAATATCTTCCAAAAAGCAAAACTTATCTCATTCTCTCATTTCCTTCTTCATTTCCCACGTATCCAAGCTCTCTTCTACCTCTCTTCTCTCTGTTCTCACGTTCATACAGCACCACCACCATGGAAGTCCACCTTTGAACCCTTGTAAAACCTAGCTCACTTAACCAAATCAAAAATAAACACCACCATTCTCTTCCTCTCATCAAGCTCTTCATTCCTATCTTCTCAAAATTTCAAGATCACCATTTCGGTGCCATGGAGTTCCACCATTGATGGAGCTTGAGCTTGTCTTTCCACATATTATTGATCTCCCTTGCTCCTAGGTAAGGAATCTCAAAGAAAAATCAAGTTTCCTCCATGTTTTGTGTGTGACCGAAAATATTCATTGATGGAGCTCCTTGTGTTGCTTTGTTCTAGCTCCATTTGAATCTTTCAAGGACTAGGTGGAGTCCTCTCTTCATAGATATTCAAACACCCTTCAAAGATTAAGGTAAACAACTACATTAATGTTTTGAAATAATGTAAACCTAGGGTTTACAATGAGATGGAGCTTAAAGCTTGAAAGCTCATTATGTTGTTTGTATAATGTTTAGTAGTTGGCAAGGAACCAAATGCCTTACCGGTTTTGTAAGGAAACAAGAAAGAAATTTGGGAGGAAAAGAGGTAAATATGCTATCTTAATGTGGTTTAATGCCTTAGGGAAATGAGCTTATAATGCTTGTTAAAATGATCTAAGGAGCCAATGGTGAATGAGCTAGTAAAATGCTCTCAAGGAGTTTATTAAAGGAATATGTATTGTTGGGTGTATTTGCAGGTCAAAGGCATTATTATGTGGGAAATTCAGTGTTTATGGTTTATGCAATTTAAGGGCCTAAGAGCCATGTTATTTAAGGGCCTAAGTGCCAAGCAATTTAAGTTATGCACTATATTGTGATGTAGTGCTAAATGTGTGAAGTCTTGTGTATAAAAATGTGTTTGATGGATTTTATGTTCTTGAATGAAATAAGGTAAAAACCTAAGTGTTTGGATGTGAGTATATACAAGAGAAGCTATGGCCAAATTTGGGAAAATGTGTAAGAAGATCTAAGTGTTTTAAGAAAGTCTTGGTGAACTAGGAAGTGTTAAAGGTGAATAAATGTTTACTTGAGAAGAAAACATGTATGAAGGTGATTTAGAGTGATGCAAGAATTTAGGTGTTATCTTGGAAGTTCTAGGAATTCAATGTGTGTTTTGAGGATGTATTTAAGTCTTGGAGAAGTTTGTTTAAGGTTTGGGAATGTTGATGTACAAGGAAGAAATGATGTTTAGGTAAGGTTTTGAGAAAGGAATTCAAGAAGTTGTGAAAAGAGGATTTGGTTAGTAAGAGGAGATGCTTGGGAGATGATGTTATGAAGGTGAAGAAGCATTTTAGTGTAGTGGTCATTATAGGTGAAATACCACCTAGAAATCTTAAGGAGAAAACATTCCAAGTGCTAGGAATTTGTAAGAAGTTTGTGAATGATAAAATGGTTTTGGTTAGTGATTTAAAGAGTTTAGCACATGGATAAAGGTGTGTTTGAAGTGCCTAAATGAGGTTAGGGTATACTAGGATATATGGGGTGAAGTTTGGAGTTGAATGTAAAAGGAAAACAAAGATCTGGGGCAGACCGGACTTGCGACCGGACTTGCAAGTTCGGTCGGGCCCAGTTTACCCTGTGGGAATTAGTTTCTGGAATGGATCGGACATAGGACCGGACTTACAAGTCCGGTCGGAGTAGAAAATTTTTGACGGAAATGTGTTCTGGAATCGACCGGACTTGGGTAAGTCCGGTCGGACCAAAAACATGGTTTAAGGTTATGAAACGGCATGTAATGATGGGGATTGATAGGTAATGATGTTATAAGGTTGTTATGGACATGTTAGGTGAGTTTAAATGGCAATTAAGTGGGTGAAAAAAATTGTATCAAAATGTAAAAGTAAAACAAGTTAAAATGTAAAGTTATGTAACTAAGTTAACGGGGAAAGTTAAGCATTAGACATTAATTCAAGCAAACCCCGATGTTAATAAAAACACATGTGATGTTAACAGTTGTTCGAGAATCGCTCGAGGAACATAAGTGGACGTGGTAAAGTGGACTCCGGTGACAGGTATGGTTTTCTTGCAACCTGTGTCCTACCGGATTACACCGGCTTGTATGCCAATGTGTTTTTCTGTGTGCTTTCCACGTTATAAGATAAATCATGAAACGAATTACAGTCGTTATTGTTGTTGTATGTTTACGTACCGATACCGGTAACCTCAAATGCGCTCGAAGGGCTAGTTAACCACTATTAGGTAAACGTAAGAGAACGGTATCCGGTAATAACGTTTCCGACCTAAGGAATGTTCTAACCACGGCTATGCATGAGTTGGTTATGTGATGTTTGTGTGCGATGTTTGTATGTGAATGTATGACTCTCTCTTCCCTTGTGTATGTCTAACAAGACTTAACCCAATGTTTGTGATTGTTTAATAAAGTTCAAAGTTGAACTTCTAACAAGTGCTAACGGGGGAGTGAGGAGTCCGGTCTGTTCCGGCCACGCGTGTGAGTATGGGGGTCGTTGTCATAGCAGTTCGATCCTCTCTGTATGTTATGGTTGTTTTCCAATTTGGTTCCCAACCTTCCCTTTAGCTTAACCAAGGCTATTACTGACTCACGTCGGGCCACAGGGGCATACTATTGTTATGTTTGTTTCGGTGTGCTTGGATCACTATATCCGAGACACCTTGTGTTAAGTTAACCGTTCATTTAACGAGACGGTAACGAGTTATGTACGAGCTTATCATGAGACTGGCAACATTCTCTAGGCTCACCAGTGTATTAGCAATGTTTGGGTCGGTACCTAAGAGGACCATTCCCGTTATGTTATGTTTCTTTGTTGTGATGCAATATCTGTTGCGGTACTATGTTGTGCATGTGGAAACGTGCAAAGTGTTGTTATGTGTTATGTAGTGTAAGTTATGTGTGGTAAAATGTGGAGTAGTGGATCATGGATATGAATCCCAGTTTGAGGAAAGAGGCGTTTAAGGATAACCCGATTTAAGGGTAAGTGTCGTCTATTAAGGAAGTAGCTCCATTAGAGGAGGAACACTCTAGGGATATTGAATATCATGAGTAACTTATTAAGTAAGGATATATTATCTGTTTGTTGAGCCCATTGAGGCGAAATGTTATGTGATGTGTGTTCACTGTTACATGCATGATTTAAATATAATCAACCGCATGCTAAGACGACAATTAGTTGTGCGTGGCCCGGTAGCATGTGGGCTGCGGATTACCATACCAGCAAAGGTGCTGAGCCCCTTGGGGGCCACCCTTTCTCTTCTTTTCCTATTTCAAGTACAAGGAGCTGGAAGCCGTTCGAGAGTAGGACGGGGTAGTCGTTGTACATGGGTAATCGTTTATGTTGATATATACAGTAGGCGTAGTAAGACCGAAATTGTTATCGGCATTAATTATAAATACTCGGTATAGTTGGAAGGTGTATGTTGTTGTTGTGTTAATGGAAAGGGATAGTAAGGTGTAGTCGCTCGGGAATTTAGCCCATCAGACCGGTACAATGTGTATGTATTAGCCTTGTTAGCCACGTGGGTGGCTAACGGCGTGTAACACCAACGAGATAAGTAATGTGATGAGGTTGTTTTCCGCTGCAGTTTATTGTAAGTGTGTTATTGTTGGATGGGTGTTACAAAAAGTGGTATCAGAGCGAAGTATCGCTCTGATGACTGAATTACCGAGCTTAGGAAGTACCGAGTTAGGATTTTAGTACTTTGGGTTAAGGGTTGAGTGATAGCGTGAGAGATACGCTAATTAGGAATTACCAGTGACTACTGGAAACCTACTATATCCTTCCCGCCCTCCACAATCCCTGTTTTATAACTTGGGAAAGAACGCCAGAGAGATGAAAGTCCTCTCATACTCGGGAATACCCGATCTGGCTGTTATTAAGTACCTCTAAAGGTACGGAGAACCTGTCACACGGTATATCCCGAAAACTGGGAATCCCGGAGACGGTCTCCATCTGAACAATGTTAACCAAATTTCATAGCAATGAATGAAGGATCTAGTGTATAGAGGAATAGAATTTCCGGCAACCTGGGTCGACATGCTAAGCAGTCGAGAAAAACCAACTTGCAACGCACCACCGTGCAACAGGCAAGAAGTGGATTAGTGAAACCGAGACAAGTGTCTACGGGACCACAGTTGATAAACAGTACACCAACGGTGTACCAACCGATAAAGGAACTGCAACGTAGTGCCCAAACAAGAGACAAGTCTCAGTAACCACGACAAATACGTGGAACGGGCTACAAAGAGAATACAATACTAAGACAAAAGGGGTCTCCCAGAATGGGAAACACCCTAGTTGATGATCGTCATGTGAAGACAGTGAGAAGTCACCTAGAAGAGTTATTGTCAAGGCAGTAAGATCAGTGAGGCCAACAAGGCCACTGATGACAGTATGGGTAAAAACAATACCACAACTGGTATGTGTTAACCGGACAGCCAGTTAGCATGGCGCACTTGCCATGGCAAGTGCTGCTATAACAGGGCCGTTCGGGAAATTTATAACCACTACAAGTACTTAGTAAAGTACCACGAAGTTAAGTGTGAACATTATGACCATGGAAGGGCTTAACAGCCTGACCTTTGTAATTGGAAGTACACCAGTCAGCAAGAAGCTAGACTTGGTTAAGGTAAGAAGATGTTGTGAAACCATGAAAATTTTTTTTCAACCCAGATTTATTCAAACCCTTTTTCCTTCAAAACCAGATTTCTTTCAACCAACACTTCTTCCAGCCTCTTTTAAACCAAACCAGTAAAACCAAGAGCAGTGATAAGATACGACAGTGGATGAACTTTCCCTCGATTAAGTTCGGGAAGTAAGGAATGAATATTGTCACGGGACAATATAAGGGAGTTGACAACAGAATGCTTCACCTAGGCGTGTGACGGACACTACGAGTGTACCAACTGAATTGTGGGACGACCGCACTTCGATAGGAGCTTGTGGGCCTGACAGACCTACTTATAGGTTAGTTGGGTAAGTAGCAATGTATCAGTATGATACCCCACATATGTATACGAGTGGAGTCCGAAACACGGGAAGTAGTCAACTCCGTCTACGGTTAGCAGTATAAATCAAACAAGAGTTAAAGATTACAAGGAATGGTCGAAGTTAAGGAACTCAGTTGAGATAACTAGACTAAAGGAGTCAGTGAATTCATTTTCAAGGAAATGTTTTAAGAGTCAGGAAGTGCGAAGTGCACTGACTGTTATGTAAAGACAATCGTATATATCTTAAGGATCCTTAGGGATAAACATGTTAGCTGGAACGGTGACCCAACCTGTACATGGCAAGAAATGCCTAATGTGGACCATTAATGTCATATGAACGGGATGAAATTCCCAGAATGAGTACCTACACTACCAGTAATGTTGATCTTCAAGAAGGAGATAATAAGCCATTTAAGAACGCAAACGGTCGTGGCTACACTCAATATATAAAGTGTGAACTAAATGTAAAAGCAATAACTTAGCAACACCCAGGAGCAATCCTTGAAGGGTGTTCGCATCAACAAGTGTTGCACGAAATGGCATGACAGAAACACAAGGGTTGAAACTAACACCCAGTTTAGACATAAGTTGTCAGGAGACGGACTGACAATCCTAAAGGGCATCCCATGAAAGGAAACGGAATGCAACGACCTTGTCTGGAGCCCAATACAACCTCTAACCATGTAATGTTGTACAGAGAAGTACATGTGTGTGGACAGCCTACAATGAGCGCAGCTCAAGGCAGTAAGGCTTTAAAGCCACAAATAAAATGTGTTATGAAATTAGATTGATTGTAGAAGTTTATGTTGTATAAGTGAATAGAGTGGTAAACGAACCACTGCATTAAGAGTGGGGATACCTCTCGATATTCTGAAACCGCAGGAGCGGTAGTTATATGGATCAAGTTCAAGAAATATGTTAAGGATGGACGATGTTATTATTGAAAGAGAGCAGTTAGCTTAGTAGTATGTGTGTATAAAGTGAAACACCGAGCTGAATAATGTCGGCTTGTGACTCGAATGATCGATGCTCAAGGAGCATTCAGTAGTCATCCAAATGAGGATGAACCATAATACGAATGATATAAGTATATGCGTGGAAGTTAATGTGACAGTAAATATGATGTGAGTTAGTGTTATACAATAAGTACGGTGCGCAGTAAGCGACCGTTGTATAAGTGTTGTGGCGGATAAGACCAGATGTGGGTTAAACTCAATGGATATGCAAGCAAGTGATGATACACACACTGGGCAATAAGCTAATGGTCGGTACTAGGTGATAAGAAACTCAGTGTGAATTCCATGGCGAATCACATAAGGGATTTACTGTCAGAGTTTACGCCTCTGCACTCTGTATGACTGAGTGTTTTGGTATTGCACTTGCGCAGTAATGATCGAGTGGATAGCTAGGAATTGGAAACATGTTAATTGTGAAGCAATAATGTCATAATGGCCGATGCATGGGAAATGCAAGGCACCAATAAAAGAGTGCTTGTACAAAACCAAATGTGGAGACATGATTAACAGTAAGTGACTACAGTAGCACTAGCTGCCAAATATCGGTATGGAATATACCCCAAATGTTGTAAATAGCTGAGAGAGCACTACACACTAGGTAGTAGCTCAATCTCGACCGACAGTAAGTCGGAAGGGAATAAGTCAATCATTGTGAAATACATAGTGGTATACACAGTAAATTGTTATGGAAGTGGATAGAAAGTGTATAACTCACCGAATTCGCTAACGGTAAGAGATACCACGCGTCGGTTTGAGAAACCATTGTTACCAAGATGAAGGTGACAATTGGGGATGTGCAATACAGTAAGAATAACAAAAGGGAGCAATTAAGCTCTACAGTTATTAGAGTTTTCACAGCAGAAACTAGTGAGGCAGTGATTCAAGTGTTGAATGTACATGGTGAACATGAGTGAATGGCTAATTATTAACGCCTAAAAGCCTACAGGCCAGAATCGAAACCAACTAAGAGTTTAAACAAACTCCAATGAGAATCTTGGTTTAGGAACTAAACCGCCAATATGGTTAAGATCCTCTAATCAGAATCCATTGTGTAATAGACCGCGTGGAAGTTAAAACACTTCACGACGGCAGAACATTTAAGCCAATGCTTAGTGACTGATTACGTGGGCGTAATCCCTTTTAAGGGGGGTAGAGCGCAAAACCACTCATGTATATTACCGTACAAGTGTACGTAGTGTATGTGACTTATATTGTGCATAGCATAAAATTATATTATTGTTTTGATGATTGGTGTGTGTGTTACGTAAACATACACATTCATTCATGGTTTAATTGTGGTAATTGCGCACAGAAGATGCGAATACCATTGTGATAAGTGTGTATTTGTTAACAGTTGTGTGTGATAGTACAATTGTGGGGAGTAGAGAAGCTCCCGGGGGAACAAAGCCCCGCAGTGTATAATGGAAGTTGTGTGTTGTATTTTGATAAAATATATGTGTATATATATATAGTGATCAAGAAAGGGCATGATACCGACATAGAACCTAGTGAGAATAAGATTCCCTAGGCAACAACATTAAAGTGAATGGAGATAACTGATAGATGGAGTTCTATCCTTTGGAGATGTATGATCATGATTAGAATGATTAAAAAGAGAAAATTGGAAATGAGTGATTTACTTGATGCTTGAAAATGAAGTGGGAGGTGGAACTTGATTTGCATGTGATCAAGGGAAGCCGAACACAAATTGGAGTGGAGGATAGTTCTACACTGATGCTGATCACGTCAGGGTTGGATGACTCTTGAAACTCCCTATAAGTGGTCACAAATAACCACGCTAATAAAAGAAGCAAAGAGCTTAAGTTGGACTTGGAGTTGTGTGTGTTTTCAAAAGGATTTTCAATTGGTATTTATAAAACGTTGATGGATACTTTACGTAATTAAAGTCTTCCTACTTAACCTCACAAGGAAATTTTAAACTTAAGTGATTGTTTTAATCTCCCAAAGGCACGGGGACGGAAGGTGTCCATCGCGACCGGGTTCTGCGGGATCACAGTGTGTATGTAAAAGATATTTTGGATTGTTATACATGCTATGACATGTTGTGTGGTATGTGTAATAAATGTTATTTTGACTTTGATCTCCTAAAAGTGTATGCTATTGAGACCTATGAGTCTAAATGTGTTGTGTTACATAGACCTAAGTGTCTGAAGACTGTTATGTTATGGGGACCTATGTGTCCAAATGTTGTGATGTTACCCGAGACCAGTGAGTCCAAGGGGTTGTTATGTATGTGTAAGTGTTGTTAAGATACCCGGACCAAAGAGTCCGAGGTTATCATGTGGATATGTTATGTTATGTGTGGATGTGAATGTGTTGCCCGGACCATTAAGTCCGAGGTTGTGATGTAAAGTGTGTTTGGTTATGGAAGTTTATTTCCAAGTGATTCCTGTGTTCAAATCTAATGATGTGTGGAAAGTGTGAACTTCGAGGACGAAGTTCTTTTAAGGGGGGTAGATTGAAATACCCCAAACCTTGATATGTGGTTTAAATCTCAAACTATGGTATGTAAAGGCTAAAAAGTGCCTTAGTAACATCAGTGAACAAATTAGACCATAGTAAATGCAATAAAGCATTAAGACACAGTTTGAGCAAAAACATGCTCTAAGCTATGAGTGAACTTGGTTAGGACCCAAAGAGCCTACCAAGACTTAATAATATTCAATTATGATTTAATAAGGCTAAATAAGTCCTTAGGAAACCTTGGTGGGCAGTTAAACCAAATAAAACACAAGAAAATACCTTAAAGTCAATATGAGCAAAAATGTGCTCTAAGCTTGGGATGAATTTGTATAAGACCTAATGGTCATACCTATACCTTATTTATATGTTAATGAACATATTAAATCAATTACTAAAGAAAACCAAGCTTGAAAACAAGTTAAAACACAAAATGTGCTTTAAGGAGTCTTAAAGCACGTTTTTGAAAAATTGTCTTGTAAATGAGTTTTGAATGGCTAAATGTCCATCATTACTCTTTAATTAACATGTGTACTATATAGTATCACATTTGGAAGTCTATATCAATGGGAAATCAAAAATTTCACAACAATGTGCCTTGTTTTTGTGAATAGTGATTTTTATAAGCTATTTTGTAACATATGTTATTATAAGTGAGACAATTGATAAATAAAGTCTAAAATACCCCTAGGTACTATTGGGGGCCGGTTTTAAGGTGTGGTGACTCACCACCCTTGTTAACATGCTAAGGAAATAAAGAATGACTAACTTAAGTACTATTTGCTTTTTAAGTACAAATATCTTCCAAAAAGCAAAACTTATCTCATTCTCTCTTTTCCTTCTTCATTTCCCACGTATCCAAGCTCTCTTCTACCTCTCTTCTCTCTGTTCTCACGTTCATACAGCACCACCACCATGGAAGTCCACCTTTGAACCCTTGTAAAACCTAGCTCACTTAACCAAATCAAAAATAAACACCACCATTCTCTTCCTCTCATCAAGCTCTTCATTCCTATCTTCTCAAAATTTCAAGATCACCATTTCGGTGCCATGGAGTTCCACCATTGATGGAGCTTGAGCTTGTCTTTCCACATATTATTGATCTCCCTTGCTCCTAGGTAAGGAATCTCAAAGAAAAATCAAGTTTCCTCCATGTTTTGTGTGTGACCGAAAATATTCATTGATGGAGCTCCTTGTGTTGCTTTGTTCTAGCTCCATTTGAATCTTTCAAGGACTAGGTGGAGTCCTCTCTTCATAGATATTCAAACACCCTTCAAAGATTAAGGTAAAACAACTACATTAATGTTTTGAAATAATGTAAACCTAGGGTTTACAATGAGATGGAGCTTAAAGCTTGAAAGCTCATTATGTTGTTTGTATAATGTTTAGTAGTTGGCAAGGAACCAAATGCCTTACCGGTTTTGTAAGGAAACAAGAAAGAAATTTGGGAGGAAAAGAGGTAAATATGCTATCTTAATGTGGTTTAATGCCTTAGGAGAAATGAGCTTATAATGCTTGTTAAAATGATCTAAGGAGCCAATGGTGAATGAGCTAGTAAAATGCTCTCAAGGAGTTTATTAAAGGAATATGTATTGTTGGGTGTATTTGCAGGTCAAAGGCATTATTATGTGGGAAATTCAGTGTTTATGGTTTATGCAATTTAAGGGCCTAAGAGCCATGTTATTTAAGGGCCTAAGTGCCAAGCAATTTAAGTTATGCACTATATTGTGATGTAGTGCTAAATGTGTGAAGTCTTGTGTATAAAAATGTGTTTGATGGATTTTAGGTGTTCTTGAATGAAATAAGGTAAAAACCTAAGTGTTTGGATGTGAGTATATACAAGAGAAGCTATGGCCAAATTTGGGAAAATGTGTAAGAAGATCTAAGTGTTTTAAGAAAGTCTTGGTGAACTAGGAAGTGTTAAAGGTGAATAAATGTTTACTTGAGAAGAAAACATGTATGAAGGTGATTTAGAGTGATGCAAGAATTTAGGTGTTATCTTGGAAGTTCTAGGAATTCAATGTGTGTTTTGAGGATGTATTTAAGTCTTGGAGAAGTTTGTTTAAGGTTTAGGAATGTTGATGTACAAGGAAGAAATGATGTTTAGGTAAGGTTTTGAGAAAGGAATTCAAGAAGTTGTGAAAAGAGGATTTGGTTAGTAAGAGGAGATGCTTGGGAGATGATGTTATGAAGGTGAAGAAGCATTTTAGTGTAGTGGTCATTATAGGTGAAATACCACCTAGAAATCTTAAGGAGAAAACATTCCAAGTGCTAGGAATTTTGTAAGAAGTTTGTGAATGATAAAATGGTTTTGGTGAGTGATTTAAAGAGTTTAGCACATGGATAAAGGTGTGTTTGAAGTGCCTAAATGAGATTAGGGTATACTAGGATGTATGAGGTGAAGTTTGGAGTTGAATGTAAAAAGGAAAACAAGATCTGGGGCAGACCGGACTTGCGACCGGACTTGCAAGTTCGGTCGGGCCCAGTTTACCCTGTGGGAATTAGTTTCTGGAATGGACCGGACATAGGACCGGACTTACAAGTCCGGTCGGAGTAGAAAATTTTTGACGGAAATGTGTTCTGGAATCGACCGTACTTGGGTAAGTCCGGTCGGCAAGTCCGGTCGGACCAAAAACATGGTTTAAGGTTATGAAACGGCATGTAATGATGGGGATTGATAGGTAATGATGTTATAAGGTTGTTATGGACATGTTAGGTGAGTTTAAATGGCAATTAAGTGGGTGAAAAAAATTGTATCAAAATGTAAAAGTAAAACAAGTTAAAATGTAAAGTTATGTAACTAAGTTAACGGGGAAAGTTAAGCATTAGACATTAAATAATCAAGCAAACCCCGATGTTAATAAAAACACATGTGATGTTAACAGTTGTTCGAGAATCGCTCGAGGAACATAAGTGGACGTGGTAAAGTGGACTCCGGTGACAGGTATGGTTTTCTTGCAACCTGTGTCCTACCGGATTACACCGGCTTGTATGCCAATGTGTTTTTCTGTGTGCTTTCCACGTTATAAGATAAATCATGAAACGAATTACAGTCGTTATTGTTGTTGTATGTTTACGTACCGATACCGGTAACCTCAAATGCGCTCGAAGGGCTAGTTAACCACTATTAGGTAAACGTAAGAGAACGGTATCCGGTAATAACGTTTCCGACCTAAGGAATGTTCTAACCACGGCTATGCATGAGTTGGTTATGTGATGTTTGTGTGCGATGTTTGTATGTGAATGTATGACTCTCTCTTCCCTTGTGTATGTCTAACAAGACTTAACCCAATGTTTGTGATTGTTTAATAAAGTTCAAAGTTGAACTTCTAACAAGTGCTAACGGGGGAGTGAGGAGTCCGGTCTGTTCCGGCCACGCGTGTGAGTATGGGGGTCGTTGTCATAGCAGGTTCGATCCTCTCTGTATGTTATGGTTGTTTCCAATTTGGTTCCCAACCTTCCCTTTAGCTTAACCAAGGCTATTACTGACTCACGTCGGGCCACAGGGGCATACTATTGTTATGTTTGTTTCGGTGTGCTTGGATCACTATATCCGAGACACCTTGTGTTAAGTTAACCGTTCATTTAACGAGACGGTAACGAGTTATGTAACGAGCTTATCATGAGACTGGCAACATCTAGGCTCACTCACCAGTGTATTAGCAATGTTTGGGTCGGTACCTAAGAGGACCATTCCCGTTATGTTATGTTTCTTTGTTGTGATGCAATATCTGTTGCGGTACTATGTTGTGCACGTGGAAACGTGCAAAGTGTTGTTATGTGTTATGTAGTGTAAGTTATGTGTTGTAAAATGTGGAGTATGTGGATCATGGATATGAATCCCAGTTTGAGGAAAGAGGCGTTTAAGGATAACCCGATTTAAGGGTAAGTGTCGTCTATTAAGGAAGTAGCTCCATTAGAGGAGGAACACTCTAGGGATATTGAATATCATGAGTAACTTATTAAGTAAGGATATATTATCTGTTTGTTGAGCCCATTGAGGCGAAATGTTATGTGATGTGTGTTCACTGTTACATGCATGATTTAAATATAATCAACCGCATGCTAAGACGACAATTAGTTGTGCGTGGCCCGGTAGCATGTGGGCTGCGGGATTACCATACCAGCAAAGGTGCTGAGCCCCTTGGGGGCCACCCTTTCTCTTCTTTTCCTATTTCAGGTACAAGGAGCTGGAAGCCGTTCGAGAGTAGGACGGGGTAGTCGTTGTACATGGGTAATCGTTTATGTTGATATATACAGTAGGCGTAGTAAGACCGAAATTGTTATCGGCATTAATTATAAATACTCGGTATAGTTGGAAGGTGTATGTTGTTGTTGTGTTAATGGAAAGGGATAGTAAGGTGTAGTCGCTCGGGAATTTAGCCCATCAGACCGGTACAATGTGTATGTATTAGCCTTGTTAGCCACGTGGGTGGCTAACGGCGTGTAACACCAACGAGATAAGTAATGTGATGAGGTTGTTTTCCGCTGCAGTTTATTGTAAGTGTGTTATTGTTGGATGGGGTGTTACACTGGTAGAGGCTTGTGTGAGGCTTTTTGTTTTGGAAGGTTTTGGTTTGTTTACGACTGATTGTTTAGTAGGAGCTTTGGTGGTTTTCGATGGTTGGTCGGTGGATGCCATGGGTTCTGATGGAGTGATAGTAGGAAGTATGGTGGGTTTAAGAATTCCGGAGAGAATGAGGTTTTAGAGTTTGGGAAGATAGGTATTATATATGTTACCTCTCTGCTTGGAGATCACCTTTATTCATTACTCTGAGTGCTAGTTGATCTTCTTCTTCTTTGGAAAGGCGAGCAGGTTGCGGTGCCTTTGAAGGACTTGTCGGTTGTATATCGGTAATCTCTTTGGGGCTGAGATCCTTGATTGTGGCTTTGAGATTCTTGGAGTACGAGCATACTTGGTGCCATTTTCATATGGAAAAGTTTCTGGAGTTTAGTGCTGAAGATCGAGATTTCTTTTAGCCAGAGTGTGAGATGACTATTTTTAGGATTTTTCGCACTAAGCTCGCGAGAGTGTTTGTAAGGGAGAAGAGAAAGCTGATTTTGCGCTTTGAGAGTTAAGGGAGATTAAGAGCAATATGTGATGAGAGTGAGACTCTTGTATCCCTTTTATAGATTATCACGTAATGGTCGGCGACCGTTTCCTGTCCGCTCGCTAAAAGGTCATAATGGTACTATTCACAATGGACATCGGTCATGACCGTTTGGAATCGATCTATTGTGTTTTTTAGCTTATCTATCCTTTACGCCTTTTTCTATCATAGCCTCTCTTTTGTGATATTGATGCCGTATCTGTTTCAAGTAGTCGTTTGATTCAACATTCATGCATCAGACTGTACAAAGACCTTTGAACGACATACTTGAGTTGTTGCTGACCTGTCGGTGACTGGTCATGAAAGTTGAGAAGATAGCCTATTCGTGATTTAATGAATATCATTCCAAGATCATGGATAATCTTTGAATCTTTCTTTACTTAATGGCTTGGTAAAGATGTCTGCTAGTTGGTTTTCAGTTAAAATGTATTTTACCAACTAATTCATTTTCACAATAATTTCTAAGATAATGATGTCTATTATCAATGTTCAGTACGAGAATGATGTACTGGATTTTTGGAGATGGATATAGCGCTATTATTGTCACACATAATAGGTACCGTACCTGTTTGATACCATAATCACCAATTTGTTGTCTGAAACATGGAAGTTGAGCACAACAGCTTGTCGTAGCTATGTATTCTGATTCATCAGTTAAGATTGCCACACTTTGTAGTTTCATTGATCCTCATGCAATCAAACATGATCCGACAAAGAATGTCATTCCTGACATGCTCTTTCGATCAGTTCTAGAGCCTCCATAGTCTGCATCTGAAGTCCTACAATGTTGCATTAGTGAATTTTGAATAAAAGAGTCCAAGATTCATGGATCTGTAGGATTCCTTTTATGGATGTAAGATGACTCTCTCTTGGATCTGCTTGAACCCTGGCACATAAGCAAACACTTTACATAATGTTAGGTTTACTAGCAATTAGATATAATAGAGAACCAATCATTTCTTTGTACGATCGTTGATCAACCGGTTGTTCACTAGTCGTGATAACCATCTTTGTGCCACCTGTCATTGGGGTCTCAAAAGGCTTACATATCTCCATCCCATATTTCTTTAGTAAGTCCTTCACATATGGTGGTCCTTCATTAGTTTGTTTGACTTGGGGTCCTATAACGAACTTCAACGCTCCTAGATCCCTTATCTCAATTGAAGGCCAGGAGATCTAAGTTGTGCTATGGTTTGAATTCTTTTGGAGATATCTGATATGATGTTCTCCAATAGGTGATCTTTATACAGAACTCAATATTGATGAGTGGTTGATGGTGGTGATTCGACATCATGTTCCTTTATTGACATGTGTTGACCTGTCGGGCAGGTTTCCTTGTCGGTGATTCATCTTTGGGATTGTCTGTGTGACTTGTCTGTCTAGATCAAATCCAAGGGCTTCATCTTCTCAGGTTTCTTGATCTAATGGATTTTAGACTCATCAAAGACCACACACACGTTCTTATACTTTCAGAGTCCTTTTGTTGTAGATTTTGTATGCCCTGCTTCTTTCTAAGTACCCAAGAAAGATGGCCAGATCACTCATGGCGTCCAACTTTTTTAGGGAATTCCTTTTATTGTTATGGACATAGTACTTTCAACCAAAGATTCTGAAGTAGCTTACGCTTGTTTTTCTCCCTTTGATCAGCTCATAGGGTTTAATTGATTTACATAAGTCCATATGAAGTAGTTTAGGTGGTTTGGACATACTTACCATATTCTTGATTTTAAAGAGGTTTTGGTTGTTTGTTTCTTACACAGGCATCACAAAGATTGGTCTCAGATTTCTTAATCTCAGGAAGACTTCTAACCACTGATCTTTGACTAGTTTTCTTAGCAAGGATATATTGACATGCCCTAGTCTTTTGTGCCATAGTGTGGAGTCATCTATTGATGCAGTCAAGCATAGAAGGTTTAGACTGTCAATATCCTCCAGACTGGTTACCTATACATTTTTCCATCTTTTCCTCTTAACAACTTTTCCATTACTCAGACTTACTATGCTACAATGTGTAGAATAGAAGTGAACTGAGTTTTCTTGTCACAATTTTGAGATACACTAAGCAAATTGAATTTTAAAACCATCAACTAAATTTACATTGTCAATAACATAATCTAAAGTAATTCACTACAAGAAAAGCATAGTATTAGTGACGGAATTTTTCCGTTTGTGTAAGTCACTATTAGAGACGGAATAATACTATATTAGTGATGAAATCATTTTCTCTTCAACACCTTACCCTCCTATATCAGCAAGGATTTTGTTACGGAATTTCTGCAGGAGTTTTTTCGTAGGAATATAGTACGATTTCCGTAGAAAATATTGGTGGGGAAATGGAAAAATGTAGCGCCATATTTTCAGGAATATTCCTTTGCTAATAGTTACCTACTGAATTTCTGTAGCTAATATGATATTTCCTACGGAAATTCCGTGGAGAAACATAAATATTAGATACAATAATTTCCGTTGAGGAGAAACACAGATTCTGTTGAGATACCAAAAAAATATATGCTTATATCTTTTGAGTACCTATTTGCAATACACCCTTGTTACATGAAGTAAACGTAATACCAATGTTATCCCCAACATTTTTTAAGTATACAATACCTTTTCTCATTGAACATATTGATATCATTAATTGGAGAGATTTTTAAAAAAAGTAACTATCAAAATAAAATGCAACGTAACAAGCTTAAAAAGTTTTTCAATTGAGTCAATTTAAAACTTATTGTTTAATTTTGAGATATTATGACTATTAAGATTATTTTAGTTTTTTAAGTGATCATTATAAAACTTAGTCCAGATCCCTCCAGTTTAAAAATATTAAACTGTTTATATACAAAGAATAAAATATCACAATTAGATATCATTTTTTAACAAATAAAAATGTTCATCAGTTGATATACTATATTTTTTTTTAAACAATTGAAAAATAAAATATGTATAATTTTAAAAAATTTCAAATAAGAATAACTTTATCAATTATTTATGATAACATTAAATATGTTATATAAAAACCTTTCAAATATTTATTTATGACTCTACCCTTGAAAATGGGAAAAAAGAGTGATAAAAATTATTAATTTATCTCTATATTAAAAAAAGAAATTCTAATCTTATGAATACTAATATATACGTTAAAAAGCAGAAGTTTAATGCAAGTCAATTTCCCTCTCATATTTTGCAACCATCGACATTTGCTGCGCTCTCTTCATCGTCTTGTTGTGTCTCCATATCTGAAGTCGCTCACTAGATTGAAGACCCCCTCGGCTCTTCTGTCGTCTTTTGTCTCCATCTCAAAGTCGCTCACCAGATTGAAGACCGGGAAAAACAGTGAAACTGGTTATAACTCACCTCTTCACTCACTGTAATTTGCAAACCCTAACTGGCGAATAAGGAAACTTGCTATGCCCCTCCTTCATTCGTGAAATACCCAAACCTAGTTATGTTGTTTAAACACTAAAATAAGGTGTGGTAAGACTAAAAAGAGTCTGGAGAAACATTAGTAAACAATTTAAACCATAGAAAAACACAAAATGTGCTTTAAGGGCAATAAAAGCCAAATGTGCTATAAGCTTGGGATAAGCTTGGTTAAGACCTAACGAACTTACCAAGACCTTTTTATATACTAATGAACATATTAAACCAATTAGCAAAGAAAACCAAGCTTGAAAACAAGTTAAAATACAAAATGTGCTTTAAGGAGTCTTAAAGCACATTTTTGAAAAATTGTCTTGTAAATGAGTTTTGAATGGCTAAATGTCCATAATTACTCTTTAATTAACATGTGTACTATATAGTATCACATTTGGAAGTCTATATCAATGGGAAATCAAAAATTTCACATCTATGTGCCTTGTTTTAGTGAATAGTAACTAAAATAAGCTAGTTTGTAACATATGTTTGTATAAGTAATTAAATTAGCCAACAAAGACTAAAATGCCCTTAGTGACATTAAGGGGGCCGGTTTTTATGGTGGTGACTGATAAGTGTGAAATACTTCTATTTTTAGGGCTTTAATTCTTCCTATTTTATAACAATTCATGTCGTATTTCTCACTTATCATATTTTATTAACATTTATGTTTTGATGTGAATTGATATATTATGTGTCTAATGCAAGGAAAGTCTTGGATTTGCATTATATATACACGTACGACTGCAAACTATTATTTCATGATTACTAATCATGGGCTGCATATCATCATTGGTAGTTACTGACTACGTACAGCACATTAACAACATATTTATCATATTCTCATGGATACTCACTCATTCACGGCAAAGTGGAGTATTAATTATTCAAGCTGCATAACACCATCATTTAATAATCGTTATAAGGCAGCATATTGGATCAGAGAATTCACATGTAAATGATTGAACATTTACCATATACCCACACGTGAAGGCAATTGGCTTTCAATCATGGACATGGGCTTGGAGACACATCGAATCATTTAGCGGGCCGACGAAACTTCATGGGCGCAGACTTGTGACCGACATCGACAGAAATAAACAGCATGTTAGATTAGTATATTGTTTAACCATGCATAAACAGTGAGACATGCTGGAGATCTCCGATCGATTGCACTACTGGAATAGTCTTCATCACCACGCCTTCAGGGACACAACAGGGGCGATCGATATATATATCGACACACGCCACTCTTCTTCTTCATCGGTGACTGCCACACCATCGATCACATCGCAACATCTTCACTACCCATCATCTCCGTTTCACATCCACGCACTGCACCTCCATCTTTCACTTCATTCACCCGTACAGCACATCCTCCATACACCCGAACACACACACTTCCTCCATCTTTGCACTTCATCAATCACCCGTATCACCTCACCTCACATATATCATCACGATCACACCCTCTCATCCACCTCATATCATCATTTTTTCACACTATCCTCATTATCATTACTCAACCTATAAACCGATATATATTTTCAGTCCAAATAACAAAGCAATATCAGGATGTCAGATAAGATAATTTCTTATTCTGTCAGTTTATTTATTATGTCGGTTTAGAGGATTTACTCTGGGTGATGGTTTATTTCAGTTTGTTTTAGTTATGTAATTTTATTTATACTGGTTTTAATTAATTACGGATTGTTACGATTAATGTTTCTTGCGCTTTTTAATAAATGTCATGAGTTTATTAAATTGCTTTACTAAATCTATTTTGATCAGACCAAGTGATAAATAGATCGGTTAAATTAATCTGTATATCTGTGGATTGATTGGATTAATTAATTATTCCTTCAGACGCAAATTATTATTCCTCGTATTTAATCCGTTTACATGTGTTTCTGCTTGAACCTAGACTAGGTCCTGCATTTCTGGTAAATGAGTTCTTCTGAGACTATGATTTAGCTCTTAAGAAAATTATAGGAATATTGCCAATCTGTCTTTAATTAACCAGTAGACATAATTGATCAAACGGTTTTAACCTGAACCCAGAGTCCCATTTATCCATATCATCTATCACTTTAATTATTGTTTTTATTTTCCTGTCTGTTATTTTAATTATCTAGTTCTTGTTATTTATTTAAATCCCAAAACAAAAACAACCCCTTTTGAAACCATTACCTAAGGCTAGACTTACTTATCAAGTCCCGTGGATTGACACCCGGTCGTTCATAAAATTTGCTATACTATTTCGACCGGGATTTTTGCAACCTGACGACTATTGAATTATTGAATTCTAGGATTATTTCTTAGCTTTTAATACCTCAAATATATCGTTTGCAAAATGGCGCCGTTGCGGGGACTTGACTTTGTCTGGTCCCTAGCCTTGGTAATTCATTTGTTATATAATTTTGCGTTCTATTATTTTGTTTTTATTATTTTGTTTTTATTTTGTTTCTAATATTCATTGCTCTGTTGTATTATTTTGCTTTTTTTTTTATTCACAATTCATTTATAATTTCAGTTTATCATTTTAGCTTTGTTTCGTAATTCTGTTTATTTTGTCTAATTTTATTTTGCTGTTACTTATTTTGAGCTGCTTAATCTTTATTTTTGTTATTGTCATTTAATATTTCAGTATTTATTTGTCAAATTTCAGCTATTTATTTACTGTTATTTAAATTTGTCATTTAAATTCCAGTTATTTATTTATCGTCATTTTAATTTCCTTGTCATTTAATTTTTGTTATTTAATTTTCAGTCATTTAAATTTCAGCAATTTTATTTTTGTTGTTTAATTTCCGATTCTTTTTTTTAATTGTTATTTTAATTGCAGTTATTTAATTTCTGTCATTTAAATTACTGTAATTTAATTTTGTCCTTTTTAATTTTTTATTGCATTAATTTTCATTTTATTTAATTCTGAAAAAAAAATGTGGGAAAGGATTTGATTGACAATTATTTTTGTTATTAGTTATTTCTAACTAATAATGGCAAGTGAGGAGGAATTCGATTGGGATTCCTATTATTCCCAAGATATATACTGTTCATATTGCACATGACCTCATGAGTTCGAGGACTGTCTCGAACAGAAAGAGCAGATGTGGTTAGAGAATCAACCAGACTACCTGCAGAATATCGGTGTTCAACAACATAATACAATCATAAACAATGTTGTCGAACAACCTGAGGGAGAAGACCTCTACATGAACAAACTGAAGTTCTTTGCTGAATTGGAAGATACAATTGCGGAGTTAAAAACTCAGCTAGTTCTGATATTGCAACAACCAAAGAGCAAAGCGGTTCATGACGGAGTACACCCTGCTGCAGATGGTTTTCTCTCTTCCTTCTCCTCGCTTTATCCAGAAGATGAGGATGTTTTCATCCTAAATTCTGAGAAGGAAGAACCACCACCACTTTGCCACTATCAAAACCTTTTCGGGCCTCAACTAAATGAGGAGGATGTTTACATCCTCCAATTTGAGGAAGAACAGCAATCAGCCCCTGGTCTTCTGCTTGAGACCTGTTACCGTCAATACCTTCTCAAGAACCAGGTCTTGTGGAGTAGTATTTATTTCCTACTCTATTTGTTGAGGTAACACTTTGTTTTGATCCAGGTGGTTTAATCATGATTGCTGGCCACTTCGTATCCCTGTTGGCACCATTGTCAACTTTCATTTTTGATCCGGGATAACGAAGCAGGAGTCTAGCCAAAGACTATAAAGAAGGGCAGCTTACTGGGAGGCAACCCAGTGGTTAAATTTATGTTTTGTTTTTGTTTTGTTTTTGTTTTCTAGTTTATTTTTGTTTTTCTTTTATTTTAAAGTGGAAATGGTGTCTGTGCTTTAATGCAACGCTTTCAGCGTTTTTGTGGTAATTGTGAGTGTGTGCAGGTGAAAAACTTTTTATGGTGTTTGATGCTCTCCAAGGCTGGACACTTGCATGAACGCGAGTGTGAGGAAGGCTACTACCCCATGCACGAGCTTAAGTGTGAGGAAGGGCATCTTCCTCAATCTACGATATCAAGGGAGTTTCAGTTTTCCTTTATTTAAATGTCTGTGTTCAGCCTATCATGCTTAACGCTTATTTTACATCAGTCCATGATTGTCCTGAATGAAATTCTTCATGAGTCTGGCATATTTTGAAAGGTCTTTTCTTGATTTTATTTTTGAACAATGAGGACATTGCTCCTCTTAAGTGTGAGGAAGTAGGACCTTTCCCTGAAAATATGCCAGTTGCACTTAATGCCACATTTGTTTTTTGTTTGTCCTCTATTTTGAAAGAATTATCTCTTTTAAGTGGCCGTAAAAAAAAATTATATAAAATTTTGCAAGTGTTGAAAACGAGCCTGATGGCCACCTCAAGAATCTTTCTGCTCTAGGCTGTTTGTTCATTTAGTTTTATTCAATTATATCCGTTTTCACTGAAATTTGGTGGATTAGCTGATTATGAAAATTGAATTGGTCTAGTTTGGGTCTTGGGAACGATGTGAAAGTTTGGAATGAAAGGATAAGGCAAGATACTCCGCTGATCAGAAATTTTTCCTAACAACAAAAGGCAGGCCTCGTCTATCGGTTATTAAGTCCTAGAGGTGCCTTAACACCTATCTACCTAAGGTCTCGGGATCTGGGATAGTTGACCCAACACCGTTACAAGGATAGAGAGAAAAGTCTGGGTTACGGAATAACTTTGCAATTCGAAATTATTCGTTTGTTCTGTTTATATATTCTTAAAGAAGAATGTTTTTGCATGAGAAAGAAGAGTTAATTGCAGGTTAATTTTTGTTTTTGATCATGAGTATGTGGTGTTGAAAGGTATCACGGAATAAGGTGTTACTTCACACCCCTTGTCATCCAAAGGTTAGAGGAAAGAAATGGTGGAGGATCCCAAACTACTCTGTTTCAGTTTCTATAATCTAACTTCTCCATGCTTTTTAACTTCATTCTTTTTCACTGTTTGCGAAAACCTACAGCTAATAGCAGAACTATTCTTTTGATTGTCATTTTGCATGTTTTCCATCAGCAATTGTTTAATCCTGAGTTTTAATACTACGGCCTTAAGAGTAGTCATATTCTGTATTTGCTTGAGGACAAGCAAAAGTTAAGTGTGAGGAAGTTTGATAAGTGTGAAATACATCTATTTTTAGGGCTTTAATTCTTCCTATTTTATTAACAATTCATGTCGTATTTCTCACTTATCATATGTTTTTATTAACATTTATGTTTTGATGTGAATTGATATATATTATGTGTCTAATGCAAGGAAAGTCTTGGATTTGCATTATATATATACACGTACGACTGCAAACTATTATTTCATGATTACATAATCATGGGCTGCATATCATCATTGGTAGTTACTGACTACGTACAGCACATTAACAACATATTTATCATATTCTCAT
Organism: Limonium bicolor; assembly: GCA_023374045.1. Taxonomy (NCBI): domain Eukaryota; kingdom Viridiplantae; phylum Streptophyta; class Magnoliopsida; order Caryophyllales; family Plumbaginaceae; genus Limonium; species Limonium bicolor. The sequence goes on along the minus strand of CM041779.1, from coordinate 186,859,655 downwards.
GGATACTCACTCATTCACGGCAAAGTGGAGTATTAATTATTCAAGCTGCATAACACCATCATTTAATAATCGTTATAAGGCAGCATATTGGATCGGAGAATTCACATGTAAATGATTGAACATTTACCATATACCCACGTGAAGGCAATTGGCTTTCAATCATGGACATGGGCTTGGAGACACATCGAATCATTTAGCGGGCCGACGAAACTTCATGGGCGCAGACTTGTGACCGACATCGACAGAAATAAACAGCATGTTAGATTAGTATATTGTTTAACCCATGCATAAACAGTGAGACATGCTGGAGATCTCCGATCGATTGCACTACTGGAATAGTCTTCATCACCACGCCTTCAGGGACACAACAGGGGCGATCGATATATATATCGACACCACGCCACTCTTCTTCTTCATCGGTGACTGCCACACCATCGATCACATCGCAACATCTTCACTACCCAATCATCTCCGTTTCACATCCACGCACTGCACCTCCATCTTTCACATTTCATTCACCCGTACAGCACATCCTCCATACACCCGTAACACACACACTTCCTCCATCTTTGCACTTCATCAATCACCCGTATCACCTCACCTCACATATATCATCACACGATCACACCCTCCATCCACCTCATATTCATCCATTTTTTCACACTATCCTCATTATCATTACTCAACCTATAAACCGATATATATTTTCAGTCCAAATAACAAAGCAATATCAGGATGTCAGATAAGATAATTTCTTATTCTGTCAGTTTATTTATTATGTCGGTTTAGAGGATTTACTCTGGGTGATGGTTTATTTCAGTTTGTTTTAGTTATGTAATTTATATTTATACTGGTTTTAATTAATTACGGATTGTTACGATTAATGTTATTCTTGCGCTTTTTAATAAATGTCATGAGTTTATTAAATTCTTTACTAAATCTATTTTGATCAGACCAAGTATAAGATAAAAGGATCGGTTAATTAATCTGTATATCTGTGGAATTATTGATTGGATTAATTAATTATTCCTTCAGACGCAAATTATTATTCCTCGTATTTAACGTTACATGTGTCTTCTGCTGACCTAGACTAGGTCCTACATTTCTGGTAAATGAGTTCTTCTGAGACTAGATTTAGCTCTTAAGAAATTATAGGAAGATTGCCCAATCTGGTCTTTATTAACCAGTAGACATAATTGATCAAACGGTTTTTAACCTGACCCAGAGTCCCATTTATCCATATATCTATCACTTTAATTATCTGTATTATTTCCTGTCTGTTATTTTAATTATCTAGTTCTTGTTATTTATTTAAATCCCAAAACAAAAACAACCCCTTTTGAACTAACCATTACCTAAGGCTAGACTTACTTATCAAGTCCCGTGGATTGACACCCTGGTCGCTTCATAAAATTTGCTATACTATTTCGACCGGGATTTTTGCAACCTGACGATCTATTGAATTCTAGGATTATTTCTTAGCTTTTAATACCTCAAATATATCGTTTGCAAAATGGCGCCGTTGCCGGGGACTTGACTTTGTCTGGTCCCTAGCCTTGGTTAATTCATTTGTTATTATAATTTTGCGTTTCTATTATTTTGTTTTTATTATTTTGTTTTTATTTTGTTTCTAATATTCATTGCTCTGTTGTATTATTTTGCTTTCTTTTTTTTTTATTTCACAATTCAGTTTATAATTTCAGTTTATCATTTTAGTTTTGTTTCGTAATTCTGTTTATTTTTGTCTACTATTTATGTTTGTTGTTTACTTTATTTCTGAGCTGCTTAATCTTTTTATTTTTGTTATTGTCATTTAATATTTCAGTTATTTATTTTTGTCATTTAATTTTCCAGCTATTTATTTTACTGTTATTTAAATTTTGTCATTTAAATTCCAGTTATTTATTTATCGTCATTTTAATTTCCTTGTCATTTAATTTTTGTTATTTAATTTTCAGTCATTTAAATTTCAGCAATTTTATTTTTTGTTGTTTAATTTCCGATTCTTTTTTTTAATTGTTATTTTAATTGCAGTTATTTAATTTCTGTCATTTAAATTACTGTAATTTAATTTTGTCCTTTTTAATTTTTTATTGCATTAATTTTCATTTTATTTAATTCTGAAAAAAAAATGTGGGAAAGGATTTGATTGACAATTATTTTTGTTATTAGTTATTTCTAACTAATAATGGCAAGTGAGGAGGAATTCGATTGGGATTCCTATTATTCCCAAGATATATACTGTTCATATTGCACATGACCTCATGAGTTCGAGGACTGTCTCGAACAAAAGAGCAGATGTGGTTAGAGAATCAACCAGACTACCTGCAGAATATCGGTGTTCAACAACATAATACAATCATAAACAATGTTGTCGAACAACCTGAGGGAGAAGACCTCTACATGAACAAACTGAAGTTCTTTGCTGAATTGGAAGATACAATTGCGGAGTTAAAAACTTAGCTAGTTCTGATATTGCAACAACCAAAGAGCAAAGCGGTTCATGACGGAGTACACCCTGCTGCAGATGGTTTTCTCTCTTCCTTCTCCTCGCTTTATCCAGAAGATGAAGTTTTTCATCCTAAATTCTGAGAAGGAAGAACCACCACCACTTTGCCACTATCAAAACCTTTTCGGGCCTCAACTAAATGAGGAGGATGTTTACATCCTCCAATTTGAGGAAGAACAGCAATCAGCCCCTGGTCTTCTGCTTGAGACCTGTTACCGTCAATACCTCCTCAAGAACCAGGTCTTGTGGAGTATTTATTTTCCTACTCTATTTGTTGAGGTAACACTTTGTTTTGATCCAGGTGGTTTAATCATGATTGCTGGCCACTTCGTATCCCTGTTGGCACCATTGTCAACTTTCATTTTTGATCCGGGATAACGAAGCAGGAGTCTAGCCAAAGACTATAAAGAAGGGCAGCTTACTGGGAGGCAACCCAGTGGTTAAATTTATGTTTTGTTTTTGTTTTGTTTTTGTTTTCTAGTTTATTTTTGTTTTTCTTTTATTTTAAAGTGGAAATGGTGTCTGTGCTTTAATGCAACGCTTTCAGCGTTTTTGTGGTAATTGTGAGTGTGTGCAGGTGAAAAACTTTTTATGGTGTTTGATGCTCTCCAAGGCTGGACACTTGCATGAACGCGAGTGTGAGGAAGGCTACTACCCCATGCACGAGCTTAAGTGTGAGGAAGGGCATCTTCCTCAATCTACGATATCAAGGGAGTTTCAGTTTTCCTTTATTTAAATGTCTGTGTTCAGCCTATCATGCTTAACGCTTATTTTACATCAGTCCATGATTGTCCTGAATGAAATTCTTCATGAGTCTGGCATATTTTGAAAGGTCTTTTCTTGATTTTATTTTTGAACAATGAGGACATTGCTCCTCTTAAGTGTGAGGAAGTAGGACCTTTCCCTGAAAATATGCCAGTTGCACTTAATGCCACATTTGTTTTTTGTTTGTCCTCTTATTTTGAAAGAATTATCTCTTTTAAGTGGCCGTAAAAAAAAATTATATAAAATTTTGCAAGTGTTGAAAACGAGCCTGATGGCCACCTCAAGAATCTTTCTGCTCTAGGCTGTTTGTTCATTTAGTTTTATTCAAATTATATCCGTTTTCACTGAAATTTGGTGGATTAGCTGATTATGAAAATTGAATTGGTCTAGTTTGGGTCTTGGGAACGATGTGAAAGTTTGGAATGAAAGGATAAGGCAAGATACTCCGCTGATCAGAAATTTTTCCTAACAAAAGCAGGCCTCGTCTATCCGGTTATTAAGTCCTAGAGGTGCCTTAACACCTATCTACCTAAGGTCTCGGGATCTGGAATAGTTGACCCAACACCGTTACAAGGATAGAGAGAAAAGTCTGGGTTACGGAATAACTTTGCAATTCGAAATTATTCGTTTGTTCTGTTTATATATTCTTAAAGAAGAATGTTTTTGCATGAGAAAGAAGAGTTAATTGTAGGTTAATTTTTGTTTTTGATCATGAGTATGTGGTGTTGAAAGGTATCACGGAATAAGGTTTTACTTCACACCCCTTGTCATCCAAAGGTTAGAGGAAAGAAATGGTGGAGGATCCCAAACTACTCTGTTTCAGTTTCTATAATCTAACTTCTCCATGCTTTTTAACTTCATTCTTTTTCACTGTTTGCGAAAACCTACAGCTAATAGCAGAACTATTCTTTTGATTGTCATTTTGCATGTTTTCCATCAGCAATTGTTTAATCCTGAGTTTTAATACTACGGCCTTAAGAGTAGTCATATTCTGTATTTGCTTGAGGACAAGCAAAAGTTAAGTGTGAGGAAGTTTGATAAGTGTGAAATACATCTATTTTTAGGGCTTTAATTCTTCCTATTTTATTAACAATTCATGTCGTATTTCTCACTTATCATATGTTTTTATTAACATTTATGTTTTGATGTGAATTGATATATATTATGTGTCTAATGCAAGGAAAGTCTTGGATTTGCATTATATATATACACGTACGACTGCAAACTATTATTTCATGATTACATAATCATGGGCTGCATATCATCATTGGTAGTTACTGACTACGTACAACACATTAACAACATATTTATCATATTCTCATGGATACTCACTCATTCACGGCAAAGTGGAGTATTAATTATTCAAGCTGCATAACACCATCATTTAATAATCGTTATAAGGCAGCATATTGGATCGGAGAATTCACATGTAAATGATTGAACATTTACCATATACCCACACGTGAAGGCAATTGGCTTTCAATCATGGACATGGGCTTGGAGACACATCGAATCATTTAGCGGGCCGACGAAACTTCATGGGCGCAGACTTGTGACCGACATCGACAGAAATAAACAGCATGTTAGATTAGTATATTGTTTAACCCATGCATAAACAGTGAGACATGCTGGAGATCTCCGATCGATTGCACTACTGGAATAGTCTTCATCACCACGCCTTCAGGGACACAACAGGGACGATCGATATATATATCGACACCACGCCACTCTTCTTCTTCATCGGTGACTGCCACACCATCGATCACATCGCAACATCTTCACTACCCATCATCTCCGTTTCACATACACGCACTGCACCTCCATCTTTCACATTTCATTCACCCGTACAGCACATCCTCCATACACCCGTAACACACACACTTCCTCCATCTTTGCACTTCATCAATCACCCGTATCACCTCACCTCACATATATCATCACACGATCACACCCTCCATCCACCTCATATTCATCCATTTTTTCACACTATCCTCATTATCATTACTCAACCTATAAACCGATATATATTTTCAGTCCAAATAACAAAGCAATATCAGGATGTCAGATAAGATAATTTCTTATTCTGTCAGTTTATTTATTATGTCGGTTTAGAGGATTTACTCTGGGTGATGGTTTATTTCAGTTTGTTTTAGTTATGTAATTTATATTTATACTGGTTTTAATTAATTACGGATTGTTACGATTAATGTTATTCTTGCGCTTTTTAATAAATGTCATGAGTTTATTAAATTGCTTTACTAAATCTATTTTGATCAGACCAAGTGATAAATAGATCGGTTAAATTAATCTGTATATCTGTGGAATTATTGATTGGATTAATTAATTATTCCTTCAGACGCAAATTATTATTCCTCGTATTTAATCCGTTTACATGTGTTTCTGCTTGAACCTAGACTAGGTCCGCATTTCTGGTAAATGAGTTCTTCTGAGACTATGATTTAGCTCTTAAGAAAATTATAGGAATATTCCAATCTGTCTTTAATTAACCAGTAGACATAATTGATCAAACGGTTTTAACCTGAACCCAGAGTCCCATTTATCCATATCATCTATCACTTTAATTATCTGTTATTTATTTTTCTGTCTGTTATTTTAATTATCTAGTTCTTGTTATTTATTTAAATCCCAAAACAAAAACAACCCCTTTTGAATTAACCATTGTCTTAGGCTAGACTTACTTTATCAAGTCCCGTGGATTGACACCTGGTCGCTTCTAAATTACTATACTACTACGACCGGGATTTTTGCAACCCGACAGTCTATTGATGAAATACCCCAAACCTTGATACGTGGTTTAAATATCGAACTGTAGTATGTAAAGGCTAAAAAGTGCCTTAGAAACATCAGTGAACAATTAAACCATAGTAAAATGCAATAAAGCACTAAGATACAGTTTGAGCAAAAACATGCTCTAAGCTAGGAGTGAACTTGGTTAGGACCCAAAGAGCCTACCAAGTCATAGTAATATTCAATTATGATTTAATAAGGCTAATTAAGTCCCTAGGAAACTTTGGTAGACATTGGAACCAAACAAAACACAAATAAATACCTTAAAGTCAATAAGAGCAAAAATGTGCTCTAAGCTTGGGATAAATTTGTATAAGACCTAATGGTCATACCTATACCTTATAAATATGTTAATGAACATATTAAATCAATTACCAAAGAAAACCAAGCTTGAAAACAAGTTAAAACACAAAAAGTGCTTTAAGGAGTCTTAAAGCACGTTTTTGAAAAATTGTCTTGTAAATGAGTTTTGAATAGCTAAATGTCCATCATTACTCTTTAATTAACATGTGTACTATATAGTATCACATTTGGGGGGCTATATCAATGGGAAATCAAAAATTTCACTTCTATGTGCCTTGTTTTTGTGAATAGTGATTTTTATAAGCTAGTTGTAACATATGTTGTTATAAGTAATTAAATTGACCAACAAAGACTATAATACCCTTAATGATATAAAGGGGGCCGGTTTTTGTAGTAATGAGTCACCAAACATGTTAACTTGTTAAGTAAATAAAGGTGACTCATAGGTTACTATTTGCTTTAAGTTATAAATATCTTCAAAAGCAAAACCAATCTCATTTCTCCTTTCCTCCTTCATTTCACACGGCTGCTAAGCTCTCTTCTACCTCTCTTCTTTCTGTTCTCACGTTAATACAGCACCACCACCATGGAAGTCCACCTTTGAACCCTTGTAAAAATCTAACTCACTTATCCAAATCAAAAACAAACACCACCATTCTCTTTGTCTCATCAAGCTCTTCAATTCTATCCTTTCAAAACTTCAAAACAGCCCCATTTCGGTGCCATGGAGTTCCACCATTGAAGGAGCTTGAGCTTGTCTTTCCACATATTATTGATCTCCTTTGCTTCTTGGTAAGGAATCTCAAAGAAAAATCAAGTTTCCTCCATGTTTGTGTGTGAGCGAAAATACTCATTGATGGAGCTCTTTGTGTGAACTTTGTTCTAGCTTCATTCCAATCTCTTATGGACTAGGTGGAGTCCTCTCTTCATAGATATTCAAACTCCCTTCAAAGATCAAGGTAAACAACTACCTTAATGTTTTTGAAATAATGTAAACCTAGGGTTTACAATGAGATGAAGCTTAAAGCTTGAATACTCATTATGTTGTTTGTACAATGTATAGAACTTGACAAGGAATCAAATTCCTTACCGGTTTTATAAGGAAACAAAAGAAGTTTGTTTGGAAAGGAGGTAAATATACTAACCTAATGTTGTTTAATGCCTTAGGAGAAATGAGCTTATAGTGCTTGTTAAAACTACCTAAAGAGCAAATGGTGAATGACTTAGTAAAGTGTTCTCAAGGAGACTAGTAAAAGAACATATGTCTTGGTGTATGTATTTGCAGGTCAAAGGCATATATATATTGTGGAAATTCAGTGTTTAAGTTTTAAGCAATTTAAGGGCCTTAGAGCCATGTTATTTAAGGGCCTAAGTGCCAAGCAATTTAAGTTATGCACTATATTGTGATGTAGTGCTAAATGTGTGAAGTTTGTGTATAAAAATGTGTTTGATGGATTTTAGGTGTTTTGAATGAAATAAGGTAAAAACCTAAGTGTTTGGATGTGAGTATTTACAAGAGAAGCTATGGCAAAATTTAGTTGATGAACAAAGGAGTTCATGTGTTGTAATGAGATTTTATGACCTAGAGGATGCTAGGAATGGTTAAGTGTGAAGATGGTGAATTAAGGTGTTCTTAAGTGTTAAGATGCCTTGGGCATAATCTTGGAGGATTTAGAAATCAAATGAGTGTTTTATACACACCAAAGTTATGATATGTGAAGTATTAAGTCTTGTTAAAGTTTAGGTAAACAAAGGAAAAGTAATGTCTTGTGAAGGTCTAAGTGTAAACTTGTGGATATAGAAGGAATTGTGTAATGGAGGTGTTTGTGAGGAATGATGCTTGGAGTAGATGTGATGGTGGTGAGAAAACATTTTAGTTAGTTGTTATCATAAGTATAAACCACCACTTAGGAACTTAGGGAAAAACATTACAAGTGTTAGGAATTTTGCAAGAATTTGAGTGAATGATCAAGGAGCTTGATGGTGGGTCAACTAATGAGTTTAATGGATGATTTAAGAGGGCGTTTAAGTGCCCAAATGGTGTTAGAACATATAAGAGAACTTGTGGAGGAGTTTGGAATAAGATAGGCATTTTTAGGAGAGTTTCTGCAGCCGACCTACCCAGGGGACCGACCCCAGTCTGGGTCGGTCGGGCTGAAACTGTGAACTTAGATGATCTCTGCAGCCGACCTACCCAGGGGGTGGGTCGGTCGGTGGGTCGGCCGGACCTTAAAAAAAAAATTAATTAAATTAAATTTTAAGAATGTTAAGTGGTATTAGTGGTATGCCATTAAGAGAGTATTGATGATTAGAAAAATAATTATAAAAGGACTTAAGAGATTAAGTTAAGTAAGATGATTTAAATGTTTAAGGTTATAAATGAAATGTATTGAAATGTAAAAGTAAAACAAGTTAAAATGTAAAGTTATGTAACTAAGTTAACGGGGAAAAATTATAAGCATTAGTCATTAAATAATCAAGCAACCCCGATGTTAATAAAAAAACACATGTGATGTTAACAGTTGTTCGAGAATTGCTCGAGGAACATAAGTGGACGTGGTAAAGTGGACTCCGGTGACAGGTATGGTTTTCTTGCAACATGTGTCCTACCGGATTACACCGGCTTGTATGCCAATGTGTTTTTCTGTATGTTTGCCACGTTATGAGATAAATCATGAAACGAGTTTACAGTCGTTATTGTTGTTGTATGTTTACGTGCCGATACCGTAACCTCAAATGCGCTTGAAGGGCTAGTTAACCACTATTAGGTAAACGTAAGAGAACGGTATCCTGTAATAACGTTTCCGACCTAAGGAACGTTCTAACCACGGCTATGCGTGAGTTAGTTGTGTGATGTTGCTGTAAGTGTATGACCCTCCTTTGCGTGATTAACTCAGTTGTAATACTGTATTGTGTGCTGATGTGACAGGTTCCACAGCGGAGTCTTTAACTGTGAATATTTATATATTATGGGGGGTGAGGAATCCGGTTGTTCCGGTCGCGCGTTGTTTGGGAGTTGTTGTATACAGTTTCTTCAGCTTCCTCTCTGTTGAGTGTCTTCCTTCATTGGTCTTCGATCACCCCTGAGCTTAACCAAGGCTCTTGACTCACGTCTGTTGGGGATTATGTATGTTGTGTTCGGGTCACTAAACCCGATCCATCTTTATGTTAAGTTATTCGTTCGCCTAACAGAACGGTAACGAGTTATGTAAACGAGCTTAGCATGAGTTTGACAGCATCCTCTAGGCTCTCCCAGTGAACTAACTATGTTTGGGTCGGTTCCTAAGAGAACCATTCCCGTTATGTTATGTATTTTGTTGTGATGCAATATCTATTGCGGTATTATGTTGTGCACGTGGAAACGTGCAAAGTGTTGTTAGGTGTTGTATGTAGTGTATGTTATATGTTGTATAATGTGGAGTGTGTGGATCATGGATATGATTCCCAGTTTGTGATAAGAGGCGTTTAAGGATAACCCGATTTAAGGGTAAGTGTCGTCTATTAAGGAAGTAGCTCCATTAGAGGAGGAACACTCTAGGGATAATGAATACCATGAGTGACTTATTAAGTAAGGATATATTATCCGTTTGTTGAGCCCGTTGAGGCGAAATGATTATGTGTTGTGTGTTTACAGTTGCATGTATGATTTAAAAATAATCAACCGCATGCTAAGACGACAATTAGTTGTGCGTGGCCCGGTAGCATGTGGGCTGCGGGATTACCATACCAGCAAAGGTGCTGAGCCCCTTGGGGGCCACCCTTTCTCTTCTTTTCCTATTTCAGGTACAAGGAGCTGGAAGCCGTTCGAGAGTAGGACGGGGTAGTCGTTGTACATGGGTAATCGTTTATGTTGTATATATACAGTAGGTGTAGTAAGACCGAAATTGTTATCGGCATTAGTTATAAATACTCGGTATAGTTGGAAGGTGTATGTTGCTGTTGTGTTAATGGAAAGGGATAGTAAGGTGTAGTCGCTCGGGAATTTAGCCCATCAGACCGGTACAATGTGTATGTATTAGCCTTGTTAGCCACGTGGGTGGCTAACGGCGTGTAACACCAACGAGATAAGTAATGTGATGAGGTTGTTTTCCGCTGCAGTTTATTGTAAGTGTGTTATTGTTGGATGGGGTGTTACAATTGATTTGTTGATTTCTAGGATTAATTTCTTAGCTTTTAATACATCAAATAAATCGTTTGCAGTGACTCACCATACTTAAACAAAAATAAGCTAACTAAAGTAGTAAAGTAGAAGTACTATTTGCTTTTACTACTTAAATATCTAAAACTTACAACTTATCTCATTCTCTCATTTCCCTCCTCATTTCCCACGGTTCCAAGCTCTCTTCTACCTCCTTCTTGTTCTTCATTCACGGTTTTGCAATAGTACCACCACCATTCTTCATCTTCAATCTCTTGTAACTCCTAGCTCACTTTGCCAAATCAAAAACAAAGACCACCATTCTCTTAGTCTCATCAAGCTCTTCATTCCTATCTTCTCAAAATCCCAAGAGCTCCATTTCGGTGCCAAGAGGAATCACCATGGGAGGAGCTAGAGCTCATCTTTTCACATATTGTTGTTCTTCTTTGCTTCTAGGTAAGGAAACTCAAAGAAAAATAACATTTCCTTCATGTTGTGTGTTGTCCGAAAATCACCATTGATGGTGTCCTTACCTTGCTTGTTTTAGCTTCATTTGAATCTTCCAAGGGCTTGGTGGAGTCCTCTCTTACTACATATCCAAACTCTCTTTCCATTCCAAGGTAAAACAATCATCTTAATGCTCTAAAATAATATATGTAACTACGGTTTACAATGAGATGAAGCATAAAGCTTATATACTCATTATATCATTTGTATAATGTTTAGAAGTTGACAAGCAACTAAAAGCCTTGTCAATTTAGTCAAGGAAACAAGAAAGAAGTTTGTGAGGAAAAGAGGTAAATGTGCTAACCTAATGTGGTTTAAAGTCTTAGGAGAAATGAGCTTATATTGCTTATGAAAATGATTTAAGGAGCCAATGGAAAATGACTTAGAAGAATGCTCTCAAGGGCTTAGTAAAAGGCATATGTATTGTTGAGTGTATTTGCAGGTTAAAGGCAAATATAATGTGGGAAATTCAGTGTTTATGATTTATGTTATTTAAGGGCCTAAGAGCCATGTTATTTAAGGGCCTAAGAGCCATGCAATTTAAATTATGCACTATATTGTGATGTGGTGCTAAATGAGTGAAGTTTTGTGTATAAGAATGTGTTTGATGGATTTTAGTGTTCTTGGTTGTTTAATGGTGAAAACATTGTGTTTTGGTTTAGTAATGTTCTAGGAGAGTTCATGTCAAAATTTAGGTAATAAACAAGAAGTTCTAAGGGTTTAAAATGAGTTTGGTAAGCTAGGAAATGTTTAGAATGGTTAAGTGCTTTACTAGTGGAAGGAACATGCATTAAAGTATCCAAAGATGTAAAAGGGCTCAGGCAATGTTCTAGAGAATTTAGAATGCAAAAGAATGTTTTGGGACATTTCAAGATCATGGTGAGGTTGTATTTAGGACTTGGTGTTTGTGTGAAAAGGGATGAAGTGATTTGTTGCATGGGAAGCTATAAACTTGTAAAGATGTTCAAGGAGTTGTTTAGGAAGAAAAGATGCTTGGGAGATGATGTTGTAGTGGTGAGGAAACATTATTGGCATAGTGGTTATCATAGGTATGAAACACCACTTAGAATACCAAGGAGAAAATATCATAAGTGTTAGGAATTTTGGTAAGGAATGAGTAAGTGTATAAGGACAAAGAAGATGGATTTTAAGGATGTTGTATGAGAGAATAAGTGTGCCAAATGGTGTTGGAAAACATTAGAAGGCTTGAGGAAAAGTTTAGTGAAGATTTGACAATGTTTGGGCATGTTCTGGTGGCGTCCGACCCAGGGGTCCGACCCAAGTTTGGGTCGGACAACCTCTGTTAGACGCCAGTTAAGAGTTCTGGAACGGTCTGACCTAGAGGGCTTGGGTCGGACATGGGTCGGACGGGTGTGTTTCAAAGGTGGGTAAATGTTCTGGAATGGTCTGACCCATATGGTTGAGTCGGACATGGGTCAGACAAGTATATTTTTCAAACCCGAGAATCACTGGAAGGGTCCGACCCAGTTGGTGGGTCGGACGGTGGGTCGGACAGACCAAAAACTTATAAAAAAAATAGTAAAGAATGTGGCAAATGTAGTAAACCCTAGGGGGTATAATGTAGGTAACCAAGGTTAAGTTGGGGCATTAAAACATGTCATATAATCATGTTAAATATTTAGTAAACTTGAAGTTAAGTGAATTAATTAACCGATGTTATTAATCATGTATAGGAGTGACCTACGGTGGAAACAAATCGAAGCAAGGACCAAGGTATGGTTTTCTTGCAGTCTGTTGCCTACCGGTTTACACCGGCTTGTGTGTTGTTTGTTTTTCTGTGTGTTAATGGCCTTGTAAGACTTGAATCATGTAACGAGTTTATAGTTGTTAAATATTATTGTATTGTTACGCATGACTCTCTCTTCCCTTGTGTGTGTCTAACAAGACTTAACCAGTTGTTTGTGAATTGTTTATTGAGTTCAATGTTGAGCTTCTAACAAGTGCTAACGGGGGAAGTGAGGAGTCCGGTCTGTTCCGGCCACGCGTGTGAGTATGGGAGTCGATGTCATGACCGGTTCGATTCTCTTTGTATGTTATGGTTGTTTTCCAATTTGGTTTCTAACCTTCCCTTTAGCTTAACCAAGGCTATTTTACTGACTCACGTCGGGCCACAGGGGCATACTATGTTTTGTTTCGGTGTGCTTGGATCACTATATCCGAGGCACCTTGTGTTAAGTTATCCGTTCAATCTAACAGGACGGTAATGAGTTATGTAACGAGCTTTGCATGAGCATGGCAACATCCTCTAGGCTCTCCATGGGAACTAATTGTATTGGTTCACTTCCTAAAAGGAATTGTTCTTGTATGTTATGTGTGATGTTGTGTACAATACTCATGTTGTGATATATGTATATGTTGTGTGTTTAAAAAAAGAATGCCATGTCATCATGACAATTAGTTGCGTGTATCCCGGTAGCCGATGGGCTGCGCGTTAACCATACCAGCCAAGGGTTGCTGACCCCCTCGGGGGCTCCATATTTCTTTTACTGCAGGATGAGGATCGAAGAAGCGGAATGGCTTTAGATTCTAGGATGCAGGATCACTTTTGATTATTTTTGGATGTTGGGCCCGGGATGCGCCTGTGCTCCCGTGGCGATATATATATTTGGGTTGTGAACAGTTTACAGTGATGGTTTACAGTGAAGGATGTAAGTAAATACTCGGTATTGTGTTTATGTATATATGGTTATTAGTTCTATGCTCGGGAGTTGATCATCAGACCGATACACTTGTATTATTCAGCCTTGTTAACCACGTGGGTGGTTGACGGCGTTGTAGCACCAATCGTTTAGTTATTGTTTAGTTGTTTATTTTCCGCTGCGACTCCAGTAATAGTAATAGTAGCGTGTAGTAGGGGTGTTACAATTCGCTTCTTGTGTTAACTCTTCTTGTGTCTGGCTGTCTGTGCCTCTGCAGAGTTAATTTACTGATTGTACATCCAGCATTACTACTACTAGAGTTTGGAGTTTGAAGTAGTGTGTGTGTGGAGAAGATATTTCATTCGCTTCTTGTGTTTGCGTTTAGTAGAGATAAATTATTGAATTGAGATGGGGCTTAAGACATTTCATCTGGGAACTGGCCAGTAATATTCTCTAAGTATCCATACTCTCTTCACTAACGGTAAATTTGTAATCCTTACTGTCGCTTAAGAAACATACATGCTTTGTGCTGTCTTCATGCGCCTCTGCCGAGTTAATTTACTAATTGCACATCCAGTATTACTATTGCTGGAGTTTGGAGTCTAGAGTAGTGTGTGTGTGCATGGAGAAGACAAAACAAACAAACAAATTTATAAGCTTGGAAAAGAAAAAGAGAGATGAACAGTTGTGGGTAGAAAATAAAAATGATAACTGGAACATTCTGGTTAGTATATAGTTTGATGACTAGACGAATACATGTGGGTTCTTCTTCTTCTTCTTCTTCTTCTTCTTCTTCTTCTTCTTCTTCTTCTTCTTCTTCTTCTTCTTCTTCTTCTTCTTCTTCTTCTTCTTCTTTTCTTCTTCTTCTTTTCTTCTTCTTCTTCTTCTTCTTCTTCTTCTTCTTCTTCTTTCTTCTTCTTCTTCTTCTTCTTCTTCTTCTTCTTCACACCAGATTAGAAAAATACATGTTGCTGTATTTCAATTTCAAATATTTCTTCTTCAAGCCATGACTCCGCAAACAGTGGTGTCGTCTGGATTGAATCTTTCAAACTCAAAGTACTCTCATATGGTAAGGTTTTTTTTCTTTCTGGTTTCAAAATTCCAGTCACTACAGCATGCTACAGTTTGTAGATTCAGTTTAATATTTCTACTTTCCTTCCACTTTTCTGTATTTTAGAATCTATTGTTTTCCTATTTAGGATGATTTTTCGATTAGGGGAGGCACTATCTTTTATTAACCAAATTCTGAAGCAAGCTCGTTTTGTTTTTACTCTTTTTTGAAATTTTTAGCTCTACAATCTTCTTTTCATGTTTCTGAAAGGAATAACGGAGAGGCTCTGATGATGTTTGAGGTGGAGTATTGTAAATCTGCTTTTCTCTATTGTCTAACAACAAAATTGTGAATTCTTGTTGGTGTCTATGTCGTTAGTTCAACAGTTCTTTTTGTCGATATGAGAACTTTTATTTTCTCAAAAGAGAAATGTATATCCTCCTAAGTTTACGTTTAAAATGTATGGTATGTTAATTAGTTTGGTACATAAAACGTATATACAATACTCCAACCATATCCTTACTATTGTGAAACTGAAATACCCCAAACCTTAGTATGTTGTTTAAACATTTAAATATGGTATATTAAGACTAAAAGAGTCTTAGAAACATTAGTAAACAATTTAAACCATAGAAAACACAAATAAATGCCTTAAAGTCAATTAGGGCTAAAATGTGTTCTAAGCTTGGGATAAGCTTGGGTAAGACCTAATGAGCTTACCAAGACCTTATTTATATACTAATGAACATATTAAACCAATTAACAAAGAAAACCAAGCTTGAAAACAAGTTAAAACACAAAATGTGCTTTAAGGAGTCTTAAAGCACATTTTTGAAAAATTGTCTTGTAAATGAGTTTTGAATGGCTAAATGTCCATCATTACTCTTTAATTAATATGTGTACTACTTAGTATCACATTTGGAAGTCTATATCAATGGGAAATCAAAAATTTCACATCTATGTGCCTTGTTTTAGTGAATAGTAACTAAAATAAGCTAGTTTGTCACATATGTTTGTATAAGTAATTAAATTGGCCAACAAAGACTAAAATACCCTTAGTAACATAAAGGGGGCCGGTTTTTATGGTAATGAGTCACCACTCATGTTAGTTTATTAAGTAACAAATGATGACTAATGGTTACTATTTACTTTAACATATAAATATCTTCTAAAAGCAAAACCAATCTTCATTCTCTCATTTCTCTTCATTTCACACATCTTCAACCTCTCTTCTATCTTCTTCTTGCTCTCCATTCACGGTTTGCAATAGTACACACACAATACCATCTTTGACCACTTGTATCTCCTAGCTCATTTTGCCAAATCAAATTCTAAGACCACCATTCTCTTCCTCTCATCAAGCTCTTCAATTCTATCCTTTCAAAATCTCAAGAGCTCCATTTTGGTGCCAAGAAGAATCTCCATGGGAGGAGCTTGAGCTCATCTTTTCACATATTATTGTTCTCATTTGCTTCAAGGTAAGGAAACTCAAAGAAAAATGATGTTTCCCTCATGTTTTTGTGTTGTCCGAAAATCACCCTTAATGGTGTCCTTATGTTGCTTTGTTAGATTCATTTCAACCTTTCATGGACTAGGTGGAGTCCTCTCTTGATATATATTCAAACTCTCTTCAAGTTCTAAGGTAAAACAACTATCTTAATGTTTTTAAAACAATGTATAATCTAGGGTTTACAATGAGATGAAGCATAAAGCTTGTATACTCATTTTATCATTTGTATAATGTTTAGAAGTTGACAAGCAACTAAAAGCCTTGCCGATTTAGTCAAGGAAACAAGAAAGAAGTTGTGAGGAAAAGAGGTAAATGTGCTAACCTAATGTGGTTTAAAGTCTTAGGAGAAATGAGCTTATATTGCTTGTTAAAAATGATCTAAGGAGCCAATGGTGAATGACTTAGTAAAATGTTCTCAAAGGCTTAGTAAAAGGCATATGTGTTGTTGAGTGTATTTGCAGGTCAAAGGCAAATATATTGTGGAAATTCAGTGTTTATGATTTATGCATCTTAAGGGCCTAAGAGCCATGTTATTTACGGGCCTAAGTGCCAAGCAATTTAAATTATGCACTATATTGTGATGTAGTGCTAAATGAGTGAAGTTTTGTGTATAAGAATGTTCTTGATGGATTTTAGTGTTCTTGATTGTTTAATGGTGAAAACAATGTGTTTTGGCTTAGCAATGTTCTAGGAGAGTTCATGTCAAAATTTAGGTAATAAACAAGAAGTTCTAAGGGTTTAAAATGAGTTTGGTAAGTTAGGAAATGTTTAGAATGGATAAGTGTTCAACTAGTGAAAGGAACATGCATTATGGTGTTTTAAGGTGTAAAAGGGACTTAAGCATTATTCTAGAGGATTTAGAATGCAAAGAATGTTTTGGGACATTTCAAGATCATGGTGAGATTGTGTTGAGACTTATACAAACTTTGGTAAAAACAAGGAGAAAGTATAAACTTGTAAAGGGATTTCAAGAATGACATAAGGAATTGGTTTGTAAGAAAAGATGCTTGGGAGATGATGTTAAGAAGGTGAGGAAATATCTTGGTATAAAGGTTACAATAGGCATGAAACACCACTTGGGAACCAAAGGATAAAACATAATAGGTGTTAGGGATTTTGGTAAGAATTGAGTAAGTGTTTAAGGCTATGAAAATGAGTGTTTTGGCACGTCCGAACTTCCGTCCGGACATGGACGTTCGGACATGCCCTGTTGTGTTAGAATATTCTGAGTCTCGGCCAGTGTTCGGACTTCTGTCCGACCATGGATGTTCGGACACACCCGTCTCTTTTCTCAGATTTATCCTCGACTTGCGTCCGAACTTCGGGAAACTCGGACACAAGTTCGGACGCTTGAAATTTTCTTCTGATTTTCTCTCAACCAATGTCTGAACTTTGGAAACTCGGACACAAGTTCGGACATGCGTCTGGCTTCACCCTTTGAGCCTCGACTTGCGTCCGAACTTCGGAAACTCGGACACAAGTTCGGACATGCCACTGTTTTGGCCAAAAATCTTGTTTAAGGTTAGGAAAAGTTGTCTAAAAATGGTGCTTAGTTAGTAATGATGATATGAGGTTATCTAAGATATGTTAGGTGAGTTATAATGGCAATTAAAAGGGTGAAAAGTTATAACAAAGTGTGAGCACAAGATAACTAGTTAAGTGAAGTAAAAGTTAACAATGGGTTAGTACATTAATTAACCGACGTTACTAAATGTGTATAGGATTCTTCAAAGGTGGAAACCAGTCGAAGCAAGGACCAAGGTATGGTTTTCTTGCAGTCTGTTGCCTACCGGTTTACACCGGCTTGTGTGTTGTATGTTTTTCTGTGTGTTTATGATGTTATAAGACTTAATCATGAAATGAGGTTACAGTTGTTCATATTATTGTGATGTTATGATGTGACTCATTTCCCTTGTGTGTGTCTAACATGACTTACCACTTGCTTGTGAATTGTTGTTAAGTTCCACTGTTGAACTTCTAACAAGTGCTAACTGGGAAGTGAGGAATCCGGTTGTCCGGTCATGCATGTAAGTTTAAGAGTAGATATCTGTATCAGATTCGACTCTTATGTTGTTAAGATTGTTCTCCTTTATTTGGCGTTCGATCTCCCGCTAGCTTCCTCCAAAGCTTACCTATTCTGACTTATGATCGGTTTAGTGGGAACATGTGTTTGTGTGGTGTGTTCGGGTCACAATATTCGAACCATCTGTGACTTAAGTTACTCGTTCGAATAACAGAACGGTAATGAGTGTGTGTAACAAGCTTAACATGAGAGTGAACCATTCTCTAGGCTTTTTGTGTTGTTTAACCTTCTTGGTTTGTTATTGTGGATAGTGTATCCACTGTGTACGTGATGTTGTGCTATGCAATAATGTTGCTATGCCTTATGTTATGTTATGTTTAAAATGAATGCCATGTTATCATGACAATTAGTTGCGCGTATCCCGGTAGCCGATGGGCTGCGCGTTAACCATACCAGCCAAGGGTTGCTGACCCCCTCGGGGGCTCCATTTTTTTACTGCAGGATGAGGATCAAGGAAGCAGAGTGGCTGTAGATTCTAGGCTGCAGATGTACTTTTGGTTATTTTGGATGTTGAGCCCGGGATGCGCCTGTGCTCCCGCGGCATTATATTTTGGTACTGTTCGTGTTGCAGATGACAGTGGAGTGATATGTACAGTATACAGTGACAGTTTGTATTTAAATACTCGGTATGTTGGTTATGTATATATGGTTGATGTTAGTACCTAATGCTCGGGAGTCTGATCATCAGACCGGTACACTTGTATTTATTCTGCCTTGTTAACCACGTGGGTGGTTGACGGTGTTGTAACACCGAATCGTTTAGTTATTTTTTTAGTTATTTTTTTTCTGCCGCGGTTTCGTCTAATGTTAAGTGCGTAGTAGGGGTGTTACAGAAACACCCCTGTAAAACTAAACAAATATGTGAGCAGCAGAAAATAACTAGTCTAACCATCTCAAACCTTATAATTAATGTCATGTATATAGCATATATATCCTCCTAAGTTTACGTTTTAATATGTATGGTATGTTAATTAGTTTGGTACATAAAACATATATACAATACTCCAACCATATCCTTACTATCTGATTGTGAAACACCCCTGTAAAACTAAACAAATATGTGAGCAGCAGAAAATAACTAGTCTAACCATCTCAAACCATATAATTAATGTCATGTATATAGCATAAAACTGCGAATTAGAGGAGATATAGTGTTGTTCACGTATGGAGTCAGAGTTACTGGTGATGATTTAGAGTTTAAATAAACTCGAGAATCAACCTTTAAAGAGAACATGGAGAAGTTATATACTGTATATGTAGCTATATTATTTGTAGAGTCATTCCATCACATTGATATCTTTGAGATAGAAAAATGTCTTTTTGTCTCCATGAATATCGTTAATACATCCTTTTTGTTTTGCTCTTTTTACATTAAAAAATACACAAAAGTAAAGGTTTGTTCATTAATATTTCATTATCTCCATGACTGCATAGACATTATTTTGACGCCCAGGTATAGATGAAGGTTGGGTCAAGGATTTTATAATTTTGGACGCATATCTTGCGTCAAAATCTTCTGTCTTTTACGTGGAAAGCATCAAGTTTTCTTGTAGTGATATATATACCACATATATTATATATGTTTTTATTGAACATCTATAAAAAATATATATTCAATTTACCAGTACTGCATGAATCTTCTGAATCTGGTGATGATTATGGTGACTGAGGTATTGAATTATTTAGTTGATTTTTGAATGATTAGTATTAGTTAATTCATTGGTTGATTATTCTGGCCTTTATGAATGGTAAGACTTGATTTTATTTACAGTTGCAACAATCATTGTTAATGCAAAGTACAACAATCATTCTTTTAATCACTGATTTATTATATATATATGTTCAATTCTAATATTTGGATTTTTCTACATGTTTCAGCTTTATTGTGCTTACTACAACAGCAACAACAACTTGAAAGCTACGTGAGTGTATTAATTCTCCGAAGCTTATATCTTTAATGAAATGTTAGGCTTGTGAAGTAGTCCAAGGGATTTTGATATACACTTGTCTGCTGCATTTCACTCTTGCTAATTTTGCAACCGAAACTAGCGTACAAGGAACATAAATGTCTATTGTATCTTCTTAGCAATTTTTAAACCTAAACTCGCAAAACAAGAAACACACATGTTTGTCGTCTGCTGCATTTTCTCTTAGTAGATTGCAATCTAAACTGGTGCACAAGGAACATACATGACTGTTGTATATTCTTGGTAATTTTGCAACCTAAACTAGTGTACAAGGAACATACATGTCTGCTACATTTTCTTGGTAGTTTTACAACCTAAACAGGTGTACAAGGAACATACATGTTTGTTGTTTGCTGCTGTTTCTTCATGGTATTTTGCAACCTAAACTAGCATACAAGTAATATATACATGTCTAATGTATTCTCTTAGAAATTTTACGAGCTAAATTAGCGTCCAAGGAGCATGTGTGTGCGCATTTTCTTGTAATTTATAGTTTAAACTTGCGTACAAGGAGCAAACACGTG
Source organism: Limonium bicolor (assembly GCA_023374045.1). Lineage (NCBI taxonomy): Eukaryota > Viridiplantae > Streptophyta > Magnoliopsida > Caryophyllales > Plumbaginaceae > Limonium > Limonium bicolor. Next base: position 186,838,830 of record CM041779.1, on the reverse strand, counting down.
TGCTGCATTTCGGATAATTTTGCGGACCTAAAGGGCGTTACAGGAAAATAAATGTCTACTATCTGCTGCTGTATCTTTTTGGAATTTCACAACACAAACTGGCATACTGGGAATATGCATGGATGATGTATCCTCTGTTTTTTTGCAAGCTAAATGTGTGTTGCATTTTCTTGTCAATTGTGCAACCTAAACTGCGTACAAGGAACATACATATGTGTTGCATTTTCTTGTCAATTTTGCAACCAAAACTGGCGTACAAGGAATATACATGTGTACAGCATATCTTGGTAGTTTTGGAACCTAAACTGGCGTACAGGAACATACATGTTTGCTGCGTCTCTCTTCATTTTCCTCTTAATTTGATGTTTGCACCTCTGAGAAAGATGAAAAATGAACAAATGTTCAATGTTTCATCTTGTATGAGATATGAGTATCTTAATTTCAATGTAATTGTCTTCTACTTTAGTACTAATACACATTTTTTTTATGGTCATGTAGTGTTCATATAGGTTTGAAGGAACTACAAAGGTTTATGTTACTATGTAGAACAACTAGTATTTTGTTTCCTTTTGATCATTTTTTGTGAAGGTTATGAGAATGTAAGGGAGCTTTATAGTTGTTACCCAACCTATGTACATTAGAAGAAAACGTTTTGCTAAGTATGGAGTCTTTTTTAGTTGAGTAATGTATATGATTAGTACACAAAGTATATGAAAGTGTAAAGATATTCGATCTACACTCTATGGTCGATGTTATCTTTGTTAAATATGTTTAATAGATATTGTTGTAGCTACAAAGTACATAATTGTGCATTATTGCAACTGCTTTTAGGTTGAATCTTGTATATTTGCTACAAGAAGCAACCATCTCTTTCTGTTGGAAAATACTCTTTAGTGACAAAAATGATATACTAGTGAATGTGGAAATTTCCGTGGGTGAAGTATTTGGCAACAGAAAATTCCGTAGGTGATGTTTTTAGCAACAGAAATTTCTGTAGCAAATGACTTGTTTGAAACCGAAATTATGTCAGTAAAAGATTTACAGCAACAGAATATTTTCCGTCGGTGATAGTAGTTTCAGCAACAGAATTAGTTTCTCCGACGGAAAACTAATAACGACGCGACTTCTTGCCACCAAATTTTCCGACGAAACATTCCGTCAGTGATACCTTTTTCCATCAGAATATTACCTTTCACCTACGGAAATTTCCGTCATTGAAACGACGCTTTTCTTGTAGTATTAACCAACCTTACCTACACCGATGATTTTTCCCTTTTTATTATCACCAAAGGAACCGGTTCCTTGGCTTCCTAGTTCGAGTGAGAAGAATTTCCACTTGTCTCCTGTCATGTGTTTAGAGCACCTATTGTCGATGTATCAGTAGGGGTCTCTTCCCACTCGATTATGTGCTTAACAAGTTAGTAGTGTGGGATTAGGGTCCCAGGAATGTCTAAACCCATTTCCAACAAAATTATTGTTCTATGATCATCCTTGACTACCCATCTTAGTCCCATATTCTTGAGTTTCCAATGTCTCATAAATCGGGTCTTATAGCATTTGACTTCGTGGTGACCAGGTTGTCTGCACAGGTGGTAGACATCTCTACGATGGTTCTCGATAGATACCCGACCGGTCGTTTATCTTTCCATATGGGTTTCCTAACATTGTTTTCAAGTTTTGCATGTTTTTCTTTGATAGAAGCTTTTCCTTTTTGTCAAGAGCAGCAATCAATTCATCGATTTCAGGTTGTTTTCCTAACTTCATTTTTTTATGGACAGCAAGAATTTCACTATAGTCGATTTGTAGTTTCCTGAGTGCATTTGTAAGACTTACTACCTTACTTTTGTCTAAATTCTTAGCTAGTTTTTCATTTTCTTTTAAGAGCTCTTTATGTTCATTTTCCTGTGTTTCTAGTTGATCAATCAATATGAGAGAGAGCTTTCTGAGTTCTAGAAGTTCAGCTTTTTGTATTTTCTTTCTAAGTCGAGAGTAGTTTACCTCATTTTGTTCCTCTTCTGATTCTGACACTTTCTTTTCTTGAGCCATTAGGCAAACTTCTTCAAGGAAAAGGTGAGCTTTTTCATCCCCTGAGAGATCACTGTCGGAGGTTTGGTCGTTGTCACTTAGTTCTAAGTCTCCCCATGCAGCAACAAAGGCTTCTTTCTTTTGCCCTTTGTTGAAAGATCTTCAAGCAGGTCTCCTGATCCTGTCGTTGTCCTCTCGGGGTCGTTGTGGGTCATCTTTAATTTGGTGCCCACGTTTTGAACATTCATAGCACTTGTCATTGCTCTTCCTTTGGTGGCCGTCAGATTCCTTGGGTTCCTTACTTTTTCTCATGTTGTTTCCAATGAACTTTCTAAAGTACCTCTTAGCATAGAGGACCATCTCATCATCGTTTTCCTTTCTCCCTTATTGAGTTTTCTGAGCTACTTTGTTGTATTTTTAACTCATATTCCATTAATGATCCTAGCATGTCTGCCAGAGACATCTTAGAGAGATCATGGACTTCTTGCATGGCATTAATTTTGCTATCAAAGGATGCAGAAAGTGATGTGAGGAATTTTTGAATTTGATCCTCATTTGAGATGGTTCTTCCAAGCAAAAGCATTTCATTGATCAGCTTGGTGAACCTAGTGTGCATTTCAGAGATGCTCTCCTTTTCTTCCTTTTTGAACAATTCCCAGTGAGTGAGCAGTAGTTCAATGCGAGTCTTCTTGATCTCATCATTTCCTTCATAGGTAACTTCAAGCGTTTCCCAGATTTCCTTGGCTGTTTTGGCTGAGGCCACCTTAGAGTATTGTTCGGGTAGTAATGCACAAAGTAGGATTTGTACTACTCGAGCATTGAATGTCAACTTCTTGATTTGATCATTAGTCATATTATCGACTGATATGTCTTGTCCTTGAGCGTCTTGGAAGGTGTATTCACCTCGTGATACAACTCTCCACATCCTTGGATCATCAGACTTGATATGGAATTCCATATTGTTCTTTCAGTGAGTGTAAGTTTCCCCAATGAATAGTGGTGGTCGATTTGGTGTAGAACCTTCTTTTGACGCTAGTAGGTTTGAGTGAGACATTTTGATCGTCTTCCAAAGCAGTTAGCTTTCTATAAGAGACCTGCTTTGATACCAATAGAAACTGGTTGTTGTCCCTGATACGTCCTCGACCGGTCGTGGACGTCTTTTTATCATATGTGAACTATTTGATATTTGAGGAAAGTACTTGATAAACTCAAACTAGAAACTCCTTTTCTATTGAGAATTTACACACAGAAATTCACTCAATCTCCCTCCGTCCTACCTACGGACTCCGGGATAGTTTAGGAGTTTATCCCTAAGTCCTCTACCCTCTCATGACAGCAGGCCTATAGTTCCCCAACCGTTCCCCAACTTATCAGTCTACCAAATACGCACTGTATTCTTTCACCATCCCAGTACTACCCAGCTCACCAACTTCCTAGTGCTTACTTACACTTGCTCTAGTTATCTCTTTTTTCCGTATTTGACCAAGTTGATTTACATAAGACGTTCTATATCGTATTTATACATGTATGTTTAGATGTGTAACAAACAGCCTATGATCTCCTAGTCTCTAGGAGTCGTTTGCTTCTTTAACCCAACAAAGTAGCCACGCTCGAATACAGGCTAATCTTCAACTTGCTTTTGAACCGTCAGGACACGTGTTGCCCTGTGGTTGGACACATTGGAGGTGTGTGCTCAGGTGGTCGGTCACCACTTGCACTCTCCACTTGCCTGATCTTGTTTGCCTCATTAATGCTCATTAATTCTCTCCCAAGCTTTATTTAATGCTGCGTAATGAGTGCCTCTTAATAGCCCTGGTGTTATACCTAAATTTTGACCCCCTGGTTTGGGTCTGTAAGACTTTGGTGTTGTGAGAGGCACTTCAATCAAGTAATGAGAGATTCTGGCTCGATCGGCGCATATTCCGGGGCATGGGGAGCAGTTTCGTCATCGTCAGGGGTGTTTTCGTAAATTTTAAGGCTCCTAAGACCTCCTACAGGCTTTCTCTCTCCTCCAAAAGATGCTCAAATCAGCTTGAAATGTTTTGAAATTTTAACCCATGATAGAGGATGACATTTCAAGCATAATGGCGCTGGAATTTCGATTTTTTTGAATTTCCAATAATTTTCTAGCAATTTTTTATTGAATCTAATAGATATTGAATTTAAAAATATTCCAACATTTAAAAAATTCGATTCCACTTCAAAAAAATCATAATTTCCATCCTTGACACGTGGTTAAAATTTCACAGCAAAATTCCTTTGGGAAGTTACTTAATTAAAATGCCAAAAAAATCTTACTTTTACTAGATTTTCTTTATCTTTAAGAAAGTCTATATAAAGGGATAGATCTTTGGATAAAAAAACACAATCTCTCAAGCACTCAGAACCCTAGGCAGTCAAACCTCTTCTTCATAGCCAGCCTCCCACGTTTTTGCACCTTCAAGCACCAAAACAATACCGAAATCTCACAAAAATCAACACCAAAACACATTTTTCAATTCCCATCACATCCACAATCATTAATACACCTTCAAACCACCACCAAAACGTGAAGAACATCACCAATTCTCAAAGGTCAGAAGCTCAGTTCGAATCCAATCCGGGAACGACTTCAACAGAGCACCTAAAGATTCCCGACGTGAAGAATCTCATTGACACGGAAGGTAAAACAGGTTGGGACCTCCTTCTTTTGATTCACTACGACTTCATTGGTCTTCTGTTAAATTTTGAATGCAAACTAACCTTTCATAGCTTCTGAGTTGCCGTTTGTTTAAGCTTTTGTCCAATTACTTGTTTGTTAAGTTTCGCATTAAATTCGATTTCAAATTGACGACTTTTAAGCACTAACGTCTTGTACATCTTTCAGGCTACAAGCACATAAATTTTGAACTAAAAACACTGTCGGGAACCATCAAAAACCCACTGTCCGTGGGTGGTCCGTGACCTCGGATGCATGGTCCGGGACCACGGACGGGTTGTCTGTGACCACGGACACCCACAGTCGGTGGCGGGATTTCATATTTTTCAATTTTTCAAATTTTAGGGTTTCTGTCAATACATGTCCGGGCCCACGGACACCCTGTCCGTGGCCCCAAACTTTTCAAGTTTGTGTTTTTATTTTAGTTCTGTTTTCGTAATCATTTAATTCAATTGGGGTCCGTGTTCTCAGACATTAGGTCCGTGGCTACGGGCGTAATTAAAATTTGACCTAATTCTGCCTCTGAAACCCTAGTTTAGGTATTTTCTGAATTCACTTTAATTTTCTGTCAAAAAACGTTAAAAAATAAAAAAAACAGAAGCGCGCACTTGGGTTAAAAACAACTCTGTAGTAAGCCGTAAATAAACAAAGTAGAGGAAAAACGACCTAAGAGAGGTAATGAAAGTAATTTGAACCCTAAATAAGTTGTATACCAAGCCTCTGGACCCAAACTCTCCTTTCCTAATTTGATCTAGGTAAAAATTAGGTGGCGACTCATAATAGGTTCCAGTGAGCTAGCTTAGGTTTTAATAATTAATGTAATATGACATAGTTATTAAACTTAGGTTAAAAGTGGACCTAAAACCTGGTTAGATCCTAATCAACTTTAATTAACATAGGGTAGGGTTTAAAAATCGAGGCTCACAGACTGGCAACTCTACTGGGGACAACTTCTTAATATTAACTTGTTTAATTTTAAGAAAGAGGGCTTAACTTGAAATTGTTTATTCCGGTTTTTATTACATTGTTTGTTTACTTTTGTGCGCACTTTAATTTTCTGCACCTTTGCATCATATGAGAGCGAGGGTCCACGCAAACTAATTTCACCCCGGGACCCGTTTGAGGGTCCCCTGTCTGGGACTCACACCTTTTAGGTGATGTGAATAAGTGGGGGAAAAGAGGAGGGTGTCGTCTAACCACACCCCCTTAATACCTGGGCTTTAGCCCCAAGCATTTTCCTGGCAGTACCCTTACCTAGCCCATTGTTTGGTCAGTCAAAGACCCGACCGTAGACGCACACCTTCAAGTGATGTGAAAAAAGTGGGGAAGCCCAAAGAGAATAGCGTGCAAGCCCTATTCCTTTGTGGTGACCTGGGCCCGCCCCGCACATCTCCGGATCGATCCATACCCAAGTTGATTAGAACGTCAAGTGAGGACCTGTTGAACTTGTATGATCCTTGTTTGCTCGTACGGGGGGCCATCGTTAAACCTAGAGTCTTGAGGGACGCTGACCCTTGAACCTTGCGCGAACCTTTGCTAACCACGGGAAAATCGAAACAGGTAATCAGGGGACATCCCGTGGACCTTAGCATGTCCAATCTAGCTAATCTTAGTAGTGACCTCATGAAGCTTGAGGCGAAACATGCTTCTGTGATAGAAGGTTTGGAAGCCAAGGTTAGTTCGCTAGAAGCCCCTCCAGTGGTCAACCCTCTTGAAGAATTCAACCATGACAACAACAAATCTCCAGAAACTCCCATAGAGCTCGATGATGAGGGAATCCTGAGTGAGCTGGAAACAAAGGTTCCTAAGGCACAGCCAATAGAAGACACCACCGAGGTTAACCTGGGGACATCTGATAGCCCCAGGATGGTTAAACTGGGGATATCATTGAGCAAGGATGAAAAAGATGAGCTGATAGGTTTTCTTAGAGAATTTAAAGATGTCTTTGCTTGGAGTTATGCCGATATGCCTGGAATAGACTCAGAAATAGCAGAACATCACATCCCGACATATCCTAATGTAGCACCTAAAATTTAAAAGTTGCGACGTTTGAAGCCCGAACTACAGGTTAAGGTGAAAGAGGAGATAGAGAAGCTGCTCCGGGTTGGCTTCATTAAAGTTGTCAAGTATCCTCTCTGGCTCGCCAATATTGTTGTGGTAATGAAGAAAAATGGGAAAATCAGGGTCTGCATTGATTATAGAGACCTCAATAAGGCCAGCCCAAAAGATAGTTTTCCATTACCACACATTGATGTCATGGTCGACGGAGCTTCGAGGCATGAGCTTTTCTCATTCATGGATGGATTCTCTGGGTACAATCAGGTAAAAATGGCAAAGGAAGATCAGGACAAAACATCTTTCACCACGCAGTGGGGAACTTATTGTTGGAATGTAATGCCTTTCGGTCTGAAGAATGCGGGTGCCACTTACCAGAGAGCTGCAACCACAATCCTTCATGATATGATGCATAAGGAAGTTGAGGTCTACGTGGACGACATGATTGTGAAAGCTAAACAGAGAACCGATCATTTAGTTAACCTCAAAAAGTTTTTTGAGCGAATCCGACAATACAAGATGTGCCTAAATCCAGAAAAGTGTAGTTTTGGGGTAATTGGTGGGAAGCTACTTGGTTTCATGATAACACCAAAGGGCATTGAGGTTGATCCAGACAAAGTTACAGCAATCAGGGACATGCAGCCACCAAAAACCGAAAAGGAGGTTAGAAGTTTTCTGGGACGGGTGCAATACATCAGCCGCTTCATCCGAAATCTGACTGAAATATGTGAGCCTATCTTTAAACTCTTGAAGAAAGATGCTCCGAAAAAATGGAACGAACAAAGCCAACAGGCATTCGAAAGGGTTAAAGAATATTTGCAGGAGCCACCTGTTTGGTGCCACCGATCGAAGGGAAGCCTCTGATCCTCTACTTGGCAGCCCATGAATTCTCCATAGGGCTGATGTTGGCCCAGAACCAGGGTGACCCGCCTCGCAAATATGTCATTTACTACCTTAGCAAGAAATGGGTGGATGCAGAAACTCGGTACTCCTCCATCGACAAAACCTGTGCAGCACTCGTGTGGGCAGTAAAGAAACTTCGACATTACTTACTGGGAAGTGAAATTCACTTGATCTCTCTGATGGATCCAATCAAGTATATGATAGAAAAGCTAGTTCTAACCGGTCGGTTGTCACGGTGGTCCCTTCTACTGTCAGAATTCGACATTAAATTTTGTGTGCAAAAAGCTATTAAAGGGTCGGTAATAGTGGAACACTTGGCTCATAATCCAATTACCGAAGAGTCGTGTTGCAACGATGATTTTCCTGATGAACATGTGATGACCATAGAAAAAGGTGCATGAAAATTATATTTCGATGGGTCTTCCAATAAGAATGGTTATGGAGTGGGTATTCTGCTCATCTCGCCGGAGGGCTTGCAATTACCTACCTCTATCAAGTTAGGCTATAGTGTGACCAACAATGGCTGAGTACGAAGCCTGCATTCTGGGCCTCGAGACGGCGCTGGGCTTGGGGGTAGTGGATATTGAAGTATTTGGAGATTCTTTCCTGGTTGTATGTCACATCACAACAAGTGGGAAGTTAGAGATGAAAAGCTAGTACCATATCACCCCCATCTAGTGCAACTCGAAAAGGCCTTCAGAAACATCAGCTTCACCCTTGTTCCCAGGTCACATAATACCTTTGTAGACTCCCTGGCATCCCTCGCCTCTCTCTTGAGATGCCAGAAGACGCGCAGCATATCCTTTTCGAAGTGACCCTTCGGCACGAACCCTCTTTTCAGATAAATGTGATACTAGTGGATGAAGAACCATGGTTTCAGGACATCAAGAAATTCATGGAAAAGGGAATATACCCAGAGGACGCCAGCAAGGAAGATTGTTTGGCAATTCGAAAACTGGCTCTCGGTTACACGGTAGTGGCAGGGCGGCTGTTCAAAAGGTTGCCATCTGGGGCCCTTCACAGATGCCTTTCGCAAATCGAGGCAAAAGTGGCAATGGATGAAGTCCATGCTGGAGTATGCGGGACTCATATGAGTGGGCACACCTTGCCACACAAAATTTTGAGACACGGATATTATTGGACAACCATGGAAAATGACTACCAACAGTATGTCAAAAGATGCCAGAAATGTCAAATCCATGCAAACCTGAAACACCTCCCAGCTCTACCCTTACACCAAATGACATCACCTTGGCCCTTCGCTTCATGGGGAATTGATATCATCGGAGAAATACATCCCAAGGCATCGAATGGCCATCGTTACATCCTAGTGGCGATCGACTACTTCAGCAAGTGGGTGGAGGCTAAATCTTTTGCCCAATTGGGGTCCAAGCAAACAACACGGTTTATTGAAAGTGAGATTATCTGCAGATATGGTGTGCCTTTCGAAATTATTACAGACAGTGGTGTTCAGTTTAAGGCCGAAACTGAGCAACTCATGAAGAAATATGGAATTCGACATCATCATTCCTCACCCTACCGCCCACAGGCAAACGGGGCCGTTGAGGCGCAATAAAACCATCAAGAGGATTCTAGCTAAAATGGTCGATACCTACCGGGATTGGTCGTTCAAGCTACCGATGGCTCTTTGGGGTTACATGACATCAGTAAAGTCAGCCACTGGGGTTACTCCCTACTCACTGGTTTATGGGACTGAGGCGGTGTTGCCAATTGAAATGAAGATAAAGGCCCTACGAGTCATGAGCGAGCTGCAAATACCCGAGTTTGAGTGGGAGGAGAAGAGGCTAGACAGTTTGGCTTTCTTGGATGAGAAAAGGTTACGAGCTCTTGAATGTGTTCAGGTCTACCAGAAGCAAATGGCCCGAGTTATCAATAAACGAGTCAAACAACGGGGAATTCAAGAAGGTGACCTTGTGCTAAAGCAACTCAGGGGTGATCTACCAGATCTGAGAGGGAAATTTAGACCCAAGTGGTCGGGGCCATACTTGGTGAAACAACTATTCTCATATGGTGCTGCAAGTTTAGTTCTAGCTAGCACCGGAGAAGAGCTCCGAGATTAGTCAATTTGGATAAGCTCATGAAGTTCTTTGCATAAGCATATTTTCATTGCTAGGTTTGTCCTCATGTCAATCTTCGTTTCATCTTGTAACATTCTAGGAAGCATTAATAAAAAGAGATTCCCGTTCCTTGCAGCTGTGCATTCTTCTTTAGGCTGAGTGAATTAAACCGTCGTCCGGACACCTAGCGCAAAATTCCTTCATGGGGTGTACCTTAGGCATTGTAAACAGAGCTTTTGCTCTCATGTGCCTTGTACAAAACCACCTTCCCATCCAAACACTCACCACCTCCATTGCAGCCACCACATATATCACATCACTTTATTTTTGCCATTTCACCAGACACATAAAAACAAAACTACTGCCACCAAGAGAGCAAAAATGAGTCACTCAATGGTCACCTCATCACCACTCATCATTTACCATCACACTCAACTATCCACCACAAATAACCTGGGTATTCAAAAGGCTTGTCAAAAAACCCCACAACAATACTGGGGGCAATCTGAGTTAAGGAACGATAATGTTTATTTATTTTGTTTAAACGTGCAAACGAGTCTTTGAGTGTACATCTCGCGAGGGTGCCTTGAGTGGTAAAACCATGAGTGAACGAGCGTGTCATTTTTACGCGACTCGAAAGATCACATTCAAAGGTAAGGTAAATGACATAACTCCGACCGAAGGAGATAATTTATAAATTTACGCTTAAACCTATGAAAAGTAACAAAGAACGGATCCACAACTATTAGGGATGACGAAGCACCTAGGTACAACACCACACAGCCAAAAGCTTGTGAGCCTTGACATTATACACTAGGCACCCCCGCTGAGCTTTTCACGTACGTCCTCTTTTACAACGCTACAAACTCCACAAAACAAGCCAGCCAATGATGAATAACAGACCCGGTGACTAAAGGAAGCAGGGAGCCCAGCTTCCGAACAGTAACTTCACAAGTCCAAAGAAGCGAATACTACTAGCAAGCAACAAACGATCCGTAAATGGTCCCAAGTGACACAGGATCCAAATGAGCTAACATCAAAAGCAGCTCTCAAAGTTCAAAACCGGGAAACACAAGAACCCCGAGGAGAAAGAGATTCAAAGAAGGGCAAATCCAAAAAGCCTCGAAGAAATCCAAAATTGGAAGAAAGAAGGTGCAAGGAACATCCAAAAAGTCCCAAGCGAAGTCATCACGAAGTAGCCAAAAGACTCCAAAACAAAGAAGGCAAGTCCGAAAGACGGTGCAAGTTGCAGCTTTGGTCACCCTTATAGCTCCACACATCCCAAACATCCCCCCACGGTCCTGTTGTCATCACACCTCATAGCCATGTTATAAGCTCAAAAGACTTTTAGTAGTTGTGCATCCAATCATGTGAAAGTAACAGGTTGAACGTGTAAATCCAACAAACTGTCAAATTTAATGGTTGAGATGTTTTGTCCAAAAGGAGGACACGAGTGCAAACATTAAACACTTTGAGTGTAGGATAGAAAGCACCACATCAAGATAAACTCTGACCTTGTGAGAGTACGACTTGTTTTTGCGCAATTAATCAAAGAAAATACTGGGGGCAATCGATCGTTCTGATCGATTGCCATAAAATCCTGAAAACTCAGATCGCCTTAAGGAAAAATACTAACGACACCGATGGAGGCCTAAAAACCCGAAACCCAAAGTTTCAAACCCCTCTCATATCACTCAGGCCCGTTCTAAGCCCTACCTCCACATTCAAACATCCTCAGGCCCGTCCTAAGCCCTACTTCCACATTCAAATTCCCTCAGGCCCGTCCTAAGCCCTACCTCCACATCAAATTCCCTCAGGCCCGTCCTAAGCCCTACATCCACATCAAATTTCCTCAGGCCCGTCCTAAGCCCTACCTTCACATTCAAACATCCTTAGGCTAGTCCTAAGCCCTATCTTCACATTCAAACATCCACAGGCCCGACCTAAGCCCTTCCTTCACATTTAAACACCCACAGGCCCGTCTTGAGCCCTACCATCTCCAGGTTTGACATAAGCCCTAATCCTTCTACATTCACACCCATCATACACTAGATTCTTCCTTTAGGCTAGTCATAAGACCTAGATCCATCCCTTAGGCTCATCATAAGACCTAGATCCAATCTTTAGGCCGTCATAAGACCTAGTTGCATTCCTTTAGGCTCGTCATAAGACCTAGATCCTTCCTTTTGGCTCATCATAAGACCTAGATCCTTCCTTTAGGCTCGTCATAAGACCTAGATCCATCCCTTAGGCTCGTCATAAGACCTAGATCCAATCTTTAGGCCCGTCATAAGACCTAGTTGCATTCCTTTAAGCTCGTCATAAGACCTAGATCCAACCTTCAGGCTCGTCATAAGACCTAGAACCATCCCTTAGGCTCGTCATAAGACCTAGTTGCATTCCTTTAGGCTCGTAATAGACCCTTTTAGCTTACCCACTCTCATCTCATCAAACACATTGCATTCATCTCATTCATATAGGCTCGTCATAAGACCTAGTTGCATTATCCAGGCGCGTCACAAGACCTGGCGACAGAAAAGTTGGCAAGGTGATGGCAATAAATCCTCCTTTGTTATGTCAGCTTACTTTGGGATCAACGAATGGTGGGCAAAGGTAATAAGTCCCCAGGGTTTTTACCAGGAGTTATCCCTGCACACCAGCTTGGGGGGCGATGGCAATAAGTCCACATTGAGTCCAGCCAGGAGCATTGGCACGGGTTTCGGTCCCAGAAGCATCCGAGCATCATCAGCATCATTAGCATTTCAGCATTCTTGTATTTGCATACCACCCAGTTTTCACATCCTAGGTAGTCAGCACCTTAGAATAGCTCGACACATTTTTCACTTATAGGTAGTCAGCGCCTTAGAATAGTTTGACATCATTTCATTTATTATAGGTAGTCAACGCCTTAGAATCGCTTGACATTATTTCATTTTTGTCACTTAGTAGTCAGCGCCTTAGAATAGCTTGACCTTTTTCACTAACTAGGTAGTCAGTGCCTTAGAATAGCTTGATAACGTTTTATTGCTTAGGTAGTCAGTGCCTTCGAATAGCTAGACGTAGTCAACTCAGTTTCGGACAACATGGAGGATTTCGTGGAATCCAAAATTTTGGGGCATCACTCAAGCATCAACCAGACTTTTCATATTCATTACAAAGTCTAGTTGACGAGGGGCAATCTGTTATACCCAAAATTTTGACCCCCCTGGTTAGGGTCTATAAGGCTTTGGTGTTGTGAGAGGCACTTCAATCAAGTAATGAGAGATTCTGGCTCGATCGGAGCATTCCAGGGCACGGGGAGCAGTTTCGTCATCGTCAGGGGCATTTTTGTAATTTTTAAGGCTCCCAAGACCTCCTATAGGCTTTCTCTCTCCTCCAAAGATGCTCAAATCAGCTTGAAATGTTTTGAAATTTTAACCCATGATAGAGGATGACATTTTAAGCATAATGGTGCTGGAATTTCAATTTTTTTGAATTTCCAATAATTTTCTAGCAATTTTTGATTGAATCTGACGAGAAATTGAATTTAAAAATATTCCAACATTTAAAAAATTCGATTCCACTTCAGAAAAATCAAATTGCCATCCTTGACACGTGGTTAAAATTTCAGAGCAAAATTCCTATGGGTAGTCACTTAATTAAAATGCCAAAAAATCTTACTTTTACTAGATTTTCTTTATCTTTAAGAAAGTCTATATGACGGGATAGATCTTTGGATAAAAACACAATTTCTCAAGCACTCAGAACCCTAGGCAGTCAAAACTCTTCTCCATAGCCAGCCTCCCACGTTTATGCACCTTCAAGCACCAAAACAATACCGAAATCTCACAAAAATCAACACCGAAACACATTTTTCAATTCCCATCACATCCACAATCATCAAAACACCTTCAAACCACCACCAAAACGTGAAGAACATCACCAATTCTCAAAGGTCAGAAGCTCAGTTCGAATCCAATCCGGGAACGGCTTCAACGGAGCACCTAAAGATTCCCGACGTGAAGAATCTCATTGACACAGAAGGTAAAACAGGTTGGGACCTCCTTCTTTTGATTCACTATGACTTCATTGGTCTTCTGTTAAATTTTGAATGCAATCTAACCTTTCATAGCTTCTAAGTTGCCGTTTATTTAAGCTTCTATCCAATTACTTGTTCGTTAAGTTTTGCATTAAATTCGATTTCAAATTGACGACTTTTAAGCATTAACGTCTTGTATATCTTTCAGGCTACAAACACATAAATTTTGAGCTAAAACATCGTCGGGAACCATCAAAAACCCACTGTCCGTGGGTGGTCCGTGACCTCGGACGCATGGTCCGGGACCACGGACACCCACGGACGGTGGCGGGATTTCATATTTTTCAATTTTTCAAATTTTAGGTTTTTGTCAATACATGTCCGAGCCCACGGACACCCTGTCCGTGGCCCTGGACTTTTCAAGTTTGCATTTTTATTTTAGTTCTGTTTTCATAATCATTTAATTCAATTGGGGTCCATGGTCTCGGACATTAGGTTCGTGGCTACGGACATAATTAAACTTGACCTAATTCTGCCTCCGAAACCCTAGTTTAGGTATTTTTAGATTTCACTTTAATTTTCTGTCAAAAATCATTAAAAAAAAAACAGAAGCGCGCACTTGGGTTAAAAACAACTCTGTAGTAAGCCGTAAATAAACAAAGTAGAGGAAAAACGACCTAGGAGGGGTAATGAAAGTAATTTGAACCATAAATAAGCTGTATACCAAGCCCTCGAACCCAAACTCTCCTTTCCTAATTTGATCTAGTAAAAAATTAGGTGGCGACTCATAATAGGTTCTAGTGAGCTAGCTTAGGTTTTAATAATTAATGTAATATGGCATAGTTATTAAACTTAGGTTAAAAGTGGACCTAAAACCCGGTTAGATCCTAATCAACTTTAATCAACATAGGGTAGGGTTTAAAAATCGAGGCTCACACCTGGTCTTGTCTTGTTATCTTGTTCATTAATGAGCAAGACTTTGTCGTGAGCTAGATGCTTGTGTGGATGCATGAGTGTGCATGAGTTTGTTGGCACACTTGATGTTTTTTGTCTTTCTACTACGTCTGATGCATGAGAGATATGGTTGTGTAGTATCTGACATCTTGTGTGTACTAGAAGTTCTATCGGAGCTCTCCTGACTGGTGCCCAATTGGTTGGGAACATGTCATGAACAGAGTGTGCTTGCAACCTTGTGTGCTAGGCCACTCCTCTACCTGTTTATCTGAATTCAAAGCTCAACAAACATATTAGATAAACAACTCAAGTTTGCTATCATCAAAACTAAAGGATCTTGACTTAATAGACAGTCCTACAAATATTTGTAAAAGCAATCAAACGAAAGGGAAAATGATGACCATTGTGATTCCCCCAACATTATGCCCTCAATTGAATGGATGGAGTGTTGGGAATATTCTTGGCGCTTAAGTTTTGGCTTTCAAGTCTTATGAACGGTGTGGCTTGGCCAGCAACTATTCTTGGTATCCAAATTGCGGAATTATAAATTACAACATGTTGGAAAACTTTTGCGCACATTCCTTGGAATTTTGTAGTCAGTTGTACCCAAACTCGGTCTGTTTGCAAATGATTTTAAAATATCTCAATGTTATCTTTTACAACTTCATTTGTCTTATCCGGAATTTACGTTAATTAGGGAGACTCCTTCTGGCTGGGGCACTTCTTCTAGTTTCAGACCTACTCCTTCTGGAATGCGGCCATTCTTCTAGTTCCATACTCTTTTCTTAGACTGACTTTTTCTGATACCATTATCATCAAACCCAAGGGTTCCAACAAACAATCAACACAAAAATAATAAGCGGAGAGGCACAAATAGTCAAACCTCAAGAGGTGGTTATCAAGGTCATGCATCTGGGTAATTTTTCTCTGGTCAACAAAATTTTTGTCCTCAGTGTCAAATATGTATGAAAAAGGAACATGATGTCTGTTATACCCAAAATTTTGACCCCCTGGTTAAGGTCTATGAGGTTGTGAGAGCCATCTCCATCAAACAGTAAGAGACTCCGGCCCGATCGGCGTGTTCCAGGGCCTGAGGAGCAGTTTCGTCATTGTCAGGGGCGTTTTCGTAATTTTTAAGGCTTCTGAGTTCTCCTATAGGCTTTCTCTCTCCTCCAAAGGGTGCCCAAATCAGCTCGAAATGCTTTGATATTTTAACCCATGATAGAGGATGACATTTTAAGCATAATGGCGTTGGAATTTTGATTTTTCGAATTTCCAATAATTTTCTAGCAATTTCTGACTGAATCTGACGAGAAATTCAATTTAAAAAGCTCCAGCATTTAAAAAATTCGTTCCACCTCAGAAAATTCATAATATCCATTCTTGACATGTGGTTAAAATTTCATAGCAAAATTCCTTTGGGAAGTTACTTAGTTAAAATATCGAAAAATCTTACTTTTACTAGATTTTCTTTATCTTTAAGAAAGTCTATATAAGGGGATAGGTTTTTGGATAAAAGAACCTCACATACTCAAGAACCCTAGAGAGTCAGAAAAGGCAGCCTCCTCTCTCTCTCTCACGTTTTCCAACACCCGGCCACCCAAATCATACCGAAAATCCCCCGAAATCACCATCTAAACACGTTTTCCAATTCCCAAAGCACCAATAATCATCAAAACCCCACAAAAACACCTCCAAAACGTGAAGAACAGCAAGAACAACCAACAACCAGAAGCTTGGGTCGAAATCCTCTCGGGTCTGCCATCAACGGAGCACTCGACGAATCCCGGTGTGAAGAAACGTTGTGAATCCGAAGGTAAAACAGGTAGAAACTCCACTTCCCTAATTCACCACGGTATTATCTGTCTTGCCTCAAAATTTGGGCTCAAACTAACCTTCGTACGCTTCTGTATTGCTGTTTATTCAAGCTTCTGTCCAATAACTTGTTTGCTAAGTTTCGTGCTTAATTCGAATTCAAATTGAAAACTTTCAATCACTAACGTCTTGTACATCTTCAGGCTACACACCCATAAAATTTGAGCCAAAACACCTCGGGAACCTCAAACCCCTCCGTGGGTGTCCGCACCCGGACCTATGTCCGGGACCCGGACTCGTGTCCGTAGCCGGACACCCACGGACGGCGGCGGGATTTTAAAAATTCAAAATTTAGGTTTTTCTAATATGTCCGGGCCCACGGACAGCCTGTCCGTGGCCCCGGACTTTGCAATTTTTGTTTTCCTTTAATTTCGACTTTCTGTTATTTAGGTTAACTGGGGTCCGTGGTTCGGACATGGTCCGTGGCTACGGACGTAAAAAATTTGACCTAATTCTGCCTCCGAAACCCTAGTTTAGGTAGCTTTTAATTTCACTTTAATTTTCTGTCAAAAAATGCTAAAACACAAAAAAAACAGAAGCGCGCACTTAGGTTAAAACGACTCGTAATAAGCCGTAATAAACTAAGTAGAGGAAAAACGACCTAGGAGGGTAATGAAAGTAATTGAACCCTAATTAAGTCGAATATCAAGCCCCCGAACCCGAACTCTCCTTTCCTAATTTGATCTAGGTTAAAATTAGGTGGCGACTCATAATAGGTTCCAGTGAGCTAGCTTAGGTTTTAATAATTATTGTTATGACATAGTTATTAATCTTAGGTATAAGTGGACCTAAAACCCGATTAGATCCTAATCAACTTTCCAACATAGGATAGGGTTTAAAATCGAGGCTCACAGACTGGCGACTCTGCTGGGGAAATTCTTAATTTTAACTTGTTTAATTTAAGAAAGAGGGCTTAACTTGAAAATGTTTATTTATGGTTTTTATTACATTGTTTGTTTATCTTTGTGCGCACTTTAATTCCTGCACCTTTGCATCATATGAGAGCGAGGGTCCACGCAAACCGATTTCACCCTGGGACCCGTTTGAGGGTCCCCTGTCAGGGACTCACACCTTTTAGGTGATGTGAATAAGCGGGGGAAAAGAGGAGGGTGTCGTCTAACCACACCCCCTTAATACCTGGGCCTTAGCCCCAAGCGTTTTCCTGGCGGTGCCCTTACCTAGCCCATTGTTTGGTCAGTCAAAGACCCGACCGTAGACGCACACCTTCAGGTGATGTGAAAAGAGTGGGGAAGCCCAAAGAGAATAGCGTGCAAGCCCTATTCCTTTGTGGCGACCTGGGCCCGCGCCCCAAGCACCTCTCCGGATCGATCCATACCCGGTTTGATTCAAACGTCTAGTAAGGACATGTTGAATTTGTGTGGGCCTTGTTTGCTTGTATGATCGGCCCACTACCCAGCCTAGAGATTGGTAGGAACTTCTCCTGCATCAACCTAGCCCAGCACGAATTGGCAGCTCTATTTGTTTGCGGCCCAGAGGCCTGTTTGGTTTAGCATGTGAGTCGTTCGAGCTTCGGCCCAAAAGTCTAGACTTAGGTGATTTCTCTTCTGGCCCAATTTGAATTATCCAATTAGTTCTAGGCCCATAAAAAAGAAATCCACCTGAACTTGAAATAACTCACAAGCCCTGAAAATAAAATCTTTTTCGGCTTAGCAACCATCTTCTCTGGCCCAAAGAAAGTTAGGCCCATTTGTGATTTAGGGATCGTTCCAGCCCATGTTCTTTATTTCAGGCCCAAACACATTTCGGCCCAAGGGCTCATTCTAGTCTAGGAAAACTCTTCACTCGGGCTCTGACCCAAAATCCTAGATCTAGGTGCCATCTTTTAGGCCCAACCAAAACCACTCGGCCCAAATTCCAGTTCATATATAGAGCAATCAGTCCGGCCCAAGTACCACACTCATGACTCATTTCATCTAGGCCCATAGACCAATTCATAGTTTTGGCCCATGAGCTTCTCTCTCAATCCAGAATTTCAGCCCATAAAACATTTGAATCCAAGATAGTTTGCATAATTCATTCATTCCAGTTTCCGGCTTCAAGGCCCAACAAGAACATCAAACGAATCTTAGACCTCAGGGCTCAGTGGCCCATTCACGGTCCATGTGACTTCCTTCATCTTGTTTGCTCAATTTCTGGACTAAGGGATTCAGGCCTATATGTCCGTTCTAGTCTAGGAATCACTTTAATCTGTGCACTTCACTCTCAGTTTGGAGAAGACTCAGGCCCAGTTACTTCCTACATAACCCATAGGCATTCCTAGTTCAAACATTTTACAGGGCCCACTCGAAGTTTGGAAGGAAGACAATCATGGTCAATGGCATCCCGATGGTCAACCGCTTGGGTCTTCAGCGCGTCGGCATCAGACAGTTCAACATCACTATTTTATAAGTTTTCTCGATTTAGCAGTTTTCTTTTCTCAGCCATTCTTCCAACTTTTATGGTGGCTAGCTTCCTTTATCATTTTAGGTAGTTTTCTTAAGATTACAATTTTTGATGTTGTCTTTCCATTTATGAATTAGAGCATAGTTCCATTTTCATAATTTTTGTGCATTTAAGAACACCAAAAAATGAATAAGTCATCACGTCATTTCACCCACATCCACTACCTTGATCACATACATCCCATGTGTCTCACCACACTCCCCTCTCCACATGAAACTCATTCTTGCGCAGGGAATATCTCACCACCTTGTCGGCTTCCACCACTTGCCACCTCCAACAAATAACCTGGGTATTCAAAAGGCTTGTCAAAAAAAAACCCCACAATAATACTGGGGGCAATCTGAGTTAAGGGTCGATAATGTTTATTTCATTGGTTTAAAGCGCGTGAACAAGTCTCTGAGTGAACATTTCGCGAGAGTGCCTTGAGCGGTAAAACCATGAGTGAAAAGCATGTCATTTTTACGTGACTCTAGAGAGATCATTCAAAGGTAAGGTAAACGGCATAACTCCGACCGAAGGAGACACTTTGTAAATTTACGCTTAAACCTGTGAAAAGTAACAAAGAACGGATACACAACTATTAGGGATGACGAAGCACCTAGGTACAACACCACACAGCCAAAAGCTTGTGAACCCTGACATTACACCCTAGGTACCCCCGCTGAGCTTTTCGTATACGTTCCCCTTTTACAACACTACAAACAAGCCAGCCAATGATGAATAACCGACCCGGTGACCAAGGAAGCAAGGAGCCCGACTTTTGGACGACAACTTCATAAGTCCAAGGAAGCAAAACCGCTACCAGCATGACGAAATGATCCGCAAATGGTCCCGAAGTGACACAGGATCCAAATGAGCTAACATAAAAAAAAAGCTCTCAAAGTTCAAAACCGGGAAACACAAGAACCCCGAAGGAAAGGAGATTCAAAGAAAGGCAAACCTGAAAAGCCTCGAAGAAATCCAAAATTGGAAGAAAGAGGAAAGGTGCAAGAAACAACCCAAAGTTCCAAGTCCCAAGTTCATAAGCTAAGTCATCATGAAATAGCCAAACGACTTCAAGGCAAAGAAGACAAGTCCAAGGGACGGTGCAAGTTGCAGCTTTGGTCATCTTTAAAGCTCCACATATCCTAAACATTCCTCCATTATCCTAGTCATTCATCACACCCCATAGCCACGTTATAAGCTCAAAAGACTTCTGACTTAGTAGTTGTGTATCTAATCACGTGAAAGTAACAGGTTGAACGCGTAAATCTAACAAATGTCAAATTCAATGGTTGAGAAGTTGTGACCGTAAGTGAGAAACGAGTGCAAACACCAAACACGTCGAGCGTAGGTTAGGAAGCACCACATCAAAGCATAAGCCTCGACCCTGTGAGGATGAGACTTGTTCGCGCGTTTAATCAAAGAAAATACTGGGGGCAATTGATCGTTCCGATCAATTGCCATGAGCTCTAACTCAGATCGTCCTAAGGAACAATACTGGGGCAATTGTTGGTTCCAACAATTGCCATGACAACACCAACGAAACCCAAAGCTTGAGCACCACAAGCACCATCACGTAGGCCCACATAAGCCCTTACCCTCACATCATACCACACATGCCCACATAAGCCTTAACCTCCACACAAACACTCTCAGGCCCGCCACTGGTCTTACCTCCACACAAACACTCTCAGGCCCGCCACTGGTCTTACCTCCACAAAACATCGGCTCATCTTAATCCAAATCACCATCCAAAATCACACCCCAACCCTAGGCTTGTCATAAATCCTGAACACCAGCAAAAGCTTTCAGCACCACAATGAACACCACACATTTCCATTAGTATTGTGTTCATCCTCTGAGAAACAAGTTGCAGATCTGGAACTCTTAGTCAGGAAATGATTATTTTGCTTTCCTTTCTTAACAGTGTTTTTCTCAAGCATTGCCATGATTGGCACATTTTCAGCTATTCCTTGCTTTGTGCAAATTTTCGGTTTTCGCAAGTACTTCAATTTCACTTTGCAATACTCGGGTAAACCTTATCGTTTTCATGTTTGGAACCTTAACAATTGGATCACAATGACAATCATTTGCATAAAACGTGTTTTGCATCCTCACATCATCAAGCATACCGCATTTGCCTGGTCAAGTTTAGATGGATCTCGGTCTCCATAAGCAACCGAGTAGATTGGGTCTCGGTCCCCATAAGCAACCGAGTAGAATGGATCTCAGTCTCCATAAGCAACTGAGTTAGATGGATCTCGGTCTCCATAAGCAACCGAGTAGATTGGATCTCGGTCTCCATAAGCAACCGAGTAGATTGGGTCTCGGTCTCCATAAGCAACCGAGTAGAATGGATCTCAGTCTCCATAAGCAACTGAGTTAGATGGATCTCGGTCTCCATAAGCAACCGAGTAGATTGGATCTCGGTCTCCATAAGCAACCGAGTAGATTGGGTCTCGGTCTCCATAAGCAACCGAGTAGAATGGATCTCAGTCTCCATAAGCAACTGAGTTAGATGGATCTCGGTCTCCATAAGCAACCGAGTAGATTGGGTCTTGGTCCCCATAAGCAACCGAGTAGAATGGATCTCAGTCTCCATAAGCACTGAGTTAGATGGATCTCGGTCTCCATAAGCACCGAGTAGATTGGGTCTCGGTCTCCACAAGCAACCGAGTAGAATGGATCTCAGTCTCCATAAGCAACTGAGTTAGATGGATCTCAGTCTCCATAAGCAACTGAGTTAAGATGGGTCTCATCCCCAAACCTTAGGCACACATAAGACCTACCCTACATCCAATCCTTTCAGGCACCCATAAGGCCTACCCTACAGGCACCCATAAGACCTCCCTTATTCATTCACTTTAGGCTTGACATAAGTCCTAGATCCAACCTTTAGGCTTGTCGTAAGACCTAGTTGCATTCCCTTAGGCTCGTCATAAGACCTAGATCCGTCCTTTAGGCTCGCCATAAGACCTAGAACCATTTTTAGGCTCGCCATAAGACCTAGTTGCATTCCCTTAGGCTCGTCATAGACCTAGATCCGTCCTTTAGGCTCGTCATAAGACCTAGTTGCATTCCCTTAGGCTCGTCATAAGACCTAGATCTGTCCTTTAGGCTCGCCATAAGACCTAGAACCATTTTTAGGCTCGCCATAAGACCTAGTTGCATTCCCTTAGGCTCGTCATAAGACCTAGATCCGTCCTTTAGGCTCGTCATAAGACCTAGTTGCATTCCCTTAGGCTCGTCATAACTAGATCCGTCCTTTAGGCTCGTCATAAGACCTAGAACCATTTTTAGGCTCGCCATAAGACCTAGATCCTTCCTTTAGGCTCGTCGTAAGACCTAGTTGCATTCCCTTAGGCTCGTAGTAAGACCTAGCGTTACCCTTTAGCTTACCCGCTCTTATCAAACACATTGCATTCATCACATTCATATAGGCTTGTCATAAGACCTAGTTGCATTATCCAGGCACGTCACAAGACCTGGCGACAGAAAAGTTGGCGAGGTGATGGCAATAAATCCTCCTTTTGCGATGTCAACTTATTTTCGGGATCAACGAATGGTGGGCGAAGGCAATAAGTCCCAAGGTTTTTACCAGGAGTTATCCCTGCACACCGGCTTGGGGGGCGATGGCAATAAGTCCACATTGGGTCCAGCCAGGAGCATTAGCACGGGTTTCGGTCCCCCTGAAGCATCCAAGCATCATCAGCATCATCAACACCATCGGCATTATCATCAGCATCAACATCATTTGCATCATTAGCATTCAGCATTCTTGCATTTGCATCCAGTTTTCACATTCTAGGTAGTCAACGCCTTAGAATAGCTTGACATCATTTTCATCACTTTAGGTGGTCAGCGCCTTAGAAGCTCGACAACATATCATCATTTCAGGTAGTCAACGCCTTAGAATAGCTTGACATCATTTTCATCACTTTAGGTAGTCAGCGCCTTAGAATAGCTCGACAGCATATCATCATTTTAGGTAGTCAACGCCTTAGAATAGCTTGACATCGTATCATCCTTATAGGTAGTCGGCACCTTAGAATAGTCTGACATTACCTCATTATTACCTTTAGGTAGTCAGCGCCTTAGAAAAGCTCGACAATGCTTTGTAGCTTAGGTAGTCAGCGCCTCCGAATTGCTGGGCATCGTTAACCCGGTTTCACACAACATGGAGGATTCTGTGGAGTCCAAAATTTTGGGGCACCACTCAAGCATCAACCAGACTTTTCACATTCGTTACAAAGTCCAGTTGACGGGGGGCAATCTGTTATACCCAAATTTTGACCCCTGGTTAAGGTCTACGAGGTTGTGAGAGCCATCTCCATCAAACAGTAAGAGACTCCGGCCCGATCGGCTGTTCCAGGGCCTGAGGAGCAGTTTCGTCATGTCAGGGGCGTTTTCGTAATTTTTAAGGCTTCTGAGTTCTCCTATAGGCTTTCTCTCTCCTCCAGGGTGCCCAAATCAGCTCGAAATGCTTTGATATTTTAACCCATGATAGAGGATGACATTTAAGCATAATGGCGTTGGAATTTTGATTTTTCGAATTTCCATAATTTTCTAGCAATTTCTGACTGAATCTGACGAGAAATTCAATTTAAAAATGCTCCAGCATTTAAAAAATTCGTTTCCACCTCAGAAAATTCATAATATCCATTCTTGACATGTGGTTAAAATTTCATAGCAAATTCCTTTGGGAAGTTACTTAGTTAAAATATCGAAAAATCTTACTTTTACTAGATTTTCTTTATCTTTAAGAAAGTCTATATAAAGGGATAGGTTTTTGGATAAAAGGAGAACCTCACATACTCAAGAACCCTAGAGAGTCAGAAAAGGCAGCCTCCTCTCTCTCTCTCTCACGTTTCCCAACACCCGGCCACCCAAATCATACCGAAAATCCCCTGAAATCATCATCTAAACACGTTTTCCAATTCCCAAAGCACCAATAATCATCAAAACCCCACAAAACACCACCAAAACGTGAAGAACAGCAAGAACAACCAACAACCAGAAGCTTGGTTCGAAGTCCTTTCGGGTCTACCATCAACGGAGCACCCGACGAATCCCGGTGTGAAGAAACGTTGTGAATCCGAAGGTAAAACAGGTAGAACTCAGCTTCCCTAATTCTCCACGGTATTATCTGTCTTGCCTCGAAATTTGAGCTCAAACTAACCTTCGTGGGCTTCTGTATTGCTGTTTGTTTAAGCCTCTGTCGATAACTTGTTTGCTAAGTTTGTGCTTAATTCGAATTCAAATTGAAAACTTTCAATTACTAACGTTTGTACATCTTTCAGGCTACACACCCATAAAATTTGAGCTCAAAACACCCTCGGGAACCTTCTGAAAACCCCTGTCCGTGGGTAGTCCGTGACCTCGGACCTATGGTCCGGGACCTCGGACGCGTTGTCCGAGACCACGGACACCCACGGACGGCGGCGGGATTTTAAAAATTCAAAATTTAGGTTTTCTAATGATGTCCGGGCCCACGGACAGCCTGTCCGTGGCCCCGGACTTTGCAAATCTTTGTTTTCCTTAATTTCGACTTTTCTGTGTATTTAGGTTAACTGGGGTCCGTGGTTTCGGACAATAGGTCCGTGGCTACGGACGGAAATGAAATTTGACCTAATTCTGCCTCCGAAACCCTAGTTTAGTTAGCTTTCAATTTCACTTTAATTTTCTGTCAAAAAATGCTAAAAACACAAAAAAAACAGAAGCTCGCGCACTTAGGTTAAAACGACTCGTAATAAGCCGTAAATAAACTAAGTAGAGGAAAAACGACTTCTGAGGGTAATGAAAGTAATTGAACCCTAATTAAGTCGAATATCAAGCCCCCGAACCCGAACTCTCCTTTCCTAATTTGATCTAGGTTAAAATTAGGTGGCGACTCATAATAGGTTCCAGTGAGCTAGCTTAGGTTTTAATAATTATTGTTATATGACATAGTTATTAATCTTAGGTTATAAGTGGACCTAAAACCCGGTTAGATCCTCATCAGCTTTAATCAACATAGGATAGGGTTTAAAATCGAGGCTCACAATGCCAGACATTTCTGTCACCGATTTAATCACTCGTTCAAACACCCTCCCCTCAACTTTTACAACCTACACTACTATTTACACCCCTTTTGCATCGCTTAAGAGTGGCTTCCAGATACAACCGCCTCACACCACTCTTAGTAATAGATTATGATGACTATTAAAGGTAGAAGAACTTGAAAAATACAATAGGAATGACTATAATTAGTCATGGCTAATAGTTTTTAAGAGAAACAAGTTAATAAAGTATATGTGAATAGTTAATTTGTTTACAACAAATTACATCCCCCCCCATGAGGTTTAGGCTAATTACATAGCCACCCATGTGGTTTACAAATTTAAATTACCCACCCATGACCTTCTATCCATTTTGCATCCATCAATAATTACCCCTTTCCCGTTAGTAATGGCCTCATGGCCTTATGTGATGTCAAACTTTTTCACATGGAGTACTGGGAAATGGCACTTGACTCTCGATTTTTTCTTTCTACACTCGACTCTATCTTCACTCATATTACTCTCGATCTTCCTCACAACCACAATATCTTTTGTTCTTCCCCATTTCTCCTTTTTATATATGCTCCATTGTTATTCTCCAATCCAACTTTTGCTATCATCGCTCTACTACCGTCTTCTTGAGTGAGTTCCTCCAGTGCTCTTTGAAACTCGACCCGATTTGATTTCTTTGCTGCTTGATGTGTTTTTCACTTTGAAACTCAGCAATCTAGTACGCCTTTGTGATTTTTGACTTCAAACCTTAACTCGATTCGAGTTCCTCCTGTTTCTAGAGTTTACTCGTCGCTTTGTCAATGGATATATGAATACGATATCTCACATTATGGTAATGTTGAAGTTTATTATGAATACTCTTTCTCACATAATGCTCCTATTTATGATTGCTTGGGTTGATTCTGAACCCTAACCTTCTATTCGTACGTTGTTAAGTCAAGTTCCTTATAGTTTTGATGATAACAAACTATCCTTGTGGTTGAATGTGTTTGTTAAGTGCTTTCAACAATAAGTAGTATCAAGAACGCTTGGTGACAAGCGTATTCTACCATTCAGCCGTGTTCAACTGTCAGGCACCAATCAACGATCACTAGGACATACTCTAAAGATGACTCGCCATGAGGACTCACTGTAACAATAATGGAACCAATGTAGAAAGTCATATACACTTTCTAGCAGAGCCTTTAGAGAACAATGAATTAGACACATGGGAGACAAGAGGAGAAGAAGACATAAATGTGGTAGAAAATGTAGTTGTCACTTTTTATTTTTTAGCATTTTTCTTTAGCTGAAGCCCCTTGTCTATGGTCCCAACTTCTGGCGTAGGTAGTGGTTAAGCCACTTAAGAAGCTTGGACTTTAGAATACTTATTTATCAGTTTTGGAGTCCACAAATGAGAATAGATCAACATCTCTTATAAGTAGGATCTGGTTTCATTTGAAGCTATGTGTTGAAATATGCTGAAACCACGAGATTGTAAAAAAGAGCATAAGTTGTATTGAGCTTATTATTCTAAGATTTTTAGTTTTCAGAGAGTCAGTGAGATCTTGTAATAGAGTGGGTGTGTAAGTGAGTGGGTTATGTCATCAACACTTATAAGGTTTTAAGGGTAGCTAGGAACAGTTGGGGAGCAGTCGCAGACTACTGAGAGACTGTAGATCGGAAGAGTCCGATCAGGGGGCTTGGGGAAGTTCTTAACTGTCCCAAGTCCATAGGTACGACGAGAGAGAGATTGAGTAAATTTCTAGTGTGTAATTCTTAATTGAGTAAGAAAGAATCTAGTTTAGAGTACTTACTATCTTCTATGGTCCTTATTCTGTCTACATGTCTTACGACACCTGTGCGACACGTCAACGACCACTTGGGGATGTGTATTGGGATATAAGGGGACAACAAATGGTATCAGAGCAATGACTCTTCAGATAAGCTAACTAATTCGACGTGGATCCATGGCATACTCCAACATGCTAGCATCAAAGGAAGGCGCAACACCAAACAGATCACCTCTTTTCAATGGTGAGAACTACACCTACTAGAAAAACAAGGTGGAATTCCACATCAAGTCAGAGGATCTGAGAATCTGAAGGGAGATAAGCGTTGGAGAGTAAACCTTCAGGGATGGTCAAGGAAATCTCATCTCAGTTGATGTGCTCATAGACAACCAAGTGAAGAAGCTGGTCTTCAATGCTAGAGCGGTCAAGCTCCTACATTGTGCCCTGTTGCTGGAGCAATACTCTAAGATTTCCTCACTCAAGATAGTGAAGGAAATCTGGGAGACTCTTGAGATAACATATGAAGGGAATGTGGAGATTACGATGATCCGTATTGAGTTTCTCCTTACTCACTAGGAGATTTTCAAGACGGATGAGAAAGAGACCATATCCGAGATGCATACTCAGTTCACCAAGATCACGAACAAAATGTTGGTTTTGGGAAGAGCTATCTTCAACGACAATCAGATCAAGGAGTTCCTGAGATCACTTCCATCTTCCTTCGACATCAAGGTGAACACCATGCAGGAGATCCATGTATCCAAGATGTTGGTTGCTGACATGTTGGGGTCCCGTATGGCATTTGAGCTGAAGCTCCAGCACAAAAATGCTGATACGGTCAAGAAAGAAAAAGAGAAGGGACTTGCCTTGCAAGTAGCTAAGGAAAGTGATTTAGGATAAGATCTATATAAGGAAAAGATGGTAATATACGCCAAGAGGCACTTCAAGAAAAAGCTGAAGAAGAAGTACGACGCTCGAAAGCTGGATGACAGGAGAAAAGGTTGAAATGACAAGTGTTTTGATTGTTCCAAGCGTGGACACCACATCAAAAGCTGTCCACAATGGCCGCGAGACGTTAGCTACCGGTCAAAGAGGTAGAAGAAGGAGGCCCATGTAGCTGTTTGAGGAGAGAATTACATCAGTGATTACGGTCAGGACTCCGACATCCAACAGTTCGGAGATAAGAAAAAACATCTATGCATAGAAGAAGATTGTAAAGACAAGGATCATGACAATCTGTATCTGGTCATGAATGGGGAGACCTCCGAGGAGCAATTCGAGGATGATGAAGAACAAGAAAAGGTAAATGTAGGAGGTCCATTGAAGCATATGAAAACTTTGCTAAATGTAGGAGGTCCATTGAAGTACTCTTAGAAT
This sequence comes from Limonium bicolor, assembly GCA_023374045.1. Taxonomy (NCBI): domain Eukaryota; kingdom Viridiplantae; phylum Streptophyta; class Magnoliopsida; order Caryophyllales; family Plumbaginaceae; genus Limonium; species Limonium bicolor. The sequence goes on along the minus strand of CM041779.1, from coordinate 186,810,580 downwards.
TTCAGATCTTTTATTAAGCTTGGGTTCCGTTCAAGGACAATCATACGAGCTTGGATACCCTAAAGCAACTTCATGGCCTCTTTCTTGGCCCTACATCACTTCATGTAGTTCACAAGGACTCTAAACTTTGTTTGTATAAAGTGTTGTATTGTGTTGCAAAAAAGTAATGAAACTATCTTGCTAACTAATGGGCAGTGAACCCATTTGTTGTAGCTCAACAAGGTTGTATCCATAGGGACTTCGTAACTATCTAATCAATTATAAGTTTAGTGTTTGTGCAGGGACTTCGTAACTATCTAATCAATTATAAGTTTAGTGTTTGTGCAAGAATATAAAATTGTGCATAAATGTAAATTGGGGGGTTTTTGGGTTTTGGTTTGATTAATGGAAGATAAAGGAAAGCAATAAAACTAAGCTAACTAAACTAGGATAGATGTAGCCCGGGATGGATATTTGCAATCATAACCCCCTTACTACCAATTGTCGATTCTTGAACTTACTACTAAACAATGGGAATTTAACTAATAGCCAGATCTTGGTCTATTAATTCTAATCAATTTAGTTGGAACTCAAATGCTAGCTAGTTCTAATATCCAATTTAATTGGAAGCATTAAGCTTAAATCCACCCTAAGTTGCAATGAAAACCTCATCTAAAAAACCTTTGAAAATCGGCTAACATTGATTTAGTCCCCAACGATATAGATTTCTACTTTCGAAAACCCGTCCATAGAAATCCACACTAATGCTAAAGTGATCGGCAATATCAAACCAATCAATTTAATAAAATGACAATCAATTAGAGCAAAATCCTAAGCAAATCCCTTAATTAACAATGATAAGCTTAGAGGACATAATCACTCAATAATCATCTTCAATTAAGAGCAAGAGCTAAAATAAAGCATAAACATAAGTTCAAGATTCAACAATGGAGTTTTAGGGGTTTCGGGGAACAATCCCCATCTGATAAGTGGGGAATTTATCTATATTTAGATGCTTCATTGTTTATTAAGTTAAGCTTTAATGTTACATATTTTTCCACGTAAGTGCTTAATTATATTAAATGTTTAATATTATTCCTCACATTTGATTTTACACTTAAACAAGTAAAAATACTAAAGAAAAAGGTCTAAAAACACATATTAAGATAATCGGGGCCAAACAAAAACAAGAATGCTCATTCTGGTACATTTTTGGGGTGGTCCGAGATATATAAACCCGGACCAACCCCATAGCTGACTTATTGCCTATTTTCAGAGGTGATTAGGGTGTTTATACAACGAAACATTCCCAGAGACTATAATGTAGCTCGCGTATTGAAAGAGGAGAAAAGACGGCGATTACTTCTTAGTGGGCTGATTTTGGATCGGCCACAATTCTTGGACTCATCATGATATAATCATTGAGATGCATGATTATTACTAACATTGCATGCACGTGGGGCTGTTTTTGACTCACTTTTGTGAGATATAGCCATTCACGTAGCCAACAAGATGGGCTTCACCGATTTTCTTTTAGGCTAACATTGTCGACCCATGAAGAGGAATGACAACCACATGCACATTGGACGGCTATAACATGCACACACGAGGAAGTCTCACGTACATAGGCGCAGACAGACCTGGGCCGACAAATAGAGGCGCAGATACTCTCGGGCTGTTTTCTGCTGGGCCGATAAAGAGTACAGGGGAGGCGCAGACATCTCTGACCAGAGGCGCAAACATAAGAAGAGGGCTGCTATATTAGAAAAAAAATTGAGGACGGAAATATACACGCGAACGAGGGAGTACGGGAGATTAATTTTGGGAACCTTAGCCGTAAAAACAAGTTAGACGGAGGGAGACGTCTGACAGTTTTGACGGACCGAAGTACTCCCTCCGTCCTGAATTGACCGTCCTGTTTACTATTTGGACATGTCGTTTGACTTTAATTTTTAACATGTAAGATAAATTAATTTTGAAAATTTAAATTTTGTATATGATTCCTTACATGATAAACTATATGTTACAAAATTTAGTTTTATAAAATTATTTTATCTTATATGTTTAATATTGAAGTGGAAAAACGTGCCATAAAGCAAACAGGACGGTCAATTCAGGACGGAGGGAGTAGAAGACAAAGACTGAATTTATCACCGTTCTATAATTAGATGATGTTTTCTAATCTCTTTAGCAATGTCATTATTTTTTTGTCTCTGATGTCTGAGTAGTCGTTAGAATTCTAGTTTGCTGTGGACAATTAGTTAATTGTTTCCTGAGTTATTGAATATAAATTCTACACAGATTGTAGTTTTATTCCTTGTTTATTATTGAATTCTCTTGTGATTAATTATTGCTTGACTTTATTTGGTATGAATTGCTTACAAGTGAGAACTGCGGCGTTCATTAGTCATAGGAATATTACCAGTGAGACTTGAGACTACAATTCTTGGGGATTAGTTGACTAGAAACCAGATGAATCTTGAACGCTACTAGTTAATTAGTAAATTCATAACGAGAGTTAGGATTTAAGAATTTCTAGTAAGGATCTATCTTGTGGGGGACTGGATTTAGATTGATTTAGATTTGAGGTTGCAATCTAGAATTTAGAAAACACTAAGGAAGGGAATTAATAAACTAGGAAGAAGTTGTAAACCAGGATTCACCCTTTCTAGAATTGTTTAGAAAATCATCTTTTTATTGTTTTTATTTCGATTATTTGTTTAGTCTCTGCAAACCAACCCCCAATCATTATTGTTATTTTTTCTTAGTTTATTAGTTAGTTAGATTATGGACTCAAACTAGACACAATCTCCTTTGGTTCGATAACCTAGAGAATACTACCTAGGAAAACTTGCTACGACAGACCAGTACACTTGCTGATATATGTTTTAACCCGTACAAGTTTTTGGCGCCGTTGCCAGGGAGGCACGATTATTTAGTTTAGTCTTTATTCTATTTTTCTTTTTATTTATTTTATTTTGTTTTTTTATTTTTACTTTATTTTTGTTTTGTTTCATTTTTTTAATTATTATTATTTTGTTTGATAACTAATTTGGTTTGTTTGATTGTTTTTATTTTTATAGTTATTTTAGTTTTTAGATTAGTTTATTTATTGTTCCGTTTAATTTTGTTCATATTTATTTTATTTGTGTTTGCTTTCTTTAGTTCGATTTTATTTTATTTTAGTTTTTCTTTAACTTGTTTAATTTTGTTTTGGTTCTATTTCTTTTATTTTTATTTATAGGATTTTGTTTAGTTTGATTTTATTTACCTTTTTTATCATAGTTGTTTTTTTATTTATTTTATTTTTATCTACATATTTTTATTTTCTTCTTTTTGTATATAATTTATTTTTCCTTTTTCTTTTGAGGTACTTTGATCTAATGGCTGGCTATTACAATCAGCCAGAAGGTTGACCTGGATATAACAACCAATGGGTTGTATATGAAAGGTGTGGAGGAAACCACGAGCTTACTTACTGTCCGTTCTCTTCTAGATTGGAGGATTCTATGAGAGATTTTATATCGTGTTGCCCTCTTCGAGGACGGGTATGCCAGACACGTGGAGGGGGACCATGAGAGGTCTCGTTGTACTGTTAACTCTTCCAGTTTGGAGGACGTCATGTGAGATTACTTATTGGATTGCAAAGCAAGTCCTGCTAAGAATAAGGCCCTCATGATGAGCTTGGACGCCTTGGGAGCTTGAATAGTCCACCAGCTTATATGTGAAACGGAATCTGAAGTCGAACAACCAACTGTAGTAGCTGAGTGGAGTGGTACATAGCTTGATCATTCGATCCCTGAAGTTGCAGACATACCTGAGGTGGAGATCATGGAAAGGCCAGAGCTAGAGAATGAACAAGTTAGTTAAAATACCTCAAAACTTGATATATTGTTTAAACATTAAACTATGGTATAGTAAGGCTAAAAATTACCTGAGAAACATTAGTGAACAATTTAAACCATAGTAAAAACACAATAAAGCACTAAGACACAGTTTGAGCAAAAACATGCTCTAAGCTTGGACCAAACTTGGTTAGGACCCAAAGAGCCTACCAAGACTTTATATCATTCAATTATGATCTAATAAGGCTAATTAATTCCTTAGGAAACTTTGGTAGACAATTAAACCAAACAAAACACAAATAAATACCTTAAAGCCAATATGGGCGAGAATGTGCTCTAAGCTTGGGATAAGTTTGGTTAAGTCCTAATAAACTTACCAAGACCTTATTTATATGTTAATGAACATATTAAATCAATTACTAAAGAAAACCAAGCTTGAAAACAAGCTAAAACACATAATGTGCTTCAAGGAGCCTTAAAGCACATTTTTGAAAAATTGTCTTATAAATGGGTTTTGAGTGGCTAAATTTCCATCATTACTCTTTAATCAACATGTGTACTACTTAGTATCACATTAGGAAGTCTAAAACAATGGAAAATAAAAAAATTCACAAATATGTGCCTTAATTAGTGAATAGTACTCTAATTAGTTAAATGGTCAACAAAGACCATAAATATCCTTATGATGGAAGGGGGCACGGTTTTTAGAGTGTGAGTCATCACACTTGGCTAGCAACTAAAGAAAAGAAAAAGAAAAGTAAGTTAAAGTTACTATTTACCTTTTATAACATAAATATCTTAACTAAAGGCTTACCTCTCATCTCCTCTCCTTATTTCCTTCACTCACCACCGTATTCATCTTCATCCTCCCTTCTCAATCTCGTTTTTCTACAGCAAGTATCCCTTCTCCATCTTTGAATGCTTGTAACTTATGACTCCATGCTCCAAAATCAATTTCAAGACTACATTTGTCTTAGTTAGAGTGAGCTCTTCATTTCCCTCTTTTCAAATCTTCAAGAACTCAATTTTGGTGCCATGGAGATTCACCATTGAAGGAGCTTGAGCTCATTATTCCATGCCTTCTCATTCTTCCTTTGTTTCAAGGTAAGGAAAATCAAAGAAAATCCAAATTCCCATCATTTTCTTTGTATAGCCGAAAATTCACCTTACAATGGTGCCTTGTCTTGCTATTTTCTTAGATTAATTCAATCTTCAAGGGACTAGGAGGAGTCCTATCTTGCCACTTAACCAAGCTCTCTTTAAAATTCCAAAGGTAATCATCAAATTTTAGTGTTTTAAGACACTTATGTAAATCTAGGGTTTAATTATGAGTTTAAGTATTAAAATTAATGCTCATTGCCCTTATACGTGTATTGGTTAGAAGATTGACAAGTGATAAAAGCTCCTAGCCGATTTTCAATCAAGAAAGAACAAGAGAAAACAAGTGAGAAAGCTTGGAAGACAAAGAGGTAAATGACCTCTCTTAATGTGGTTTTATGTACTAGAGAATTGAGCTATATTTGCTTAATAATTAACCTAAAGAGCCAATGGGAAATGAGATAGAAAACTATCCACAAGGTGGACTAAAAGGACATGGGAGCATTGTTCTGTGTATTTGCAGGTTGAAGGCATTATTATGTGGAAAATTCAGTGTTTAAGGTTTATGCAATTTAAGGGCCTAAGTGCCAAGCAATTTAAGTTTGTGCACTATATTGTGATGTAGTGTTGTCTAAAGGTTTAGTTGTGTGTAAAGAACATCTCTTGTGAAGATGGATATCTTTGGTGGTTAAAGGATGAAAAACAATATGTTTGTGTGTAAGGAATGTGTATTAAGAGATTTAGTGTTCTTGGTTGTATAATGGTGGAAAAACTATGTGTTTTGGTGTAAGGTGATACAAGAGAAGCTATGACAAAAATTTAGTTGATAAACAAAGGAAGTATAATACCTTGTGAAGGATTAAGTATGAACTTCTGGGAAAGACTTGAGGAGTTTGTGTAAAGGAAGTGATGAGGATGCAAAATGATGCTTTAGGAGTGGTTACCTTGTTGTGGAAGCACACTTTGGTTAGTGATATTGTAGGCATGATTCACCACTTAGAAATCCTAAGGAAAAATGTTATAAGTGTTAGGAATTGTTGTAAGAAATTGAGTAACAAGTTAGTGATGATTTAGGAAGGTTTAGTGCTTGTTTTAAGGTGTTTAAACATGTAGGAAACATGTGGAAAGATTATGGAATGATTGGGAAAAGATTTGGGTGAATTTGGAGTTCAAAATGAGGAGAAAAACATTTTTTAAAATGGGGTCTGCTGTGGACCGCCCCTGTGGGGTGGTCCAGCGCAGGCGAAGTAGTTTCTGTTGGGGACCGTCCCTGGGACCGCCCCAGAGGGGCGGTCCAGACCAGAGAAGAAAAAAAATGTGTTTAAGGCTTCTAATGATGGGGGATTGGATGGTGATGGTTTTAGATGATGTTTAGGCCTTGTTTGGTGACATGTAAAGGCCTTAAAATGTGTAAACAAGTGTTAGGAGGTTTGACGAGTAAATGAGTGAGTGTTTAAGGACTTTAGAAGTAAGCTTGTACATGCATTTGGAGGATGTTATGTGAAGGTTTAAGTGTGCTAAATGATGTTAAAGCATACTAGGATATGTAAGGTGAAGTTTGGAGTCAAATAAGCATTTTTAAACAAGGGTCTGAAGCAGACCGACCTTGGGGACCGGACTTGCAAGGTCGGTCGGGCTTGAATTTTGTATACGGAATATGTCTCTAGAATAGACCGACCTTGTGGACCGGACTTGCAAGGTCGGTCGGGGTAGAATTTTTAAACGGTAAAAGTGTCTGGAATGGACCGACCTTGGGACCGGACTTGGCAAGGTCGGTCGAGGTGTAAATTTTCAAACCTGGATGTCACTGGAATGGACCGACCTTGGGTAAGGTCGGTCGGTAAGGTCGGTCGACCTAAAACTTGTAAAAAAAAAACAAACAAAGTGTGGCCTAGGTAGTTAACCCTAGGGGGGTATAATAAAGGCAATCAAGGGTAAGTTTAAGCATAAAACATGTCATATAATCATGAAAAATGCTTAGTAAACCGGAAGCTAAATAAGGTAATTAACCGATGTTATTAATCATGTTTAGGAACTACGTTTTGCGGGACTCGAACGCAGCAGGGACCAAGGTATGGTTTTCTTGCAACCTGTGTCCTACCGGATTACACCGGCTTGTATGCCAATGTGTTTTCCTGAATGTTTGCCACGTTATAAGATAAAAGTATGTAATGAGTTTACAGTAATTCATATATGTGGCGTGTCTAGTTCCGATACCATTTAACCTCAAAAGTGTTAAACCTTAGCTAACTGAGTCTAGGATCACATGAGAGATTGGTATTCGGATTTAACGACCCGAACCATGGGACGTTCTAACCTTGGCTATGCGTGAGTTAATTGTGTAATGTTTGTGTGTGAATGTATGGACCTCCCTTGTGTGTTTAACCCAGTTGTAATACTGTATGGTGTATGGATGTGATAGGTTCCACAGTGGAGCCCTTAACTATGTTTATATATATATTGTGGGGGTGAGAAATCCGGTCGTTCTGGTAGCGCGTTGTTGGGGAGTGGGTATCCATCCTTGCTTTACCTTCCTCTCTGTTATGGTTGTTTTTCCTTCTTGGATTACAATCTCCCACTAGCTTACTCCAAAGCTTAACTATTCTGACTTATGATCAGTCTAGGGGGAACATGTGTTTGTGTGGTGTGTTCGGGTCACTAAATCCGATCCATCTTTAAGTTAAGTTACTCGTCCGACAATTAGGACGGTAACGAGTGTTGTATAACGAGCTTAACATGAGGGCGATATCATTCTCTAGGCTCACAAGTGAATTAACTATGTTTGGGTCGGTTCCTAAAGAGAACCGTTCAATTTATGTTATGTGTTAATGTTGTACTGCAATTCTTATTGCGATGCTATGTTGTATGTACGTTATAATGTGGAATGAGTTGTTGTGTGGAGAGTGGGGATCATGGATATGAGTCCCAGTTTATTATAAGACAATTTGGAGTATAACCCGAATAGTGGGTAAGTGTCGTCTATTAAGGAAATAGCTCCATTAAAGGAGAAACCCTCAAGGGTTAAGGAACACAATGAGTGATCTAATGAGTGTAGATGTGTTGACTGTCTGTTGAACCCCGTTGTTATGGGTATGTAATGTGTTATGTGTTTATAGTTTACATGCATGATTTAAATATAATCAACCGCATGCTTAGACGACAATTAGTTGTGCGTGGCCCGGTAGCATGCGGGCTGCGGGATTACCATACCAGCAAAGGTGCTGAGCCCCTTGGGGGCCACCCTTTCTTCCAATTCTATTTCAGGTACAAGGAGCTGGAAGCCGTTCGAGAGTAGGACGGGGTAGTCGTTTGTACATGGGTAGCCATTAAATTGTGTATGTATTGTAGGAGTAGTAAGACCGAAATTGTTATCGGCTTCAGTTTTTAAATACTCGGTACAGTTAGAATGTTTATGTATGTTGGTTGTTGTTAATGGAAAGGGATAGTAATGTATAGTTGCTCGGGAATCTAGTCCATCAGACCGAAACAATGTATATGCATTAGCCTTGTTAGCCACGTGGGTGGTTAATGGCGTGTAACACCAATGAGTTAAGTAATGTGTTGAGTTAAGTTTTCCGCTGCAGTTTGTTGTTAAGTGTGTGTTGTTAGTTGGGGTGTTACATTAGTGCAGCTACAGAGTTAGAGAATGATCTAATTTGTGAAGCTGTCGAGTCTATTCCCTTTCCACCCATACTCGAGCTAGAGAGTCTTCCAGTCAACCTCCAGCTTGCACCTTTTGACGAGCCATTACAGAAAAGTTACCTCATCAACTTCAAGGAGCCTTTGATTTCTGCTGAAGTTGATTTTCTTACTAGTTCTCCCTTTGAGCTTCCACCGGATGACAAGGATGTTTACATCCTTGAATTTGAGAAGGAAGACCAGCCACAGTGTGATCTTCACATTAAGGATCACCCACCTCAACACAACCACCTGACACATGATCAGTGGAGCTTGTACTTTCATATCTGGAGTGTTGAGGTTTTATTTCCATTTAATCGGGATCGCTTTATGAAGATATATGATGCCCACAACGCCCACCCTTTGACACCCAAGTCGACATTCATTTTCGATCTCGGTTGATCTCAGGGAGGTATGGTCTAGCCAAAGACGTTAAAGAAGGGCAGCTGGCTGGGAGGCAACCCAGCGTTATATTTTATTTTGTTAGTTTTTAATTTTAGTTTTAATATCTTTTTATAGTAATTTTTTCTGGTTTTGTTGTCTATATTTTTTAACTCCTTTTTGTAGTTTTGGTTGCTTCCGGTGTTTTTCTTTCAGATGAATTCTTCATGGTGATACTGCAACCAGGCTGCAACACTTGAGCAAAACTCAAGTGAGCGGTGGATCAGTTCTACATATGGCGACAACAAAATCTGGGGGAGTTCTAGTTTTAGTTTGATTTATTTTAATTTTAATTTTGTTAATGACTACTCTATTGTTTGTTTCCTTCGAACATAAATGTTTTTTCTGCGTGCTCAGAGTTTTTCACTCCTGCCTTCTCACACAATGAGGACATTATTAAATTTTAAGTGTGGGGTAGGGAGTGACCTTTAGTTATCACTTTAGACCACTAGTTTTTGACTGTTTTCAGGTGATGAATAATGTACTTCTCTTTGTCGTTAAATGTTGAATTTTGGGTGAAAATGTCTGTGGAAGTTTGAAATTGAGCCCGATGACAACCTTAAAAAAATTTATACTTAACAATTGTTTGATTGTATTGTTTTTCTTAAAAAATTATTATGTTTTCACTGAAATCTGATAGATTGGCTGATTGTGGAGACTAAATCCGTTTAGCTTTGGACCTTGGGAATGAAAGAGAAGAAAGGACAAAGGCAAGGTACTCCGCTAGTTTGTTTATCCTGAACCAAAAAAGGCCTGGTCTGCTCGGTTATTAAGTCTTTAAGGGTGCTTCATCAGCTAGCTTCCTAAGGCCACACGACCTGGGAAAGTTGGCCCAAAGCTGCTACAGGGGTGAAGAAAAAAGTCTGGAGCAATGGAAACGATCTCTGTATGCTTAATTTATTAAATTTTTATGAATTGCAAATTTGAAAATTTGAGTGCTTAAAAGTCAAAATGCAATGAAAATGGGATCTTTACAGGCCATGAGTATGTGACAATGAAAGGTATTGTGGAATAAGACGTTACTTCTTGCCCCTTGTCGTCCATTTGGTAATGAAATTGGTGGAAGGTCCTAAGCTAATCCATGTATGCAATTCAGTTTATTCATGCTTTTATTAAAATTATTCTTTATTCATTGTTTGTGAAAACTGACAGGTTAGAGAAGATTGATTTTTCTGATTGTCATTTAGGTAGATAATGAGAAAGATTTTTGCCTGAGTTGCGAGGCAACATTTCTATGTCTCCTAATCCATACATGATAAGTGGTGTAAATATGCATTTATAAGGTTTATAATCACCTACATTTTACTTGGGTTGTAACCTATTTTCACCACTTTATAGAGCATTTTTTTATTTTAGATGATCTTATACTTTTGATTTATTCAAATTGGTAAAAGCTCATTTGAACACAATTTTGGAGACTCGCAAGACATTGTGGCCAAGCTTTATTGTTATGAGGAGTGTGCCAAGAACAACGGATCAACTAGGGATGATTTCGATGCAGCATGATTGTTTCTGGTGGCGACCACCGAGCCGACCGCCCCACAGGGTAGGTCGAAACAAAAATTCGTCTCTGTTACAGATTGGCCTAGCCGACCGCCCCACAGGGTAGGTCGGAATGGAAATCTATCTCTGTTATGGACCGTCCCAGCCGACCGCCCCACAGGGTAGGTCGGAACGGAAATTTACCCACAATTGGTTTTAAATAAGGGAATTTGGGCACACTTCTCCATATTATTCATTTCACACTCGAGAATAGAGAAAGAAATGGCAAAAAAAGGATAAAGAAGAGGAGAAAGAAGAGAAGAAGAGAAGAAGAAAGAGCTCACCTTCACCAAAACTTCTTACCTCCATTAATGGCTTCTCTTTACTCTTTTGTTGCTTTTCTCTTCTTTATGTTTGAGTAAACTCCATTGTGCATTGGGATGGGTTTTTAACCCTAAACCCATGAACGTGCTTGTGAATTTGATTATGCTTCAATGTAGTTGTTTCTCTCTTGATATTCATTCAATGCTCTTAAATCGATCCCTTAATTGCATTTGTGGTGAACCCTTTTGTACAATTTGGTTTTGAGTTAGGGGTTGTGACCAATTAGAATGAGAACCCTTAATTTATACCCCTAGGGTTAGAAGGTATAAATTAGGGTTTTATCTAGAACTTGTGCTTAACTCTACTTAGGGAGTTTAACCCTAACAGCTTTTGAAGGTTAAAATTAACTAAGTAAGGTTTAGCCCATCTTTGGTTTAGAGGGTTATTATTCTTGTTCCAAAAAGACAACTATGGTGTAAAAGAATCAAAAGTATGTTTAAGAGGTTTAGGTGATTTCCAAAGTCCCAAAGTACTTCTCCATCCAATCCGATAAACTAGCATCTTTAGTTTATTTGTTGTTCTTTCAATTGCTTAATCAACACAATCAAGCTTGCCGTTGGCTACACTTTTATTTCAATTACTAATTACCGAGACTAGGAAGTTGGGACCAATTTCCTTGTGGATACGACACTTGTTGTACTACATCGATTAGGTGCACTTGCCTATTCCTTGCATTTATTTATATACTTTGTTATATAGTTTTTTCACAACAAGTTTTTGGCTTCGTTACCAGGGAATTTGATTCCATCAATTCCCCTAGTTTCGGTATTTTAGTTTTTTTAGTTTATTTTTGTTAATTTTTGCTTTTAATTGTTGTCTTTATTGATTACTCTTGTTTATATTTTCTACTTCTAAGTTTCTAGTACTAATTGTTCTTGTGATTACTTAGTCACCTTTTTTTCTTTTGTCCATGCCAAGCATTCAATCTAGTGGCTCCCCGCTTGTCAGCCTGAGATCCAAACTTGAGCGCACCCTAAGAAGACGTAAAAGAGATCTAAATATGGCCAATCAGGAACCGCAGTGATTGAGGAACATTGGGCATAATCACAAAGGGAAACCATAAGCCCAACCTCAAGCTTTTAGTGATTACTACCAACCATGCACTGAGGGAAGAGCTTCAGCTATAGTCCTCCGAGTTAACACCGGAAGAAGCCGAACAATGGAAATTAAAAACTCACTTCATTACAGTAACCCGAGACTTGAGAAGGTTTAGTGGGGCGAATCCAGATGATGCTCCCAAGCACTTAAGCCTCTTCCTCGACTTCTACAACTCTTTTGGAAAGGTTGGTACTGTTAATAAAGGATCAGGCTGTAGTTGTTCCCTCACTCTCTTCAAGAATCAGCATCAAGATGGTACATAAGCCTTCCCTCAAGGTCAGTCCACACTTGGGCTGAGATGGCCCAAAAGTTTCTTGCCAAGTATTACCCCACAAGTAGAACTAGGCATCTTATTGGGGAAATTAACACTTTCACTGAAGATCCAAGAGAGACTTTATATGATGTGTGGGGACAGATTTAAAGAAATGCTTGATGAACTGTTCACATCACATGTTACATGATCAGTCTCTTTACCTTTCCTTCTTCAATGGACTGGACGATTCCAATAGGCTCCTTGTGAATTCCTTAGCTAGAGGAAGTTTTATGAACAAGTCACCTCAAGAAGCAATGGAGATCCTTGAAACCATTACTAACAACACAAGGTAGTGGGCAAAGAACAAAGGTAGAAATCCAAGGGCAACAGGCCTACTTCATGTTGAGCCCACTGATTACCTCTCAACTCAGTTCTCCTCTCTCACGAAAATGGTTGAGAAATTAGCAACTGCCCATAAGGAAAGTGTAAAGTTTGCATCCTTTTCATCCCCGGATCCATCTATGAAGGGATGCGCCATTTGTGTGGGTCCCCATGAAACCTATCATTGTGAAGGGAAGAGCTACATAAGTGATCATGAGAACGTGAACTATGTGGGTAACCATGCTATTGGCTCATACAACAATACAAATACCCCATCGAGTAATCACCCAAATTTCTCATGGAGGAACAATGAGCAAACTCATGCAGGGCCAGGTAATTCTCCAAACTATTCTCAAGGCTATAAACCTCAAGCTCTTCATCAAGCAACAAATTCTCAAATGGGTTATAGACCTCAAGGTGCCCCTCCTAGATTCCTCCAACACAACAACATCAACCCTCTTCGTCTTCTTCTACTGGGAATTCAAGGTTAGAAAGTTCAATGGTAAACTTCTTCTTCGTTGCTCAAACAAAATTCTCAAAGCAAGATGCCTTCAAGGCAAATCAAGAAGCCTTCAACACCAACTAGATGACATTCAACCAAAGCCTCAAAACCCAACTTGACCAAATCTCAGAGCAGCTTGCACAAAGGGCACCTGACACCTTCCCTAGTCAACCAAAGCCTAATCCGAAAGAGCAACTCAAGGCTATCTTTGTAAGAGAAAGTGTTAAAGAAAAGGTTGAAGAGGTAAATGCGATTAAAGCTTCTAAAATTCACCCTCTTCATCAAGATTGGGCTATGTCCATTAATTGAAGCATAAAAAAAAAGATAGCCCAACTTGAAGCTTCTTCAAAAAGTCACTAGCATAGCCTTCGGTATGAGAGGGAGCACCTTGAGAGGCTTCTTGCTGATTATGCGAAGGAAAACGCTAAGTTGAAGGATGAAGAGGAAAGGGTAAAGGCTATCACCTTGAGAAATGGTAAAAAACAAAAGAGATCTAAATTCCACAAGAGTAAGGTGTAGCCGAAGAGAATAATGAAGAGAGAGTTGAGGTGCCAGAAGGGAAAACTTCTTCAAATGCTCCCATAGACCCACCTGTAAGAAAACCTTATTCTTATGAACTACCCATGCCTTTTGCTAATCGAGCCAGAAAACATAGGTTTGATGCTGATTATGGAAAATTTCTTGCATCGCTTAAACAGTTAAGTGTCAACATCCTATTTTTGAAGCTAATTGCCACTATGCCAAATTATGAAAAATTTCTCAAGCATCTCATCTCCAACAAAACAAAACTGGCCAAGGTCGGAACTTGCTCTTCCATCCTTCAACACCATCTACCCTCAAAATACAATGGCCGGGGCAGTTTCACACCATCCCAGTCATGATTGGAAGCACCTCATTTGAACATGCCCTATGTGATCTAGGTTCCTGTATCAACTTGATACCTCTCTCTACCTTTCAGAGGCTGGGAATTGGTGAACTAAAAAAGACCAAAATGATCCTTCAACTAGCAGATGGGTCTACTGTATACCCAAGTGAAGTGGTGGAGGATTTCACCATCAAGGTGGAGCATCTATACTTCTGATGCGACTTTGTTATCATGGATATTGAGGAAAGCCCCACCACACCCCTCATCCCTGGTAGACCCTTCCTTGTCACTACCCACACACATATTGCAGTAGCTGAGAGGACCATCCCCCTTTAAGCTTATTATGAGAAATTGGTCTTCACCACTGCAAGGTCTCTAAGCAACAAGACCGCAACTGCCAAAGTCCTCAATCAACTTCACTTCTCTTCTCTTCCTTACCTAAGGGAATGGCCATGAGAACCGAATACCCATCAGACACATATGAAAAGAAAAGCGGGGTGAACAAGAAAAAGGCAACCACTCAAAAAAATAAGACCCAAAAATATCTTTAATTCTTGCTTCGGGTACTCTCCTCACACCCATCCTCAGGGTGATTAAAAAAAGAAGAGGTAAGGTCTAGCCAAAAACTATAAATAAGGGTAGATTTCCGGGAGGCAACCCGGATTTGATTTGATTTCATGTCATGTCTTTCAAATTTCTTTCGTTCAACACTTGCAGAATATTTTGAACTCCTTTGAGTTAACGGGATTTTTGAGCATTACTCGGAATTACATTTTTGTACCCAACTTGGTGGTGTTTATGTTGTGAATATTTTGGAAGCAGGTGTACCCCTTTGAAAAAGGGATGGATTTAGGAGCAATTTCAAAGGAAACTATGGCAAAATTTTCCCAAGGATCTTCATCTCCAACGATCAAATTTAGCGCTTCAACTACCCTGGAAACTCGTAGGTTTGGGGGGAACCCATCTTCATTCCATACCTTATCAGGGGAGACTAGTTTCATCATTCCCTTTAGTTTAGCACAATACAAATTATACACACTTTTGTTACTCTATGCTAGTGCTTCGAAAAGGTCTTTTGTCTTTCTCCGAGCTAGTTGTTGAATAATGAGGACATTGTCCCATTTAAGTGTAGGGGAGCAAACGACCTTTTCTTTTTTTTTTCACACGGCTCGATCTCCTTATGCTCTATTGCTTCCAATTGGGAGTTATATTTAGAGTAAGCACATTTTTCTTTGAATTCTTAGAATTGTCCATCAAAAAATTTCTCTTTGAGGAGCATGTATATGTGGTGTAACCATATAACCTTATCTTGGTGGATTTTTATTGCTTAGGGGATCCTTCTATCTTCTCTTTTAGGGATTGTTAAGGGATGCTTCTTCGTGAATTTTTTTAAAAGAAGCACTTGTGAGACGCTATAGGTAACCAACAAATGAGAGTTGAGTATTCTATAATGCAAAGGCTAAAATGCCTGAATACATCTTCTCATCTCTTATGCAAATACAAAATGAATGCAATCTTCTATTTTTCCATTTTTTTATTCTCAATGCCATTTTCTTGAGAAAAGTTGGTCATGGTAAAAGTTCTTCAAGTTTCTAAATCATTTAAACTTTGAAGTACTCTGGATCATACCTGAAACTCTATTTTTCTTTTTGCCCTAAGCACACCTATGTCACCATCATTAGGTTGGTTTGCACTCCTCATGAAGTTTTTCCACCATTTTGCTCACCATAATACAGGAATTCACTTAAACATTGCTTGCTTTAAATACTCATCCTTCATGTGGGTTCCTAGTTTTGCTTGAGGACAAGCAAATAGATAAGTGTGGGGGGTTGATAAGTGGTGAAAATATACATTTATAAGGTTTATAATCACCTACATTTTACTAGGGTTGTACCCAATTTTCACCATTTTATTGAGCATTTTTGTTATTATAGGTGATCTTATACTTTTGATTTATTCCAATAGGTAAAAGCTCATTTGAGCACGATTTTGGAGACTCGCAAGAAGTTGTGGCCAAGCTTTATTGCCACTAGTAGAAAAAAAGTTTTAAACCACGGCCTATATACCACGGTTTTATGCGGAACCGTGGTATATAACATTATAAACCACAGTTGTATATACAACCGTCATTTATTCTAATTGAGTCACATTATAAATGACGGTTATCCCATCAACTGTCATTTATTGTATTAGCGGGAAAACAGCGCGCCACTCAAAACTGTCTATAAATGACGGTTTTATGCAAAACCGTCATTTATTCTCTTCGTGCTACATTATAAATGACGGTTACCCCGTGAACCGTCATTTATTTTCGCGGGAAAACAGCACGCCACTCTTAATTCAAGAAAAATTGACTATAAACCACGGTTGTATAATGAACCGTCATTTATTCTATTCATGCTACATTATAAATGACGGTTATCTGCTGAACCGTCATATATTGTCTTAGAGGGAAATTTTTTGCTGAAAATTAAACAGCGTGCCACTCTTCATTGACTATAAACCCCGGTTAGGAACCGTGGTTTATTATCTTCATGCCATATTATAAATGACAGTTACACCGTGAACCGACATTTATTGTCTTAGCGGGAATATTTTTCGCTGAAAATTGAATGACGCGCCACTATTCATTCTCTTTTTTATATCTCTCCTCTTCCTTCATGACTCACGGTCATTTTTACAACCCCCTAACTGTCGAACAAGGAACATGCTCTGCGCCTTCTCTTCAACCTCACGGTAATTTTTACAACCCACCCTGGCGAACAAGGACCAAGTCTACACCTCTTCCTTATTCTCTTTCACCTCACGGTATTTTTCGCAACCCATACTGGCAAACAAGGGACACATGCTCTGCGTCTCTTCCTCATCACCACTCACTGTAATTTTTGCAACCCTAACCGGCGAACAAGGACATGATCCAGCCTCTCTCATTCTCTTGTTTCACAGTAATTTTTGCAACCTACACTAATTTTTGAACATGGTCTACGCCTCTTACATTCTCTTTCACTTCACGGTAATTTTGCAACCTACTGACGAACAAGGAACATAATACGACTTCACTCATTATTTTGCAACCCTAATTCGCAAACAAGGAACATACATGTTCTGGCCTCTTCATTCTCTTCTGTCTGCGCACTGTTGAGATTACCATTAAAGGCGGTGCCACTAAATCACCGGTGACTTAAAAAAAATTCACAGACTATAAACCACGGTTTTGTATAACCGTAGTTTATTGTTGATTTTATACATTATATACCACGGTTTTAAGAATAATCGTCAATTTATAACACACTTTATACCACGGTTTCAAGAATAACCGTCATTTATACACACTTTATACCACAGTTCAGACTCCCAACCGTCGTATAAAGTTAATGAATATCACAGGAGAAGGGGTCTTAAACGACGGTTTCGACCAACCGTGGTTTTTTCGCTTACTTTAAACGATGGTTATGAACCGTCGTTTATATATTTGATAATATACGACGCGAGCATAAACCACGGTTATTAACCATGGTTTTTAAGCAAAATAACCGTGGTATTAAATATTTTCTGCACTAGTGTGCTTTGTGGAGTGTACCAAAAACAATGGGTCAAACAGGGATGATTTTGGTGCAGTACGATTGTTTCTGGTGGTGTCGCCCCAGCTGACCGCCCCTCAAGGTAGGTCAGAACGAAAATTCATCTTTGTTACGGACCGCCCCAGCCGACCGCCCCACAGGGTAGGTCAGAACGGAAATCCGTCTATGTTACGGACCGCCCCACAGGATAGGTCGGAACAGAAATTTGTCCATAATTGAGTTTTAAAAATGAGAATTTGGGCACGTTTCTCCCTATTATTCATTCCACACTTGAGAATAGAGAGAGAAAGGGCGAAAAAATGAAAAAGAAGAAGAAGAGAAAAAGGAAGAGCTCATCTTCACCAAAGCTTCTTACCTCCATCAATGGCTTCTCTTTACTCTTTTGTTGCTTTTCTCTTCTTTATGTTTGAGTAAACTCCATTTTGCTTTGGGATGGATTTTTGATCCAAAACCCTTGAATGTGCTTGTAAATCTTATTATGCTTCAATATAGTTGTTTCTCTCTTGATATTCATTCAATGCTCTTAAATTAATCCCTTAATTGCATTTGTGTTGAACCCTTTCTAAAATTCAGTTTTGAGTTAGAGTTTGTGACAAATTAGAGATAACCCTTAATTTATACCCCTAGGGTTAGTGGGTATAATTTGGGGCTTTATCTAGAACTTGTGCTTAATGCTACTTAGTGAGTTTAACCATACTTGGATTTGAAGGTTAAAATTAACTTAGTAAGGTTTAGCCCATCTTTGGTTTCGAGGGTTATTATTCTTGTTCCAAAAAGACAACTATGGTGTAAAAGAACCACAAGTATGTTTAGGAGGTTTAGGTGATTGCCAAAGTCCCAAAGTACTTCTCCACCCAATCCGACAAACTATAATCTTTAGTTTATTTGTTGTGTTCTTTCAATTGATTAATCAACACAATCAAGCTTGTCACCGGCTAAACCCCCATTTACCGCTTTTATTTCAATTAGTAATTACCGAGACAAAGAAGTTATGACCAATTTCCTTGTGGATACGACACTTGTTGTACTACATCGATTAGGTGCACTTGCTTATTCCTTGCATTTTTTTATATATTGTGTTATATAGTTTTTTAACAACAACTAATCCAATGGGCTCAACAAATTCAATCAGTCATCGAGTACTTTTTGAATTTCTTGAATGTTGTGGGATTTTCTCAAGGACTGAAAGAGGCACTGAGGGTTGATGGGAGCTTGATCCATAAATCAGGTTAAGACCTCAAGGTCTTTTCTTCTTCTTCCCATTTTGGCACTGTTATCAGTTGCAGATTGATTAGGCTGTTGATGCAATGTTTGTGGTTGTGGAGGAGGAGGTTGTGTTTGAGGATCTTGTGGGGGTAGATGTAATGTTGGTTGATTTAGTGAAGGAGGTGGAGGAGGATGCTGTGTTTGAGGATCTTTGTTCTGTGAAGGCTATGATTGTGATGGTGAGTAGGACAAATTACTTCTTGCTCATTTAAGCAAACTTGTTCATCAACATCAAATTCAAAGAGTTCAGCTCGCTTTCATAGTCGACTTCCTTTTGCCTTTTATCTACAACCCCAACCGGTTTTGGCATATGGACTTCAATATTGTTTCCTTACCTCCATCTTCTACTATCAATTCTTTCCCATCAAACAATGACAGCATGTTCATGGGCTGCCTATCACACCCTATCTCCATGTTCTTCTAACTTTATGAGAGTTTGTATGGGAAGACAGGGTGTTTCGATACTTCCACACTACTCTATTGCTTAAGGGTATTGAGACAATCATCAACCAATTATATATACAGCCGAGTATTTGTTTGGTTCAAATGACATATCAACCCTGTATCGGTCACTCTAATAGACAACTTCAATGCGCACTTCCTTTTATGTCAAACACAATTTCCAAACAATAACATAATGTAAGCATATAGTTAATTTCACAAGCTAACTAAAACTACCAATGCACCCAAACACAATGGAAATTAATGTAATGAATACCAGTCCCCGAATGCACATCTAAACTATCAAGATACAATAGCAACAAAAACAAAATCACTTACCACATCATTAAAATGAACAAAATCATATTGTTAGGGTTAGAAGTACAACATCAAACAAGTTGCACATCTATGTCAACCATCAGAATACAACAGCAAATAGAAATAAAAACATACCGGAGCTACGAATCAGGAGACATACCTGATTGCTGATTCGAAGTGAAAAATGCAGCAAACAGAGACAGCAAAAGCGGGTTGAAGAATGACAACAATGGAGGAACTCAATCACGAGGACGATAGTAGAGTGATGACAACAAAAGCGGATGGAAGAACGACAACAGAGTAGAGACAACAAAGTACAATAGGGAAGAATGAGAGAAATTAGGGTTGCGAGTCGGGATAGAACAAATCAAAAGTGAGATGAGTGAAGAAAGAGATTAGTGGAGAGACATAGGTGAAGAGAGTCAAGTGACATGTAATATTTAGTCCATGTCAATGAGTTTGACACGTCACATAAGGCCATGTGACTATTACTAACGGAAACTAGATAATTGTTGACAACGCAAAACAGACAAAAGTCATAAGTGAGTAATTTAAATTCGTAAACCACATGAATGGACCGTTTAATCATGTAGTTTGTCCATTAATGTGGATATTATATAAAAAATGTCCCACTTAGACTCTGAAAAGCGGGCCCAATTCTCACATAACAAATGAAACGTGAACAACTGTTTAACACATTGGTTGGTCCTAAGAGAACCGTCTTCTAATGGGACATTTTTTTTTCAAATCTGCGCTCATTCGAGAGTCAATCAACCGTTTGCCGGCTCTACTTGACAATGTCGGATACAATAATATTCTACAATCATTAGGATGCAATGCAAGCTATCATGTTCAGAAAAATAAGAATAGTCAGATTGGAGTAGAAAGAGAGCATCTAGTATGTATGGAATAGGGAGAGAATTAGCCGACACTGTCACTTGGATCGCCTTGGCTATGTTGATCTGCGCAGGGATTAGCCGCCGGTGGGGTCGTCCTTCCTTTAAGTAGGTGGGCTCCTACTGTTCCTTCCACGACAGACGATAGTTGGAAGTTTATATTTTTCTTCGGTTTCTTCTTCAATACTTTCCACCGGGCATTTGGTCAATTTGAAAGAATCTTGCATACAATGTTTTAGTCAATTGTCGTCCTATGAATTTGGTTCATTCGGACACCGTTTTACTAGGTTTAGTCGGATTATTCTTTGTTATCATTCTCTATCTATCATGTTCCAATTGTCAAAGGTCCAACAAGTTTTTGATACAGAATTGTTACATCTACCTATCTTAAGTTAATTTATTATCTTGAAAAATCATGATATGCACAATCCTAAATTACTAATCAATTAAGACTTTTCTTAAGTATATGGGTTAATTTGGCACCTGCACTCATGTTAGATTTCTTAAACTTTTTTCAAGGAAAATTATGCGATCAAAATCGAATAAAGGCATAGAATCAAGACATATTAATTAAGGCAAAAAATTTATTATTTAAATTTATGGTAAAGTTTTATCTATATCTACATATACAGACGGTATGTAGAGTACATTTATAATAATACTTTATATATTGAATAAGAAAAGTATGATGTTTTACTGAAAATATATACAATTTTTACTTAAAGTTCTTATATGAAATCTACAGTTTTTACACATAAAATTTACTATTTTATTCTATTACATATACAATTAATATAGCTATTTTTAACTTCTTTAAATATAGTCAAGACTTGTTATTTAATGAATTAACCAAAAGAACAAGAATCCTACGAGAATAATTAGTTGGTAATTAATATCTTGTATCAAATTAAAGCATTCCCTAATTGAGAAGGTATGCATACATTAATGTCTAGAAGGATGGTCAGTATAGGGCCATTTTTGAAAATATTCATTATATTTGACTCTATGCCAGACAAGTTAGAGGTGGTAGTTTGGGCCAATCGGTTCGGGTTCGGGTTGATTTCAAATCGCCCAGTATTTGGTTCAGTTTGGATCGGGTCAGGTGACTTCAGTTTGTTCGGGTTGAGTTTGGTGTGTTGAAATTTTGGGTCGGTTCGGTATATATGGGTGACTTTCGGTTTGGTTGACTTTCGGCTAGGGTGACTTCGGTTTGGGTAACTTTCGGTTTGAGTTAGCCTCGGGATTGTTCATTTTTTGGGGTCATGGGTCTAATTCGGACAATTATTCAGTTGATATTACAGAAGTAAACAACTTAATAATCATGATATGGAAATTTGACTTCAGTCAATCTTAACAAATTGTATTAGGTTAGGTCGACACTACCATAAGGTTAAGCTGTGGTTTAAGTATACAACATCTAGACATCCAACAAATACCATGTTTGCTTATCATATTCCTACATTCGTTCTGAAATATCAGCCGTTTTAGCATTCAAATTTTGATCTAAATATAATGTTTAGCCTTGATTAGTCAATGATATAATTATTATTATTGGGTGTGTTTTGTTTCATTCTTATCATCTCCTATAATTAATGAAATATATTCTTTCAGGACACATTGGATGTATTCATTTGGGTCACATTGGATTGGGTTCGGGTTTGAATCGGTTGGTTTTTGATTGATTTCGGTTCGGGTCAACATCGGGTTATGGGTGACTACGGTTCGGTTGATTTTGGTTTGGATAACTTTGGTTCTGATGGTTGTGGATTGTTGCTTATTCTCGATTTTACAATAATACTGCTCCGTTTGGTCCGGGTTGGTTTGTTTCAGATTTCGGGTTATTTTTCAAGTTATAATTTTCAGTTGAGATTCGGATTCGGACTGGATTGGTTCAGTTTAGTTTTTTGGGTTCAGATCACTTTTGTCAGGTCTAACGCAAGTGCATACTAAGCGAATTTCATAAAATATGGTGATTAATATGCCTAAGATTTTTGTAAAAAATAAATAGACATATTATAGCGTAAAGCCGCAAATGGTAATACAGGAGCAACTAACCAAGGTATCTACTATTAGGGGTTGTCCATAGGACACCCACCAACAAAAGCATATCCGAAAACAAAGCACATTATTGTGAGATTTTAGTGAGAGGAGCTTCCCACGAGGGAGTTCTCCTCGCCATCCTTTCCACGCCCAACTTTCCTAGGTTAACAATAATCAGCTTCGACCACCGCCACTGCAACGGCACTACAACCATAGTCACCACCTCACATTCACTAATAGTTGGTTAGGCTACTGCAACGTGGTCTTAAGAGGACAAAAGGGCGATACTTTTGAGAAACCCATTTCTTGAGTCACCTGTTACAATGTAATCATGAGGTTCAAAAGGTTCTACTCTGCTTGATTATTAAATCATCCTCACCATCACTTCCCGAGGAAGCTCTCCTTTTACCCAGCTTTGTTAATATGTCGAAGCAGAAACAACAGGAAATGATGAGGAGTTAGCGGTTAGGTGCGAGTGGTTTTCTCTTACGATGAAGGAAAGAGAAGTTTTTGAGATACAAGAAGGCAACCGACCGCACAACTCGATCCCGTTCACAAGATCTATTTTGCGCAAATACTTCTCGTAAAAGGGAGTTGATCTCCGTAGTTGGATTCCTCTCTTGGCCATGCATGGCAGCTTGAACGATGCTTCAAAATCCAAAGTGCGGGTAAAATTATTTACCTGTTCGAGTTCGATAAGATGGTGATGGTGCACCCTGTCCTTTTACGGGGACCTTAGAGCTTTGATGGCTCACACCCCGTCTTTCAAAGGATCGATAAAGTGAAGTCCCCTCGAGACCATGAGTTTAATTGAATTCCTATATCGTGAGAATCCATGATGCACCTCTCTGTTCCTCCATCACAAAGACTACACCAAGAAGTTGGGTAACAAGATTGGGTGCTTCTTGGACTATGGGAAGATTAATGGTGACTACCTGCGTATCAAGGTCCTTCTCGATCTCTTGAAGTCGTTGCTGAGATGCATTAGTATTTCGGTCGAGAGTGTAGAATCTGTCATGCGAATTACCTATGAAAGGATGCCAACTATTTGCTTCAGATATGGCCTTATTACTCACCAAGTTAAAGATTGTCCGAATAAGTCTCAGCAAAGCTATGGTCTCCTACCATATGGATATTGGCTGAGGCCTCAAATCCCGGCCCTGGTCAACACCATGACTCAGATGGAATGGACGACATTTAGAAAAGCATATGGACTCATCCGCAACAAGGACCAATGATCCAGCTTCATCCAAAGGGCCCAGTGAAGCAGGGATCAGACCGATATACACTAATGATGTGTGACACTCCTCAACCGATCTCACTATTCCACAGGCTGGTGACCAAGCGTCTGAGGTGAGGAATGACTGATCCTAGGACTATGGGGGTTAATAGGAAGAGAAATCTGAATCACCGGGTTAATGAAATGTCTACAGAGGACAAATCTTCACGACAAACCCAATCAAGAAACAAGAAAGGTAAGTTTACCTCTCCTAGCCAATCTCCAATTCTCACCATTGAGTTGGTTCATCAAGGCATACCAATCCAGATGTCTCACCTACCTAATCAATCATTGCAATAAGTAATGTTTGTTATTAAGGCACCCTCTCAGAGTGTCAGTTTGTCAAACTTTGCATTGCTCTTGTTATTAGGCCGGACTTGGTTGGCTGCTGCTTGTTGTTGCATATTTGCTTTATGGATGTTCTTGTTAAGTAATTTTTTGAAGTTAAACTTGTGTTTAGTCCTTGCTAGCTACCTTGGTAATATCTACGGATATCAACATGTAGTAGTTCAATTTTTGGCCTCAAGCCATTTCAACGGGTGTGGTTACGCTAAAGGACATCAAATTGCTTTACATAAAGGCATTAATGTCAGCCATACAGAGAAAAAATGTTAGCCATTTTTATAGGATAATATTAGCCATATATATATATATGAAAATTGATAGCCACCAGATAACTAATAATAATATTTAAAAGAAGTTGTTATTTGCAGTTACAAAATTACTAAATGCACTCATAGGCTGTTGGCGACACAATACAAGCTACTACATGCTCAGTAGCCAGTGAAATACCCCTAAATAATTTAAATTAATTTAGGGGATTTCTTTTATTAAACCATAAATAATACTATTAATTAGTAAATTATGGCATGGAATTATGAATAATAAATTATTATATTATTATACGACTTATGGGAATTAAATTAGGGGATTTCTTCTATTTAATCCTAAAGAATACTAATAAATATTAGATTACTATATATTATTATATAGTATTATGAATTTAATAATAAGATTTATAAGTCAATAAATCTTGGAAAAATTTCTAAACACTCCAAGTATATTATAAAGATTTTAGAAAGAGTTGGAACATTAATTTGAATCATAAAAGTCAATATAAATAATGGAAAACATAAAGCTTATTAAGCCTTGCTAGGGTTGACTTTTTGAGAATGGTCAAACCAGCCCATGAAACCTATACCAATAAAAAGGTTATGGAAAACCAAGAAGATTGATAAAAAGAACGTCAAAAACGGATCATCCTAGCCAAAGTTGTGATAGAATGAAGTTTAGAGTCAAAAATTTGAAAACTGCCACGTGTCAAGCTCACACAGCTCACCGGTACTTAGCATAAAATTCGCTGAGTATTCTAACCTCCATCGTGTTTTTGCCCTAACTTTAACACCGATATCTCACTCATCCTTTCGAATTTTCCAGTGTCGTCTTCTTCATTCTCTTCTCCTTATCCCCTCTTTACAACCATAGCTCACACATAACCTAACCCTTCCTACATCCACCGGAAAGTTGATCCAAAGTTGCCTCCTTGCAAAGTTGTAACCCAGATTCGCAGAAAAACGTTATCGGTAAGGCACTTTCGTTCGATCATAACTTCTTCGTCTCTCATCCAAAATTTGATTGCTTTAGCTCGTTGTGTAGATATCTAACCCATTTACAATTCTTATGTTTACAACTAAGGCTAAATCCTAACCATTTGGAAGAACGAGGCGTCTAAAGTTACTGCCTTGTCATGTACATAAAATCATACGAAAACCGCAGGTAATAAACTCGCAACTTTCGGGTTGAATTTCTTTCGTATAATGCAAGTTAGATTAAGTTCTTGCTATCCATTTGTAGATCTATAATTCCTCTTTCGATTAAGCCCACCCACGTAGTCTAATTCGATCTGTACTGTAAATTATAGATCCTCGAAACAGCCAAGTTCGAACCTTTTTCCAGAAAATGAAATCGAATTCCTTCGATTTATGCAATTCCGGTGAGTTTCTCTTTCAATTCCTCCGATATTGTTAATCGGTTTTACATTGTCGACCAAACCCACGTTTCAATTTCACTTATTATGCATTGTGTTAGGAGAATTTGGCAAAAATCGGATTCGAACTGACATAACCCTAACCGAGTTAAACCCAGAATTGAACTCGTAGAATACTGCATTATATGTGGAGAAATCGGTATCATTAGAACCGAAATCGAATTTTGAATTCAACGAAAAAAAATCAACCGATTTGGTTCTGTGAGTTGAGAGGAATCGGTGATTTAGTACTCGGGATTTTGTTTGAGGTTGGGGATGAACTCGAGATTCAGTGGCCGTCCGATCGTAGGTTTTAGAAACGAACGACCGAGATTAAAACGTGGATAGATTTAGTTGTTTTCAGTTTTAATATTTCCAGAATTAAACCCTAAGTTGTTGAATTAATTTAAATACCTCCCCGAATGTATTTTGACTTGAAATTTTAACCATAGATTCCTTATAAAATCTAGTTTATTTTGATGTAAATTAATATGGTTTTGGAGTTGTTAAACGTAAGTTATGATTTTTGCAAGTTACGGGTATTATGGAATTATTTGGATAAATTAAAAAGATATTTTTATGAAATAAAATTTTTATAATATGGCTAAAATGTTATAGCTACTATATATTTAATTTGGGAATTTTTGAACAATGGTAAATGGGTTTAAAATTTATGTTTATGAATTTTTCATAAGAATAACTTATAATATATGGTTTTTAATGTAACAAAAATTAAAGTATAGTTTATTAATAAACTTTTAGGTTGGGAAATAATGAAAAGATTAAACTAACATTTAGTAACAGTATGTTGGGAATTAACTTTTAAGTGAAGTAAAAATTATTACATATATATAATTATATATATATACTTTTATGAGAGAAATAAAAATAGAAACTGATGTTAACCAAGGAACTAAACTAATCTACATTTAATTATTATATGATATGGAAGTTAACATTCTTAATTAAAACTAAAGAAAAATGTATGTATTTACACATATATAAAAGGGAATAAAATAGTAACTTAGGTTAAAACAAGGAGCTAAATAAATCAACACTTATATTAACTAAATACTATAGAAGCTAATATTCTAAGATGTAGCAAAAGAAATACTTTATAAAACATACATGGAATGCAGATAAATGTTGAAGTTAATAAAGATAATTTAAATACAATAAGCTACATAAGGGAGGACTTAAATAAATTCTAATACAGGTACATGCATATATATTAAATAAATAAAGGAAATACTTTATTTTATAAATCATATATCGGTTGTGGATATGCCTAGAAGTTATTAAACATAATTAAATACAATAAAATTTCTTAAAGATGTTCTGGATAAATCTTAATACACAAAGATATATATATATATATATATATAAACATTAAAATAGATGAAGGAGATAACATTCCTTGGAGAGATATAATAAGAAAAAATATATATATAAACTTTAGGATTTTAATCGGGTGTGTAATAAAATAGTCATTGATAACTTAAGGGTTTAATTACACAACGTAAACGTAACACGGTATTGGGCTAACTACTGAGCTCAAGTTTATGAACTCCAAAAGCCCACTTAAACAATTCAAAGAGAGTTTGGGCCACTCTCAGGGATAAATCCTAAATCATTCCAAATTAAACGAAATGGGCCTAACAAAAGATTTAATTAACAAAATCTAGCCCAAACCTTTGGGAGAAAATAATGGTAAACCTAGAACTATAAATCAGTAGGAATAGAGGATGATTAGTTATAAGTCCCTTAACTAATCAACACTTGGAACACCTTAATTATAGGTTACTATTGGGGAATCAATCATTCGAGTTAATTATTGTTCTTCACATACCAGGTACGATTTTTCGTACTCAGATACTTTTGTTAACGGATTTTATGGATGTTTTGGAAAACGCTAACTGAGCTTGAATGGATTTCAAAAGGGAACTGGTTGTGTGACTAACTCAGCTTGTGTGACTAACTGAGCCTTGAATGTGAAACTTTTGTGGGTATTGGTTCCTTCTGTTTGGTTGTTTCATTAGACATTAACTGCCTAGGGTTTACGCTTCTGCACTCTGTAGGACTGAGTGTTTTGGTATTGCTCTGGTGTAGTTAGTGATCTAGTGGAGGTATGGAAAAGGACAATCTTGGTAATTCTTCCTTTGTCTCTGGATATTGTTTCATCCATGAGCTGAGTCTTTGTTGTGACGTGCGCGCGTCTTCATTGGTAACAGCAGGGGGCTGTATATCGCTCGTCCACAAGGACATTTATATTTGACAGCAGAGGTGTATATCCCTCGTCCACCAGGACATATAAATCTGACAGCAGGGGGCTGTATATCCCTCGTCCATATGGACATTTATATCTGGCGGTGGGGGCCATCTCTCCCAATTGGTGTTATTCCACTCTTGAGTTGTTGGTTCTTGGATCTCTTCTTTCATTCCTAGTCCTTGTGACTATTCAAGATTTTCTACTCCTGACTGGGACTAAATCGAATATAAGCTTTGGATGTTCACTAACTCATGGTGTGACTTTTGATTGACTAACTTACTTCTCTGTATTTACCTCTAACCTTATCCTGTTATCTTTGACTTGGTGATTTTAAGTGCCTTATTCCTCTGTTTTTTTTAAGTTGTTGACTTCAAGTATTGTTTATTTAAGAGATATGTTAAAAGGTTTTGTTTTGGAGAATCGTATCAGTTCCATTCCAGGGAACTGACTCATCCCTCCGGGGTGGGCTGCTTGGTTCTATCTTGTAGGTACAAATTATTATACAGGTGGCCACGAAGAGAACGAGTGATTGGGATGGGTTTAGGTTGTGCGGAGAGTTAATGTATTTTACTATTGTTGTATTTATGTTAAGTTTTCTCGAGGTTCAGACCGTGGCTATTGTAATTTTTTAAGTTGTAATTGGTGAGGTTTGGTACCGGGTGTTTGGAACCCGATGGTCTGTTACGCCTTTAGTATTTTATTTCCGCTATAAATAGGTTAAATAGGGGCGTTACAGCCAGCCTTAAAAACAAATTTTTTAAGATTACCCTACACCAACATTACCCTATACCACAAACCATAAAAACCACTATATGATCAATAAAAAATGCCGAAAACATTTTTAGGGTTTGTAATACAAGCATTGTAAGACCCTAAACTATAAACCCTTTATACGAGCAATGGAATATTAACGATATACAACCGTGACCAATATTTTATTTAGCTATGGCATACATATTTATGTATACATGGCTTACATATCTTAATGTCTATGCATGGCAACGATTTTTTGTATATAAAAGCTTAAACTAATAAATAAAAGATTATTAGTTGCACATATAGTTGAACATGTTAGTCAACATAGATCTAAATACCACCATAGGAAAGCTAAACAATGAAAACCTATTTTAGGGTATGTAGTGAAGGGTTTAGGTCGTTAGCACAAACCTTTAAAATGTGTCGAGTCAATGACGACATTATAAAATATAAAACAAGTTAAAAATGGATTACCCTACACCACATCCTAAAAACCACCATAAGAAAGTTTTGTTCATAAACATTAAGATTCACCTAAATTTATTACTAACAATTATTTATATATTAAGATTTTTTTTATATGATGATTGTTATTTTATATAATCATGGCTAATATTATGTATACTCATGACATATATAATTTTATATCAATGACATATATTGTTGCCTTTATGATAAAGATAAATCAAGTGTCTTTATCTAATCTAGCCAGGCTACTGCATACTAAGCGAATTTCCTAAAATATGGTGATTAATATGCGGAAGATATTTTCAACCCAAAGTTCTACTCCTTCGAATCGGTTATGATCAATGATCATGCATGGGACCAATCAATTTTGCCCTCTCCCTAACTAACGGCTACAGTCGGTCATCATTTTTCCTTACATGTAATTATGTTGCTTGCTTTTTAATGTTTGGTCGTGTATTAACTTTTACATAATAGAAATAGCCTGTTTTCCTGCCTAACTATAAATGGCCCATACCAAAAGTACTGTGAACAAGTTGAACAGAAAAAAGAACCTCTAATCGGGTGACTGATGGGGCATGTGTAGAAAACCTATCACATGGAAAGCGGTCTATCGCCACACCACACATCACTATCCCACCAACACCAACGGCACATGCACACAGGCATATGTAGCTTTTGTTGCTACAATGTTTCCAAACGATAGGCATATACCTCAATTTATGGAGCCAACCCCGTGGCTTGGTCGGTAGAGGAGTGGTATCGTAGAACCAAAGGTCTTAGGTTAGAAATCTACTCACTACTGTAACTATTAAAAAAAATCTCAATTTATGGAACACCTAAAGAAAATTTCAAGAATTATTATCATCATAACAAACTACTTTGATAGTTCACTGTGCGACTAGGTGTTAAAAAATTCAAAATACTATAAAATATCTAGATAATTATATAGAAAAGCATATTAAAGTAAATAATAATTTTTTTAATTAAAAAATCATAAAATATTGAATTTTTTAAATAATTATCATAACATAAAAAAATTATTAAATATCATAAAATAGAGTATAAATTTTCAAAGATGTAGTACTTCTAAAATAATTTGAAAACAAATGTTAATTTTCGTTAAAAAATAATCATAAAATATTAATTATTATTAAATATTATGTAGAAATTTTTGAATCTTTTATTAATTACCAAAATTCTAAACACATTATTTGAAAAAAAAATATTTACTAGATTTTAAAAATAAAACTTCAATTGGAAAAATTTATTTAATATTTAATTTTCACTTTTTTGTTTACTAGTTGTTTAATATGTTAATGCAAAAGTACAATCTATTTGTTAACTTATTAGTTTTAGTGAAGGAGTATGACGAAGAGTTAGCTTGAGAACATAATGAAAAAAAGAAGTAAATTAAATTACCATGTTTAATCTTGACAAACTTTCAACAATGATGAATTTTTTTTGATATTTAGTTTTCTCAAAATTATCTAATTATTAAAGAAATTTAAATCATTTCCTAAAAGAAAATTTCTCTAAATTTTTAAGTAATATTATGTCTATAAAAACATAAGTTATTTTATGGTACTTGATAAAAAAATTTAAAAATGAAGAACTATTTAATTTTTCAATATTTTATAGTATTTTTAATATTTTATAATTTATTTTAATATTTTTTATAGTTATCTATATTTTTATAGTATTTTGAATTTAATGTAAACTTGTTGGAATTTTTCAACACTTGGTGGCATATTGTGAACTTTCAAAGTAGTTTGTTAACTAGTAGGGTATTGTTTTCTTTTTTGTTGTTGGTCGACTGCTACAGTGGCATTTCATAAGTTTCAAGGAGATTTTAGTGGTATTTATTATTTTTTGTTTTTCAATGGAAATTCATGAATTAGTAAAAAATAGAGTGGCATTTCATGAAATCTCCCTTTATTTTAATAGAATTTTATAAGTATATACATATTTTAATAGTATTTTGAAGTTTTTGACAGCAGGTGACATATTGTGAACTTTCATAGTAATTTATTAACTAGTGGGGGTATTTTGTCGATTTTATTGTTGTTAACGGTTTTGGTGGCATTACATGTGAAATACCCCAAACCTTTATATATTGTTTAAATACTTAACTATGGTATTATAAGGCTAAAAAGGTGCCTTAGAAACATTGGTGAACAATTTAAACCATAGAAACCACCATAAAATACCATAAAGACAATACGGGCGAAAATGTGCTCTAAGCTTGGAATAATCTTGGTTAAGACTTAATAAGCTTACCAAGACTTTATTTACATGTTAATGGACATATTAAACCAATTACCAAAGAAAACCAAGCTTGAAAACAAGTTAAAACACAAAATGTGCTTTAAGGAGTCTTAAAGCACATTTTTGAAAAATTGTCTTGTAAATGGGTTTTGAATGGCTAAATGTCCATCATTACTCTTTAATTAATATGTGTACTACTTAGTATCACATTTGGAAGTCTAAATCACTGGGAAATCAAAAATTTCACAATTATGGGCCTAGGTTAGTGAATAGTAACCAAATTGTGCTAGTTTATAACATAAGTCAACATAAGTGATTTATTGGTCAACAAGGCCATATAATTAGCCTAAATATAAGAGGGGGCCAATTTTATAAGGGGTGAGTCATCCTCCCCTTGTTAGTTCAGTAAGGAAGGAAAAGTATAAAGCAAGTTTACTATTTACTTTACATAAATATCTTAAACTAGCTAGTTTTCTTCTCATTCTCTTCATTCTCTTGTTTTCCAACCGTCTCCAACCTCTCTTTTTCCTTCTCCATCGGTTTTGCTACAGCACACACCTCACCTCCATCTTCAATTGCCATTATCTCTTAGCTCCATATACCAAATTAAATTCCAAGACCACCATTCTCTTAGTCTCATCAAGCTCTTCAACTTTGTCTTCTCAAAATTCCAAAAGCTCTATTTCGGTGCCAAGAGGAATCTCCATGGGAGGAGCTTGAGCTTATCTTTTCATGCCTTATTGATCACCTTTGCTTCAAGGTAAGGAAAACCCAAGAAAAACAACATTTCCTCTTATTTTTGTGTTGACCGAAAACATGCCTTGTAATGGTGTTTTGTTTTGCCTTGGTTTAGATTCATTCTAATCTTCCAAGGGCTTGGTGGAGTCATATCTTGCTAGTTAATCCAACTCTCTTCCATTACCAAGGTAAAACAAGCATTTAAGTGTTTTAAGACAATATTTAAATTAAGGTTTATAAATGAGTTTAAGCATGAAGCTTGAATGCTCATTGCCTTGCTTGTATATTGATTAGAAGGTTGACAAGCAATCAAAAGCCTTGCCGATTTTAATCAAGAAAGGAGCAAGGAAAAACAAGTGTGGAAGTTGTGAAGGAAAAGAGGTAAATGAACTATCTCAATGTAGTTTAATGTCTTAGGAAAAATGAGCTTATATTGCTTATTAAAACTACCTAAGGAGCCAATGACAAATGAGCTAGAAAACTATTCTCTAGGAGAGTATTAAAGGACATATGTGATGTTGGGTGTATTTGCAGGTCAAAGGCAATATATATAGGTGGAAATTCAGTGTTTATGGTTTATGTTATTTAAGGGCCTAAGAGCCATGTTATTTAAGGGCCTAAGTGCCAAGCAATTTAAATTATGCACTATATTGTGATGTAGTGTAATTGGGTGAAGTTTTGTGTGTGAGAATGCTCTTGAAGGATTTAGGTGTTCTTGATAGTTTAATGGTGAAAACAATGTGTTTTGGTGTAACAATGTGCTAGTAGAACCCATGTCAAAATTTGGTTAATGTACAAGAAGTTTTGAGTGTTTAAATGATCTTTGGTGAACTAGGAAGTGCTAGGAATGACTAAGTGTTATACTAGAGAAAGAAACATGTATTAAGGGGTTCTTGAGTGTTAGAATGACTTGGACATTATCTTGGAGGATTTGGGAATAAAATGAGTGCTTTGGGATGCACCAAGGGCAAGGAGAAATTGTGTTTAGGACTTATGCAAATATTGGTAAAAAAGGAGAAAAATAATGCCTTGTAAGGAGGAGGTATAAACTTGTGAAGGAAATTTCAAGTAGTTGTATAATGGAATTTTGGAGGGTAAAAGATGTTTGGGAGATGATGTTGTTGGTGATGAGGAAACACCTTGGGATAGTCACCATCATAGGTAGGAAACACCACTTAGAAGTCTAAGGAAAAACATTATAGTGTAAAAGATTTTGTAAGAATGTGGTAATGGTTAAGGAGGTTTTGGTGAGTGTGTTTCAAGGAGTTTAGTGGAGGCCTTAAGGTGTGGTTGAAGTGCCCAAATGAGGTTAGAACAGACTAGGATATGTAAGGTGAAGTTTGGAGTCAAATGTGCATATTTAAATAAAGGTCTGCAGCAGACCGACCTTGGGGACCGGACCTGCAAGGTCGGTCGAGCCCAGTTTACCCAGCCAGAAAACCTTCTAGAATGGACCGACCTTGGGGACCGGACTTGCAAGGTCGGTCGGGCTTAAATTTTGTATACGGAATAGGTCTCTGGAATGGACCGACCTTGTGGACCGAACTTGTAAGGTCGGTTGGAGTAGAATTTTCTGACGGTAATATGTTTCTGGAATGGACCGACCTGGGACCGGACTTAGCAAGGTCGGTCGTAGTAGTGTGAATTTTTCAACCCGGAAGTTACTGGATTGAACCGACCTTGGGTAAGGTCGGTCGGTAAGGTCGGTCGACCCAAAACTTATAAAAAAAAAACAAACAAAGTGTGGCTTAAGTAGTTAACCCTAGGGGGTATAATGAAGGTAATCAAGGGTAAGTTTAGGCATTAAAACATGTCATATAATCATGTAAAATGCTCAGTAAACCAGAAGTTAAATAAGTTAATTAACCGAAACTATTAATCATGTTTAGGAACCACGTTTGGCGGGACTCGTACGCAGCAAGGACCAAGGTATGGTTTTTCTTGCAGTCTATTGCCTACCGGTTTACACCGGCTTGTGTGTTGTTTGTTTTCTGTGTTTTTATGACCTTGTAAGATTAAATCATGAAATGAGCTTACAGTCGCTATTGTTAATGTGATGTGTGCGTACCGATACCGGTAACCTCGAATGCGTGCTAATTGTTAGTTAACCAATATTAGAAGAACGTAAGAGAACGGTATCCGGTAACAACGTTTCCAACCTAAGAAACGTTCTAACCACGGCTATGCATGAGTTGGTTGTGGTATGTGTCGCTGGAATATGTCTTACTTCCCTTGTACGTCTAACTGGACTTAAACACTTACTTATGATTGAATGTGTCAAGTTCCATCAATGGGACTTCTAACAAGTGTTAACCAGGGGGTGAGGAATCCGGTCGTTCCGGTCATGCGTGTATGTACGGGGGTCGACATCTGAATCAGATTCGGTTCTCTCTTTATGTTAAGGTTGTTTTCTTTTTGGATTTCGACCACACACTAGCTTAGCCAAAGCTTACCTACCTGACTTCTAACGGGCTAGGGGAAATTATGTGTTCGGTGTGTTCGGATCACTATATCCGTCACATCTATGTGTTAAGTTACCCGTTCGACTAACTGAACGGTAACGAGTTTATGTAACAAGCTTAATATGAGGGTGAAACCATTCTCTAGGCTTACAATGTTGACTAACCAACTTGGTTCGTTTTCTAAAGTGAATTGTTCTCACTATGTATGTGATGTTGTGCTATGCAATATTTCTTGCTGTGCTATATATGTTGTATGTTAAAAATCAATGCCATGTTTTCATGACAATTGGTTGCGTGTATCCCGGTAGTCGATGGGCTGCACGTTAACCATACCAGTCAAGGGTTGCTGACCCCCTTTGGGGGGCTCCATATTTATTTGCAGGATGAGGATCGAGGAGGCAGAGTGGCTCTAGATTCTTAGGAGTATGAAATACTTTTGGTATATTTTGGATGTTCGACCCAGGTTGCGCCTGTGCTCCCATGGCGTTATATTTTGGGAAACGTTTGCATTACAGTGACAGTTACAGTGGCAGTTTACAGTGGTGGTTTGTAAATATTTATACTCGGTAAATGTTGATGTATTTATGGTTATTAGTTTCATGCTCGGGAGTCTGATCATCAGACCGGTACAATGGTATGTATTCTGCCTAGTTAGCCACGTGGGTGGCTAACGGCGTGTAACACCAAATCGTTTAGTTATCGTTTGGGTTGTTTATTTCCGCTGCGATTTTGGTTATTTGTTAAGGACGTAGTTGGGGTGTTACAAAAAGTGGTATCAGAGCAAAGTATCGCTCTGATGACTAGAATACCGAGCTTAGGAACATACCGAGTTAGGAAACCTAACCATAGTTACCTAAGTGAGCAGATGTGAAAAGGTTAACCACTTACTAAGTGTGGGAATACCTTATTGTCGAGAACACGTTACAACCGTTGGAATCGATAAGTGTGCAAGCATAATGCTAATGAATGTCCATGTGAATACAGATGTCAGGTCGACCAAGAGGAAGTGGCCGCGGGCGCGGTGTTGGTGATACGGGAGACCAGGGCGGAGAACACTACGACACAGGTTATGGCTGAGGCAGTAGCAGCCGCCGTAGCCCAGATGGTTCCCCAGTTAGTGGCTGTGATGCATCAGCAGCAGCAAGGCGGTGCGGACCAACAAGGGCCCCAACCGCAACCACAGCCACGTGAGACCAACTGGGTCAAGGCGTTGGCGGATTTGAGACCCCCGTCTTTTCATGGGGAGACCGACCCTAGTAAGCTGGAGGCGTATATCTCCGAGTTGGAGACCGCCTACGAGACCTTGGATGTGCTGCTGGAGCCAAGGTCCGTCTTGCCGCTTACTATCTGAAGGGTTGGCAAGGAGTTGGTGGAAGCTTGTGAGAGAGGACAGGATGGCTAATCCTGAGTTTGGTTGGAGGGAGTATACGGCCCTGCTGCGAGCCAAGTACTACCCTGTACATGTGCAAGAGGCCAAGCGCTTAGAGCTGGATAGCCTGAGACAGGGGGATAAGATGTCGGTTGACGACTACTACACCGCTTTCACCGGCCTTATCCATCTGTTACCGGACCTGGGGTACTCGAAACAGGGGTTGGTAAACCGTTTCTATAACGGTCTCAGCCACCGTCTTTGCTATGGGATGGGGCCAGCTGAATATACAACCTTGCAGGTAATTAGAATACAGTGTGATGTGAATAAGTGTATACAGTAAGTGAATGTTAATGTGAGTTGTAAGTTTGTTTTGCGGGCATGACTGACATCCTAAGTTCAGGAGTGCTATCATGCCGCTGCCAAGGTTGAGATCACCGTCCGTCTGAGGGTCGAGGAGAATGCGCACAAGCGCAAGGCCTCGAGTGAGGGTCAAAGCACGCAAGGGTACGGGGGAGGAAAGAAGAAGAAACCTTATCCCCAGGCCTAGAAAGGCCAGCAACAGGGTGGCAAAGGCCAAGCCCAGACCACTACCGCTGAGGAGCCGCTGAAGCTCACCTATGCCTATGCGGCTAAGCCCTTACGCTCTCCCGCCCAAGGGTAACTATTAATTCCGAATACCGAATTCAAGTGTGTATTGTCATATTGTGGAGTGTGTACTGAATGTGTATTGTGTTAGCAGCCAGCACGGGCTCTGGACCGGAGCACCACTACTACTGCAAGTGGGTGTAACGGAGATCACCCCGGCAAGGACTGCAAGGGAGAAGATGTGCAGTGTCGCTACTGCAAGAAAATGGGGCACCGTGACTTCGAGTGCTACCAGAACCCGAACGACAGGAACTACAGGCCTAAGAGACAATGGAAGGGTAAGGCTGCCGTGACCACTGAGGGCCCGAAGGCGACTCACCAGCCATCCTCAGCTCAGGGGAACACTGATTCCCAGAAGGGGAAGGGGTCGGGATCCGGCAAGGCCGCCCTGCATGTGGTGGACCGGTCTGAGGCACAGGACCCTCTTCTAGACCAGGTACACTTAAACCGTTGTGTGAAATAAGTTATTGCATACCGCATTTCATACATGTGTGTTAGTGAGTCTAAATGTACAACCATATAAGTAATGAGTTAAAGTATAATGTGGAATACACCTAAACTAGGTAATTTAAAACCTTAGGAACCTTCAATATTTGTTATCCAATCCCACCCACACCGAACCCTAAAGAGACAACCATCAACATCACCGAATACCCAATGGAGCAATGTCAGGTCATCCAGCAAGGTATGATACTCTTAAGTGGATACCTGACACCCGAAGCACAAATCCAAATCATCAGGCGATGCAACGAACTAGGAGCAGTACCTGGAGGTTTCTACACACCAGAGTACCCGAGCGGATCAAAAATGAAGTTGAAGATGATGTGCATGGGTAAGG
Source organism: Limonium bicolor (assembly GCA_023374045.1). Classification (NCBI taxonomy): domain Eukaryota; kingdom Viridiplantae; phylum Streptophyta; class Magnoliopsida; order Caryophyllales; family Plumbaginaceae; genus Limonium; species Limonium bicolor. The sequence continues at coordinate 186,772,914 of CM041779.1, read as the reverse complement.
ACTGGAACCCTTACACCAAGACATATCAAGATGTGCGAGCGGATGACGGAGAAAACAGTACGAGGATACCTGAGGAGTTCCTTGCGGTCGTTAACCATGCCGTGGGAATTGCTCAACAAGTTGAATCGGATCCAATTCCGAGTGTTAAGGTAGATTGTGTATTGTGAAATTCTACCAGAAAGGTGGACGGTTGGGTTTACACCAAGATAAGGACGAAACACCCAAGTCTCTGAATAAGGAGTACCCGTGGTGTCTAGGTCCATGGTGATACCACAACGTTTGTGTATGGCGAACAGAAACGAGCTGATCTCGCAAGGAAGTTAGTGTTGAAGTCAAGAGATGTGTTAATCATGGGGTGGGCAGTGAAGGATGTTATATCACGGTATCAAGAAGATCAAACTGAATACCGCACCTTCGACAGTGATCAATGCCACACACATAAAACCCGGACGTTTTGAATTTGACCTTCAGACAGTGTTAAAGCCTTATGTAATTATGTAATGTGTTAAGCCAGTTGTATGTTAAGGATGTTATATATAGCTATATCAGTAATGTAAACCAACTTATGGTGTAAAGAGTATGTTATGAATAAAGAGATGTGTTTTGGAGTATGTCAACCGTGTGTTACTGTACACTTATGAAGTTTGTGAACTGAATTAGGTTGTGCACTCGGAACGGGAGGTATACTAGGTGTTTGTAATGAGGCAGAAGCCGGCAGGAGCGGCACTATCCTCATCGGTACCTTTCTAGTTAATGGCGGGACGCATCGATCTTGTTCGACTCCGGAGCATCACACACATTTGTCCCGCTTCCTTTGTGAGGAGGCTGGGATTAGACGGTGAAGAGATGCCTGACTTTCTAGTCACTCTTCCGTCGAAAGAGCGGATCAAGTGTACCTGCTGGCACCGAGATGCTATTGTGCAAATCAAGGATGAAGAGTTCCCGATCGAACATGATAGAGTTCGAGGGACTTGGATTCGATGTGATTGTCGGGATGAACTGGTTGGAGGTGGTACAAGGCAGATCCTATGTGGCCAGTGCGAGAAGCGCTGCTTCTTCGGAGTCCGTCTGGGGTTACTATATCATACCGCCAGAGACCTAGGGGAGCCTTCGACTCAGATCATCACCGCCATGGCCATGTATCGTGAGTTACGACAGAGGAATGATGTGTACCTCTGCTATGTTCAGGACATAAAGAGAGATCCAGAGTTTTAGCCCAGATGTGCCGGTAGTGTCGGAGTTTTCTGATGTATTTCCTAAGGAACTACCGGCATGCCGCCAGCACGGGAAGTGGAGTTTGAGATTGAATTGGTGCCGGGAACCGGACCAATAGTGAAGGCGCCCTATCGTATGGCTCCAGCCGAGATGACAGAGCTCAAGAAGCAGCCGAGGAGACCTACTTGACAAGGGATTTATACGCCTGAGCGTTTCACCATGGGGAACGCCGGTCCTCTTCGTGAAGAAGAAGGACGGTAGTCTCCGCCTATGCATCGACTACAGAGAGCTGATGTAGTTACGGTGAAGAACCGTTATCCTTTACCAACATTGATAACTTATTTGACCAGTTGAAAGGAGCATCAGTATTTTCCAAGATTGACTTACGATCTGGTTACCATCAGATAGCTATTCGAGAGGGTGACATTGAGAAGACCGCTTTCAGAACCAGATACGGTCACTATGAGTTTACGGTTATGCGTTTGGTTGATCCAATGCACCAACAAGTTCATGGACTTAATGAAACCGCTTGTTCCAAGATCAGTTGGACAAGTCAGTGGTAGTCTTCATCGACGATATACTTGTGTATTCGAAATCAAAGGGTGAGCACGAAAGCCACCTGAGAAATGTGTTGCAAACGTTGAGAAAGAATCAGTTATATGCTAAATTTCTAAGTGTGAGTTCTGGTTGAACCAAGTTTCCTTCCTTAGTCATGTGATTTCTGAGGCCGGGATCACTGTCGATTCGGCAAAGATAGATGCTGTGCGCACCTGGCCTAGACCGAAAACAGTTACCGACATCCGGAGCTTCTCGGGCCGGACAGGATATTACAGGAGATTTGTGAAGGACTTCTCCAGTGTCTCGAAGCCGATGACTTCCTTAATGAAAAAGGATGCACCATTCGAGTGGGCAGACGACTGCGAGAGTTCTTTTCAGAGTCTCAAGGATGCTCTTACCATGCACTAGTCCTGACTATACCAGACGATCCAGATGGATTCGAGGTCTATTGCTACGCATCAGGAAGAGGTATGGGATGTGTGTTGATGCAACACGGAAGGTCATAGCATACGCCTCCCGATAGCTGAAGAAGCACGAAGAGAACTACCCTACCCAGACTTAGAATTGGGTGCCTTGTCTTCGCTTTGAAGATATGGCGACATCATTTGTGTGGGGTAAGCGTGACAATATATTCGGATCACAAAAGTTTGAAAGTACTTGTTCACTAGTAGTTGAACAGAGTCAGAAAGAGTAAGAGGCAAAGAAGGTGGTTGAGTTTCTGAATGATTATGACATCAACCTACAATACAAAGAGGGTAAGGCGAATGTGGTAGCTGACGCACTGAGTCGCCGAGCACACTCTCTCCATTCGCTAGTCTCTCATACTAGCTTGGTTGAAGAGTGCGGAGTGCTCAGATGTCGGATCAGTATATGTTGGAGAGACAGGCAGAAGCTTATTGATGGCACATTCGAGGGTCAGAAGTATGATTTCTGACTCCACGAAGATGACCTGATTAGGCTGAATGCCGCCGACTGTGTATTCCGAGGAGTAGCGCTGAGCTGAAGGAGCGCATATTAAGTGAATCTCATGTTCCACTACTTCGATTCACCTCGGAGCTTCAAAGATGTACAAGAGTATGAAACGGTATTCTGGTGGGACGGGAATGAAAAAGGATGTAACGATTATGTGTTGAGGTGTCTCACTTGCCAGAAGGTCAAGTTTGAGCACCGACGGCCTGGTGGTATGGTACAGCCAATCCCAGTGCCTGAGTGGAAGTTCCATGACATTTCCATGGACTTCGTTGTAGGGCTTCCTCCTACAAGGGGAGGTATCTGAATATGATTTGGGTCGTTGTTGACCGACTGACCAAGGTAGCCCGATTCATACCGATGAAGGACACCTAGAAAGTGGCAAGGCTAGCAGAGCTCTTTGACCGAGAGATAGTACAACATCATGGGGTACCGAAGACTATCGTGTCTGATAGGGATACCAGGTTCCTCTCAAGGTACTGGAGAACTACACGGGAAGCGCTAGGTACCGAACTAAAGTTGAGTACGGCGTTCCACCCACAGACAGATGGTTAGAGTGAGCGCACCATACGGACGCTTGAGGATATGTACGTGCATGTGCCCTTGACTTCCAGACCAGCTGGATTGATAAGTTAAATCTGATCGAGTTTAGCTACAACATCAGTTACCATGCTTCGATCAAGATGTCTCCCTTCCAGGCTTTGTACGGTAGACATGCCGCACGCCCATTATGTTGGGATGAGTCGAGTGAGACGGTCATTATAGGGCCTAAGTATATAGAGTAAGTACAAGCAGAAGTACGCCAGATCCGGGCTAACATGAAGGGCAGCTCAGGATAGGCAGAAATCATTCGCCGATGTGTGCAGACGTGACTTGGAGTTCGCCGTGGGCGATCAGGTATTTCTTAGAGTCCCCCATGAAGGGAAGGGAGTATTTCGTTTTGGCCAGAAAGGCAAGTTGAGCCCAAAATATGTGGGGCCTTATGTTGTGACGGAGCGGATAGGCCTGGTAGCTTACAGGCTAGATTTACTACTGAGGTGGGCAAGGTACATGATGTATTCATGTGTCCTAGTTTTGAAGAAATATATGTCTCATCCGTCTCATGTACTTCAGCCCGAAAGGCTAACGTTAGAGCCGACCATGCGATCAGTGGAGACTCCTGTACGGATTCTGGATACTAAGACTCGAGACACTCGCCATAAGTCTGTGAGACTGGTGAAGGTTCTCTGGTCTAACCAAGACGTCGAGGAGGCCACCTGGGAGCTGGAATATAAGAGAGGGTGAAGTACCCGTCATTTTTTACTCTTAGTATTTGTATGTATAGGATATGGGGCATACCCCTATTTTAAGGGGGGTAGAGCCGTTTCGGTTAGGCGTGTACGACATGTATTGTAATACATTGTCTATGCTATGTTGTTATGTTGCTATGTTACAGACCGTTGTATCTGAATGATGTTATGTTGCTTGGACCTTGAGTCCGATGTTATGTAAAGTATGGTGGGTTATGAAAGTGTTGCTTATATATGTATACCCGTGTTCTAATATCATGAATGCGAGGGAAATGTGAACTTTGGGGACAAAGTTCTTTTAAGGGGGGTAGATTGAAATACCCCAAACCTTTATATATTGTGTAAAATACTTAACTAGGTATTATAAGGCTAAAGGTACGCACACCATCACATTAACAATAGTGACTGTAAGCTCATTTCATGATTTAATCTTAGAAGGTCATAACACAACAGAAAACAAACAACACACAAGCCGGTGTAAACCGGTAGGCAACAGACTGTAAGAAAACCATACCTTGGTCCTTGCTGCTTACGAGTCCCGCCAAACGTAGTTCCTAAACATGATTAATAGTGTCGGTTATTAAATTATTTAAATTCCGGTTTACCTAAGCATTTTACATGATTATATGACATGTTTTAATGCCTAAACTTACCCTTGATTACCTTCATTATACCCCCTAGGGTTAACTACTTAAGCCACACTTTGTTTGTTTTTTTTATAAGTTTTGGGTCGATCGACCCTTACGACCGACCTTACCCAAGGTCGGTTCCATAACTTCTTCTGGGTTGAAAAAATTCACACTATGACCCACCTTGCTAGTCCGGTCCCAAGGTCGGTCCATTCAGAAACATATTATCATCAGAAAATTCTACTGCGACCGACCTTACAAATTCGTCCACAAGGTCGGTCCATTCCCGAGACCTATTCCGAATATAAAATTTAAGGCCGACCTACCTTGCAAGTCCGGTCCCCAAGGTCGGTCCATTCTAGAAGGTTTTCTGGCCGGGTTAACTGGGCTCGACCGACCTTGCAGTTCCGGTCCCCAAGGTCGGTCTGCTCCAGACCTTTATTTAAATATGCACATTTGACTCCAAACTTCACCTTACATATCCTAGTATGTTCTTACCTCATTTGGGTACTTCAACCACACCTTAAGGCCTCCATTAAACTCCTTAAACCACTACCAAAACCTCCTTAACCATTACACAATTCTTACAAAATCTTTTACACTATAATGTTTTTCCTTAGACTTCTAAGTGGTGTTTCCTAACTATATGATGGTGACTATGCCAAGGTGTTTCCTCATCACCAACAACATCATCTCCCAAGCATCTTTTACCCTCCAAAATTCCTTTATACAACTACTTGAAATTTCCTTCACAAGTTTATACCTCCTCCTTACAAGGCATTATTTTCCTCCTTGTTTACCAATATTTGCATAAGTCCTAAACACAATTTCTCCTTGCCCTTGGTGCATCCCAAAGCACTCATTTTATTCCCAAATCCTCCAAGATAATGTCCAGTCATTCTAACACTCAAGAACCCTTAATACATGTTTCTTTCTCTAGTATAACACTTAGTCATTCCTAGCACTTCCTAGTTCACCAAAGATCATTTAAAACACTCAAAACTTCTTGTACATTAACCAAATTTTGACATGGGTTCTACTAGCACATTGTTACACCAAAACACATTGTTTTTCACCATTAAACTATCAAGAACACCTAAATCCTTCAAGAGCATTCTCACACACAAACTTCACCCAATTACACTACATCACAATATAGTGCATAATTTAAATTGCTTGGCACTTAGGCCCTTAAATAACATGGCTCTTAGGCCCTTAAATAACATAAACCATAAACACTGAATTTCCACCTATATATATTGCCTTTGACCTGCAAATACACCCACATCACATATGTCCTTTAATAATCTCCTAGAGAATAGTTTTCTAGCTCATTTGTCATTGGCTCCTTAGGTAGTTTTAATAAGCAATATAAGCTCATTTTTCCTAAGACATTAAACTACATTGAGATAGTTCATTTACCTCTTTTCCTTCACAACTTCCACACTTGTTTTTCCTTGCTCCTTTCTTGATTAAAAATCGGCAAGGCTTTTGATTGCTTGTCAACCTTCTAATCAATATACAAGCAAGGCAATGAGCATTCAAGCTTCATGCTTAAACTCATTTATAAACCCTAATTTAAATATTGTCTTAAAACACTTAATGCTTGTTTTACCTTGGTAATGGAAGAGAGTTGGATTAACTAGCAAGATATGACTCCACCAAGCCCTTGGAAGATTAGAATGAATCTAAACCAAGGCAAAACAAAACACCATTACAAGGCATGTTTTCGGTCAACACAAAAATAAGAGGAAATGTTGTTTTTCTTGGGTTTTCCTTACCTTGAAGCAAAGGTGATCAATGGCATGAAAAGATAAGCTCAAGCTCCTCCCATGGAGATTCCTCTTGGCACCCGAAATAGAGCTTTTGGAATTTTGAGAAGACAAAGTTGAAGAGCTTGATGAGACTAAGAGAATGGTGGTCTTGGAATTTAATTTGGTATATGGAGCTAAGAGATAATGGCAATTGAAGATGGAGGTGAGGTGTGTGCTGTAGCAAAACCGATGGAGAAGGAAAAAGAGAGGTTGGAGACGGTTGGAAAACAAGAGAATGAAGAGAATGAGAAGAAAACTAGCTAGTTTAAGATATTTATGTAAAGTAAATATAAACTTGCTTTATACTTTTCCTTCCTTACTGAACTAACAAGGGGGGATGACTCACCCCTTATAAAATTGGCCCCCTCTTATATTTAGGCTAATTATATGGCCTTGTTGACCAATAAATCACTTATGTTGACTTATGTTATAAACTAGCACAATTTGGTTACTATTCACTAACCTAGGCCCATAATTGTGAAATTTTTGATTTCTCAGTGATTTAGACTTCCAAATGTGATACTAAGTAGTACACATATTAATTAAAGAGTAATGATGGACATTTAGCCATTCAAAACCCATTTACAACCAATTTTTTCAAAAGTGCTTTAAGACTCCTTAAAGCACATTTTGTGTTTTAACTTGTTTTCAAGCTTGTTTTTCTTTGGTAATTGGTTTAATATGTCCATTAACATGTAAATAAAGTCTTGGTAAGCTTATTAAGTCTTAACCAAGATTATTCCAAGCTTAGAGCACATTTTCGCCCATATTGTCTTTATGGTATTTTATGGTGGTTTCTATGGTTTAAATTGTTCACCAATGTTTCTAAGGCACCTTTTTAGCCTTATAATACCATAGTTAAGTATTTAAACAATATATAAAGGTTTGGGGTATTTCAATCTACCCCCTTAAAAGAACTTTGTCCCCAAGTTCACATTTCCCTCGCATTCATGATATTAGAACACGGGTATACATATAAAGCAACACTTTCATAACAACCATACTTTACATAACATCGGACTCAAGGTCCAAGCAACATAACATCATTCAGATACAACGGTCTGTAACATAGCAACATAACAACATAGCATAGACAATGTATTACAATACATGTCGTACACGCCTAACCGAAACGGCTCTACCCCCCTTAAAATAGGGGTATGCCCCATATCCTATACATACAAATACTAAGAAGTAAAAAATGACGGGTACTTCACCCTCATCTTATATTCCAGCTCCCAGGTGGCCTCCTCGACGTCTTGGTTAGACCAGAGAACCTTCACCAGTCTCACAGACTTATGGCGAGTGTCTCGAGTCTTAGTATCCAGAATCCGTACAGGAGTCTCCACTGATCGCATGGTCGGCTCTAACGTTAGCCTTTCGGGCTGAAGTACATGAGACGGATGAGACATATATTTCTTCAACTAGGACACATGAAATACATCATGTACCTTGCCCACCTCAGTAGGTAAATCTAGCCTGTAAGCTACCAGGCCTATCCGCTCCGTCACAACATAAGGCCCCACATATTTTGGGCTCAACTTGCCTTTCTGGCCAAAACGAAATACTCCCTTCATGGGGGATACTCTAAGAAATACCTGATCGCCCACGGCGAACTCCAAGTCACGTCTGCACACATCGGCGAATGATTTCTGCCTATCCTGAGCTGCCTTCATGTTAGCCCGGATCTGGCGTACTTCTGCTTGTACTTACTCTAAATACTTAGGCCCTATAATGACCGTCTCACTCGACTCATCCCAACATAATGGCGTGCGGCATGGTCTACCGTACAAAGCCTGGAAGGGAGACATCTTGATCGAAGCATGGTAACTGATGTTGTAGCTAAACTCGATCAGATGTAACTTATCAATCCAGCTGGTCTGGAAGTCAAGGGCACATGCACGTAACATATCCTCAAGCGTCTGTATGGTGCGCTCACTCTATCATCTGTCTGTGGGTGGAACGCCGTACTCAACTTTAGTTCGGTACCTAGCGCTTCCCGTGTAGTTCTCCAGTACCTTGAGAGGAACCTGGTATCCCTATCAGACACGATAGTCTTCGGTACCCCCATGATGTTGTACTATCTCTCGGTCAAAGAGCTCTGCTAGCCTTGCCACTTTCTAGGTGTCCTTCATCGGTATGATCGGGCTACCTTGGTCAGTCGGTCAACAACGACCCAATCATATTCATACCTCCCCTTGTAGGAGGAAGCCCTACAACGAAGTCCATGGAAATGTCATGGAACTTCCACTCAGGCACTGGGATTGGCTGTACCATACCACCAGGCCGTCGGTGCTCAAACTTGACCTTCTGGCAAGTGAGACACCTCAACACATAATCGTTTCATCCTTTTTCATTCCCGTCCACCAGAAATACCGTTTCATACTCTTGTACATCTTTGAAGCTCCGAGGTGAATCGAAGTAGTGGAACAATGAGATTCACTTAATATGCGCTCCTTCAGCTCAGCGCTACTCCTCGGAATACACAGTCGGCCATTCAGCCTAATCAGGTCATCTTCGTGGAGTCAGAAATCATACTTCTGACCCTCGAATGTGCCATCAATAAGCTTCTGCCTGATCTCCAACATATACTGATCCGACATCTGAGCACTCCGCACCTCTTCAACCAAGCTAGTATGAGAGACTAGCGAATGGAGAGAGTGTGCTCGGCGACTCAGTGCGTCAGCTACCACATTCGCCTTACCCTCTTTGTATTGTAGGTTGATGTCATAATCATTCAGAAACTCAACCCACCTTCTTTGCCTCATGTTCACACTCTTTCTGAGTGAACAAGTACTTCAAACTTTTGTGATCCGAATATTTGTCACGCTTACCCCCACAAATGATGTCGCCATATCTTCAAAGCGAAGACAATGGCACCCAATTCTAAGTCGTGGGTAGGGTAGTTCTCTTCGTGTCTTCTTCAGCTATCGGGAGGCGTATGCTACGACCTTCCCGTGTTGCATCAACACACATCCCATACCTCTTCCTGATGCGTAGCAATAGACCTCGAATCCATCTGGATCGTCTGGTATAGTCAGGACTAGTGCAGTGGTAAGAGCATCCTTGAGACTCTGAAAAGAACTCTCGCAGTCGTCTGCCCACTCGAATGGTGCATCCTTTTTCATTAAGGAAGTCATCGGCTTCGAGACACTGGAGAAGTCCTTCACAATCTCCTGTAATATCCTGTCAGGCCGAGGAAGCTCGGATGTCGGTAACTGTCTTCGGTCTAGGCCAGGTGCGCACAGCATCTATCTTTGCCGAATCGACAGTGATCCCGGCCTCAGAAATCACATGACTAAGGAAGGAAACTTGGTTCAACCAGAACTCACACTTAGAAATTTAGCATATAACTGATTCTTTCTCAACGTTTGCAACACATTTCTCAGGTGGCTTTCGTGCTCACCCTTTGATTTCGAATACACAAGTATATCGTCGATGAAGACTACCACTGACTTGTCCAACTGATCTTGGAACAAGCGGTTCATTAAGTCCATGAACTTGGCTGGTGCATTGGATCAACCAAACGGCATAACCGTAAACTCATAGTGACCGTATCTGGTTCTGAAAGCGGTCTTCTCAATGTCACCCTCTCGAATAGCTATCTGATGGTAACCAGATCGTAAGTCAATCTTGGAAAATACTGATGCTCCTTTCAACTGGTCAAATAAGTCATCAATGCGTGGTAAAGGATAACGGTTCTTCACCGTAACTACATCAGCTCTCTGTAGTCGATGCATAGGCGGAGACTACCGTCCTTCTTCTACGAAGAGGACCGGCGTTCCCCATGGTGAAACGCTCAGGCGTATAAATCCCTTGTCAAGTAGGTCTCTCGGCTGCTCTTGAGCTCTGTCATCTCGGCTGGAGCCATACGATAGGGCGCCTTCACTATTGGTCCGGTTCCCGGCACCAATTCAATCTCAAACTCCACTTCCCGTGCTGGCGGCATGCCCGGTAGTTCCTTAGGAAATACATCAGAAAACTCCGACACTACCGGCACATCTGGGCTAAACTCTGGATCTCTCTTTATGTCCTGAACATAGCAGAGGTACACATCATTCCTCTTGTCGTAACTCACGATACATGGCCATGGCGGTGATGATCTGAGTCGAAGGCTCCCTAGGTCTCTGGCGGTATGATATAGTAACCCCAGACGGACTCCGAAGAAGCAGGCGATGCTCGGCACATAGGATTCTGCCCTTGTACCGCTCCAACCAGTTCATCCCGACAATCACATCGAATCCAAGTCCCTCGAACTCTATCATGTTGATCGGGAACTCTTCATCCTTGATTTGCACAATAGCATCTCGGTGCCAGCGGGTACACTTGATCCGCTCTTTCGACGGAAGAGTGACTAGAAAGTCAGGCATCTCTTCACCGTCTAATCCCAGCCTCCTCACAAAGGAAAGCGAGACAAATGTGTGTGATGCTCCGGAGTCGAACAAGATCGATGCGTCCACGCCATTAACTAGAAAGGTACCGATGAGGATAGTGCCGCTCCTGCCGGCTTCTGCCTCATTACAAACACCTAGTATACCTCCCGTTCCGAGTGCACAACCTAATTCAGTTCACAAACTTCATAAGTGTACAGTAACAACACGGTTGACATACTCCAAAACACATCTCTTTATTCATTAACATACTCTTTACACCATAAGTTGGTTTACATTACTGATATAGCTATATATAACATCCTTAACATACAACTGGCTTAACACATTACATAATTACACAAGGCTTTAACACTGTCTGAAGGTCAAATTCAAACGTCCGGGGTTTTATGTGTGTGGCATTGATCACTGTCGAAGGTGCGGTATTCAGTTTGATCTTCTTGATACCGTGATATAACATCCTTCACTGCCCACCCATGATTAACACATCTCTTGACTTCAACACTAACTTCCTTGCGAGATCAGCTCGTTTCTGTTCGCCATACACAAACGTTGTGGTATCACCAATGGACCTAGACACCACGGGTACTCCTTATTCAGAGACTTGGGTGTTTCGTCCTTATCTTGGTGTAAACCCAACCGTCCACCTTTCTGGTAGAATTTCACAATACACACATCTACCTTAACACTCGGAATTGGATCCGATTCAACTTGTTGAGCAATTCCCACGGCATGGTTAACGACCGCAAGGAACTCCTCAGGTATCCTCGTACTGTTTCTCTCCGTCATCCGCTCGCACATCTTGATATGTCTTGGTGTAAGGGTTCCAGTCCTTACCCATGCACATCATCTTCAACTTCATTTTTGATCCGCTCGGGTACTCTGGTGTGTAGAAACCTCCAGGTACTGCTCCTAGTTCGTTGCATCGCCTGATGATTTGGATTTGTGCTTCGGGTGTCAGGTATCCACTTAAGAGTATCATACCTGGCTGGATGACCTGACATTGCTCCATTGGGTATTCGGTGATGTTGATGGTTGTCTCTTTAGGGTTCGGTGTGGGTGGGATTGGATAACAAATATTGAAGGTTCCTAAGGTTTTAAATTACCTAGTTTAGGTGTATTCCACATTATACTTTAACTCATTACTTATATGGTTGTACATTTAGACTCACTAACACACATGTATGAAATGCGGTATGCAATAACTTATTTCACACAACGGTTTAAGTGGTACCTGGTCTAGAAGAGGGTCCTGGTGCCTCAGACCGGTCCACCACATGCAGGGCGGCCTTGCCGGATCCCGACCCCTTCCCCTTCTGGGAATCAGTGTTCCCCTGAGCTGAGGATGGCTGGTGAGTCGCCTTCGGGCCCTCAGTGGTCACGGCAGCCTTACCCTTCCATTGTCTCTTAGGCCTGTAGTTCCTGCCGTTCGGGTTCTGGTAGCACTCGAAGTCACGGTGCCCCATTTTCTTGCAGTAGCGACACTGCACATCTTCTCCCTTGCAGTCCTTGCCGGGGTGATCTCCGTTACACCACTTGCAGTAGTAGTGGTGCTCCGGTCCAAGCCCGTGCTGGCTGCTAACACAATACACATTCAGTACACACTCCACAATATGACAATACACACTTGAATTCGGTATTCGGAATTAAATAGTTACCCTTGGGCGGGTGAGAGCGTAAGGGCTTAGCCGCATAGGCATAGGTGAGCTTCAGCGGCTCCTCAGCGGTAGTGGTCTGGGCTTGGCCTTTGCCACCCTGTTGCTGGCCTTTCTAGGCCTGGGGATAAGGTTTCTTCTTCTTTCCTCCCCCGTACCCTTGCGTGCTTTGACCCTCACTCGAGGCCTTGCGCTTGTGCGCATTCTCCTCGACCCTCAGACGGACGGTGATCTCAACCTTGGCAGCAGCATGATAGCACTCCTGAACTTAGGATGTCAGTCATGCCCCGCAAAACAAACTTACAACTCACATTAACATTCACTTACTGTATACACTTATTCACATCACACTGTATTCTAATTACCTGCAAGGTTGTATATTCAGCTGGCCCCATCCCATAGCAAAGACGGTGGCTGAGACCGTTATAGAAACGGTTTACCAACACCTGGTTCGAGTACCCCAGGTCCGGTAACAGATGGATAAGGCCGGTGAAAGCGGTGTAGTAGTCGTCAACCGACATCTTATCCCCCTGTCTCAGGCTATCCAGCTCTAAGCGCTTGGCCTCTTGCACATGTACAGGGTAGTACTTGGCTCGCAGCAGGGCCGTATACTCCCTCCAACCAAACTCAGGATTAGCCATCATGTCCTCTCTCACAAGCTTCCACCAACTCCTTGCCAAACCCTTCAGATAGTAAGCGGCAAGACGGACCTTGGCTCCAGCAGCCTCATCCAAGGTCTCGTAGGCGGTCTCCAACTCGGAGATATACGCCTCCAGCTTACTAGGGTCGTCTCCCCATGAAAAGACGGGGGTCTCAAATCCGCCAACGCCTTGACCCAGTTGGTCTCACGTGGCTGTGGTTGCGGTTGGGGCCCTTGTTGGTCTGCACCGCCTTGCTGCTGCTGATGCATCACAGCCACTAACTGGGGAACCATCTGGGCTACGGCGGCTGCTACTGCCTCAGCCATAACCTGTGTCGTAGTGTTCTCGCCCTGGTCTCCCGTATCACCAACACCGCGCCCGCGGCCACTTCCTCTTGGTCGACCTGACATCTGTATTCACATGGACATTCATTAGCATTATGCTTGCACACTTATCGATTCCAACGGTTGTAACGTGTTCTCGACAATAAGGTATTCCCACACTAGTAAGTGGTTAACCTTTTCACATCTGCTCACTTAGGTAACTATGGTTAGGTTTCCTAACTCGGTATGTTCCTAAGCTCGGTATTCTAGTCATCAGAGCGATACTTTGCTCTGATACCACTTTTTGTAACACCCCAACTACGTCCTTAACAATAACCAAAATCGCAGCGGAAATAAACAACCCAAACGATAACTAAACGATTTGGTGTTACACGCCGTTAGCCACCCACGTGGCTAACTAGGCAGAATACATACCATTGTACCGGTCTGATGATCAGACTCCCGAGCATGAAACTAATAACCATAAATACATCAACATTTACCGAGTATAAATATTTACAAACCACCACTGTAAACTGCCACTGTAAACTGTCACTGTAATGCAAACGTTTCCCAAATATAACGCCATGGGAGCACAGGCGCAACCTGGGTCGAACATCCAAAATATACCAAAAGTATTTCATACTCCTAAGAATCTAGAGCCACTCTGCCTCCTCGATCCTCATCCTGCAAATAAATATGGAGCCCCCCAAAGGGGGTCAGCAACCCTTGACTGGTATGGTTAACGTGCAGCCCATCGACTACCGGGATACACGCAACCAATTGTCATGAAAACATGGCATTGATTTTTAACATACAACATATATAGCACAGCAAGAAATATTGCATAGCACAACATCACATACATAGTGAGAACAATTCACTTTAGAAAACGAACCAAGTTGGTTAGTCAACATTGTAAGCCTAGAGAATGGTTTCACCCTCATATTAAGCTTGTTACATAAACTCGTTACCGTTCAGTTAGTCGAACGGGTAACTCACATAGATGTGACGGATATAGTGATCCGAACACACCGAACACATAATTTCCCCCTAGCCCGATTAGAAGTCAGGTAGGTAAGCTTTGGCTAAGCTAGTGTGTGGTCGAAATCCAAAAAGGAAAACAACCTTAACATAAAGAGAGAACCGAATCTGATTCAGATGTCGACCCCCGTACATACACGCATGACCGGAACGACCGCTCACCCCCTGGTTAACACTTGTTAGAAGTCCCATTGAGGAACTTGACACATTCAATCATAAGTAAGTGTTTAAGTCCAGTTAGACGTACAAGGGAAGTAAGACATATTCCACGCGACACATACCACAACCAACTCATGCATAGCCGTGGTTAGAACGTTTCTTAGGTTGGAAACGTTGTTACCGGATACCGTTCTCTTACGTTCTTCTAATTGGGTTAACTAACAATTAGCACGCATTCGAGGTTACCGGTATCGGTACGCACACATCACATTAACAATAGCGACTGTAAGCTCATTTCATGATTTAATCTTACAAGGTCATAAAAACACAGAAAACAAACAACACACAACAAGCCGGTGTAAACCGGTAGGCAATAGACTGCAAGAAAACCATACCTTGGTCCTTGCTGCGTACGAGTCCCGCCAAACGTGGTTCCTAAACATGATTAATAGTTTCGGTTAATTAACTTATTTAACTTCTGGTTTACTGAGCATTTTACATGATTATATGACATGTTTTAATGCCTAAACTTACCCTTGATTACCTTCATTATACCCCCTAGGGTTAACTACTTAAGCCACACTTTGTTTGTTTTTTTTTATAAGTTTTGGGTCGACCGACCTTACCGACCGACCTTACCCAAGGTCGGTTCAATCCAGTAACTTCCGGGTTGAAAAATTCACACTACGACCGACCTTGCTAAGTCCGGTCCCAAGGTCGGTCCATTCCAGAAACATATTACCGTCAGAAAATTCTACTCCAACCGACCTTACAAGTTCGGTCCACAAGGTCGGTCCATTCCAGAGACCTATTCCGTATACAAAATTTAAGCCCGACCGACCTTGCAAGTCCGGTCCCCAAGGTCGGTCCATTCTAGAAGGTTTTCTGGCTGGGTAAACTGGGCTCGACCGACCTTGCAGGTCCGGTCCCCAAGGTCGGTCTGCTGCAGACCTTTATTTAAATATGCACATTTGACTCCAAACTTCACCTTAAATATCCTAGTCTGTTCTAACCTCATTTGGGCACTTCAACCACACCTTAAGGCCTCCACTAAACTCCTTGAAACACTCACCAAAACCTCCTTAACCATTACACATTCTTACAAAATCTTTTACACTATAATGTTTTTCCTTAGACTTCTAAGTGGTGTTTCCTCCTACTATGATGGTGACTATCCCAAGGTGTTTCCTCATCACCAACAACATCATCTCCCAAGCATCTTTTACCCTCCAAAATTCCATTATACAACTACTTGAAATTTCCTTCACAAGTTTATACCTCCTCCTTACAAGGCATTATTTTTCTCCTTTTTTACCAATATTTGCATAAGTCCTAAACACAATTTCTCCTTGCCCTTGGTGCATCCCAAAGCACTCATTTTATTCCCAAATCCTCCAAGATAATGTCCAAGTCATTCTAACACTCAAGAACCCCTTAATACATGTTTCTTTCTCTAGTATAACACTTAGTCATTCCTAGCACTTCCTAGTTCACCAAAGATCATTTAAACACTCAAAACTTCTTGTACATTAACCAAATTTTGACATGGGTTCTACTAGCACATACACACCACAAACACATTACATCACCAAAACACACATTGTTTTCACCATTAAACTATCAAGAACACCAAATCCTTCAGAGCATTCTCACACACAAAACTTCACCCAATTACACTACATCACAATATAGTGCATAATTTAAATTGCTTGGCACTTAGGCCCTTAAATAACATGGCTCTTAGGCCCTTAAATACATAAACCATAAACACTGAATTTCCACCTATATATTTGCCTTTGACCTGCAAATACACCCAACATCACATATGTCCTTTAATACTCTCCTAGAGAATAGTTTTCTAGCTCATTTGTCATTGGCTCCTTAGGTAGTTTTAATAAGCAATATAAGCTCATTTTTCCTAAGACATTAAACTACATTGAGATAGTTCATTTACCTCTTTTCCTTCACAACTTCCACACTTGTTTTTCCTTGCTCCTTTCTTGATTAAAAATCGGCAAGGCTTTTGATTGCTTGTCAACCTTCTAATCAATATACAAGCAAGGCAATGAGCATTCAAGCTTCATGCTTAAACTCATTTATAAACCCTAATTTAAATATTGTCTTAAAACACTTAAATGCTTGTTTTACCTTGGTAATGGAAGAGAGTTGGATTAACTAGCAAGATATGACTCCACCAAGCCCTTGGAAGATTAGAATGAATCTAAACCAAGGCAAAACAAAACACCATTACAAGGCATGTTTTCGGTCAACACAAAAATAAGAGGAAATGTTGTTTTTCTTGGGTTTTCCTTACCTTGAAGCAAAGGTGATCAACAAGGCATGAAAAGATAAGCTCAAGCTCCTCCCATGGAGATTCCTCTTGGCACCGAAATAGAGCTTTTGGAATTTTGAGAAGACAAAGTTGAAGAGCTTGATGAGACTAAGAGAATGGTGGTCTTGGAATTTAATTTGGTATATGGAGCTAAGAGATAATGGCAATTGAAGATGGAGGTGAGGTGTGTGCTGTAGCAAAACCGATGGAGAAGGAAAAGAGAGGTTGGAGACGGTTGGAAAACAAGAGAATGAAGAGAATGAGAAGAAAACTAGCTAGTTTAAGATATTTATGTAAAGTAAATAGTAAACTTGCTTTATACTTTTCCTTCCTTACTGAACTAACAAGGGGAGGATGACTCACCCCTTATAAATTGGCCCCCTCTTATATTTAGGCTAATTATATGGCCTTGTTGACCAATAAATCACTTATGTTGACTTATGTTATAAACTAGCACAATTTGGTTACTATTCACTAACCTAGGCCCATAATTGTGAAATTTTTGATTTCTAGTGATTTAGACTTCCAAATGTGATACTAAGTAGTACACATATTAATTAAAGAGTAATGATGGACATTTAGCCATTCAAAACCCATTTACAAGACAATTTTTCAAAATGTGCTTTAAGACTCCTTAAAGCACATTTTGTGTTTTAACTTGTTTTCAAGCTTGGTTTTCTTTGGTAATTGGTTTAATATGTCCATTAACATGTAAATAAAGTCTTGGTAAGCTTATTAAGTCTTAACCAAGATTATTCCAAGCTTAGAGCACATTTTCGCCCATATTGTCTTTATGGTATTTTATGGTGGTTTCTATGGTTTAAATTGTTCACCAATGTTTCTAAGGCACCTTTTTAGCCTTATAATACCATAGTTAAGTATTTAAACAATATATAAAGGTTTGGGGTATTTCACATGTAATGCCACCAAAACCGTTAACAACAATAAAATCGACAAAATACCCCCACTAGTTAATAAATTACTATGAAAGTTCACAATATGTCACCTACTGTCAAAACATCAAAATACTATTAAAATATGTATATACTTATAAAATTCTATTAAAATAAAGGGAGATTTCATGAAATGCCACTCTATTTTTTACTACTATTCATGAATTTCCATTGAAAAACAAAAAATAATAAATACCACTAAATCTCCTTTGAAACTTATGAAATGCCACTGTAGCAGTCGACCAACAGCAAAAAGAAAACAATACCCTACTAGTTAACAAACTACTTTGAAAGTTCACAATATGCCACCAAGTGTTGAAAAATTCCAACAAGTTTACATTAAATTCAAATACTATAAAAATATAGATAACTATAAAAAATATTAAAATAAATTATAAAATATTAAAAATACTATAAAATATTGAAAAATTAAATAGTTCTTCATTTTTAAATTTTTTTATCAAGTACCATAAATAGAACTTATGTTTTTATAGACATAATATTACTTAAAAATTTAGAGAAATTTTTTTTAGGAAATGATTTAAATTTCTTTAATAATTAGATAATTTTGAGAAAACTAAATATCAAAAAAAATTCATCATTGTTGAAAGTTTGTCAAGATTAAACATGGTAATTTAATTTACTTCTTTTTTTCATTATGTTCTCAAGCTAACTCTTCGTCATACTCCTTCACTAAAACTAATAAGTTAACAAATAGATTGTACTTTTGCATTAACATATTAAACAACTAGTAAACAAAAAAGTGAAAATTAAATATTAAATAAATTTTTCCAATTGGAAGTTTTATTTTTTAAAATCTAGTAATATTTTTTTTTCAAATAATGTGTTTAGAATTTTGGTAATTAATAAAAGATTCAAAATTTCTACATAATATTTAATAATAATTAATATTTTATGATTATTTTTTAACGAAAATTAACATTTGTTTTCAAATTATTTTAGAAGTACTACATCTTTGAAAATTTATACTCTATTTTATGATATTTAATAATTTTTTTATGTTATGATAATTATTTAAAAATTCAATATTTTATGATTTTTTAATTAAAAAAATTATTATTTACTTTAATATGCTTTTCTATATAATTATCTAGATATTTTATAGTATTTGAATTTTTTAACACCTAGTCGCACAGTGAACTATCAAAGTAGTTTGTTATGATGATAATAATTCTTGAAATTTTCTTTAGGTGTTCCATAAATTGAGATTTTTTTTAATAGTTACAGTAGTGAGTAGATTTCAACCTAAGACCGGGGTGGATACCTGACACCCGAAGCACAAATCCAAATCATCAGGCGATGCAACGAACTAGGAGCAGTACCTGGAGGTTTCTACACACCAGAGTACCCGAGCGGATCAAAAATGAAGTTGAAGATGATGTGCATGGGTAAGGACTGGAACCCTTACACCAAGACATATCAAGATGTGCGAGCGGATGACGGAGAAACAGTACCGAGGATACCTGAGGAGTTCCTTGCGGTCGTTAACCATGCCGTGGGAATTGCTCAACAAGTTGAATCGGATCCAATTCCGAGTGTTAAGGTAGATTTGTGTATTGTGAAATTCTACCAGAAAGGTGGACGGTTGGGTTTACACCAAGATAAGGACGAAACACCCAAGTCTCTGAATAAGGGAGTACCCGTGGTGTCTAGGTCCATTGGTGATACCACAACGTTTGTGTATGGCGAACAGAAACGAGCTGATCTCGCAAGGAAGTTAGTGTTGAAGTCAAGAGATGTGTTAATCATGGGTGGGCAGTGAAGGATGTTATATCACGGTATCAAGAAGATCAAACTGAATACCGCACCTTCGACAGTGATCAATGCCACACACATAAAACCCGGACGTTTGAATTTGACCTTCAGACAGTGTTAAAGCCTTGTGTAATTATGTAATGTGTTAAGCCAGTTGTATGTTAAGGATGTTATATATAGCTATATCAGTAATGTAAACCAACTTATGGTGTAAAGAGTATGTTAATGAATAAAGAGATGTGTTTTGGAGTATGTCAACCGTGTTGTTACTGTACACTTATGAAGTTTGTGAACTGAATTAGGTTGTGCACTCGGAACGGGAGGTATACTAGGTGTTTGTAATGAGGCAGAAGCCGGCAGGAGCGGCACTATCCTCATCGGTACCTTTCTAGTTAATGGCGTGGACGCATCGATCTTGTTCGACTCCGGAGCATCACACACATTTGTCTCGCTTTCCTTTGTGAGGAGGCTGGGATTAGACGGTGAAGAGATGCCTGACTTTCTAGTCACTCTTCCGTCGAAAGAGCGGATCAAGTGTACCCGCTGGCACCGAGATGCTATTGTGCAAATCAAGGATGAAGAGTTCCCGATCGACATGATAGAGTTCGAGGGACTTGGATTCGATGTGATTGTCGGGATGAACTGGTTGGAGCGGTACAAGGGCAGAATCCTATGTGCCGAGCATCGCCTGCTTCTTCGGAGTCCGTCTGGGGTTACTATATCATACCGCCAGAGACCTAGGGAGCCTTCGACTCAGATCATCACCGCCATGGCCATGTATCGTGAGTTACGACAGAGGAATGATGTGTACCTCTGCTATGTTCAGGACATAAAGAGAGATCCAGAGTTTAGCCCAGATGTGCCGGTAGTGTCGGAGTTTTCTGATGTATTTCCTAAGGAACTACCGGGCATGCCGCCAGCACGGGAAGTGGAGTTTGAGATTGAATTGGTGCCGGGAACCGGACCAATAGTGAAGGCGCCCTATCGTATGGCTCCAGCCGAGATGACAGAGCTCAAAGAGCAGCCGAGAGACCTACTTGACAAGGGATTTATACGCCTGAGCGTTTCACCATGGGGAACGCCGGTCCTCTTCGTGAAGAAGAAGGACGGTAGTCTCCGCCTATGCATCGACTACAGAGAGCTGATGTAGTTACGGTGAAGAACCGTTATCCTTTACCACGCATTGATGACTTATTTGACCAGTTGAAAGGAGCATCAGTATTTTCCAAGATTGACTTACGATCTGGTTACCATCAGATAGCTATTCGAGAGGGTGACATTGAGAAGACCGCTTTCAGAACCAGATACGGTCACTATGAGTTTACGGTTATGCCGTTTGGTTGATCCAATGCACCAGCCAAGTTCATGGACTTAATGAACCGCTTGTTCCAAGATCAGTTGGACAAGTCAGTGGTAGTCTTCATCGACGATATACTTGTGTATTCGAAATCAAAGGGTGAGCACGAAAGCCACCTGAGAAATGTGTTGCAAACGTTGAGAAAGAATCAGTTATATGCTAAATTTTCTAAGTGTGAGTTCTGGTTGAACCAAG
Source organism: Limonium bicolor (assembly GCA_023374045.1). Lineage (NCBI taxonomy): Eukaryota > Viridiplantae > Streptophyta > Magnoliopsida > Caryophyllales > Plumbaginaceae > Limonium > Limonium bicolor. Next base: position 186,751,614 of record CM041779.1, on the reverse strand, counting down.
TTTCCTTCCTTAGTCATGTGATTTCTGAGGCCGGGATCACTGTCGATTCGGCAAAGATAGATGCTGTGCGCACCTGGCCTAGACCGAAGACAGTTACCGACATCCGGAGCTTCCTCGGCCTGACAGGATATTACAGGAGATTTGTGAAGGACTTCTCCAGTGTCTCGAAGCCGATGACTTCCTTAATGAAAAAGGATGCACCATTCGAGTGGGCAGACGACTGCGAGAGTTCTTTTCAGAGTCTCAAGGATGCTCTTACCACTGCACTAGTCCTGACTATACCAGACGATCCAGATGGATTCGAGGTCTATTGCTACGCATCAGGAAGAGGTATGGGATGTGTGTTGATGCAACACGGGAAGGTCGTAGCATACGCCTCCCGATAGCTGAAGAAGCACGAAGAGAACTACCCTACCCACGACTTAGAATTGGGTGCCATTGTCTTCGCTTTGAAGATATGGCGACATCATTTGTGTGGGGTAAGCGTGACAATATATTCGGATCACAAAAGTTTGAAGTACTTGTTCACTCAGAAAGAGTTGAACATGAGGCAAAGAAGGTGGGTTGAGTTTCTGAATGATTATGACATCAACCTACAATACAAAGAGGGTAAGGCGAATGTGGTAGCTGACGCACTGAGTCGCCGAGCACACTCTCTCCATTCGCTAGTCTCTCATACTAGCTTGGTTGAAGAGGTGCGGAGTGCTCAGATGTCGGATCAGTATATGTTGGAGATCAGGCAGAAGCTTATTGATGGCACATTCGAGGGTCAGAAGTATGATTTCTGACTCCACGAAGATGACCTGATTAGGCTGAATGGCCGACTGTGTATTCCGAGGAGTAGCGCTGAGCTGAAGGAGCGCATATTAAGTGAATCTCATTGTTCCACTACTTCGATTCACCTCGGAGCTTCAAAGATGTACAAGAGTATGAAACGGTATTTCTGGTGGACGGGAATGAAAAAGGATGTAAACGATTATGTGTTGAGGTGTCTCACTTGCCAGAAGGTCAAGTTTGAGCACCGACGGCCTGGTGGTATGGTACAGCCAATCCCAGTGCCTGAGTGGAAGTTCCATGACATTTCCATGGACTTCGTTGTAGGGCTTCCTCCTACAAGGGGAGGTATGAATATGATTTGGGTCGTTGTTGACCAACTGACCAAGGTAGCCCGATTCATACCGATGAAGGACACCTAGAAAGTGGCAAGGCTAGCAGAGCTCTTTGACCGAGAGATAGTACAACATCATGGGGTACCGAAGACTATCGTGTCTGATAGGGATACCAGGTTCCTCTCAAGGTACTGGAGAACTACACGGGAAGCGCTAGGTACCGAACTAAAGTTGAGTACGGCGTTCCACCCACAGACAGATGATTAGAGTGAGCGCACCATACAGACGCTTGAGGATATGTTACGTGCATGTGCCCTTGACTTCCAGACCAGCTGGATTGATAAGTTACATCTGATCGAGTTTAGCTACAACATCAGTTACCATGCTTCGATCAAGATGTCTCCCTTCCAGGCTTTGTACGGTAGACCATGCCGCACGCCATTATGTTGGGATGAGTCGAGTGAGACGGTCATTATAGGGCCTAAGTATTTAGAGTAAGTACAAGCAGAAGTACGCCAGATCCGGGCTAACATGAAGGCAGCTCAGGATAGGCAGAAATCATTCGCCGATGTGTGCAGACGTGACTTGGAGTTCGCCGTGGGCGATCAGGTATTTCTTAGAGTATCCCCCATGAAGGGAGTATTTCGTTTTGGCCAGAAAGGCAAGTTGAGCCCAAAATATGTGGGGCCTTATGTTGTGACGGAGCGGATAGGCCTGGTAGCTTACAGGCTAGATTTACCTACTAAGGTGGGCAAGGTACATGATGTATTTCATGTGTCATAGTTGAAGAAATATATGTCTCATCCGTCTCATGTACTTCAGCCCGAAAGGCTAACGTTAGAGCCGACCATGCGATCAGTGGAGACTCCTGTACGGATTCTGGATACTAAGACTCGAGACACTCGCCATAAGTCTGTGAGACTGGTGAAGGTTCTCTGGTCTAACCAAGACGTCGAGGAGGCCACCTGGGAGCTGGAATATAAGATGAGGGTGAAGTACCCGTCATTTTTTACTTCTTAGTATTTGTATGTATAGGATATGGGGCATACCCCTATTTTAAGGGGGGTAGAGCCGTTTCGGTTAGGCGTGTACGACATGTATTGTAATACATTGTCTATGCTATGTTGTTATGTTGCTATGTTACAGACCGTTGTATCTGAATGATGTTATGTTGCTTGGACCTTGAGTCCGATGTTATGTAAAGTATGGTTGTTATGAAAGTGTTGCTTTATATGTATACCCGTGTTCTAATATCATGAATGCGAGGGAAATGTGAACTTTGGGGACAAAGTTCTTTTAAGGGGGGTAGATTGAAATACCCCAAACCTTTATATATTGTTTAAATACTTAACTATGGTATTATAAGGCTAAAAAGGTGCCTTAGAAACATTGGTGAACAATTTAAACCATAGAAACCACCATAAAATACCATAAAGACAATATGGGCGAAAATGTGCTCTAAGCTTGGAATAATCTTGGTTAAGACTTAATAAGCTTACCAAGACTTTATTTACATGTTAATGGACATATTAAACCAATTACCAAAGAAAACCAAGCTTGAAAACAAGTTAAAACACAAAATGTGCTTTAAGGAGTCTTAAAGCACATTTTTGAAAAATTGTCTTGTAAATGGGTTTTGAATGGCTAAATGTCCATCATTACTCTTTAATTAATATGTGTACTACTTAGTATCACATTTGGAAGTCTAAATCACTGGGAAATCAAAAATTTCACAATTATGGGCCTAGGTTAGTGAATAGTAACCAAATTGTGCTAGTTTATAACATAAGTCAACATAAGTGATTTATTGGTCAACAAGGCCATATAATTAGCCTAAATATAAGAGGGGGCCAATTTTATAAGGGGTGAGTCATCCCCCCTTGTTAGTTCAGTAAGGAAGGAAAAGTATAAAGCAAGTTTACTATTTACTTTACATAAATATCTTAAACTAGCTAGTTTTCTTCTCATTCTCTTCATTCTCTTGTTTTCCAACCGTCTCCAACCTCTCTTTTTCCTTCTCCATCGGTTTTGCTACAGCACACACCTCACCTCCATCTTCAATTGCCATTATCTCTTAGCTCCATATACCAAATTAAATTCCAAGACCACCATTCTCTTAGTCTCATCAAGCTCTTCAACTTTGTCTTCTCAAAATTCCAAAAGCTCTATTTCGGTGCCAAGAGGAATCTCCATGGGAGGAGCTTGAGCTTATCTTTTCATGCCTTGTTGATCACCTTTGCTTCAAGGTAAGGAAAACCCAAGAAAAACAACATTTCCTCTTATTTTTGTGTTGACCGAAAACATGCCTTGTAATGGTGTTTTGTTTTGCCTTGGTTTAGATTCATTCTAATCTTCCAAGGGCTTGGTGGAGTCATATCTTGCTAGTTAATCCAACTCTCTTCCATTACCAAGGTAAAACAAGCATTTAAGTGTTTTAAGACAATATTTAAATTAGGGTTTATAAATGAGTTTAAGCATGAAGCTTGAATGCTCATTGCCTTGCTTGTATATTGATTAGAAGGTTGACAAGCAATCAAAAGCCTTGCCGATTTTTAATCAAGAAAGGAGCAAGGAAAAACAAGTGTGGAAGTTGTGAAGGAAAAGAGGTAAATGAACTATCTCAATGTAGTTTAATGTCTTAGGAAAAATGAGCTTATATTGCTTATTAAAACTACCTAAGGAGCCAATGACAAATGAGCTAGAAAACTATTCTCTAGGAGATTATTAAAGGACATATGTGATGTTGGGTGTATTTGCAGGTCAAAGGCAATATATATAGGTGGAAATTCAGTGTTTATGGTTTATGTTATTTAAGGGCCTAAGAGCCATGTTATTTAAGGGCCTAAGTGCCAAGCAATTTAAATTATGCACTATATTGTGATGTAGTGTAATTGGGTGAAGTTTTGTGTGTGAGAATGCTCTTGAAGGATTTAGGTGTTCTTGATAGTTTAATGGTGAAAACAATGTGTTTTGGTGTAACAATGTGCTAGTAGAACCCATGTCAAAATTTGGTTAATGTACAAGAAGTTTTGAGTGTTTAAATGATCTTTGGTGAACTAGGAAGTGCTAGGAATGACTAAGTGTTATACTAGAGAAAGAAACATGTATTAAGGTGTTCTTGAGTGTTAGAATGACTTGGACATTATCTTGGAGGATTTGGGAATAAAATGAGTGCTTTGGGATGCACCAAGGGCAAGGAGAAATTGTGTTTAGGACTTATGCAAATATTGGTAAACAAGGAGAAAAATAATGCCTTGTAAGGAGGAGGTATAAACTTGTGAAGGAAATTTCAAGTAGTTGTATAAAGGAATTTTGGAGGGTAAAAGATGCTTGGGAGATGATGTTGTTGGTGATGAGGAAACACCTTGGCATAGTCACCATCATAGTTAGGAAACACCACTTAGAAGTCTAAGGAAAAACATTATAGTGTAAAAGATTTTGTAAGAATTGTGTAATGGTTAAGGAGGTTTTGGTTAGTGGTTTAAGGAGTTTAATGGAGGCCTTAAGGTGTGGTTGAAGTACCCAAATGAGGTAAGAACATACTAGGATATGTAAGGTGAAGTTTGGAGTCAAATGTGCATATTTAAATAAAGGTCTGGAGCAGACCGACCTTGGGGACCGGAACTGCAAGGTCGGTCGAGCCCAGTTAACCCGGCCAGAAAACCTTCTGGAATGGACCGACCTTGGGGACCGGACTTGCAAGGTAGGTCGGCCTTAAATTTTATATTCGGAATAGGTCTCGGGAATGGACCGACCTTGTGGACCGAATTTGTAAGGTCGGTCGCAGTAGAATTTTCTGATGATAATATGTTTCTGGAATGGACCGACCTTGGGACCGGACTTAGCAAGGTGGGTCATAGTGTGAATTTTTCAACCCAGAAGTTACTGGAATGGACCGACCTTGGGTAAGGTCGGTCGGTAAGGTCGATCGACCCAAAACTTATAAAAAAAACAAACAAAGTGTGGCTTAAGTAGTTAACCCTAGGGGGTATAATGAAGGTAATCAAGGGTAAGTTTAGGCATTAAAACATGTCATATAATCATGTAAAATGCTTAGTAAACCGGAATTTAAATAATTTAATTAACCGACACTATTAATCATGTTTAGGAACTACGTTTGGCGGGACTCGTAAGCAGCAAGGACCAAGGTATGGTTTTCTTACAGTCTGTTGCCTACCGGTTTACACCGGCTTGTGTGTTGTTTGTTTTCTGTGTGTTTATGACCTTCTAAGATTAAATCATGAAATGAGCTTACAGTCACTATTGTTAATGTGATGTGTGCGTACCGATACCGGGAACCTCGAATGCGTGCTAATTGTTAGTTAACCAATATTAGAAGAACGTAAGAGAACGGTATCTGGTAACAACGTGTCCAACCTAAGAAACGTTCTAACCACGGCTATGCTTGAGTTGGTTGTGGTATGTGTCGCTGAAATATGTCTTACTTCCCTTGTACGTCTAACTGGACTTAAACACTTACTTATGATTGAATGTGTCAAGTTCCATCAATGGGACTTCTAACAAGTGTTAACCAGGGGGTGAGGAATCCGGTCGTTCCGGTCATGCGTGTATGTACGGGGGTCGACCTCTCTCCTTATGTTAAGGTTGTTTTTCTTTTTGGATTTCGACCACCCACTATCTTAGCCAAAGCTTACCTACCTGACTTCCAATCGGGCTAGGGGTAAATTATGTGTTCGGTGTGTTCGGATCACTATATCCGTCACACCTATGTGTTAAGTTACCCGTTCGACTAACTGAACGGTAACGAGATTATGTAACAAGCTTAATATGAGGGTGAAACCATTCTCTAGGCTTACAATGTTGACTAACCAACTTGGTTCGTTTTCTAAAGTGAATTGTTCTCACTATGTATGTGATATTGTGCTATGCAATATTTCTTGCTGTGCTATATATATGTTGTATGTTAAAAATCAGTGCCATGTTATCATGATAATTGGTTGCGTGTATCCCGGTAGTCGATGGGCTGCACGTTAACCATACCAGCCATGAGTTGCTAACCCCCTTTGGGGGCTCCATATTTATTTGCAGGATGAGGATCAAGGAGGCGGAGTGGCTCTAGATTCTTAGGAGTATGAAATACTTTTGGTATATTTTGGATGTTCGGCCCGGGTTGCGCCTGTGCTCCCGTGGCGTTATATTTTGTGAAACGTTTGCATTACAGTGACAGTTTACAGTGGCAATTTACAGTGGTGGTTTGTAAATATTTATATTCGGGAGTCTGATCATCAGACCGGTATAATTGTATGTATTCTGCCTAGTTAGCCACGTGGGTGGCTAACGGCGTGTAACACCTAATCGTTTGGTTATCGTTTAGGTTGTTTATTTCCGCTGCGATTTTGGTTATTTGTGAAGGACGTAGTTGGGGTGTTACAACATGGATTTCGGGCAAAATTTAGTGGCATATCATCACTTTTCATTTTTCAGTGGAACATGAATTCGCCAAAAATATAGTGGCATTTTATGGAAATTTTTAACTTTTTCTTTTTAATTTTTTATCACATGTTAATTAGTAGGGTATTTTCATTGTTTTTCTTATTAGTCATTGGTTATAGTGACATTTCATAAATTTTAGGTAAAATTTGTGACATTTTATAATTTTTCATTTTTTCATAGCATTAATTTCTTGAATTGGTCAAAAAATATAGTCACACTTTCCTTTTATTAAATTTCTTCGTGGCTGTTGTGTTCTAATTTTCAAAATTGGATACATAGAATTATATATAATATTTTCAAAAACAACTTCACATTTCAATACATTAAACCTTCTCTTTTTGGTATATTTAATACTATATATATTTTGATAATTTGGGCTTATAGCCATAATATTAATAATGAGAAGTTTCTGGTAAAACCAGATGAATGGGTTAGAGTTGGGCCTCATTAAAACCTCCCTAAGTAAAATCCATTGGGATAAAAACTTATGGAGGAAAAAGAGTGACCACCACATCCAAGTACAACCATATTTCTACTTACGTGAACTAACAACATAAAGGAACAACAACTACTAAGTGACGATTACTCATAGTCCTTTAAGGAACCCGCACTGATGAAGTATTCGCATGACAATGGGATGTCTTTCCACCATGTTTTTTTCCCCTCCAAACTCCAAGCTCTATCATAATTGTAGTTCTATCCACTGAGAGTGCTTCTTGTTGGAAAATATCATTGTTTCTAGACAACCATACATAATAGATGCCATAGTAAAATGTTGATTTCCATATTCTCTTGGCTTTATAACTCAAGGGGAGAGAAAACCAGTCATTATACACCTCCATTGCTATCGGCTTGAATGAGAAAGGGATGCTCCACCATCGCCAAAGTTATTTCCAGATGTCAACTATACGTGGACAGAGGAAAAGAACATGCTCCAGGGTCTCCATTACTTGGTTGCACCAGGGGCACAAACTTTGACCTAAAGGGACCATGTTCCGCTCGAAGAAAAGCTCTCTAGTTGTCAGTCCTTGGAGGAGGGTGAACCATAATATCATTGCCACCCTTGGCTCACACATCCCCTTCCATATATGTCTTAATTCAACTCCCGCTTCCCCACTGGTTGTAGTTCAGTCCAGACCACTCAGTGATAGAGTGATTTTGTTAATTATAGTCTTACTAATAACAGTCGACGTGCTTTCATCTGGTTGATCCAAAGACACTGGCTTAGTTACTAGAATGTCGTTAAGTTCTGCCAGCATTGTAAGTTTGTAGTCAAACAATAAACATCTCCATCGGAGATTCCAACACCATTCTCCATCAGTCTAACTACCCATGTCCACTACATAATAATCTTGTTGTAAGCTGAGTTGGAACAACCTGGGGAATTTCTCCTTAAGTATACCTGCGCATAATCAATGGTCTAGCCAAAACTTTGTGTCGTGGCCATCACTCAACTTTATTTGTATCTTTTCCTCCAACAAAGCTTTTAACCACTCGTTGCTTTCGGTGCCTGCATGATCGAAGACCATACACCACTGAAGTTCTCTACATCTTGGTCTAGTTCTCTAGCGTGCATGGCAGTTCTTCTCCTGTAGATTGATTGTATGGTTCGCTTCCACAATGATGTGCGGTCTTGTGAGAAAGCCCATCGCCACTTTGCTAGAAAAGCCAAGTTCTTCGTTTGAAAGTTTGAGAAGCCCAGTCCTCCTATGTCTTTTGGCTTGGTCATCTTCACCCAGAAGATTAGAGTCATGAACTTACTTGTGCTCTTCCCTCGAAAAAATTGTCTCTACAATGAGACAAGTTTCTACCTCACTTTCACCGGTATCACAAACATGCTCGCGTAGTAAAAGGGTATCGAGTCCAGGACAGAGTGTACAAGTATAGCACGGCTGGTTATCTAGAGGCTCGTAGCCTTCCATGTTGCTAGCTTTGCCTCAACTCTACGAATGACCGGGTCCCATCTAGACACTCTCCTTGGATTTGCTCCAACTGGGCAGCCAAGATATGTGCTTGGAAGATCTCTTATCCTGCATTGGAAGATATTCTCCACAAGTTGTGTTCCTCTGAGTTGTCATTGATACAAAACGCAACCGTTTTTTGCATGTTCAAGCGAAGACCACTCATTTCCCTAAACATGATAAGTATTTTATGTAACTTTATTAGCTCTTCTCTCCTCATTTCACTAAACAACATAATGTCATCTGCGAATTGTAAATGTGTAACTCTCGCATGATTTGTTCCTATCATTAGCCCCGAAAATTCATGATGTTAAACTACACCTTGGATCAGCTAATTCAAGGCTCCGACGATAATAACAAAGAGAGACGGTGACAATGGGTCACCTTGTCGCAGCCCTCTACTAGGTGAGAAGGGTTTTGTTGGTTGGACATTCACTAGGATTGAGATTCATGATGTAGTAACACACTCCTTCATCCAACCTCTCCACTTGTTACTGAATTCCATGCTCTCAAGCATCATGTCTAAGAATTCCCAAGAGGTGTAGTCGTGTGCCTTTTTTAGATCTATTTTTAGCAACACACCTTTTCTTTCAGTATTCTTCAGCCACACTTTATTACCTCGTTGGCAATGATGGGACCCTCAAGGATGCTCTTACCCTTTATAAAGGCTGATTGGGTCTCTCCAATGATCTTTGGCATAAACAAACTGAGTCGCTTTGCTAGGAGTTTAACAATTACTTTATTAACGCACTCGACCATACTTATTGGGCGGCATTCCTCTAAGTATGCCGCATCCAACTTCTTCGGGATCAATGTTATCCATGTGGTATTGCACTAGTAGAAAAATATTTTATGTGACGCCCTTTAAACCACGGTTTTACGTGTAACCGTGGTTGTAACACCCCTACCGCTAATCTTGTCATTACCGTCTAATCTCCTCGTACTTCCATACTTACGCAGAGGATACTTCCTTACACAACGGCGGGTGATACAATGCCGTTAGCCACCCACGTGACTAACAAGGCCTACTTCCATTACAGCATCGGTCTAATGGACTGGAATACCTGAGTACTAAAACAAATACAATCCACATTTCAATTACAAACCAAAAGCAACAATTCTCCATTCAATTCATTACTCAATACTTACCATACAATACACCGAGTTTACTAAGATCCAAATCCAAATACAACATTTCTCCCAAGTCTGTACATACTCATTAAGAGCCCAACATCTACCCATGTCTCACATTTTACATGCTTCTCAAATACATCAGGGGGTACCACTTGGTACACCGACGGTTCAAAAGGCTACAAGCCTTATACAATTCCTTACTATCAACAATTTAACCCTAGCTAACTAAGCATAGCAAGCCGGTCTCAACCTTGACCAAATCAGCTTCGAGTACCTGGAAAATACAAACAGTGCCCCAAGGGGCTCAGCAAAACGCTGCATATGAAATTCGCATACCCCGCGTGCTAACGGGAGTACGCCGACTACTTAGTTGAATACATGCTGTTCGTTTTATTCATACATACATACATACATGCTTTTATACACAATATTACAATTACCTCGCAGAGCATACATACATTCATTCAATACACACAAGGAAGACAACACAAGTCCACCGTTCATACTTACCGAAATACGGAGATACACCTCTCCAATACATACACAATGTTGGTTAGCTTCTTTACTTACCCAGGTTAATAGGGCATACTTTACTCTTTTACTCGTGGTCAATGACTTACACTAGCCAAGACCATTACTCATACAAATACTTTACTTACTTACTTACTCAAGTCAAGTCGGTATGACCTCCGGGCAGGGACTACTATATCCCACCACCGGGCTTTAGGGTGGCTCACTAATCCAGGATGCTACCCATTTAAGGGGTTTGGTCCATGGAAAAGATTAAGGCCAGGATTCGGATCCAACCTCTTGTGTCTCCTTATCCTCACGCGTGGCCGAAACTATATCGGAATTTTACTCATTCCATTTTACTCATTACTCAGGTTAGGAGTTAGGTGGTTAGGAATTAGTAGAATTCATTACTTCCATACCAAGGGTTAATACACTACACAAGTACACAACAAGATACACATACACTTCATTCTCATCCATTCATTTCATGAATTATACAAACTAAATGTTCAAGATAATACAACAAGAACAATATACTACAAGCACACATAAGTGCATTGAAATCCGATTCATGCACTTATCTTATTTAGGAGATCAAATAAGCACACAAATCAGAGTAACCAGGTTAGGATACAGGGCATGAGAAAATCATACCGTTCACTGTAGTTGTTTGATCCCCGATGTTCCTTCAAAGTCCAACCTTTCGAATCCTATACATACATGGAGTCGGACGGTTAATTCTCTATAATTAACCTAACTCTTTAAAATCTTTTGAGTTCCAACTTACAATCATTTACTTCTTACATTTCAACTTATTTACATTGTTACTTACTTCGATTTACTTCTCAAACTTGATTACACCATATGTTCTTATGCACATAATATTTACTTCTTACCATCATTACTCTCCTAGTGGTGTGCTACTTAAGCTCCACATTTTTTTGTTTGGACCTGACCGACCCACAGTGTGACCCGACCGACCCAAACCCCTCTGGGTCGGTCGAAATCAGAACAAATTTAGCTCCAGGATCCATCTCGACCGACCCACGACCGACCCAACCTCCTGGGTCGGTCGAAGTCAGAAACTTCGACTTTTGAAAATCCTTTACTCGACCGACCCACGACCGACTCACCCGTCTGGGTCTGTCGAAGTCAGAGAGTTTACGTTCAGTGATTTTAGTTCGACCGACCCACGACCGACTCAACCCTCTGGGTCGGTCGAGGTCAGAACTGCCCTTTTGAATATGTTTCAATTTCATTCTTCTACCCATTTCTTCCTCAATCTTCCTACATGGTTTAGTACTAATTTGGCCTTCTAAAATGCCTTAGTTCATCCATTGACTCATTACTAAATCTTTGGTTTCCTTACACAATTTTTCCATTCTTGTTTTTCCTAAACACTCATGTTACAAGTTTCGTTTTTTCTCCTTCCATGCTATAGATTTTCACTCTAACTTCCACCATCCAATACTCTCTCAACTAGTACCATTTCTAGCATTCAAAATGCATTCTCTTACATCCTAGTTCTTCCTACTACTTAACTCTTTCTCAATCTGTTTTCAAAATACTTAAACTACTCACCTATGCTCTCAAAACACACCTAGTACTACCTAGGTTATTCCCTCTTCCTACACAACCAAACATTCTAATTTCTAGACAAATTTGGACAGAGTTTCCCCTATAATTTTCACTTTGCCCACATACCATTTCAGCTCACAGTTCATTTACCATCACCACATTAATCCCAACACTAACAGCACACAAATTCTCTTGCACACATACGTTTATTCCCCAAGGTTCTCCCAAGTTTTTATTCATCATTTAAAAGCTTCAAAACAGTTACATTCTCTTCCTCATTATACTATAACACAACTACTACTCAAATCTACATACATTACTCATTTTTGACATACAAAATTTGTTACAATACAATATACAAGTCTAGCTCAAGGTAAGGGCATTACCTTGTCTTGCTAGTTTTTTTCTTTCTTTCTTTTCCTTCTTCTTTCTTTCTTCCCCGTTCTCCCTCACACAACCGATAATGCTACAACCCATATCAAAATATACTAATGAGCATTCTAATGGGGTTCTCAACCTTAAAATCAGCCCTAAACTTCAAGAAGATTTAAAGCTTATAAGGGTGTTACCTTTGGAACTTCTAGGTGAAGTTTTTTTTTTGGGCAGCAAAAACAACAAGCTCCAGCACTACTTGAAGGGGTTAAAACCGGCTGGAACAAGAAGGAGAATAAGAGCTCCACTTGTAAATTTCATTTTGCCAAAAAGGTTGGAAAAAGATGGAGTTTCAAGAGTATTTTTACCTTAGAATGACAAGGGAATGAAGGTGCTTCAAATGGCAGTCTTCAAACTCCAAAATGAGCGACAACCATGGTGGATAAGTATGAGCTTTTCAACTTTTGAAAGGTGGAAAATGAAGCGCAAGAGGAGAGGAATACAATGGTGCAGTTTTTATGTGATTTGGAGTTGGTTTGAGCTTGAACAAGAGGAGAGAAGGAGAAAGCTGAATGGGACTTGCAAAATCGCCATTTGAGGAGCTGGAGGAGGAAGAAGGAAGTCAGAGAGGGGGAGCAATACGTTAGAGAAGAGAGTGGGTAGGAGAGAGAGTCTATTTTCCTGCTTTTGCACTTTCCTTATTTACTTATTTGTCTCCAGGTGAATAAGAAAGAAATAAAAAAGGGGGGGGGGAGTTAGTCAACCGGCCATACCCTATACTCTCACACACTTTCATTTTTTAATTTGCAAATGGGACAGAGCAGTTTGCTCTTATTACAATTTACACCCCACTACTTCTTGTTTTTACAGTTTTTACTAACCGGAACCCGTTTTCCAGAATTTTCTTGTTTAATTAATTTTATTGGTTCTAAACATTCATTAATGTTTATTAATGACTATTTGGTTGACCAAAATTATTACGAGTCTATTTGACCCGCTTAAAGTCGTGTTTTCCCAGTTTCCTCGAAAAAAATGCACTTTAAGGTTCGTTTGTGGTTTTAATTCATTTTATGGATCCGTTTTCTTCGGGAATCGTTTCTACATACTATTTAGGTATAAGTAAGCCTTAGGAATCCACCTAGGATCCTAGTCAAGGTCACATAACTCCTATGGTTACGTAACACTCATTTTACAGTTTTCGCTTTTTAAGCGTTTTCTATTTTCTTTTGGTTTTATTTCCTTCACCAATATTCCTTAGGCACTATTAGGCCCTTAATTACCACATTAGGATAATTTTAATCACTATAATTAAGTTCGGGGTATTTCAATCTACCCCCCTAAGGAACTTTGCCCTAAAAGTTGTTCATAGTTGAAGGATTACTATCCCCACTCGTTCGGACATATCTAATGCCAAAGATCATACATTCCCCATCCTTACAAATTCCCAAATCTGTTACATAAGGTCTCTACATACTATACCATGCAAGTACACTACAATCACTCCGCATTACAACCAACCATCTGGTTTTACAGTACAAGATTATACATACATAAAATGCAAAGCTATCCCAAAGCAATGCCAGAATACTCTTCCACATGATCCCGCAGGCACTCAGGTCATCTAGACACAGGACTTCTCTATGTCCCGCTGCCCTTGGAATAATACAACACGATACACTACCACCATTCTCCGGTATAAGCTTCAAACAAATCCTCATTCTCAAGTCTGAAGGAGAATCATTTCGCCACCCCTAATTAGAAATCCTTTTGAAACATAACAACTCCAAATTCCAATTTATGTTCATTACATCTATTCTATGCATGATTACTTGTGACCACTTGAGGGGAGCTTCAAGAATCATTCGACCCTGATGTGATCACCACCAGTGTTGAACTATCTTTCCACCCCAATTTGTGTTTGGTTTCCCTTGATCTGATCAGGATCAAGTTCAACTTCCCACATCAATTTCACACAATCAAATAATTCAATTATTTCCATTTTCTATCTTTTTACTCTTCCTAGTCATAATTACAAATTCATACATCTCCAAAGGATGGAATTCAGTTCATCAATCATCCTCAATTTACTTCCAAATACTTTACTTCGGGATTCAATGCCTATGGGGCTCCTTTCATCGACTATTGCTACTTTCATCCATTACTCTCCATCATCTCAAATAATCTATCTAAGGAATACAATACTTGTGGAATTCCGTCCACAAAACATTCTCAATTCGCCTCAAACAATTACCTAGGGAACTCAATTCCCTCTAAGTTCTACATTGGTTTCATACCGACTCATGCATCATAATGCCATGTCTAATCTCAGCTAGACACACATACTATAGGGATTCTCTTTCCCCAGGAGTTTCTCTACTCTTTTCTCCTTGTATACTCACACACGAGTTAACAATATAGATATATTTTTATATACATAATATTCGCATTACTTGTGTGCAATACCCATAACTAGGCCATGAATGGTGCATATGTTTATGTAACATACATACCAATCATCAAACGATTCTCATTTGTGCTATGCACATTATAGTTTGCATGTTTAATCCATGAAACTTACACTAAGCGGTTTTCGCTATACCCCTCTTAAAAGGGATTACGCCCACATAATCTACCATATGTTATCATTGAACATTGGTTCACTCAATTCGGGCATCCTGAAGCGTTTAGCTTCCCTATGGTCTATTATTCAATGTATTCTGGTCAAAGGGTCTTAACCATACTAACGGTTTAGTCCCTCCACCAAGAATTCTCATTGGTGTTTATTTAACTCATAACCGATTCAGTTCTAGCCTAACAGGCTTCAAGGCATTGATAGCCATTCTCTCATACTTACTAGGTATATTCAACCTCTGAGCTAGGGTCCACTAGCTTCTGTTGTGCGATCTTGATAACTTTTGAGCTTAATTCGCCCTTTTTGTTATTCTAACTATGTTATACATCCACTTCTTATCCCTTCTATATTGAGATAGGCGGTTTCTCAACCGGTGCGTGGTGTCTCTTGCCATACGCAAACTCATTGTATTGTAGATTTTCTATCCAGTTTCTGGAAATCTATCGCACATACTGTATACTTCTGTGATTATTCATGTAGTTCCTCCGACTTGTTGTCGGTTGAGGTTGAGCTACTATACGCATGTGTAGTGCTTCCTCCGATCATTGGTTTCCGGCTATTCACTCGTGTAGTGTTATACCAGTTTTCTTTTATTGCACGATCTTGCATTTCATACGCATCGATCCTTGTAGCGTTTATGATTTTGCTTCTGCTTTTATTCTGGTGGAATTCACAGGTTGTGATTGTTGGCATCTCCAATGTTCCTCGTGCATCTTTGGCCAAAAGGCCGAGCGGTTTATTGTTAGATTTACGCTGAAACTGGCGTGCGCCATGTTCGTTGTTGCGTTTGTAAGTCTTCCGTACTTAAAATGGTTCGTTGTTTCGCAATTGGGTATTCTAATCCCAAGCTATTGTTCCTCTGATCACGTTGATCCACTAGGTATATGCCTCCAGCTCCTTATGCAATTGCATTAGGAATGAACAATGCGTTCCTTGTGCGATCCTTGTTATATGGTTCTGATTATAGGCCTTAATGCCTAGTCTGTCTACCAATTCCTGCATCTCAACTTCGCTGGGTCCAGCTCATGGTTTGTTTCCCATGTCATTGTCTAATTACATTCTCATAGTGGTCGCTTGTTGCGTACCATCTTCTTATTCATTACACAAACATTGTTTTCACGGCCTCTGCCACTGTGGTAGCTTGCCTTTACTCATTGTCATTGATGTTGGCATCATTACTCAACCGTACACTTCTACGTTACATTTTATGCTCAATCCCCTTGTGGTGTGAACACATCGGGAGTTTCTATGCTCGTGTGTATGATGGTAAGTACTGTAGCATACCGTAATGTCATTATCTTTCCAATGTGAAGATGTTTTGCTTCAATTAGGTTTCATGTGTAGGTTAGCTTACCTCGCATTCTTGCATCACTTATGACTTCGTTTACCACGTGACTTGGATGACCAAGGGTGAAATAATCTATCGGGTTATAAGCTCTCTTGAGCGTTGGTCATTCACGGGTCAAAATATGCATTCACATTGATTGTTTTTTGACGCTTACTTCCCTCTAAATCCTGATATTGGATATAAGGTTTGGTGGTGCATTCTTGTTTCTCTATGCACATCATTGGGACATCCCAAGGAACTTCCAGGGTTTTCTGGTCCCGTTCTCCAATTGAAGAGTATTCTATCACTGATAAGTGAAAGTTCTTATTGAGAGGTTTGTTTCCACTCATAAGTCTCATGACAAGGTTTACTATGTTAGTCTTTGCTTATGTACTTTCGCCATTCATACAATGGTTCACCATATGCTTGGTTGCCTATGGAGTATACTTACACCTTCAAGTCTCTATGCTCTAAAGCGATGTGCTTCTACAGTCCACATTATACACATTCCGTGTTTGCTTCTAAACCGACTCTTCTTCGGTTTTCATAGTTGCTCTCAAAGCCTCTTCCTTGTTCAATTGTCTCTTGGCAATAACTACATGCGCAAGCTTTATTGTTATGGTACACTGGTGCGGCGCGAGCCAAAAGAGACGGTTTAAACTGTCTAAAAACGACGGTTTTGAATCGTCTCTTATACCATCGTAGTTTATTCAATATTATCTTAAACGACGGTTCAAAACCATCGTTTAAGAGCATAAACAGACGCGCGAATTGGAGACTTTAAAAGACGGTTCGCATTAAACCGTCGTTTATAGACACATTCCCGCGCGCATAAACCGTAGTTTATGAACATTACCAGACGCGCGAAATTGATTATAAGAGATGGTTTACTGAGTACTGTCTTTTATAGTCTTAGTATAAAAGATGGTTCTATCGTCTTTTATAGACGTAAAGCGGTTGCGCCAATTTCACTATAAGAGACGGTTTATTTTGAACCGTCTTTTATAGTATATTTTTTTTAATTTTTTTTACTGTTTTTTCATTCCCTCTGTAATCACAAATGATTACATCCACCAAACCTGCATAATAGCAGCACTATACAACAATCATATTTCACCAAAATATGTAATGTGTGCCATACTGTACACACAGATTTCCATTGCAATTTAAAAAGCTACAACATAACAATGACAGTAGCTAGCCCAACAGTTTAATCGATACTTTTTACACTAATTAAACAAAAAAGTGAGAAGTAAAAACACACAATGACAACAGCTAGACAGTCTTGTAGTCACCCTCTTTTTTGACCTCCCAGTCCTATCCATGAAATCATTTTCCTCCTTTGAGCTTCCTCTGTCATTGCTGCCACCGTTGACGCGGATCTACAAAGATGCAGAAGAAAATACATGAAGACTTAGAGAGTCAATTATCTCATGATCCCAACTGTTTCATCAATATCAAATACTTACACAAAATTATAAGAAGTCATAGATACGTACTCTATTTCTTGAAACACTTGATGATGAACAAACACATCTGCTCTCTAACTAATTGCAGATCTTTGACCGCGTAAGTTTTGCCCGAGTTCTTGAAATGTTCTCGAACCTGTAGAGAACAAGATAAACAAATATGTATGTAAAGACACATATGTATTCGTTTTAAATAAAAATGATAGATAGATTTAGAAAATGTATATGTAATGGAAAGTATAATATACCTCATCATCTTTTGTGAGCTTCTCTATGTTTAAGACAATTTCCAACATGTATCGCATTACATAGTAACCACAACTCTTAGAGTCCATTTGCCTTGGACACTGACAAGTATATAGAAAACAAAAACAAACAATCAAAAATAGCAAATTACGACTAACACAATAGTGATAACTGTACCTCAAGATGAACAATTGAAAGGTTGTCAAACTGTTGAAGAACCGTCTTCATATAAGCACTGTTAAGTTCAAAAATTAAATCATTAATTCCGGTTCATCATATTATATAGACAAACAATAAGTTGCATTAATTAACTAACACTTACGCTTTGAACAAGTCGTCGATTTGCAAGTCACGATACATTCGTAATGGGTCAAGCACAAGTAATTGTGATGTTGCGATGGAGAACAAGGAGTACCCAATGGTTGCTACGATTGTAATTTTGAAAAGAGTTATCATATAATAATACAATAAGTCACAAACTTAACAAAACGAATTAAATGCAAGAGGGAGAGTAATACACACGTCTGATGGAAAGGGATCATCACGTATCTACTACTGTTTTGAACAGCCTTCGTTATACCATGACACATAGTTCTTGTATCCTACGGGTCTCTGTTTGCAGCATCTAGCGATGTTGTTTCAGGGCATAAGAATGTCACCACATCTCCAATTTTTTATGACGCAATCTAGCTTTCAGATACCTTCAACAAAAAATAATAATAGTTAAAGGTGGAATAGCAAAACAAAAAATAACAAGGTAGTCGTTAAATTATAAGTTATTTTATTCAAATTTATTTTCGAATGTAAGAAACAAAAAGTAACACTTACATGGAATATGCTTGGATGATAGATATATTCAACAAATCTCTGCACAACATCTCTTTGATGTCCTCAAAATTTATTATTGTTCTTTGATCCGCTTCGTAATGGACAAGCCACTCAGGTAACAACACTGACACGTGTCATATGCAGACTCTTTTGCAATATCATCTCATACAGTATCTTCTCATACTTCGCGAAATGTTTAATCACAAAGGGGGACACACAAACTTCTTTCGCTGAGCTTCAGTAGTTACCTCTGTCTGCATAGGTTCTTTCCCCTTGGATTCTGGTTGCCCTCAGCCAACTGTGTGTTCTCTCATCAACATCCATTGATTGGTTGATCTCTTCATCACGGTTTCCCAATCTTCTCGTTTGATCAGGGATCTACCCAATCATATAATACAAAGAACAAAGAAGTTAAAACAATGTATACATTAAAGGGAAAACAATTCATAAAAGATTTAGACATACCTCATCAGTGATGACAATAAAACCGACTGGCCATGGTACAATAGCACCCTTCCCATCAATAGTGTGACTTTGCCATCAATATCCATGGGAAGAAAAGCATTCTCAAATCCATCAATGATGGTCTGCAGGATTACTCTAGCATAGAATGGGGGAAGACGCTTGAGATTAACAATGTAGTTGTGCTGATTGTAGCACAGTACCGTATGCAGCATCCACAGGATAACCATCAAGCGTGATTTGTAGACGACATGTTTTTTGTTCCTTAAATAAGTAAAATTACAATTTAAATGTGAATAAGGCTAGTATTTTTTACAGTCATACATTTACCATGACGAACAAGATTAATAGAGACATACTAACCTTCAGATTAGAAAACGGATACAGATCAGAAGGGGCGGTACAACTAGATGAAGAAGTCGGTCGGGTTAGATCAGTTTGTTGGTTTTGTCCCCCCAAAGCCTTAGAAACAACCTCATTCACTCTCCGATCTACAAGTGCAGACACCTCATGCTCCGTCAGACTTTTTGAGGTGGACTTTTGAAATACAAATTTCTGACGCACTTGTCCCCCGAAACCTCTAACCCTTCCAGGATGATCCTTTAATCCAAGAAGTTGATTCAGCGGATCATTTTGACTCGGTGGAGCAAATATATCTATCTCCCCTCGCTGGGAGGCTTCAGCCTAGTAAGATGATCCAAAAAATAAGCAATAAGTTATAAATTGTAAAAAATAAACTTTTAAACAAAACTGTTATTATTGAACAAGTTAAACACTTACAATCTGAGCAGCCAACTCTGCTGTCTCTGGTCGCGGGTGTACTATCTTCCCATCCTTATCTACTTTTGAGTGACCCAAAACGTAGAGCTGAACTCGGTTGGCTTCATACACAGTGTCGATGGGAACTTCAACGCCATCATTCTTTTTTGTGAGCAAACCGGCATCTTTCCACTTGGGAATGCTACCAGTGTATCCCTTCCGGCCCATATACTGTTGAAATTATTTTTTGCTCGGTTTGCCCTTGCTTTTTCTTGAACCTCCTATCAATACAAATCATTAAACTATTCATTAAAAAATATATACACATATTAAAATTTGTGTTATACAAATTTAGATTCAAACTTAATTAGATTCATTAAAACAATGTATACCATGAATTGCTCCGACGTGTGAAACTTCTCGAACTCTTCCCATTCTTCCTTGTGATCATGCCATCATAAAATATCCATGGTGGCACGTCACATTTCCTGATCCAGTTCGCCACCAAGAAAGATCTGAACTGCCTCGCCCGTGCACTATAAGTGAAAGAACCGTCGTCCGCGCTTCATCTGGTATTTTGTACCGTTGTTGTACTTGCTGCCACATTGATTCTTTCACTTCTTCCTCCTCGTGCCTCCAATATTTATTAATTGAGCAACGGGACTTCGCAAGATTTCCTAACATGCTTGCGAACTCAGCTTTACAGTTTCCCCAGCTTCTAAAGTATTTATCCCAAATTAGATCAATATCTGCATCTTTCTTCAACCTCACCCCTCTGCTCGGCCCCCTACCCTTTCGTTTGTTTGACGATTTCGCTTTCTGGGGCTGCTGCTGTAGCTTCTACTGTGGCTGCTGTTGTGGCAGCTGTGATGGTTCATAGTCCATCAAACCCACCCTCACCACAATATATGTCTAGATCATCCATATCGATGTCCATTTTGATTCCTGCATGCAATATAAATAGAAGATTTAGATAATTAACAAGTAAATGAAACTAAGAAATTATAAATACGGAAACAAAACTATCAATAAATGTAGACATAAATAAACTATAAAATGTCATTGATGGACGAAAAAAATAATAAATAAGCTCACATTAATCAATCCACATTCCTTCGTCATGGTCTGACCACAAAATTTGTAATATGGTCCAACTCTGGTAATTGAATCGAAAGGCTTGGTATTTCATCTTGCATGTCGTATTCATCCTCATCGACCACACCATCCACACCAACTATTCCTCTTTTTCCTTGAAGTACAAAGGACCATCTAGGATTAGATTGGTCAGAAATGTAATATACCTGTTTCGCCTTAGTTGCAACAACAAACGGCTCAACTGTGGGTGTTGCACCACCAAGATGAACTAGTTTCATACCATGTTTCTCCTCACGGTAACCATGTCTGTTGTCAATCCAGTTGCACCGAAACACACAAGTCTCATATGCGTGTAATCTAGAACCCAAATATCTTGTACAACACCGTAATATGATTGTTTCAACTCCACTGGATTTTGACCCATACCTCTGACATTGTACATACTCTGGTAAGCAACCACATTGATGCCACTGTTTTGATTCATTGATTTTTGATCTTGTCGTTCCGTATAAAAATTGTAGCCATTTACGTCATACCCTTCGTATGAAACAACGTCAAGATTAGGACCAAGTGCCAACGTCTTCACTAATGCTGGCACTGTAGTTGACTGGTTCGAAAAAACTTTATCCTTGAACCATTTCACAAACGTTTTATTCTGCTCCTTTTTTAGCCTGATGTCACTCATTGTTGGATTTTGTGCTGCAAGCAGGGACAGGTGCATTTCAAAATACGGTTCTACAATTTCAAGGTGACTCAGCACAACTAAGTGAGCTTTGTTAAGGGTTTCAATATCAATTCTCTTCATTTTCTCCCAACGGTACCGTGTCCCTGGAGTCTTCCTTCATGTCTAGATCTAGGAAGACCAATGGATTCAACATCTTCCAGATAGTGAGTACAAAAATCAACAACTTCCTCTGTTATATATCCCTCTATAATACTTCCTTCCGGACGACGACGATTCTTCATTTTTCTCTTCAGTATACCCATGTATCTTTCAAAAGGATACATATAACGAAGATATACAGGCCCACTCTTTAATCTCTCTGACCAAAAACTGAACCATGATGTCGAAGAATGAAGGAGGAAAATACATCTCCAACTGACACATCGTGACAACAAGATCAGCTTGTAATTTGTCTAGATTATCCACATCGTGAACTTTAGCAGATACTGCTTTGAGAAACACGCAAAGGTTGGTGATTGCGTTTCTCACCGCATCAGGTAGGATCCCACGAATTGCGACGGGTAAAAATCTTGCATTAATACATGATAATCATGGGATTTCATTCCAACTAATTTCAGATCAGACATTGAAACAAGTTTTCTTATGTTAGACGAATACCCTGATGGCACCTTGATATTGTGGAGGATATTGCACAGACTATGTCTCTCTTGTTTTGACAATGTGTGACATGCAGGAGGCAAGAACATGCGTTTTCCACGTTCTTGTGGCCAAAGATCTTCCCTTATTTTCAAATAAATCAAATCTCTTCTCCCCTTTATGTGATCTTTGGTCTTGCCTGGTATGTTCAAGAGGGTTCCGGTAACACTTTCTCCGACATTTTTTTCGACATGCATTGCATCAATACAATGTCTGACATCTAAATGTTGCCAATACTCAAGTTCCCAAAAGATTGACTTTTTTTCCATACACTTTTCTCTTTTTCTTGTCGAAGGACCAAAGTTGTTGACAATATTATGCACCTTTTTATACACCTCTGAACCTGTTAAAGGAGGACGAGACACACTGTGATCAGTCTTTCCGTCAAACTCAATCGACATCTTGCGATATCTGTGGCCCTTTGGAAGCATTTTTCGATGACCCATGTAAACATTCTTACCACTATGTTTCAAGCGGATATTTGATGTCAGCTCACCACAAATAGGACATGCACATGCACCTTTGACTGTGTAACCAGAAAGATTACCATACACAGGAAAGTCATTGATTGTGCAATATAACATAGCACGCAAGTTAAAATTCTCTTTTCCAAATGAGTCATACACTATGACCCCTTCATGCCACAAGAGTTGTAGGTCATCTATCAATGGTTGTAGAAAAACATCTATTTTGTTGCCCGGTTGTTTTGGACCAGATATCAAAAGTGACAACAAAATGTGTCTAGGTTTCATACACAACCACGGGGGAAGATTGTAGATCATCAATAATACCGGCCACGTGCTGTGTATGCTACTCAATGTACCGTAAGGGTTCATCCCATCAGTACACAGACCGAGTCTCAAGTTTCTTGGCTCGCTAGCAAACTGAGGAAATTTCATGTCAATGTTTTTCCACTGGGACGCATCAGCCGGATGTCTCAATTTCCATCATTTTTTCTGTGAGTCGAATGCCACCTTAGATTCTCCGCATCTTTTTCAACTACAAATAGACGCTTCAATTGTGGTATTATGGGCAAATACCACAACACTTTAGCAGGGGATGCCACCTTACGACGACCAGTGCATTCATTTTGGTTTTTCCTCGCATAACGTGATTCCCCACATTCTGGACATCTATCAGCAAATTCATTAGCCTTCCAGTACAAAATACAACCAGATGGACAAGCGTGGATCTTTTTGTACCCCATACCCATTGGACACATCAACTTTTTTGCTTCATAAGTCGATGTTGGTAAAACATTATCCTTAGGTAGTATGCTCTTCATCATCTGTAAAAGAGCAGTGAAACTCACATCACTCCAACCAAATTTCGATTTTAGATTGAAGAGTTTCAAGACTGCGCTCAATTTACTCAATTTTGTAGGATCACACCCCGAATACAGCGGTGTTTTGGATGAATCCAGCAAAGTCTCATAGGTGTCTGGTCTATTGTAAAACTCTTGTTCAACATCTTCCAGCATTGCAGCAATGTCATCGTAATCTGGTTCATTGTCTACTATGTCATGGTCATCGACCACAATTGTTTGATTATCTTCAACTTCCTCTTGTTCATTACACATGACATCTACCGCCCTCTGACCATGCCACCGGACTATATCTTCATAGTCTTTTGTAAAACCACGACGAATCAAATGTTCCTTTATTTTTTCTATCCCTTGATACTTCAAATAGTTTCTGCAGTCCACGCAAGGACAAAATATGTATCCCTTATTAGCAGGAGTCAGATTATCGACCAGAACATTGCAAAATTTGTCAACTCCCTCAAGAAACTTGTTATCCAATTTTCCGCTGTACATCCATGAGTTTGCCATCTGATATCCTTTAAAATATTGTTTAGTGCCACATGTGAAAAACCAAGGGCAAATTGAAGAATTAATAAAGCAATAATCACGGCAGAAGAATTGTTGTGATGAAGACTAGGATATGGACTGTTAAGTTTGTTAACTTTGCATCTTTGTCAGTCACGACGAGGATGAACAAAAGGAAGTCTACTTCATTGTGGAGTGGAATAAGACGTTCAATGGTAGGTGGGAAGATAAAATGTTATATTTGCAAGCTATTCTTTGAATGGTAGGAACTAAAGGAGAGAAGATAAAATGTTATATTTGCAAGCTATTCGTTGAATGCTAGAAACTAAAGGAGAGAAGATAAAATGTTATATTTGCAAGCTATGCCCTATTAATACTAAATAGTAAAAAGATATATATTTCGAGTGTGTTCAAGTATAGAATGAACAGTTTTCAGCCCTTATTGGGACTTTCGAAAATTTTACCCTATTAGGTATATCCTGGACGGGTAATTAACTATATATGTTGCATAAGCATATATTACTTAAGGAAAACATTTTAAATGTACCTTATTCGATGCATATGATAAGCGTAATAGTTTGGTGATGAACAAGCGTGAGAAATCCAATCAGATTAACTTTGTTTAAGAAAATAGAAAGTAGCAGTACAAAAAATAGTAACTACAATTGTAGTGCAAAAGTGATAGTCAAAACATAATAATGCAAGCATCAAAAACAGAGGTGAAGTAGTGCGTTTTAAGAAGGTAAAAATTATTGTAACATACCTTAAAAATGCAGGAGTACAATGCTCAATTTTTCAGAAGAGAAAAAGAGCAGCAGTTCTTCATCAACAGTAAATTAGGAGCAAATAAGACATAATGTAATTAAAAACCTAAATCATCCGAATATGATAGGAAAGTCAACAAATTAAATACTAGTAATAGAAGCAAGTTCAATATGACCAAGTTTGAGTGTATTACCGGTTCTGAAGTAGACTATTTTCAGCTTGTATAAAATCTGGTGTACAAGATGCAATAGTTTAATGATTTACGCACTGCAAGACGCGGACAGTTTAGTAGAGGGGTCTACGAGATGCAGCAGCCCAGTGATTATTATCACTGTAGAGAAGCGGTCAAAATAAAAGAATGAGATTGCAGAGCTTGTGTGTCATAATTGTACAAGATAGAAGAAGGCAAGTTCAAGTGTATTACCGGTTCCAAAATGAACTGCTTTCAGCAGCCCAATGAGAATATGTAAGAAAGAAGATGCAGCAGCCCCGTGATTATTATCACTATAGAGGAGCGGTCACAATAAGGGAATGAGATTGCAGAGCATGTGTCATAATTATGCTAGAGAGAAGAGGGTAAGTTAAAGTGTATTACGGTTCCAAGGTGAACTCTTTTCAGCCTGTGTGGTGTACAAGATGTAGTAGCCCACTAGTGATTCACAAGAAGAGAATGAACAGATCACAGAGCATGTACTTCCTAGGGCGAAAAAAATAAACACTAAGTTCAGTATTAGGTGGAATCGTAGTATATTCGATCGATAGATATTAGGTGCAAGAAAGACTGAGAAGATGGGGAGTTATATATTTTATACAATGTATTTCTAATAGTAAGAAATAGTCAAGTACAAATAAAAATTAGAAGATCAAAAATTTTACAAGAAAATTTTGGCATGATCTCCCTGTTTTTCTTTGTTTTTCCGGTTCTAAGAACCTCCACAATTTGACCCAAAAGTATACCATTAAAAAGAGCCAACAATAAGCAGATTAAATCACGTTCTACTTGATTGAGGAACGGTCATTTGGGTATAGTATACAGGCAATTGGAATAATTGATCAAACCCTGAAAAGAAAGTTACCAGTGGCGCTTCAAGGTAGATCAAGGAGATGCAGTTTCAGGCAAATCAAATAGATCAAGAAGAGTGTTCGACATCCTAGGTGACGCCCGAAAGAAGTATATCTACAAATACTAAATACATTGATCCCTTGTTTTTCAACATTCTCACGCCGAATTACATTAACAAACGTAGTTACAGTTAAGAAGAGAGCATCAGCTTAATTTACGAACATTTGCTCTACTTTCTTATATATGTTATATGCATAGTTAAATATCTTGTCATTTCTTTCTATATATGTATATAGGGTTTAGAAAACCACACCATATTCAGCCAACACACATAATTGCACGTAGCATGTATGTTTAATACTAACAATTGAAACCATAACAATTGATCAATGCAAAATTACAGAACAGTTTTCCTCTAGAGAAAAATTGATCAATTACAACCAGAATAATCAATCAACACTGTAATTACAAGCAATGACACTAGTTAGTGAAGATGCATAATGAATTTTCGACAGTCCCAATATGCAAAATACTAAAACTGTAATGGATTAACAAAAAATTACCGTGAGTATATTACCGGTTCTAGCTAGTGAATCGGAAGGGGGAGGACGCCGAAATACTTGCTCAACGATGGTGTTGGGTGAGGTTGCAGGTGACGGTGGTGTTGGGTGCGACTGGCGACGGTGGTGTTAGGTACGGTTGCGGTGGTGGTTGACAATGGTGTTGGGTGCAGGCGACGGTGGTGTACTGGCGCGACTGGAGTTCCGTGACCGACGGTGGGGCAGCGCGTGACTGGAGTTCCTTGACCGACGGTGGGACAGCGCGTGACTGAAGGAGGACACGGGCAGTGACGGTGGTAGAGTTAGGCGGCGAACTGGATCGGTGGAAGAGCTACGGCGCCGGAAGACGGGAGGTTGATGATCGAGAGAGTATCGGGGAAAGAGGGCTGAGAAGGAAAGCGGCGTATAACAGAGAGCGAGGGTTTTAAGACACATCATAAAACCGTCTTTTAAGACATTTTTCCGCCAAAAAAAACACGTAAAATGACGGTTCTTTTAGAACCGTCTTTTAAGACATTTTTCCGCCAAAAAAAACAATTTAAATGACTGTTCTTATACAACCATCTTTTAAGACATTTTTTCGCCAAAAAAACCACTTTAAACGACGGTTTATACTTAACCGTCTTTAAAATTCAATGGCGCATGCGGAAGGAGTTATTTAAGACGGTTTTATTATAAACCGTCTCTTATAAGCCGTCATTTTGGCCATTTTGTCTACTAGTGGTAGGTGGAAGCCTTTTCTAAGGGTTCACATCATCACCGCATTGGTGGTCTTCCGTTAACGAGAGGTACCTTTCCTCAGATTTCCCATAGTGTCAAAGTGTGGACTAGACCAGTGTTGTCATCATCAAGATTCCTATGCCTCTGTGCTACCATTGCTACAGAAGGCATGAAGGGCAATGAAAGGCCTCATCAACTGTATATTGGGCTGATGCTCTAGTGACATGACACTGAGGTAGCCATTACTCCAAGCCACTCATTATATTGAGTTCAAATTGAGCGATTCGATTGTCGCTCTGCTCACTGAAGGAAATAACACTTCTCCACTTGTCATTCTCGGCAATTCCTCTTATCAATTAACATGGGTTTGCAACCATTTAAATCTTTATGACATAGTTGGTTCATGGTTTTAAGCCACATTGCTGCGAGCTATGCTCCTTGCAGCTCCTTATACACGTTTCCACCTCCTTATATACCATCATAGGGTTGGAGTTATTACTGGGCTCCATGGCAAGGTCATTCTATTATGCTTCCGCCCATCGGAGGCCCCTTAGACAATTTGGCATTAATTCATGCTCCTTAATGATTTAGGGTATTTCCGTAATTGAGTGTTCATTTAGCTCCCGCGTTCTTTTCACGACTCTTCATTCAACTATTGTTGACTCAGACACCCTTCAAGGATTGCTCGTGGGTGTTGTTAAGTTACGCCACTATGTCTGGCTAATGTGTATGTGTTTGTCTGGTCGGCTGTATTGCATTGCAGTACCGTATTCCGGACCATCCCATTCAGGGTTGTAATGTCTCCCATTGTAGAGTAGAACATTGATGCTTTCTCCTAGTGTTCTTGATTGGGTTTAACACCTTCTCCAATGATGAATTATACCTCCTGGAAGTCTTGTGGTTGTTCTGGGAACTATGTCCCGTTTGTTGAACATTGTTGTGTCAACACTAGGCATTCGCCTTACTGTGTTTAGGCTAGGTATCCCTTCTAGCTATCAGGTATTCGCTTTGATATCTTTGAGACATATACAAAGTCTATACTTACTATTCTGTGCTCTTGGCACTTCCTAATCCGCATTTCTTATCTTCATATGGATTCTCTGAGTTCCTTCATACTCATTACTTAGCTGAGTTCCTTGACCTTGATCGTCTGAGGTGTCCAGCTGTTCTGGTTTGAACTTACTTACGGTCCGTAGAACAGAGTCAACTACTCCTCGTGTTCCATACACCCCTTGTATACATATGTGGGGTACCTTACTGACACATTGCTACTTACCTGACCAACCTATAAGTAGGCCTGTAAGGCCCGCAAGCTCCTATCGGAGTGCGGTCGTCCCACATCTCATTTTTGTACACTAGTAGTGTTCGTCACACGCCTAGGTGAAGTATTTTGTTGTCGACTCCTCTTACATCGTCCTATGATAGCTTATTGTGAATCTTCTGGTTTGGTTTTAAAATCTTGGGGTTTAAAAGAATTATTTGAGTTTTAAACGAAAAGTTTTTGGGTTTGAAAGAAAAGTTTTCATGGCATTTCAATGCTGGTTGATTCTGACTAAGTCTAGCTTCTCGCTGACTGGTATATTTCTTACTACAATGGTTGGACCGTTAGGCGCTTCCAAGGTTTCATTCTTCAAATCCTTAGGATTTGTGATCTTGTAGTTGTTTCATTGTGATCACGGTACTTTACTAAGTACTTGTTGTTGCTAAAAGTCTTTCTGAATAATCCTGTTATTACTGCACTTGCCGTGGCAAGTGCGTGGTACTTGTGGTTTTTAGGTTAACCTATACCGATCACGGTATTGTTTCATTGAGTATTCAGTAGCCTTGTCGGCTCTTCCATTTATCCACTGATCCTTTACTTAGGTTGATCAATATTCTGAGTATCTCCTCAGTGATCTTGACATGGCTGTCATTGATCAGGGTGCTTCTCCAATCCTTAGAGATTCATATTTATCTAATTCCGTGTTCTCCTTGTCTCTCGTCCCACACGTTTACAGTGGTTACCGAGACTTAGCTTGTTTAGGCACTACTTCTGTAGTCCTGTCGGATTATATCCCGTGAAGGTTCTCGTAGCTGTCTGAGCTATGTCGGCCAGGTGTTGTAACCTCTTGGCATTATAATCTGGGAGATAACCACTCCCGACTACGTCCTTCGTCAGGTAGTTTACCATTGGGGGTATTATCTAGCTACTGTTGTACCGTAGACTTGTGTCTCGGGTTTCGTTACTGCTTCTTTTCCCATTTCATTGCACGGTGGGTGCTTCTCTTCCCGCTGCTATGTGACCAGGCAGGTTCTCGCGATTGCTAAGCATGTCGCCTCATGCTGTAGTAAATTCCAGTCTCCTTATGGTTAGGATTCTCATTCTACTGCCACTAAGTGCGGGCACTATTGTTCGACTGGAAATTGTCTCCGGGACCTCCAATTCTTGAGACCTACTGTATGATAGGTTCTTGTCTCCCGTAGGATAAATTCACAACTGCCAGATTGGGTTTCCCGAGTAAGAGAGGTATTTCCCTCTCTTGGACGTTCTTTCCCGTGGTATATTATGGGGATCGTGGAGGGCGGGTCTGATGTTGTAGGTATCCGGTACTCACCGGGAGTTCCTAACTAGCGTATCTCTAACGCTATCACTCAGCCCTTAGCCCTAAGCTTCTAAATCCTAACTCAGTATTTCCTAAGCTTGGTATTTCCAGTCATTAGAGCGATACTTCCCTCTAATACCACTTTTTGTAACACCCCTACCGCTAATCCCATCATTACCGTCTAATCTCCTCGTACTTCCATACTTACGTAGCGGATACTTCCTTACACAGCGGCAGGTGATACAATGCCGTTAGCCACCCACGTGACTAACAAGACCTACTTCCATTACAACATCGGTCTGATGGACCGGAATACCCGAGTAATAAAACAAATAAAATCCACACTTCAATTACAAACCGAAAGTAACAATTCTCCATTCAATTCATTACTCAATACTTACCATACAATACACCGAGTTTACTAAGATCCAAATCCAAATACAACATTTCTCCCAAGTATGTACATACTCATTAAGAGTCCAACATCTATCCATGTCTCACATTTTACATGCTTCTCAAATACATCAGGGGGTACCACTTGGTACACCGACGGTTCAAAAGACAACAAGCCTTATACAATTCCTTACTATCAGCAAGTTAACCGTAGCTAACTAAGCATACCAAGCCGGTCTCAACCTTGACCAAATCAGCTTTGGGTACCTGGAAAATAAAAACAGTGCCCTAAGGGGCTCAGCAAAACGCTGCATATGAAATTCGTATACCCCGTGTGCTAACGGGGGTACGCCGACTACTTAGTCGAATACATGTTGTTCGTTTTATTCATACATACATACATACATACATGCTTTTATACACAATATTACAATTACCTCACAGAGCATACATACATTCATTCAATACACACAAGGAAGACAACACAAGTCCACCGTTCATACTTATCGAAATACGGAGATACACCTCTCCAATACATACACAATCCTTGTTAGCTTCTTTACTCACCCGGGTTAATCGGGCGTACTTTAATCTTTTACTCGTGGTCAATGACTTACACTAGCCAAGACCATTACTCATACAAATACTTTACTTACTTACTTACTCAAGTCAAGTCGGTATGACCTCCGGGCAGGGACTACTATATCCCACCACCGGGCTTTAGGGTGGCTCACTAATTCAGGATGCTACCCATTTAAGGGGTTTGGTCCATGGAAAAGATTAAGGCCAGGATTCGGATCCAACCTCTTGTGTCTTCTTATCCTCACGCGTGGCCGAAACTATATCGGACTTCTACTCATTCCATTTTACTCATTACTCAGGTTAGGAGTTAGGTGGTTAGGAATTAGTAGAAGTCATTACTTCCATACCCAGGGTTAATACACTACACAAGTACACAACAAGATACACATACACTTCATTCTCATCCATTCATTTCTTGAATTATACAAACTAAACGTTCAAGATAATACAACAAGAACAATATAATACAAGCACACATTAGTCCACTGAAATCCGAGTCATGCATTTATCTTATTTAGGCGATCAAATAAGCACACAAATCAGAGTAACCAGGTTAGGATACAGGGAATGAGAAAATCATACCGTTCACCATAGTTGTTCGATCCTCGATGTTCCTTCGGAGTCCAACCTTTCGAATCCTATACATACATGGAGTCGGACGGTTAATTCTCTATAATTAACCTAACTCTTTTAAATCTTTAGAGTTCCGACTTACAATCATTTACTTCTTACATTTCAACTTATTTACATTGTTACTTACTTCGATTTACTTCTCAAACTTGATTACACCATATGTTCTTATGCACATACTATTTACTTTTTACCATCATTACTCTCCTAGTGGTGTGCTACTTAAGCTCCACATTTTTTTGTTTAGACCCGACCGACCCACAGTGTGACCCGACCGACCCAAACCCCTCTGGTTCGGTTGAAGTTAGAACAAATTCGGCTCCTGGAATCCATCACGACCAACCCATGACCGACCCAACCTCCTGGGTCGGTCGAAGTTAGAAACTTTGACTTTTGAAAATCCTTTACCCGACCGACCCACGACCGACTCACCTATCTGGGTTGGTCGAAGTCAGAGAGTTTACGTTCAGTGATTTTAGTCTGACCGACCCACGAGCTACTCAACCCTCTGGGTCGGTCGAGGTCAGAACTGCCATTTTGAATCTGTTTCAATTTCATTCTTCTACCCATTTCTTCCCCAATCTTCCTACATGTATTCCAACATGTTTTAGTACTAATTTGGCCTTCTAAAATGCCTTAGTTCATCCATTGACTCATTACTAAATCTTTGGTTTCCTTACACAATTTTTCCATTCTTTTTTTCCTAAACACTCATGCTACAGATTTCATTTTTTTTCCTTCCATGCTACAGATTTTCACTCTAACTTCCACCATCCAATACTCTCTCAACTAGTACCATTTCTAGCATTCAAAATGCATTCTCTTACATCATAGTTCTTCCTACTACTTAACTCTTTCTCAATCTGTTTTCAAAATTCTTAAACTACTCACCCAAGCTCTCAAAACACACCTAGTTACTCCCTAGGTTATTCCCTCTTCCTACACAACCAAGCCTTCTAATTTCTAGACAAATTTGGACAGAGTTTCCCCTATAATTTTCACATTGCCCACATACCATTTCAGCTCACAATTCATTTACCATCACCACATTAATCCCAACACTAACAGCACATAAATTCTCCTACACACATACATTTATTCCCCAAGGTTCTCCCAAGTTTTTATTCATCATTCAAAAGCTTCAAAACAGTTACATTCTCTTCCTCATTATACTATAACACAACTACTACTCAAAACTACATACATTACTCATGTTTGACATATAAATCTGTTACAATACAATATATAAATCTAGCTCAAGGTAAGGGCATTACCTTGTCTTGCTAGTTTTTTTCTTTCTTTCTTTTCCTTCTTCTTTCTTTCATCCTTGTTCTTCTTTCTTTCTTCCTTGTTCTCCCTCACACAACCGATAATGCTACAGCCCATATCAAAATATACTAATGAGCATTCTAATGGGGTTCTCAACCTTAAAATCAGCCCTAAACTTCAAGAAGATTTAAAGCTTATAAGGGTGTTACCTTTGGAACTTCTAGGTGAAGTTTTTTTTTTGGCAGCAAAAACAACAAGCTCCAGCACTACTTGAAGGGGTTAAAACCGGCTGGAACAAGAAGAAGAATAAGAGCTCCACTTGTAAATTTCGTTTTGCCAAAAAGGCTGGAAAAAGATGGAGTTTCAAGAGTATTTTTACCTTAGAATGACATGGGAATGAAGGTGCTTCAAATGGCAGTCTTCAAACTCCAAAATGAGCTACAGCCATGGTGGAGAAGTATGAGGTTTTCAACTTTTGAAAGGTGGAAAATGAAGCTCAAGAGGAAAGGAATACAATGGTGCAGTTTTTATGTGATTTGGAGTTGGTTTGAGCTTGAGCAAGAGGAGAGAAGGAGAGAGCTGAATGGGACTTACAAAATCGCCATTTGAGGAGCTGGTGGAGGAAGAAGGAAATCAGAGAGGGGGAGAAATATGTGAGAGAAGAGAGTGGGTAGGAGAGAGAGAGAGTCTATTTTCTTGCTTTTGTACTTTCCTTATTTACTTATTTGTCTCCTAGTGAATAAGGACGAAATAAATAAAGGGGGGGAGTTAGTCAACCGACCACACCCTATACTCTCACACACTTTCAGTTTTTAATTTGCAAATGGGACAAAGTATTTTGCTCTTATTACAGTTTACACCCCACTACTTCTCGTTTTTACAGTTTTTACTATCCGGAACCCGTTTTTTGGAATTTTCTCGTTTAATTAAATTTATTGGTTCTAAACCTTCATTCATGTTTATTAATGACTATTTGGTTGACCAAAATTATAACGAGTCTTATTGACCCGCTTAAAGTCACGTTTTCCCGATTTCCTGGAAAAAAAAACGCGCTTTAAGGTTCGTTTGTGGTTTTAATCCATTTTATGGATCCGTTTTCTTCGAGAATTGTTTCTACATACTATTTAGGCATAAATAAGCCTTAGGAATCCACCTAGATCCTAGTAAAGGTCACATAACTTCTATGGTTATGTAACACTCATTTTACAGTTTTGCTTTTTAAGTGTTTTCTCTTTTATTTTGGTTTTATTTCCTTCACCAATATTCCTTAGGCACTATTAGGCCCTTAATTACCACATTAGGATAATTTTAATCACTATAATTAAGTTCGGGGTATTTCAGTGGTTTAAATATTATATACCACGGTTTATACTCAAACCGTCATATACGATGTAACCGAGAGACTTTATACCATGGTTTGCTTTAAACCGTGGTTTTTAATCAATAATAAATGATAGTTTTGATGGAACCGTCGTTTATTGTTTCTCCGGTGATGAAATAAACCACGGTTATTTTAGAACCGTCGTTTATGTTGCTCACCCTACGATTTTAAATGACGGTTATTGGGGAACCGACGTTTAAAACTGCTCACCATACTATTTTAAATGACGGTTATTGCGGGAACCATCATTTAAAATGATTTTAATAAAATCCCAGGTTATTTTCTACTTTCTTCCTCCTCGCTCCAGTTGCCTATCTCCCTCATCGCTTTCTCTTTCCTGGCGATTTTGAAATCGCTTCAATGTCACTCCTTCCTCAGCCGTCACACTCGTCATCTCGCAGCGCCGCCCTCTTCCTTCGCCGTCTGCAAGCCTGCCCGTTGTGTTCGTGTCGTCGCCCTGCAGCCAGTAGCGGACCCAAAACTTTTGTTTAGGGGGGGCAAAAAAATTCTTTTGACACTATTGTTCTTTAAAACATTATGTTATTTTGTATTTTTCAAAAATTTATAAGAGCATTTTACAAATTTTCAAAAGTTTTGGGGGGGGGGGGGGGGCGGGCCCCCCCGGCCCCCCTCTTTGCGTCCGCCACTGCCTGCAGCAACGAATTCTCCATAGTTGAGCTTGCCACCATCGACGACACCGTGACGGCGCCGGCCCCATCTTCCTCCGCCGCCCCGCGCATGCCCACCGCTCATGTCTTGCTCCACCACCTACAAATCCAGCCAGGTAATTAGTAAACCTCGATTTTAAGCATTTGTAAATTTGACATGCTTTGTTCATGTAAACTGGTCGAGATTTTTACATTTCAATTGTGTAAATAATGTATTTTGTTAACTTATGATTAGTAGTTAATGCTTAATATTATGATAGATTTAGGGTTTGATAATTGTAGAAGGTAAAGTTTTAGAATTTTAAAGAACTCGATGAGATTATTGGCAAACAAAAAAAATGGGTCGGAAACTGAACGGAACCGTAGGAGAGACTTCACGTTGCGATATGTGAGGATTTTAGAACACAATTCCAACTGAATATCGGAATTTGAACAATTCTTCTTAGCTCTTTTCATTGCCAGATCAACGAGTGTGGTGAGTAGAGAGAGTGCGAGAAAGGAGTAAGTAACTTGATATGGACGGAGATGAAGCGGAACAACAATTTTTTTGTAGGCAAAGTAGACCGGTCCTCTCCTCAAGAGTTGCTATTAACGAGATAAATACCCCTTTTTTCTAAGAAAACACAATTATTACAAAATTAACAAATCCCAATATCTTAGATTGCTCCATGGCGTTTTTCCTCCATTAAGCTAATATTCTTAATTACACTTTTTGTTCATTCTAATTCTTTAATGTACTTGCTCCGCTTATTACTCGGTAAGTTGAATATTTCCATCTACTTAGATAGAAATTACTTTTGTTGTAAGCAATTGTTGTATTGTTTAGGTGAGTCCTAAAAGTTGGCACTAAATATTAGCAAAGAGTGAAAAATATAGAGAAAATAAAAAATTAAAGTTGTCTTAATTTTCTTTAGCACTTAACAATAAATAATTTATTTTTGAATAGATCGATATTATTTGATTGTTTTTCATCTTTTGCTCAATATCAATTTTGATTGTTTCATTAACTTTTAAGATGAACTTACCTTTTCTTGATTGAAGTCTCAGTCTTGAATGTTACCGACGAGACCGGTTGTTGCCCTAACTGCTGCCCCGTCAACCTCTGCCACCGGCTTGCCTGATCAGAACCTACGGTAGTAACCTAGCTAAGTGCTAGAATTTTTTTTTTTTTGCCAACTAACTAACATCTTGAAAGTTGATTTGCGGTTGCTTTGAGGTAGAAGGCAATCAGATTAAGACGAGGAGAGCAAACTTAACCGGTAATAACACTAGCATTTTTTATTATGATTTTGCACAATAACAAAACGATAATAGAAACAAATACTTATATATATTGTCATAAATAAAGCTTATACTAAAATCTATTTGTATTCCATAGTTATTAGAATAGATATTGCATAGTGTGGTGAAATGTGCGATTAATTTGAAATGGTTCGGTTGCTTTTGTTCTTTAATCATATATATACATACATTTAATATATATATATATATATATATTTATATGCATACTTGCCTGTCTGATGATCCCTAATTTGTGTGGTTTGCTGAGAATGGTGCTGCTGTTGTGTTTGTTTTTGCCTAAAAAAGTGTGGAGTATCTAAAAACGCAAAGATCATGCCAATTTTTTTCTAGAATTTAACTTTATTCTAATTTCATTGAATAGGTGTTACTAAGGCTGAACAATCCCTCTTCCATCCCATTTGTGAGTTGACCATCACTACTCATCAGGTTAGTTTTTTGAAAATGTTTCAACAACATGGTTTGTTCAAAATATATTCGTTTGTTTATTTGTTCAATTATTGATGTTTTTTAAAATTAAAACTTTATTCTTATTTCATTGAATAGGTGTTACTACACACGGTCGGATTGTCTACTTGTCGCACTAACTGCTGCTGCCCCGTCAACCTCTGCCACCGGTTTGCCTGATCAGAACCCACGGTAATAACACTTGCATTTCTGGTGATGATTTTGCATAATAACAAAATGTTGATAGAAACAAATACTTATATGTATATGTATATGTATATGTATATGTATATGTATATGTATATGTATATGTATATGTATATGTATATGTATATGTATATGTATATGTATATGTATATGTATATGTATATGTATATGTATATGTATATGTATGTATATGTATATGTATATGTATATGTATATGTATATGTATATGTATATGTATATGTATGTATATGTATATGTATATGTTATGTATATGTATATGTATATGTATATGTATATGTATATGTATATGTATATGTATATGTATATGTATATGTATATGTATATGTATATGTATATGTATATGTATATGTATATGTATATGTATATGTATATGTATATGTATATGTATATGTATATGTATATTGTCACAAATAAACGTTATACTAAATTCTATTTGTATTCCACAGTCATTAGAATATATATTGCATAGTGTGGTGAAATGTGAGATTAATTTGAAATGGATAGTTGTTTATGTTCATTGATCATATATATACAGTTAATATATGCATACTTGTCTGTCTGATGATGCCTAATTTGTGTGGTTTGCTTGTGTTTGTTTATGCTTAAAAAAGTGTGAAGTATCTAAAAATATGCAAAGGTCGTGCCAAATTTTTTTTCAGAATTTAACTTTATTCTAATTTCATTTAAGAGGTGTTACTAAGCACGGTTGGACTACCTACTTTTCTCTCTCCTATCTTGTGTTGCCTGCACTGACCATCAGTACTCATCAGGTTGGTATTTAAAATGTTTCAATTATTCTCGGTTTTTCTATTAAACTATGGAAAAATCAATTCAAACATAGAATTACCTGTATGAGATTTACCTGATAGAGGTATGTCTTAGATAGTCCCTGTTAGGATTGTCCAATGACCTTTGATCTCACCATCTAGGCTGTGAATGAGTTAATAATATAGAGTAATTCACTAATAATTTCGGCAGCATTACCTGAGTGTTCTTCTAGTGTACATATATATATATATATATCTACACAAAGAGAACTGTAGGGTAATGCTGCCGAAATTATCAGTGAATTACTCTATATTATTAACTTGATCCTAGGTGAGATCAAATGTGATTGGATAGGTTTAGGTTGTAAATCTATTTCACAAAAAAGAGGAGATCAGTGGAACGAGTTCACGACATCTGGTGTGTGTTGAAAAAGGAGATGGAGCGCTCAGTGATGTACAGTAATAGATTGGACATCCAGTACCTACAAGGGGTCAATAAGTTTTACAAGGTCCTTGTTGACAATCTTAAACCATGGGATAAGAGATATATTTGATGTCCGTGTATTGATTGCAAGAACGACTTCAAATACCGAGGTGTGGACAAGATTAAGGATCATCTGATTCGTAGAGGGTTACAGAAGATTATGAAGCCATAACACTACTGCATGGTCAACATTCAGTACAAGTGTTTGAATGTGCTGATAACGTCGTTTCAGAACAGTCAGAATGGATGTTTCATACAATTATGGGGATACTCAAGATGATTCGCTAGTTAGTGATTCAGATGAGGAGGACCTTAATGCAATGATGGAAGATGTTGAACAATATTTTTCCAACAAACCCAAAGCGTTCAAAAATCTCATGCAGTCATCCAAGGAACCGTTGTACAATGGATGTGATACACAGAAGCTAAACAAATTGAGTGTTGTCCTAAAACTATTCAATTTGAAGGCGAGGTATGGATGGCGCGATGTCAGTTTTACAACTCTGTTACAACTGTTGAAGGATATACTACCAGAGGACAATGTTCTACCCACAACTACATATGAAGCAAAGAAGTTAATGTGTCCAATGGGTATGGAATACAAAAAAAATACATGCTTGTCCAAATGGGTGTATGTTGTACTAGAAGGAGGATGAGTTAGATAATCATTGCTCTGAATGTGGGGAATCACGTTATGTAAAAAAGGTTGAGACATACCACATAAACACTAAAGTGGATTCTCCTACGAAGGTGTTGTGCTATCTACCGATAATTCCCTGATTCAAACATTTGTTTGCAGTTCAAAAAGAAGCTTAGAACCTCCGATGGCTTGCTACACATAGAAAGGACAATGGAAAATTGAGATATCCAGCCAATTCACCATAATGGAGAAACATTGACAAAAAATACCTTCAGTTAAGTACAGACCCAACAAACTTAAGGCTTGGTTTATGCACTGATGGGATGAACCCTTATGGCACTTTGAGCAGCATACACAGTACTTGTCCTGTTTTATAGACAATATACAATCTGCCGCCATGGTTGTGTATGAAGCCCATACATATTCTTCTCTCTCAACCACTTATTGACGATTTACAATTATTGTGGAATGAAGGTGCAACAGTGTATGATTCATACGCTATGGAAAACTTCACGCTCCAGGCTATGTTGTTTTGTACAATCAATGATTTCCCTGCATACAGAAACCTCTCAGGATAGACAATTAAAGGAGCACTAACGTGCCCTATATGTGGAGATCGAACTTGCAGCATACGGTTGAAACATAGAGGAAAAAATGTGTACATGGGCCATCGAAAATTCCTCCCGAAAGGTCACAAATACCATAAGATGACAAAAGAGTTTAATGGGAAAACGTTCATGCAGTCACACGACCACCATATCTACTGCTGAGACTTACAATCAATTAAAGAATGTTGTGAACAACTTCGGTCCACCAACTAAAGCCACTGAAAAGAGCATCTGGAAGAAAAATCAATATTTTGGGAACTAGAATATTGGCAACATTTAGAGGTGAGACATTGCATTGATGCTATGCGCGTGGAGAAAAACATTGGTGAAAGTGTTAGTGCGACACTGCTAAACGTGAAAGGCGAGACAAAAGACCAGTTGAAGGGTAGATAAGATCTGGTTGAATTGGTATACGAGAAGAACGCACGCCACATCAAAGAGGGAAACAAACATTCTTGCCTCCCGCTTGTCACACATTATCCAAAGAAGAGAAAAAAAGTTTTTGTAGTTCTCTTCGTCATATTAAAGTGTTATCTGGTTACTCATCAAACATATCAAGTTTGGTATCAATGTCTGATCTTAAATTGGTAGGGATGAAGTCTCACGACTATCATGTGCTGATGCACACTTACTTCCGGTTGCAATCCGTGGGATCCTTCCAACTGATGTCAGAAAAATTATTACAAATTTATGCGTTTTCTTCAAAGGGATTTCGTGTAAAGTGCTTGATGTGGAGACGCTGGATAAACTATAGAATGACCTTGTGATCACCATGTGTTAGTTGGAGATGTATTTTCCTCATTCGTTTTTTGATATTATGGTGCATCTACTTGTTCATCTCGTTAGAGAGATCAAACATTGTGGTCCGCTATACCTTCGATACATGTATCCGTTTGAGAGATATACGGGTATACTGAAGAAAAAAAATGAAGAACCATCGGCGTCCAAAGGGAAACATAATTGAAGGGACAGTAACAGAGGAGGTGGTTGACTCCTGCACTCACTACTTACAAGGTGTTGATATTATTGGATTACCAAAAGCAAGACACGATGGCAGACTTAAAGGTGTTGGTACCTGTGGGAAAAAATTATGCAGAGTTGATACTGATACATTGAACAAGGCACATCTGGTTGTGTTGAATCACTCTGAAAGTGTCGAACCGTATTTTGAAGCACACCTAGCCTACCTCAAAACAAAACACCCAACGATGAGTAATGCCAAATTGAAAAAAGAGTAGAATGCGACATTTGTTAAGTGGTTCAAAGAGAAGGTGTTGTATGGAGATTCAAGGAATGTGAATGAAATGATCCAGTTGTTGGCACTAGGTCCAAATCTCTATGTGTTGTCTTATGAAGGATATGATGCAAATGGATTTCCTTTTAACATTAAACGTCAAGATCATAAATCGACAAACCAGAACATTGGTGTGCATCTTATCGCTTCACAAGATTTGTTCGCAAGAACAAATCGTAATACACTGAAGAAAGAATATTATGGTGTTGTTGAAGATATCTGGGTCTTGAATTACACTAGTTATGAAACTTGTGTATTTCGTTGCAAATGGGTGGACAACAAATAGGGATATCATGAGGAGGATCAGGGTATGAAGCTAGTTGACTTAACGACAGCGGCTCTTACTGATAGACCTTTTATTGTTGCGTTAAAGGCAAAACAAATATTCTACTGTCGTGATCTGTGTAATCCCAGATGGTCTATTGTGATGTAAAGTAAAAGATCGATAGTTGGGATTGATGATGTTGTTGATGAGGATGAATACGATTGTGAAGATGAAATAGATGTACATATTCGGTTGCCAATGGAGGTGGACAATGTAACTAATTTTGAATGTCGAAGGTCCGACCACAATGAAGGATTGTGGATTGACCGATAAAGTGTTATTATGTAAGTCTGGTTAGCAATATTATATATATATATATATAAAATAATTTTCATTTTGTAGTACTTCAACATTTGATTAAGTATATATTTCTATTAACCTTGTTGTTATTGATTATTTTTCATATTATGGATCCTGAAGATAGAGTCGAGGAGGATGTACTGTTGGGGTTGGATGATATTGATGATGACGTCCCTGCTGAAGAACCACCAGCTGCATTTACTTCGTAAAACCCCCGGAAGGGACGTGGACTGACCCGTGGTTTGAAGGTGAAGAAGGATTCTCCTATTGATTTGGTCTGGGACAAGTACCTTAGACATTCTGGTGGGTCGAAGCAGCAATTTGCTTCTTACTTGGGATTGATGGTAAAATCTCACTGCTCTATTAATAAGGATTGGAAGGAGCAAGAAAAGGCGGACAAAGACATCATGTGGCAGATGGTGCAGAAGCAGTACAAAGTCGCGGATGATCTTTGGACATGTCACTTCTAGCGACATCTATGAGACAGTTCAAGCACCGGTTGATGAATGGTTAGATTAACAAACGGCTCCAAACCGTCACTGCCGTGGGTGGTATATGATGGTATGATCACGGAGGAGGACTGGTAGATATTCTACGACCGTCACCAGACTGAATAGTTTAAGGTACTTTTACAATTCTTTATTCTTAATTATTTAAGGTTCAAATTTTATGAATATTTTTTATTTTTATAAATAATTTACAAATGTAGAAATTTTGTAACAAAGAAGTCAAGAACAAACGAGACGTAACCGGGCGAAGAATATATATATATAAGCACTACATGGGACGAGCTAGGTATACGGGGCGCTTGGAGAAGTGGAAGAGCAAGGGCTTGCTGACGAAAGTTAATGAAAACGGCACTCAATCAGTTATTGAGAATGTTGATGATGCATGTAGGATACAGAAATACATGTTGGGTCAGATGAAGAAAAATGACGAGGGAGTGTATGTGTTCCCGCAAAGTGAGACTGCTGAGTTGGCTTCCAAGATTGTAAGTATTTATTTTTAAAGTTGTTGTTTACTAATTAGTAATTTCATTTCTAATATTTGTTTGTAATTTAAAATAGTATGGATCTACTGAGCGATGGGAGATGGTTCCGACCCCTTCGAGTTAGGATGATCCACTGAACCAGGCCATTGGGCAAAAGGATCATCCAGTGCGGGGGCTAGGAGGGGAAGTTCGCCAAAGAGACGTGTTTCCTTATTCTCGAGCAAGACCACAGGCTGAAATCATAGAGAAAATAGTGGAGACAAGAGTGAAGGAGGTAGTAGATGAGATGGAACAACGTTTAGTTACGGAGCGCCGAGTCTACGAGGACCGCCTGCGAAGACTTGAGGTTTTAGTATTGGGGCAGGGGTCTGCTCCTACACCAATGCCAGATCCTACACCGACACCTGCTCCTACACCGACGCCAGATCCTACACCGACCCCTGCTACTGCTGCATTGGTCCCTACTCCTTCACAGACCACTAGCCATCCTGCACCCTCTTCTTCTACAAGTGACACATTCCCCTATGAAAACCTTAAGGTTTGTTCTTTTTCCTCCTTAGTTATTTTAACATTTCTTGA
Source organism: Limonium bicolor (assembly GCA_023374045.1). Taxonomy (NCBI): domain Eukaryota; kingdom Viridiplantae; phylum Streptophyta; class Magnoliopsida; order Caryophyllales; family Plumbaginaceae; genus Limonium; species Limonium bicolor. Next base: position 186,708,891 of record CM041779.1, on the reverse strand, counting down.
AAAACAAATTTTATTAGTTGGCTTATTGTTGTGAGTTGATGTAGGCGTCTAAATCATGCCATCTGTTTGTGTTGGATGGTGGGACTGTGCAAGTTGCATATGGTCAGGTTTTGCAGACCGGACCGAACACTTTAGTACATTTCAAGCACATCCACCTCTTCACGCTCATGTGTTGGTAGACGACATTGTGCATGGCCATGAGGAATCTCTGCTTCCATTGGAGTGGAATGAGTAGAGCAAATTAATTGACGCAAAATCTTCAGTTGTTCCATGGCCGTATTCTCTCATTGATGTCAGTGGCGAGGTACATTATTTACATGCTTCAATGTTTTATTTTTTAACTTGATTGTTGACTTGTATGTGATTATTTAATTTTATATACTATTAGATTGATAAGGAAAGGCCGGTTAAGAAGAGGAGAGTGGATAAGGTGAAGGAAGTAGTGAAATCAACTAAGGAGAGTCAGAGTACTGTGACAAAGGAAGTGGTGAAACCTTTCGATCTGACTCCTAGGAGATCCGTCATTCTGGCACCCAAATTTCTGAAGAAGTTGACAAACAGACAAAAAATGTTGTATGATTTTGTCATGTCGAAGGAGCAGAGTGTCACCAACTTCAACATGAGAGTGCCTATGCATATTTTCCACACCACCGAGCCCATGAATCTGATGATTACCGTAAGCGATGTTAAGGAATTTTTGATGAGAGACCTCCTTAACATTGCTGTGATTGAGGCCTATTGTGTGTAAGTGTCTTTTAAATTATCAAATTATCTTTCATTTTTTTAAGCTATTTAACATATCTTTTTAAAAAATATTGTTTAGGTGTTTGACTGCTAGACTGCAAGCGAACAAAAGTTTAGCTGCCATCACTTTCTTGTGTCCGTAATTGATGTCAGCAAATCAGGCCGCATTGGATGGTGGGCAATGTACACAGCACATGAGGAGTGCATTTTGTGTTGTGGTGCAACACGAAGCATATATTTGGTAATCCTATATCATCAAATGTAAGTACACAATAACTGGATTTTTTTGCTTCCTAATTATATTTTTGTGATTTATCGAAATTAAATATGTTCTACAACATATTCTTTGTTTTACCTGTGGTAGCAATCATTGGATGTTGATGGTGTTATGTATCGACACCTCATGCTTGTTGATACAAGACCCGTTAGGCGCTGATGACCATCAAGAGATCGCTATAGAGAAATTGTTGAAGGAGTGAGTCTTTAAAATTTCTTGCATTTGCATTTGTTTTAAGTTTGTCCTGGATCATGGCATTCTAATAAATGGCTTCATTTTACGCTATATTTATGCAGTGGTCATAAGATTGGTCTAAGTGACATGGGTAAACCATTCTCCTTCATGAACTTCACTTACCTACGTGTAAGTAATCATTTTAAGCATGTTTGTACTTTACGTTTAATTTCTCTTGATCTTTCTAAAAGTTGGTAATCCATGGATGGTGTGATGACAGTGTCCTAAACAGCCTGATTCACGGAGATGTGGCTATTATGTGATGCGGTACATGTATGAGATTGTTAAAAATATTGACACGCTTGATGATGATGACAAGGTAACCAATACCAATCGAAGTTGTAGTTAAAGTTATTTGCATTAATAAGATTGTGTGTGCTAATGACGATTAGTTTCTTTTTATGGACAGATCATTTCGTTTTTTACCAAAGCACGGGCCGCGTATGCAAAAGCAGATCTGGACTTCGTAAGAGATCATTTATTGCAGCTTTGGTGTAAAAATTACTTAAGCGTTTCTTAGATCTTCTCCTAGTGTAGTTAGACTTACATTTTTGTTTATGCTGAAGCAACATAGACTTTAAAAGTTTGTAAAATTACTCTCTCTTATTTTTGAAGAAAGTCTGAATGGGTTTGTTTGCAATTCATTTTGATGTTGCAATTCAAAGTAGCAACTTGTTTTGCTAGTTGTGCATATAGTGTGGTTGGTTGCCAAAGGGCAATACTAGTTGGATGCCCTATACAGGTTGTATATGTGATTATATTGGGTTGTGTTTGAAAACACATGGTAGGCTATAAAGACAAAAAAAACTAAAAAAAAAAACCACGGTTCATTGAAGAACCTTGGTTTAAAAGTTTATGGCGTGAAACTATAAACCACGGTATACTAAATAACCGTCATTTTTTAACGACTTTATACCACGGTTTTACTTTAAACCGTCCTATAAGTGTAACTATATAGCATGGTTTGAACTCCGAACCGCCGTATAAGGTCAATGAAAACCGCGGGAGAAACGGTCTTAATCGACGGTTTCATCAAACTGTGGTTTTTTTCCATACTTTAAACAACGGTTACGAACCGTCGTTTATAGCCATTTCCTAATATGCGACGCGAGCATATACCACGGTTATAAACCGTGGTTTTTAAGCAAATTAACCGTGGTATTAAACCTTTTCTGCACTAGTGTGATGCCTCTTTCTAGCCTTCCATTGGTAAAGAGTTTACAGAATTCACTACCAAACTCCACCCCAATCACTTACCACATCTTCTTGACAAACCTCAAGTTATAAACATCAAAACCCGGGGCATTCGATTTGTCACACTCTAATACCGTTTGCATTATTTTTGCCAATGTGGGTGTTCCCTATAGCTGCGCGGCCTCTAGGTAGGGCTGCTCATGGTATGTTAACCATCTTATTCGGTTAACCGCTTTCGATTAACCGGGTCTTTGGTTTTATAAAATCTAATTCCATTACCATTCCATTTAGATCGGTTAACCGGATTCGGTTAACTGTTTAATTCGGTTTTCAAACATTCGATTCCATTACCGTTCCGTTTAGACTGGTTAACCTTTAGTTCGGTTTAGTATTATCGGTTGACCTTGTGGCCGTGTAATTTTGTATTATTGACAACCATACCATTAATACTATAGTACAACATTGATCATTCACCTAAATCATGAGTGACCAATCAAACACATGTGACAACAATATAATATTGTGTGTATTCCCTCAATAGCTAACATTAATTATTATATAAGGTGAACATTAAAATTTGAAGACTTTGATTGTTTATATAATCGGTTAATCACGGTTTACCGAGCGGTTTACCGTTTTGAAAAATTCAATACCGTTACCGAAATCGAAACCGGTCAAATTACACGGTTCGGTTAATGCAAACGGTTATTTTGATCTACTAAAAACTACAAAATTAATCCTTGAAATTAATAATAAAATAAACCTGCGGGCTGCAAAATAAATCCCGGTCACTGTAGTAAAGCGTATTTGTCAAGTAATCAGGGTATCGAACCAGGGGACTAAGCGAACAAATCTAGTCCTAGCAAAAGGTTGTAAATTGGGGGAAAGTTGTACAATAATAAAATAGAAAACAAGCAAAAAGTAACTGAAAATAAGATAATAAAAATGGAACTCCGAGTTTAGGTGGTCTTTCCTAGTTAAGTCATGCAGTTCTATCACCAGTTGATTAGGGAATAGGGTTCAGAAAATTCTAACAAGTTTCTAAATGACTAAATCCTAGCCAAATAAAACTCCCTTGCATAGAACACGATAAATCAAATCATGAATCTATCACAACAAGTGCAGAAGGATTAAGCGCAAGAATTTAAATCACATATGAAGGCTAAACTCATCAATCAGAAAGAGTTTTCCACATACTAACAGATTATAATGACCTATCTATCAATCACAGATCAGATCTTGACAGACTTCACAAAGCTAAAAATAAAGTAGCAAATTTTATTAATAGCGCAAACAAGATTTATAATCTGAAACAAACCCAAGTTTATAACCATATCAACTGATAATAAAACTACAAAACCCTAACTATTTACAACCAACATTCCCGGAGTTTAGTCCCTTAACCAAGCATAACAACAAAAGAAACAACAAGAGAGGAAGGTGAAGAAATCATCTCTGTGTTAATCTTGAGATCTGCAAGGAGCGAGGTTGAACAGACTGAAGAAATCGGAGCAGAAATTCTCCTCCTGATGTAGAAGGAGTTCACGGCTGTAGAAAAAAGGAAATAGGTCACCGCTCTCAATTCTCAATTCTGAATATCTTCCAAATGCCTGCGAACGCCCCTTTAAAAAGAGAATTTTGGATCTAAAATGCATGTGTCCGGCTCACCCGTCCAGGTCAGTTAGTCGGACAAGAGAGAGTTGTCAGGCGAGATTCTGTCACTTGTGAGACGTCCGGGTCAGTTAGCCGGACGCCCTGGCTGGACGCATATATGTATCGAAATCTCCACGCTGCACTCGTGGTCGTAAATATTTCTGTCCTTCGGAGCACGTCCGGGTCACAGGGCCGGACACGTCATCCGGACACGTTCAAGCTTCGACTGGTGAGATTTTAGTCACGTCCGGGTCAGCGTGCGCACCAGTTTGCCGGACAGTTACAAGGCGTCCTGGTCAGTTAGCCGGACACAGACCCGGACATGTGTATTTTGTGTCCCTTTACTCCGTAAACTTCGACAGGGTCCAGATTCTTCGTTTGAGCTCCGATTTGCTCCCCGTTTGCGGCGTTGGAAAGCTCTTGAGGAGAACTATGCATTATCACCATCATTTCACATTTTAAACATATAAATTGGCATCAGTTCTTGACCAAATTAAGAATCAGGAAAAGTATAGGATAAGTGTGAGAAAGCGCCCAAAAAGTTGCATAAAATAAGAATTTAGCACCAATAAAACCATGTCAATTTTACACTTATCAAATCACCTCACACTTAGATTTTTTCTTGTCCCCAAGCAAAACTCTCAAGCACAAGTAATGTCAAGCTATTGGACTCAACAGAAAGGGTAAAGCACAGAAGAAAGGAATTGCAAGCTTTACCAATCAAGGAGGCAATTCAAACTATTCAAACAATTCATTCTTTTGAGAAAACATGAAGTCATTCGAATCTAATAAATTAGAAACAAAACCATAAGAGTCTAGCCCTTAACCTTGAGCCAATCCACCTTTTTCCTTCACAACCCACAGAAACGACAAGGGGCATGAAGTAAGATCATATTCCATCGTACTTTTCAATGCCACATACTCTTGATCCATAAGAGAAAATACTCTATATTAGCACAGCATTTGCGTAAATATTTCAATTAAAGCGCTTTCGATTTCTTTCACCACATACTTTTCTCTCCACCCATGTAGCGGCTTTGGGTCAACTATCCCATATCACAAGGACCTTAGGTAGCTAGGTGATAAAGTACCCCAAAGGACTTAATAACCAAGCGGACGAGGCCTGATTTTGGATCAGAGTTAAAATTAGCATGCTTAGGATCAGCGGAGTACCTTGCCTTGTTCTTTTTCAACCATTTCAATCCAGTTGATTCCAAGGCTCAAAGCTAAGAACAAAGTTCAGATGGAGAATATTCTCATTTGTTTCAGCATTTCTAGAACAAAGACTTCAATTTAGCAATTAAAAACCAGAAAATTTTTAAAATTTTGTACCCCAAGATCAGCTAACCAACTATACTTCCTCTATGACTTCCTTCCAAGTTGAGCAACCACAGCTAAACTTTAACAAATGCAAGAGAAAAGAGCTCAGAGACACACAAAAAAACAAGCGGTGAAGGAGCTTACCCCACCCCACACTTAGAGTGAAGCGATGTCCTCATTGCATAGGAAGAATTAACATTGTGCAAGCAATCCAACGAGGAAACAAAATCACATACAATAGATCAGAAGGGAGCAGGTAAAATTATCAAAAGAAGAAAAAGTAAGAATACTCCCAGAGTCCTCTCAGGGTGTGTAGCAAGGCCAACCCCACACTTGAGTTCAGCTAAGCGACAAAGTAAGCAAGCTGAGAAATATAATATGCAAAGCCAGGAGAACTCAAGTGGAACCAGACAAAACCATCAGTAGAAAAATAAGAGCCAAGGCTCTTGTGGGAAGCATAGCATCATCCAACACACCACAAACTACAAGAAAAGAGCAAAATAAACAACTAAACTAAGAAAGTGAAAAAGATACAAACTGGTGGGTTGCCTCCCACCAATCTGCCCAGATTTAAAGTCTCTGGCAAGACTACCCAAGCTATTGATCAGAAGAAGAGGAAGTGTGGTTGGGAATACTACCACATCCTAGAGTGAGATCTCAAAGTTTCCTGAATGTATATCGAAGTCTCCAAGGGATTCTCCTCTTTTTATCTTTCGACTTCGAGAGGCGTGAAGCATCTGGAGCTGACTTCGAGAGGCGTGAAGCATCTGGAGCATGTGGTTGATCCTGCACAAAAGATACTACATGCAAATCAATATTAGCATCAGCAATACCAACATACTTTTTCAATCGAGCCCTATTGACTTTAAAAATTTCACCCTTTTTATTTTCCAGCTCGTAAGTGTCATAAGAAGTAATACCCACTACTCTGAATGGACCGGCTCAGTGGGACTTAAGCTTCTCGGGAAAAAAGCTTCAATCTAGAATTGTAGAGCAGCACCTAATCTCTAACTTGAAAGTCCCTTCTCTGAATCATCTGATCATGGAGCTTCTTGGTGCGCTCTTTGTAGATTTTTGCACTGTTGTAAGCCTGATCCCTCAGCTCTTCTAGCTCTGAGAGCTGAAACTTCCTCCTCTCACCAGCAGTATGAATATCAAAGTTTAGGGCCTTAAGTGCCCAGTATGCTTTATGCTCCAACTTCACAGGCAAATGACAAGACTTACCATAAACTAACCTAAAAGGAGACATCCCAATGGGAGTCTTGAATGCAAATCTGTAGGCCCATAGAGCGTCATCAAGCTTCTGAGACCAATCCTTCCTGGAAGAACTAACGGTTTTTTGAAGAATCTACTTGAGCTCTCGATTGGACACTTCAGCTTGTCCATTCGTCTGTGGGTGGTAGGGCAAAGCAACTTTATGGCGCACTCCATACTTAGCCATCAGGGCATCGAAGGATGGATTACAGAAATGTGATCCTCCATCACTAATAATCGCCCTAGGAACCCGAAGCGAGTAAAAGATGTGCTTCTTCAGAAATTTGACCACTGTCTTGGAATCAGCATGCTAGCAAGGAATAGGCTCTACCCACTTTGACACATAGTCAACGACCACGAGAATGTACTGGTAACCTTGAGAAGAAGGAAAAGGGCCCATAAAATCAATACCCCAATAATCAAATAATTCAACTTCTAAAATACCGTGCTGAGGCATCTCGTGTCATCTAGAAGTGTTGCCTAGCCTCTGAAAACTGTCACACTTGGCTACAAAAGTTTGTTAATCTTTATGAAGAGTAGGCCAATATAAATCATACTCCAAAACCTTTGCAGTTGTCCTGTGGGAACCATGGTGTCCTCCAGTCTCTCTGGAATGACAAAACTCTATGACACTAGCAACCTCATCATCTGGAAGACACCTGCGAATTAAACCATCTGCACAAACTCGAAAGAGATAAGGGTCTTCCCAGATATAATGCTTAGCATCAGATAAAAATTTCTTCTTTTGAGCATACGAAAAGTCATGAGGTACCACCCCAGAAACAAGATTATTGGCCAGGTCAGCATACCATGGCTCTTGCACCTTATGCAAAACAAAGACAGTTTCATCAGGGAAAAACTCATTAATTGGTACACCATCATCAGGAACTACCAACCGAGAAAGATGGTCAGCCACGACATTCAATTTACCACTCTTATCCCTCACTTCAATGTCAAATTCTTGTAACAAGAGAATCCAACAAAGCAAGCGGGGCTTGGCCTCTTTCTTAGCAAATAAATATCGAAGAGCAGTGTGGTCAGTATGAACAATTACTTTACTTCCCCAAAGATATGATCTAAACTTATCTAGGGAAAATACAACAGTCAGGAGCTCTTTTCAGTGGTGGTGTAGTTCCTCTCGGGGTCATTCAATGTTTTGCTTGCATAAGCAATGACCCTGAGAATTTGTCTTTCCTCTGGCACAGAGCTGCCCCCACTGCATAATCACTGGCATCACACATAATCTCAAAAGGTAATGACCAGTCAGGTGAAACAACAATGGGTGCAGCTACTAGTTTTTGCTTAATCAAATCAAAAGCAGACAAACAATCATAAAAAAAACAAAGGGGGCATCTTTCAAAAGCAGATCAGTCAACGGTTTTGCAATTTTAGAAAAATCCTGAATAAACCGTCTATAAAAACCTGCATGCCCTAAGAAAGCTCTCACCTCTTTCACACAAGTAGGGGTATGTAATTTCTCAATTACCTCCACCTTCGATTGATCGACCTCAATCCCTTTAGCAGAAACTTTGGACCTGCAACAATCCATTGACCATGAAGTGACACTTCTCCCAGTAGAGAACCAGATTTGTCTCCTCACATCGGCCAAGAATTAGATCAAGCTGTGCCAAACAAAGATCAAAGCTAGAGCCATAAACAGAAAAATCATCCATAAATACCTCAATGCTCTACTCGATGAAGTTAGCAAGGATCGTCTGCCTACAATGCTGAAAGGTGGCAGGAGCATTGCACAGTCCAAAGGGCATTCTTCTATACGCAAAGGTACCATAAGGACAAGTGAAAGTAGTCTTGTCCTGATCCTCTGGCGCAATAGGAATCTGAAAGTACCCTAAAAAATCATCTAAAAAGCAGTAATACTCCTGTCCAGCCAACCTCTCAAGCATTTGATCAATAAAAGGGAGAGGGAAATGATCTTTCCTGGTGGCAGAATTCAAACGCCTATAGTCTATACACATGCGCCAACCAGTGATTTTAGTTTGAGGAATTGAATCACTTTTATCATTCAGAACAGCCTCAAACCCACCTTTCTTAGGGACTACCTGTACAGGACTCACCCATGTACTGTCAAAAATGGGGAAGATGATCCCAGCGTCCAGAAGCTTCAACACATCTTTCTTGACAACTTCTTGCATGTTGGGGTTGAGCCGACGATGTGGCTGTCTGACAGGCTTGTAATCCTCCATATAGATGTGATGTGTGCAGAAGGCCAGGTTGATGCCCTTAATGTCAGCTAACATCCACCCAATTGCTCTCTTGTGCCTCTTCAAAACCTCAAGTAAGTTGTCTTCCTGCCTAGAAGTCAAAGAAGAAGAAACAATGATAGGCAAGCAATTATTATCAGCAAGAAAAGAATACTTAAGGTTAGAAGGGAGCTCCATAAGCTCAAGTGTAGGTGGCTGCTCGACAGAAGGAATGGGCCTCTGAATCTCTCTATCAAGCCTCTCCAATGGAGGGCGATAAGCTTGAAAACCAGCCTTTCCTCTCTCCATATGAGCAAGTGCTGCATTAACCTCATTATTAGCAGTCTTTGCTTCCAAAAAAACAACAAGAACCTGCTCCAATGGCTCAAAAACAATAAGTAAGGAAGAAGGAAAAGAATACATGTCATCATCATCTAACAAATAACAATCTTCCCCATCATCATTCACCAGACTTACCGACATCACAGAATGAGCAGAATTAGAAGTTGACCTCATCATTTTCTTCATGTCAAACTCAATCTTTTTGTCCTTATACCGCAAAGTAATCTTACCATCATGCACATCAATAACAGCTTTAGCAGTACTTAGAAAAGGTCGACCCAAAATAAAAGGAACTTCTACATCATCATCCATATCCAAAACAACAAAATCAGCAGGAAAAATAAAACGGTCCACCCCAACTACTAAATCTCGAACAATACCCATTGGTTTGATCTCAGATCTGTCGGCTAGCTAAAGCTTGAAGGGGACTGGTTGCAACTCTCCACCTCTTACCTTCAAGAAGGTGGTGTAGGGCATAATGTTGATGCTAGCACCCAAGTCACACAAGCCACTACTGCAGTCTACATCACAAATGAAACAAGGGACAATTTGATTGCCTGGATCTTTTTCCTTTGGAGGAAGTGCTTGAAGAAGAGCAGCAGAGCACTCCTCTGTTAGGTGGACTGTTTCATTGTCCTTTTTCTTCTTTTTCTTTGTCAAAAGATCCTTCAAAATTTTGACATAATTAGGCATCTCCTGCAAAGCATCAATCAAAGGGATATCGATAGTTAATTTCTTAAAAATGCTCAAAAATTTAGCAAATTGTTCATCCAAATGTTTCTTCTTCATCCTATTAGGGAATGGAAGTTCAACATGCTTAGGAGAGGAAGTAGAAACATCAAAAGTAATACGAGAAGGAGAGGGAGTAGGAAGAATAGTAGCCTAGATCTCTTTATAATTTACCACATGAGGGACGGAAGACCCTGATGGTACGTCAATAGTAGAAGGGTTGATCTCTTCACCAGTTTGGTCTTCAGCCACTTGTTCCTTTTTGCTTATCATCCAACTGTCTCCCACTCCTCAATGTTACTGCAGCAGATGAGAGCCCATCTTCAAGATTAACCACAGGAGATACCCCTTCTTCACAAACAACCAACACCTTAGCCGATTCCTTTGGGTTTAGATGAGGTAGGGAAGGAAATATGCCAGGTTGTCGTTGTTGTTGCTGATTAAGGAGTATCTGGTTCATCTGATTCATCTGCTGCTGCTTACTCTGAACCGATTTCTCCAAATTTTTCTGACCAGCCATCAAGGATTGATTGATATTATTCGGAGTCTCAGTGTGAGTATTCTGGGTACTCGCCATGGATGCAATCAACTCTTGAAGTTGGTCCATCTTCGCATCAGAAGAGGATTTAGCAGGTTGTTGAGGTGCAGCTGGCTGATAGGAACTCTGGCCCTGCTGAAACTGGCCTTGTGGGCGGGCTTGATTATAAGAGCGTTGAGAGAACCCATGTGGTCCCTGCTGATTGCCCTTTAAAAGGTTAGAATTCAAAGCATTATTCAGATTACCATACCTGAGATTTGGATGTTAATTTTTGTTGCATGGTTGGTAATTCCCGTGCCCCACAAAATGAGCTTCCTCGGCTTGTCTCATCTCCTCCAATTGTGGGCACATCTCAAAAGCATGAGCGCCCCCACATTGACAACAAAGAGGGTCTGATGAGCTGGTAACTATCCTCTTCACCTGCTGCACTGGTTGTTGAGTAATCATAAAATCTTCAAATCTTTTAACCAGAGAGCTTATCAAAGTAGTTTGTTGAGCCTGAGTCTCCTCTATGTATGCCATCCAAGGATCAAGATTATGCACACCCTTCACTCCAACAGACATAGTCCTGCTACCTTCAGATCCCCACTGGCGAACATCCTCAATGTAGTAGGTCTTCATGGCCGCCATGAAGTCGGTGCCGGATCTGTTGAGGATGTCACCACCTAAAGCAGATCGTACCTCAGCCTTATGTATATGGTGGAGCCCGTGGAAGAACGTCATGGCTATGCAGATTAAATCTTGGCCATGGTGTGGGCACTGGCGGAGCATCTCCTTGAATCTGTCCCATGCCTCACATATCGTCTCAGATCCTGTCTGTTTAAAAGCAAGCAAAGCAGCTACCAAGTCGATAGTTCTAGAAATAGGATAATATTTATCGTAGAACCTGGCAGTCATCTACTCCCATGACGTGATAATACCAGAAGGAAGACGATAAAACCAATTAATAGCCTCACCAGATAGGGTATTAGGGAAGAGACTCAACCAAACAAACTCTAACAAACCTTCAAAACACCCGATCTGATCAATGTGAATGAGGAACCGATTTACATGATCTAGAGCATCATTAGGATTGGTGCCATCGAAGGTGCCCCCCGGTAGCTCCCGAACAACCTTGGATTGGTGAAAAGGCTTCAGGCCCTTCCACTCCTCTGTAAGTGCAGGTGTGAGCACAGGAAGGACTACCACACTTCTTCTTGGCACAGCTTCATGTCAATTAAATAGCCTCATCGCTTGAGCACCATTTGCTGGAGCCGCCATTTCAAAGGAGTGTACCATCAACTACCTGCAAAAGGTGAGAAAAAGAAATAACATAACTAAGGAGGATTAGAACTTAAATAAAATAAATGATAGATAAGTAATATATGAAAAATACCGAAGTAAACAAAAATAAAATTAAGCTAATAGATAAAATAAAATAAACCAAAAGAAAATAAAGTAAAAAAAACAAAAAAAAATAAACTAACAACCAAGGCTAAGGACTAGATAGAAATCTAGTCCCCGACAACGGCGCCAATTTGCAAATAGTTATTTTGATCTACTAAAAACTACGAAATTAATCCAAGAAATTAATAAATAAAATAAACCTACAGGTTGCAAAATAAATCCGGGTCACTATAGTAAAACGTATTTGTCAAGTAACCAGGGTATCGAACCAGGGGACTAAGCGAACAAATCTAGTCCTAGCAAAGGTTATAAATTGGGGGAAAGTTGTAGGATAATAAAATAGAAAACAAGCAAAAAGTAACTGAGAATAAGATAATAAAAACAGAACTCCGAGTTTAGGTGGTCTTTCCTAGTTAAGTCATGCAGTTCTATCACCAGTTGATTAGGGAATAGGGTTCGGCAAATTCTAACAAGTTTCTAAATGACTAAATCCTAGCAAAATAAAACTCTCCTGCATAGAACGCGATAAATCAAATCATTAATCTATCACAACAAGTGTAGAAGGATTAAGCGCAAGAATTTAAATCGCATCTGAAGGCTAAACTCATCAATCAGAAAGAGTTTTCCACAGACTAACAGATTATAACGACCTATCTATCAATCACCGATCAGATCTTGACAGATTTTCGCAAAGCTAAAAATAAAGTAGTAAATTTTATTAATAGCGCAAACAAGATTTATAATCTGAAACAAACCTAAGTTTAATCCCATATCAACTGATAATAAAACTACAAAACCCTAACTATTTACAACCACCATTCCCCGGAGTTTAGTCCCCTAGCCAAGCATAGCAACAAAAGAAACAACAAGAGAAGAAGGTGAAGAAATCATCTCTGTGTTAATCTTGACATCTGCAAGGAGTCAGGTTGAACAGACTGAAGAAATCGGAGCAGAAATTCTCCTCCTGATGTAGAGGGAGTTCACGGCTGCAGAAAAAAGGAAATAGGTCACCGCTCTCAATTTTGAATATCTTTCAAATGCCTGGGAACGCCCCTTTAAAAATAGAATTTTGGATCTAAAATGCACGTGTCCGGCTCACCCGTCCGGGTCAGTTAGCCGGACAAGAGAGAGTTGTCAGGTGAGATTCTGTCATTTGTGAGACGTCCGATCAGTTAGCGGACGCCCTGGCTGGATGCGTATATGTATCGAAATCTCCGCGCTGCACTCGTGGTCGTAAATATTTCTGTCCTTCTAAGTACGTCCGGGTCACAGTGCCGGACACGTCATCCGGACACGTTGAAGCTGCAACTGGTGAGATTTTAGTCACGTCCGGGTCAGCGTCCGCACCAGTTTGCCGGACAGGTCAAGGCGTCCGGGTCAGTTAGCCGAACACAGACCCGGACATGTGTATGTTTGTGTTCCCTTACTCCGTAAACTTCGACAGAGTCCAGATTCGTCATTTGAGCTCCGATTTGCTCCAGTTTGCGGCGTTGGAAAGCTCTTTAGGAGAACTATGCATTATCACCATCATTTCCTACTTTTAACATATAAATTGGCATCAGTTCTTGACCAAAGTAAGAATCAGGAAAAACATAGGATAAGTGTGAGAAAGCGCCCAAATAAACTAAGAACTTAGCACCAATAAAACCATGTCAATTTCACACTTATCAGTTAACCATACCGTAAAAACCGGTACGGTTAACCTACAAACAGGTACGGTTCACTTTGGTTTCGGTCGGATACCGCAATTTCAGAATTTTTTAGGCAGCCCTACCTAGGCCCGAGAGTAAGGGGTAATTGGGTCTAATGTAATTCTTGTGTTGGTTTAATAATATACTTTCAGCTAAATATCATAATTAAAAAATCATAAATATTCAAAAATGCCAACACACCTAATATCGTCGACAATATAGGCCAGCGTGAGGTTAATAATGAAAGTTTCTAAGTTAATTAAAAACAAAGTTTATCAGTTGCTTACACACATCTCCCTCTTTCCATCATTTTTTGAATATGATTCCGCTGGAATATTTCAAACTAACCTACAATTAATTAAGTTTATTTTGTAACTTATTCAAATGCTCACTTTAATAATTAATTAAAAAAGTGTATGATATTATGTTCACAATGAGATAACATATAAAAAAACAGTGACTAACTCTTACTTTATAGCAAGATTTTCCCTATAAATTCTAGGGTCCAATTTATCACTAATTTAGTCTCAGTACTAACCTTTTCATCACTATTCTAGAATAGACCCAAAGGTCCCAAACTACTGAAGACGAAGGACCATGCAATTAGTGGTATAAGTTGTTCTGGCCTCCATACTTTATGATAGACCATTTCAATATGGATTATGATAAGTAAATACATCAATGATGTTAGTATTATTTTTTTAATCAAGATTGTCATCAAGTACGAAGTTTAAGTTAAATTATACTCTCTTCTATTCAAAATATCTGTTGTTTTAAATATTAATTTGAAGAAATTGAAATCCACATTCATCTATAAAATCACGGATATTTTGAATAAGGAGTACGTTATTAATGATAACATAAACATAGTGTTTAGTTATTTTACGGTTCCTTCACTTGATATAGCTGGTTTTTCTCTATGTATTAATTACTCAATTTCTTTTGCTATGATACATTATTTACTTAGGGTTTGTTTTATATCTCAGGCAAAAAAAAAATGATTCCATGCAAATTTCCCTTCTATATTTTGAATGTACATAAAACTCTCAATCATTTTCTCGGACTATAACATTCTACCGTCATCCATACGATCTGTCTACTTAATATATTAATAGGGAATGTTTGGGTTTGGTGGACATACTTTAATTATTCTCCGAACATTATGACACTAATTGCTCCAGCCCAGCTGATCATGTATGGTGATCCCCAATCCAATCATTGTATTACCAAAAGATTACGATATTAATAATGTCCCAATTATATTAAATGAAATGAAATCATGAGTAGTTAAATCTATTCATGCACGTATTAAGATATGTATACTAAGTATTTCATGGCTCAAAAGTATTTTACGTCGTATGAAGAATATGTTAATAGAGCAGGCACATCAAAAGTGGTTTCCATGTGCTTTTGTATATCTTTTGGATTCTTTTGTTATCTCCTTCTTTAAAAAGGTTTTGTAGCGTAGATTAATTATTCTTTTTTAATAGAGTAAATTATTCGAGACTCTTTTAGGATTAGGCATAATACAGTTAACCCCTAGTGTTTATCATAATTATTGGTAATCACCTTGAGGTTACAATATCTTTGACTATGAGCTCCTCAACTATAATTCCATTATTAAAACGTTAACCACGTGCTGACCCATCAACTTAATGACATTATTAATGATATGCTTGACAAAAAATACTGCTTAATCAGTATTCTTATTGTCTGAAAAACATTAACCCTACCTCGAAAATGCATCTGAATTGGGATGAAGGAGAGTTAAACGATGTTGATTAAACAGTTTTGTTGTCCATGCGTGCATTAATAATATGATTAAGTTGATGGGCCATCATGTAGTTAATGTTTTTTTATAACAAAGTTATAGTTCGGGGGCTCATGGTCAGAGATACCGTAAACCTCAAGATGACTACTAATAATTATGTTAAACACAAGAGGATTAACCATATTATGCTCATTCCTATAGGGGTTCCGAATAATTTACGCTTTTTATATTTACTCTCTTTTTCTTTAGAGGGAGAAATCTTGGTCGGTTGAAATGATATGCTCCCAATTAGTATCGCTCGCTCGAATGGCCAATTTGACGGATCTGGTCTCTTCCTAATCATACATAAATTACAGCGCATATAACAATTAAACATTTCATTCTCACATTAAAATTTTGCTCGCTTAACGAACATGACAAGAGATATTGGGCACGGGTTACTTAAAGATCTCTAATGTGATAGGCCATTCTAACGCTTTCTTCAGTAGGTTGGTAAGAATCTTGATCGACCATGCATGTTTTCTCCGCAAACTATGTTAGAGTTAGACCTATCAATTGTTGGAAGCAATCTAATTTGATCTCATTCAGCTATTTTTTTTTTCGAAAATTATAGAGTTATATTTTATCATTAGTGCATAATAGAGCCCAAATAATAGGCCCAAATATTAATGTTCAGTCTGTAAGCCCATGAGGCCGGTCTCTTTACAATTGTCCGATACTTGTATATATATAGGAACACTGTACAAACCTAAACATTGAATATAATATCTATACAAGATCGCCGCCTACATCGGCTTGATATTTTGTCTAAGTATGGTATCAGAGCCACAACGGTGACTCCCATTTTTCCCTCGGCTTCTTTACTGCGATCAGTCTCTTGATCATGTCGACTTCACCATCAGTCGTCTCCAACACAAGTTCGAGCTCTAGCTCATCATCTATCCATTCTCATTCGGTTCCAGCAGTTGGAGGAGCCATCTCTGGATCAGCCACGTTCTCCTTCCCTTCTCTTATTTCTTCAGCAGGTAATTTCATCAAACTCTCCTCTGACAAATTCCTGGTCTGGAAGAAACAGATTGAGCCCTATTTGAGAGGCCATGGCCTTTTTGGAGTCATCGATGGATCCTTTCCCTATCCTACACAAGAAATTGTTGATGGAAAAGCAAATGAGGAACTCATGAAATGGCGGCAGTTAGATCAATTAGTCATGTCCGTTTTAACTGCTTCTCTATCTGAATCAGTAGTTTGTCAAGTTCTGAGGTGTGAAACCTCTTCTCAGGTATGGAATACCATTACCACTATGTATGAAACACAAAATGCAGCAAAGATCATGCAAACCAAAAGTCTTCTGATGGATCTTAAGAAAGGTTCAGATTCAGTTACTGAATATTACAACAAAGCTCAAAGGCTAGCTGCTACTTTAGCTTCAGCAGGTTGTACCCTATCTGATCAGGATCTTAATTCCTATCTCATCCGTGGTCTGGGTCCTGATTTTGACTCTCTTGTCACCAATACCCTAACAAGGACAGATGCTATAAGCACCTCTGTTCTGTTCAGTCACATGCTCCAACTTGAAGCCCATCTCTCACAGCAAACTCAAGCCATTCAAAACCAAACCCCAATCAGCCTAAATGCCACTGATCTCACACAAACATCTTCCAAACAAAACACCACTTACTACTCTCGTGGTAGGGGTAATAACAACAACAGAGGGAGATCTAACAACACCTCCAGAGGAAGGGGCAGATCCTATCAAAACTATAGTCAAAATCAGAAGTACAACAACAATACCTCATCAAATTTCAATCAACTATCGGGAAGAGCAGACCCTAGACCACAGTGCCAAATCTGTGAGAAACATGGTCACACTGCCCTCACTTGCTGGCACAGAAACAACTATTCCTACCAAGCACCTCCACCACCCTCTTCCAGTGCTAGCTATACTAATGTGCACCCTGCTGAAGCTCCCTGGTATCCAGACAGTGCAGCTACAAATCATTTTACAAATGATTTCAACAATCTATCTTTGGAGGCTCAGTCCTATGCTGGTTCAGATTCTGTAGCTATTGGAAATGGGGCACATCTGCCCATACTTAACTATGGAACAGGCAGGCTTTCTACTCCCTATGGCTCATTTATTCTATCTAATCTGCTGCATGTGCCTCAACTGAATAAGAATCTTCTTTCTGTAAGAAAATTTTGTGGTGACCATAATGTTTACTTCGAATTTCACTTCTCTCATTTCCTAATCAAGGATCAAAGAACGGGGAGGGTTCTTCTACAAGGAGGATTTAGGGATGGCCTCTACTGTGTTCCATCTTCTTCTGAATCTCAACCACAGGCCTTTAGCACTGTCAAAGCAGCAGCACAAGTTTGGCACTCCAGATTTGGCCATCCATCTATGAGGACTACCAAGTTTCTCTTAAACAAATTTCATTTGCCTAGCACTAATGTAAGGGGTTTGAATAAGGAATGCAATGCTTGCCACAGGGGTAAGATGCACTCTCTACCCTAATCCCCTAGTTCCTCTACTTCCTCAGCCCCTTTTGATCTTGTATTTATGGATGTTTGGGGTCCTGCCCCGGTTTTGTCTATGACTGGTGCCAAATACTTCTTATCTATTGTGGATGATTACTCAAGGTTTCTTTGGATCTTTCCTATTGCTGCTAAATCTTGTGTTACTGGTATTGTTCTGGATTTTATTCGCTTTGTCAAGACTCAGTTCAATAAGATTATTTGTGCTATTCAAACTGATGGTGGTGGTGAATTTCAACCTCTTAAACCTATCCTAAAGGCTCAGGGTATTGTACATCGTCTCACATGTCCCTATGCTCACAGTCATAATGGTAGCACTGAAAGTCGTCACAGAAACATTGAGGACAAAGGTCTAGCCCTTCTCTCCCATGCTTCAGTTCCTCTCAAATATTGGGACAAGGCCTTTCTTACCTCTGTTTTCCTCATCAACAGGACTCCCATGGCAGCACTCCAAAACTCTACCCCCTATGAAACACTCTTTGCCAAACCACCAGATTTCTCAGTTCTAAAGGTTTTTGGATGCCTCTGTTGGCCTAATCTTCGCCCATACAACCAACACAAGATGGCCTACAGAACTACCCCATGTGTTTTTCTCGGTTACAGCCTCAGTCACTTCGGTTACCTATGCCTGGACTTACCCTTAGATCGTCTATACATATCCAGAGATGTGCACTTTGATGAAAATTCTTTCCCCTTCCTCACTCACCAGGTCACTCATTCTCTCTCCCCTGATCAATCTCCCACTACTACACTGCCTATTTTACCCACTGTCAGTCCACACACAGCCTACTCTCCCTCTACCTCAGCCTCTACACCACCTAGCTCCCCCAATCCATCAACACCTACCACATCTCATAATGACCTGACTCCCATTCCTCTCAATCTATCACCTACCACTTCTTCACCATCTGCTACAAGTTCACCTCCTCCACCACCACAACCTCCCCAACATCACATGATAACTAGGGCACGTGACAATATTCATCAGCCCCTTATCAGAACAGACGGGACTATTCCCTGGCCTCAGGCTCACTCTACTGCCCTAACCCCTGATGCTCCCTCCTTCACTAAAGCCTTACATTTTCCTGACTGTAAAGCAGCTATTCACAAAGAGTATGATGCACTTATCTCAAACCAGACCTGGACCCTTGTCCCAAAACCATCGAATACACCTATTCTAGGAGTCAAATGGGTCTTACGCACAAAATTTAACTCAGATGGTACCATTGAGAGACGCAAAGCGCGTCTGGTTGCTAAAGGTTATCTCCAGATCCATGGGGTGGATTACTTTGATACTTTTAGTCCAGTTGTGAAGCCAGCTACTGTGAGGATTGTTTTATCTATTGCTTGTTCCAATCACTGGCCAATTAAGTAATTTGATATACAAAATGCATTTCTACATGGCGATTTATCTGAAGAGGTTTACATGCATCATCCACCAGGATTCAAACACCCACATTATCCTGACTATGTTTGCAAGTTACAAAAGGCTATTTATGGTTTGAAACAGGCTCCCAGAGCCTGGTTCTCTAAGCTGTCGGGTGCCCTAATTTCCATGGGGTTTCATGGTTCAGTTGCGGATACCTCCCTCTACATATATAGCTGGTATGGTCAAACAATCTATGTTCTAATTTATGTCGATGACCTAATTGTGACAGCTAGTTCTTCTTCCATCCTCGCCAAGTTCTATTCTGTCCTCTCCACTATGTTTCCTGTGAAAGACTTAGGTCCTCTACACTTCTTTCTCGGTGTACAGACACACCGTGACACAAATGGCCTTTACTTATCTCAGACACAATATATTATTGATATCCTCAAAAAGACAAACATGCACGCCTCTAAACCCATTTCCACCCCTATTACCCCAAACACAGAATTTTCATCCACAGACACCACAAATTTCTCAGATCCAAGTATGTACAGAAGCATATTAGGAAGCCTGCAGTACTTAAATTTAACCAGACCAGATATTACATACATAGTAAACCGTCTCTGTCAACACATGCATAACCCGACAGTTCTTCACTGGCGTGCTTTGAAAAGGCTCCTTTGCTATCTCCAGGCGACGAAAGACTTGTGCTTTCACATCTCCGCTGCTTCTCCCCTCACTCTTTCTGCTTTTGCGGACTCCGACTGGGCTGGATCGCCTTCAGATCGTCACTCAACCACGGGCTACTCTGTCTTTCTGGGGAACAACCTTGTTTCGTGGCTGTCGAAGAAACAAAATACCGTCGCCCGCTCTACGACTGAGGCAGAGTACAGCGCTTTAGCCACCGCCACTTGTGATCTCCTCTGGATTCAACACCTCCTCGCCGAACTTCATCTCCCTCTTTCCTCTCCCCCGACAGTGTGGTGCAACAATATTGGAGCAGTGTACTTAGCGGCAAACCCTATCTTACATTCTCGTATCAAACATGTGCAACTGGACTTTCATTTTCTCAGAGAAAAGATAGCCAACAAAACTCTGCGTATCAGCTTTATCCCAAGTCAACAACAGATTGCTGATATATTTACAAAGCCACTACCTTTAGCCCGGTTCGAATTGCTACGGTCTCACCTCTGCTTAGCACCGTCTCGACCGCGGGGGGATAATAGAGCCCAAATATTAATGCTCAGTCTGTAAGCCCATGAGGCCTGTCTCTTTACAATTGTCCGATACTTGTATATATATAGGAACACTCTACAAACCTAAACATTGAATATAATATCTATACAAGATCGTCGCCTACATCGGCTTGATATTTTGTCTAAGTAGTGCAAACTTGCAAAACGTATATAACTAATTGTCATTAAGGTCCCAATTGAACTATCTACCCTTGCGACTACCCATGGACTAGATCCAAAAGAAAAAACCACCAACCAACCACACTAATCATCATAGTACCTGCTCCGGTGAACAAAACCCCACCTCTACACCATTGGAACACCGCCGCTCAGTCCTGTACAATTAGGAAGCAACACCTAAGGTGATACGTCTGAGCTACCACCCTTCGACCCAAGCCCTCATGTCCATACTTCACATCAACCCAAAAGACTCCGAAATTCCAACCATTGACACTTAACAACAGCAGAACAAACACTAACACTAACAAAACGTAGGACTTATGAAGATTATTAACATAAACTTCTAATAGTTGACATAAACAAACAAGCCAAAAGGATCCAAATAGGACGCTAACTCAATCTACCGAAATGCCAAGTTAGTGTCCAGCCTTGCATTCCAAACCTTCGATCACTCCTCCTGCTCTTGACCAGTCATTTGGACTCCCTCTTTACTCTTCTCATGCTCCAGGACCGATTTTGCCATGGCCGCTGTTGTGAAAGCTTTACCATTGCCTTGTCTTTGAACATCAGGGAGCTGGAGCTCCCAATATTCAGCGCACGAGGCTTATGAAAGAACTTCATTATATTTTCTCTTGTGTGGGCAGTTCGATGAATCCACTTGAACACCCTCCTGCACGGCTACCGGTTTCCCCATCCAAGATGAAGAGTTTGGTGGGACATTAGCCCAACTGTGGTTGTTCCCCGCCTTAGTCGATGCACTCCACGGGACCGAGAGCTCCCTCTCTTATGCTCTTCTCCTTGCCAAGAAATTCTATATAGATAACCACATTCCAAAAGGGTCACCTCCCTCCTCCACCGGCCAAATATGCGGAATACAACAGTTATATAGGTGAATAATTCAAATACAGAGCAGATTAACGGCATGTTGTCGTAAGATATCAAGAAAAGGAAATATTGTACATCTACCATCATAGGTAGAGCTTGAATGATAGGGATTTGAATATTGATTAGCACTTTGAAGCGTAAGAACCTGAATCTCGATGCCTCACATCCTCAATCGCCCCTAAGACACGACCAATGTTCTGTGCGTCCCTACTTATGTATTCCACGGTGTGGTGATGTCATGGGAAATCATAAACCCTCACCCAAAAAGGAATCCAACTAAACTCTTGTGGTGCAATCGACTTTGATGGATCTAAACTATGAATCACTAGAAGGTTACTGCTGATGGTCCAAGGGCCTCTAATACGAACCGCCTCCATGGCCTCCACTGTATCGAACTAAGAAACAAGGAGATTTGCGCCTACCTTTGTGAAGAAAAAGATGACGAATACAGTTGGAGATAAATTCTTAAAAAATTTAACATCTTATATTTTAAAAAATAATGAAAAGATTCAAAATGATACATCTATTCAGAACAAGACGAAATACTTGTTATCAACTCCCGTTAACAAGTACAAGTTAGCAAACTATCTTAAGGGTTTTGGAAATACATCATGATCATGTATCTACGATAGTTTATAAACGTTTCTACTGATGATTAGAAATATGTACACAACCTTCTATAATTGTTTCTATCACTGTTTTAAAAATTAAGACACCAATTGTTACTCTCTTATATTTTAAATGCAAGTAGTTTTGGAGATGAATATAGATATATCTTTTCCTTTGACAGTTCTTATCGAATCATCGTGAATAAGAATGTTTTCTTAGCATTTATCTATTTATAGAGCTTGATCGATTGATAAACCTAAAGGCTATAAATGTTTGGAAATGATAAACAGAGATGTTGGAGTCGATTTTATTACGTATTCATTAACCTTGGTTTTTATGTATATATTCACGATAGTTTATAAACGTTTCCACTGATGATTAGAAACATGTACACAACCTTCTATAATTGTTTCCATCACTGTTTTAAAAACTATGACACCAATTGTTATTCTCTCCTATTTTAAATGCAAGTAGTTTTGGAGATGAATATAGATATATCTTTTTCTTTGACCATTCTTATCGAATCATTGTGAATAAGAATGTTTTCTTAGCATTTATCAGTTTACAGAGTTTGATTGATTGATAAACCTGAAGGTTATAAATGTTTGGAAATGATAAACTAAGATGTTGGAGTCGATTTTATTACGCAATCATTAACCTTGGTTTTTACTTATCGATTGTAATTTTCAAATATTTCCGCTGATTATTAGAAACATGTATACAACCTTCTATAATCGTTTTCGTCATTATTTTGAAAAAAGATGACACTAATTTTAATATATATTTCATTTTATTGTTCTTATCGTATCATAGTGTATATGAATCATGGCATATACTCATTTATATATAAAGGAATATATGTCACTTTTTGAATTTGGAAAAAATAGAAATATTAGCTTATTGTTTTTTAAGTTAGTAATATGTTTTTTTAAAAATAATTTAGTTGATTAAGGCATGTTTTTTACTTGATATATGCTCCATTATGCACATGTATGTGCAAACAACAAATATTAATATTTAATAGCAATTATACATTAGTCATATATAGAAGTTTTATATAATTGATGGATTATTCTTAAATGATAACTAATTATGTTGTTAAGATATTCTAAGAAAAAGATAATCACACATGTGTATTCACATCTTGGTTTCATGCCTCCACTTGATGTATAAAATAATTACATGCTAATCATATATATATATAATTGACCAATACTCTTAGTTTAAGAACTTATTAGTTGTCATTTGTAAATGTGTATATAGTCGAATAAATTTTAGTCACTTATTCAACCATAAATATAAATAATTATAGTGTTATCATTTTATAAAAGAAAAATATATTATAAAAAAAAAGAAAAGCATGATGTGATGCTACGCCACTATAACAAATACTCATCCTTAATAGTTGGTGACTTATATATATATAGAAAAGGGTGCCGTTAGGGACGGAGAATGTCTGTCCGTCACCAAATCTGCTCCCGTAGTCAACTACTATGCCCTAGACTAGCTAGGCTCTATTGGCTTCAATATATTTGGAGCTCATTTAGACTGTTTTATAGGAGTACAAGATAATATGTTATTAAAGGAAAATACATGACCATGTGTGATCGAGACAACATAGACCACACCTTTATACTATAAATATACAATCATATATATTACAAAAATGTCAACACAAACACCGACCTCAAACTACAAATAACAATTATTGTAACTAAACTATCAAAATATACTTCAAAGCATTCAACTTTCATTGTTTAGTAAATATATATATGTATAGAATATTTTTGTTATTTATATGTCAACATTTAACCAATTTTATTCTCATCATTTGAACGGTTACATTAAATTTGTTAATCTATTTATTCATGAATATTACAGTAGTTTTGGAAAAAATAGTAAACGATATATTTTTATTTAAATTAAATTTTAATAATAATTTTAAATATTTAGTAATTTCCAAAAATAATATGAAATATATATTTCTGAAATTTTACTACGTTAAAAATATAATAAATTATATTTTATTATTATATTATCACAAATTTAACTTTTAGTCTATATAAGAATATAATATATATGTTTTTAGTTTACTATCATATAAGTAGTTATATACTCCCTCCGTCCTGAATTGACCGTTCTGTTTGCTTTATGACATATTTTTCCACTTCAATATTAAGCATCTAATAGGTTGATAGTAGAATTCGTATTTAGATAGCTTATTCCTTGATATTTGAAATTAAAGCAATTCTTTACAGAAACGTGGATACCATTTTGTTAGAAATTGTAATTGTTTCCGACGCACTACTAGCGTGGGCAATTAATACCTTCTTATAACGTGCACTCTAACAATTTTTATAGTGGTACCGATGAGCTCCTCGACTGCATCGACGAGGATTGGAGAAGAAGCACTAATTCACCAACTTAATTTACCCAAACATTCACGTCCCAATGGAGTTCATTATTACTTTTCAAACTCATGCAATGGGTCATTAATACTCATAATCCCAACGCTTCATGCGGCACTGCTAATCTTTTTTTTTTTACTACAATCCTAATAGTATAACTTATGGAGCACTACTAATCAATATACACGTGGTGAGCACCGAGCAAGTTATTCAACATACGGAATTTAATTACTAGTCCCGTCACCATTAACCCTATCGATCACATTTTCCAACAGTTGGTCAAAAGTTTTTTTTTTAAAAAAAAGGTTCAAAGGAAATGAAATCACTTTGTAATGGGATGGATGAAAAGCCAAGTCACGTAAATTTCAAATAATTTTATTTTGGGAAAATTATACCCCTCATGATGAACTATAAACCCTATCACACAAGTGTCTATTTTAGCAATTGTTGTTGTTATCTACTCCGTAACAAAAAACAGGCGATATTTCTCTTTCAGCTTAATGCCATTCAACCATGGGTCTAATTAGAAACGAATCAGTTCCCCGTCTCCCAATACCCATTTTAGATTGTCCGTTAAGATTTGGGCGGAATCAGCATGCAACTCACGCATAGTTACAACAGTATTTCAAATTTCATTTTATCTCCTTGATTGAATAGTGTGATCATACCCTTTAAAATGGGACCCTCATAAAGTGGGGGCCTTGTGTCCTTGTCGGGTTACACACCCTCATAACCGGCACTGTGATCAATGAATCCATGTAAACACTTATATTTTTTACAACCTCTTAAAACAAAATGTGTATTCCTTCGCATTAACCCTCGCTATTTGCCTCATTCCAACGAGGTTAGAAAATATTCTCTGTTTTTCTCTGATCTACTACGATGTGAGCAAAAAATAAACGATTGAATTCCTCAAAACTTCTAATTGGCTTATTTGGCTCCACGTAATCCTTGTGAATGCCCATCCAATTAGAGATACCAGAAATTGGCACAGAACTTGTGCTTCTTGAACTTTTCCATGAGTTCATTCATTTGGTACAACAAAGCCAAGAATCTCTATGAGGCAAAAACAGACTGCCCTGCCTCAAAGAGGTCGTGGGACCTAAGGTGGAGAGGGTACTCAATAAGTCAGTTTGATGTGGGTGGAGTAAGTACTTGGTTAGATACAAGTGAAAAAGGTACACAATTTCATTCTCTGGTTTCGTTTGTATTATCAACCATGGTTTTGAACAATTTGATCAATCGCTAAATGATGGTGAGGAGTTTCTACAAGCGGCGCCTAAATATTGGAGTATAATAACCCGATGAGTGTTATGCAATCAACTTCAAATAAGATGAAAAGTATTTCAAGAAACAGATGAGAAGATATTTAGGCCTCGTTTGACAAAAATGATAACCATTACGGAATTTGATATGTGTAGTTTATAGTGTTGGTAGGATTTAGAGTTTAAGTGAACAAATAATAAAGTGACCAGTGGACTTCACGTGGGACCTAATTTTTCTACAACAAATGAAAAGAAGACATAAATGGAATTTTTTTAAAGCCCCCAAAGTTGATATCATACGACACCTAACAAAAACATGACAACGATTTATGTCGTTCAATCTAGAATACCGAAGTCCATGTTGGTTAATAGAGATTGTTACTATAATTAGAAACGGATAGATAATAGTACTAATATAGTTCGGTGTATGCCAAAAATATTGTCATCACTTTATCGATTTTCAATTCCATTCACATTCTAGGAATGAATGTCACCGTCCAATCAAAAATTATTTCTAGCCTCTAACATTTGGGGCCTGGTCTTTTAAAGCATTAATCTGATTTTTTTAAGATTATTGTATTTTTGCTCAAAAGTGATGGACAAATATCAAGTTTTAATTAGTGTATATCTAACTATAGTACACTTGTCAAGTTAGCATTTATTACTTAGAGGGACATTTACCATAAAGCTAGGAAACCCAACTTTTTGGACCAAAGTCCGAACACCCCCTTTAGAGGAACTAGCTTTACAACTGCCTCGATTTTTGTGAACCGGGCATGACTAGACTAGGCGGGATAGATACTACCACCGTTCTGAGCTACAACCTACTGTAGTTAGGATGGCTACATGTTGTTACGCCGGAGTTACAATCAAATAATTACTGATCTGACAAGTAAAAATAAAATTGATTTAAATTTTTTTAAAAAATAGGAAAACTGACGCCGCTTAGGGTTATAGTGCACATAACATAAAAGAAAGATTGGACGATCTAGCAGTTGTAAAAAATCTGCCCGTTAGGAATAGGACGCGCTTCACACGCGGCGATTCTCCCCACCCCCTTTCGCTGGTCGCTCTTCTTCTTCGCCCCCTTGCATCGTCGCTGGTCACCGGTGGAGCTCCGCCGCCCTCCCTTCTGAGCCGCCGAAGAAGGTCCTGTCGCGCCGCCAGGCCCTCGCCTGGTGGCTAGGCCCCTCGTCGGTAGGTGCTTCCCTCCTCCTTCCTCCCCTCCCTCTGGATCTCTGTCCCGATGGTTCGCAAGAGACCCAGCACTCACGCCACCCCGGTGGTCGACGGTGCCCCTTCTCCCTCTTCGTCGGTGTTGCCTATGCCTCTGGTGTTGCCTACGCCTCTGGTGTCCGATGCGTCTGTTCCCTCTCCTATTAGTCCTGTGGTCCTTTCTTCTCTGTCGAAGTTGCCTGCGCCTCTGGTGCCCGGTGCGCTTGCCCCCGTTCAAGCCTCTCCGTTAGCGCCTCAGGTCCCTGGTGCGTCTAAGGGCAGCTCTCCTCCTGTTGATAGCGCTAGTGTTTGTTCCCGCGCAGTAGCCTCTGCGTCTGCTCCGTCGGGGTTGCCTGGGCCTCTGGTGCCTAGTGCTATTACCCCGTTCAAGCTCCTCCATCGGTGCCTCTGGTGCCTAGTGCTCTTGCTCCTGTTCAAGCTCCTCCGTCAGTGCATCTGGTCCTGGTGCTCTAAGGCGGCTCCTCCTGTTGGCTCCTCTGATGGGGCAAGTATTAGTTCTACTGTGGTTGTTCGCAAGGGGAACGCGCCCTCTGTGGATGATGATTTAGTTTTGAATAATCTGGTTAACATTGAGTCTGGGTCTGTGGAAGATATTGAATCGAAGGTGAATTCTGTTGGGTACCCATTTACGGGACTGCCCGAGGTGCATCAATTTGTTTCTGCTGTTGGAGACCCAAATGTGGGGCGGGCCGAAAAGGAATTGGTTCCCCCTTTGGAACCAATTGGTGTCTTTGAGGGTGGGAATTTTGTTAGTGCCTCAATTGAGGACCCTGTTGTGGGCCGGCCTGACGGTGCGTTGAATCACCTTAGAAGAGACTTACAGGTTAATTTTCACAAAAACGGGAGTGTCCAGATTATCCTAGATAGGCAGCCCTCTTTGGCCCCTGCCCTAGACTTGTTCGTTGACCTCTCGGGTCTTCCAGCTGATTTAGCCCTTTAGGAGTACCTCAATCAGCCAGGCCCCTCCTCCGAGCCGGCTGTGCTTAAGGACTTCCCGCCTCTACCCAAAGCCCCAGGTCCTGCTGGTAACCGGATTGCGATGACAAAGAGAACTCCCCGACCAAACCTCCCTAGTAAGGCAAATCACTCCAGTTCGACAGGTACCAATCCTAACCCTTCATTTCTTGATATGCTTCTTGCCAAACAAAAATCAAATTGTGGAATGTCTTTGCGTTTAGATAATAATGATATCATAGACTCTGATAGCCCTTATGTCTCCATTGATGAAAATGATCTATTGCCTGAAATTGACTACTGGAATAATGCGTTAGTTGGTCATATATGGGGGAAAAAATTTAGCTTTCACATTGTCAAAGAGTTTATAAAAGGAGCGTGGAGCTTTGTAGCTACCCCTCAGGTTTTCCTTCATGATGAGGGATGGTTCATATTCAGATTTGACAAAGAGGAGGACCTTCAGCAAGTCCTTGACAAGGGCCCCTGGCTTCTGTATTCTTCCCCTCCTGTTCTTAAAAAATGGTCCCCGGATTTCTCCTTCAATCCAAAAGACCTTAATCGAATCCCCGTTTGGATCCAGCTTCTAGGTCTTCACACTAGCCTTTGGTCGCAGTCCAGCCTTAGGAAGATCTGTTCCAAAGTAGGCTCTCCTCTCCATACCGACCAATCCACAACCTCCAAATATAGAATTTCTTTTGCTAGAGTTCTTATCGAAGTGGACTTTAATCACGACCTAGTCTGGGAAATCAAGATCCGTGCCCCGAGTGGCTCCTTGACTCAGCATGTGGTCTATGAATGGGAGCCCATTTCATGTTCTTCATGCAACCTTCTTGGGCACTCCTCAGCTCACTGTCCGAGTACCACCAGACCTGGATCCATTCGATCTGGGCACACTCATAACTCTAAGTCGGCCTCCCCTCCTTCTCCTCCTCCGGGCTTAGCTCTAAGATCGAATTCTCAGTCGGCGGGCCCCCTCAACCAAGTATTGAGCCCCTTCTCTCAGCCTATCTTAGCTCAGCCCCCCTAGAGGAGTTGGTCATCCCTCTGTCAGTCGTCGCTCAGCCCTCAGGCGGTCTCCCCCCGAGGTTGCCCCCTCAGCCCCCCTAGCACAATCTTCCCCAAGACTGACTAGCCACCCTTGTGTTTCTCAGCCTCCTAGCCCCCCTGTTTCCCATGCCCCTGATGGTTTGAGTGCCGCCAGTTCCTCTTCTGCCCCCGGCGCGGTGATGTCTTCTTCTCTTAATCTCGTGCTCGCTCCCAACTCCTTTGACCCTTGGCAGGTGGTCCCCCTAGCGGAAAGAGTCTTAATTCTAAGGTTCCCAAGCCAATCCCTGAGGATCTTTCTCTTCAACTTACTAACTCTTTTGCTGTTTTTGATAAGGGCACCGCTTCCCCCGCCCCTCCCCTCTTCCCACACCCCTCCTCTATGAATATCGTTATTTGGAATGTTAGGGGCTGCAAAACCGCCCCAAGCTTCTTGAAATCTAAAAATTTGTGGCTAACAATAATCTTTGTGCATTTCGCCATCTTGAAACTCACGTCTCGATTAATAATCACCAACCTATTATTACTCGTTTTTTCCCCACTTGGAGCTTTGTCCACAACTACGGGACGCACCACAGCGGGCGCATCTGGGTCCTCTTTAACCACTCTCTTATTTCCCTCTCTCCTATCCATTGCTCTGACCAAATCCTTTCTTGTAAGGCCTCAAACCCTGGATCCCTTGATTTTACCATCTCGTTTGTCTATGGAAGGAACAACCCTTCCCTTAGGACTCATCTCTGGGAGGACATCATCCACCTTAGTCAGGGTAATTTAGGCCCTTGGGTGGTAGCTGGGGATTTCAATAATATCCTATATGCTCAAGATAGGCTGAGCAGCCGCAACCCTCACCCGAGAGACTACCGAGACATTGTCGGCTGTGTTTCCAGGGCTGAGTTACAAGATCTTCGATTCTACGGGAGGTTCTTACTTGGTGGAACAACCAATTTGATCACAGTCGGATCCCAGGGAAAATTGACCGAGTCTTAGTTAATAAGGCATGGATGTTGGCTTATCCAACCAGCTATGCATCCTTTCTTCCTCCTCTAGTCTCACATCACAGCCCTATGATCATTTCCCTTCCCGCCCCCACCCCCGTAGAAGGACCTTTAAATTCCTTAACTTCTGGGCAAGAGACCCCTCCTTTCTCCCCCTCGTCTAGGAGGCGTGGGATAGGCCACTCAGGGTAGTCGGCTCTACTCTATCGTTCAAAGGCTGCGTCACCTCAGATCTGGGCTCGTTTCTCTCCACAAAATGGAATTTAGGACCCTAAGGGACTAGGGCCAGAAGATTAGAGAGGAGCTCAACGATGTTAAAAAAATACTTGATCTTGACCCCTTAAACATGACCCTAATCTCCCACGAGAAATCCCTGAGGAACAACCTTCTTGTAAGGGATTCCCATGAGCTTTTGTGCCTCCGCCAGCTCTCAAAATCCAGCTGGCTTAAGCTGACGGACTTCAGTACTTCATTTTTTCATAGAGCCATTAAAGAAAGAAGGAATAAAAACTCCATTACGTTGATTACTAATGATCTTGGTGAAGTTCTCAATAATCCAGTTGATATTGAGAACTGTCTAGTTGCCCGCTTTCGTCAGTCTCTTGGCTCTAGAGCTCCCACGCTTCACTCCCTAGCCAATCTCAACCTGAATAATGATAGAGCGCTCGATAATGCCTCTTGGCCCCTCTTAAGCAGGCCTGCCCATAATGATGTGGTAAAATCTGCCCTCTTTTCCGTATGTGATATAAGCCCCTGGCCCGATGGTTACCTGCCAATTTTTCAAAGCAGCCTGGGCCCCTTATAGTGCGGACATATGTGATGCTATCAAAAGCTTCTTCCACAGTGGTAGGCTACTCAAAGAGATTAATTCCACCCTCATCACTCTCATCCCAAAATCAGATAATGCCTCATCTCCGGGGACTATAGGCCTATCTCATGCTGCATCACTCTATACAAAATCATCAGCAAAATCCTTGCAGAAAGGCTCAAGAGTGTCCTCTCCTCCATTGTGAATCCCAGTCAAGGGGCCTTCATCAAAGGCCGCCTTATCTCGGATAACATCCAGCTCTGCTCTTGCCTTAAGAAGGACTATCAAAGAGCCAATATCTCCCCTCAATGCATGATGAAGGTGGATATTAGAAAAGCTTTCGACACCATCGACTGGATATTTCTCCAGGATACCCTATCTTTTCTAAATTTTCCCCCGGAGTTTAGTAACTGGATTATGCAATGTGTCACTACCGCCTCCTTTGCAATCAACATCAATGGCTCCCCCTCTGCCTCTTTCAAAGGGGAGTGAGGGTTGTGCCAAGGATACCCCCATATCTCCTTATCTCTTCGCGCTTGTTATGGACATGCTCTCTAGGCTCCTCGACCAGCTTCACGATACTCCAGGCTTTCATTACCACCCCATATGCAAATCCCTCCTGATCACTCACCTCTTTTTTGCTGATGATGCTCTCTTATTCTGTAAGGGTAACCATAACTCCATCTCCCACATGCTCAACCAAGTCAACCTCTTCTCTAATGCATTGGCCTAATGCTCAACCCCACTAAATCTGACTTATTCCTTGGGGGGGGGGGGGGTTAGCCCGGCCTTGCTGAATCAATCTGCCAACTTATGGGTTTTAACCAGGGGACCTTCCCCTTTAGCTACCTAGGCATTCCTATCACTGTTAGGAAACCTAGAGCTACGAATTTCAATCCCCTTATGGACAGTATCCATAAAACAATCAATTCGTGGGGGAGTAAATCCTTCTCCTTTGCAGGCCGCCTCTCTCTCATCCAAAGTACCCTCTTTGGTATTGTGGGTTTCTGGGCCTCCTGCATCTCTATTCCCAAGAACGTTATCAAAAGAATCATGAATTGCTTCCGCTCGTACCTTTGGTCTGGAGAGGCAGACAAAAACTCCACCCCTTCGGTGTCTTGGAGCACAGTCATGAACAATAAGAAAAATGGCGGTCTTGGAATTAAGGACATCCACAAATAGAATATATGCTTCATGCTCAAGACTATTTCCGCCATAACCCATGACCCGGAGCACCTGTGGATTAAATGGATCCATAAGATTTTCCTGACTAATCTTAACTTTTGGTCGACCTCTTTTAAAGGAAACGACCCTTGGACTTGAAAGCTATTCTTCATGCTAGGGACTGGTGGATAGAACAATGTGGATCTCCCAATGATGCATATTCTCTATTCAACTCCTACCGCGCTCACCCTAGGGTTCGCTTGCTCTATAATGATGTTATCCCATCTTGGCCCTTTCCCTGGTACAATATCTGTTGGAATACTTGGTCCACCCCTAAAGCCAAATTCATATTGTGGATTACTCTTAAAAATAGGCTAAAAACTTGTGATAAGCTCCAATCTTGGGGCATATGCCTTGCTAACAGATGCTGGCTCTGTGAGCGTGCTCAAGAGACAAGTAACCACCTCTTTTTTCATTGCAGGTTCTCTAACAGGATATGATGGACCATCTGTGACTAGTTGCGGATCCCCACAAACCAAAAAAGCCTCCGCAAGCTGCTCATCTTCGATCAGCCGCTACTATAAGAGACATCGGCCCATTGACTTAGTGAAAAAAGAGGCGGTTGCTAATGTTGTCTACCATATTTGGATTGAAAGATGCAAGCGCACCATGGCCATCCAAGCTAGAGACTCCTCTCTCATTATTTCCGACATCAAAGCTGCCATCAAAGCCATCATCTGGACGAAGATGGGGAATTCCAACAAAGACTCAGATTGGCTTGATAGGGTCATCTGCTCCTAAAAGATTTGATTGTTGTTGACCATTTTTGTACATCCTAGGGTTTTGTCTTTTTGGATCTGTGATTGGGGTGTTTTTGCCAGCACTACGCTGTTTTGTTCAGCGCTTGGGAAGCTTTTGTATATCCATCTTTCCCTGATGTGATGCCCCCTGTTTAGTTATCAGATATATAGGGCTTCTATGTATCTTACTCTTCTGAAATCTTTGCAATATATATATATATGTATATATACACATCATTTAAAAAAACATAAAAGAAAACTTGTATAGATGGTCATACAAACCTGTACAAATGTTCATTAACACATGTACACCCTCACGTAAAAACATGTACATCCTCGCATTAAAAATATACAGATGGTCACATAAACATGTACGAATCATGAAATATGTACATCCTTAGATTAAAACTTGTACATTTAACGGAGAAAACTTATACAGATAGTCATACAAAGATGTACAAATGTTCTTTAAAACATATACATTCTCATAATTGAACATGTATATTCTCACATTTGAACATGTACATCGTCACATTAAAACATGTACATTCTCACATCAAAATATGTACATCCTCACATTAAAGTATAGAACGACTTCCAAATAGATCATCCTAACCCCACATACCCTAAGACCCACCCTAGGATAGCTAAAAAACATCGAAGGCATTTTTAGGTTTTGTAGTGACGGGCCCGCTACCACAAACCCTCAAATCTTGTCGAGTTAGTTGCTACAATGTAAAGTACAGAACGACTTCCAAATATATTACCTAACCCCCTAAAACACCCCAAAACCCACCCTATGAAAGCTAAAAAATGTCGAAGACATTTTTAGGGTTTGCAGTGGCGGGAACCTGCTACCACAAACCCTAAAATCCTGTCGAGTTAGTTACTACAATATAAAGTATAGAACAAATTCCAACTAGATTACCCTACCCCCCAAAACACCCCATAACCCACCCTAGGAAAGCTAAAAATGTCAAAGACATTTTGGGTTCGTAGTGGCGGGTTTAGGTTTAAAATACACCATATAATAATAATAATAATACACTATAAAACAATAATGATTTTTTATCATTTCTGAAGTTTGAAATCGAATTCACCACTTATTACTAAATGAATCATAATATCAACTTTTATGAAACATAATACAAAATTAATGATTCATATTATCATTTTAGTGTATCATCGAATACATGTAAAATAATTTTTTTTAAGTTGTCAAAACATATCCATGACTGGTCTTGTTTTGAAGAACTTGAATTTAGGTCAATAATGACATAATTTTTTTTCATTTTGGACTTATATTAAAAGTTATAACCATTTAAAGTTAATAGAGTAAAAAAGCAATCCAGTTAGCAGCTGACTGGACTGCCAAATCATTGTCTGTATGATCCGTGACACACGAGAATATTATTATACCTCTTATTTTGTTTTGAAAAATACATGGTTGTAGCCACAGTACTGTGGCTACAGTAGCTTGTAGGCAACAAATGCAAAGATAAACTCAATATCCACATACCCGAATACTTGTCCGGGTATATCAACAAATACTTTTAAAATATGTACCCAGATCAAAAGTACAGTACGATTGTACTTAAGATATTATATTCATATTAGTTGCAGATAATATTCAAACTATTTTTTTACTCACTTGATTTTCCTAATTTTATATGTGAAAGTCCAAAGAAGAAAATTGCATCCTTTTCACTCTTCT
Source organism: Limonium bicolor (assembly GCA_023374045.1). NCBI lineage: Eukaryota > Viridiplantae > Streptophyta > Magnoliopsida > Caryophyllales > Plumbaginaceae > Limonium > Limonium bicolor. Next base: position 186,674,356 of record CM041779.1, on the reverse strand, counting down.
ATTTGGAGCAATCCAGCAAGAGGAAATATTTTACTTGTTGTTATACCCAAAATTTCAACCCCTGGAGTAGAATCTCTTAGGCATAAGTGTTTTAAAGGTATTCTGGTCAAATGGTGAGGAATCCCGATTTAATCGATGCATTCCGGAGTGTTAATGACAGCTTAGTCATCCCGACGGGCATTTTCGTAATTTTCAGACCTCCTAAGTCAATCTGTAAGCTTTATCTCTCCTTCAAAAATGACTCAAACCAACTCGGAATGCTTTGAAATTTTAATACATAATAGAGGATGACATTTAGGCGTAATGGCAATGGAATTTTAATTTTTCAAAATTCCAATAATTTTCTAGTAATTGTTGATTGAGTCTGACGAGAAATAGAATTTAAAATTATTCCATCATCCGAAAAATCTAATTTCTCCTTAGAAAAATCAAAAATATCTTCCTCTTCACACGGTTAAAATTTCATAGCCAAAATCACTCCAGAATCACTTGTCCAAATCTCAATAAACTTTGGTTTTTATAGAGTTTACTCTATCTTTAGTGATGCCTATATAATGGAGCTTAACCCTTGATCAAAGGACACCTCAAGAACCCTAACTAGTCAGAAAACACAGCCATCTCAATTGCCCCACGTTTTCAAATCTCAAGAACTGAAATCTCACTGAAATTCATCGAAATCACCACATAAACACGTTTCTCAACTCCCACCACATCAACAATCATCAATCCACCACTAAATAAGCGCCAAACGTGAAGAACAACCTCAATTTGTTAGGGTCAGAAGCCAGACTCAAACTCAACCTGGAACCTACTCCGGCGAAGCACTGAAAGATTTCCGACGTGAAGGAACCCCTTGATTCCAAAGGTAAAACAGGCTATAACCCCGATTTTCTAACTCCATTTTACTTTACTAACCCTTTTTTAAAATTTAGGATTGAACTGAGTTTTTACGGCTCCCGAGTTAAGGTTAGTTTCCGTTTCTGCCTATTAACTTGTTTGCTAAGTTTCAGATTAAATTCGGCTTCAAATTGAATTCTTTCCAACACTAACTTGTTTAAAATCTCGTAGGCTACACACTCATAAAATTTGAGCCGAAAACACCGCCGGGAACCACCAGAACGCCGCCGTCCAAGGGTGGTTTATGCCTGCGGACTGCATGTCCAGGGTCCCGGACAGCAAGTCCTTGGCCACGGACACCCCCGAACCGTGGTGGGAATTAATTTTCAAATGTTTTAGGTTTTTTTCAAATTATATCCGGGCCCACGGACGTCAAGTCCGTGGCCCCGGACTTTTCAAAATTTTGTTTTCTCGATCTTTTGACTTTTCTGACTATTTATGTTAACTAGGGTCCGTGGTCTCGGACATCAGGTCTGTGGCCAAACAGAACCAAAATTTGACCTAATTCGACTTCTGAAACCCTAGTTTAGGTAATTTCAATTTCCACCTTTAATTTTCTGTCTAAACATATCATAAATTCCAAAAAATCATAATCAAGTGCACCTAGGTTAAAACAACCCGTACTAAGCCGTAAATACTCTAAGTAGAGGAAAACGGCCTAGAGGGGTAATGAAAGTAATTTTAATCCTGAATAAGTCGAATACCAAGCCCCAGAACCTGAACTCTACCTTTACTAATTTACCCTAGGTTAAAATTAGGTGGTAACTCTAATTAGGTTCCTGTGAGCTAACTTAGGACTTGGTAATTAATGTTTATGACATAGTTATTAAGCTTAGGTTATAAGTGGACCTAGAACCCAATAGATCCTAATCAACCTGAATCAACATAGGATAGTGGTTCAAAAATTGAGGCTCATAGAATGGTGGCTCTGCTGGGGACAAACTCTAAATTTAAACTTGTTTAATCTTAAGAAAGAGGCCTGAACTCGAAAATTATTTACTTATGGTTTCTATTACGGTGTTTGTTTACTTTCATGCGCAATTTAACTTTCTGTACATATGCATCATATGAGAGCGAGGGCCATGCAAGCCGATCTCACCCTAGGACCCGCCTTAGGTGACCCTTGTCAAGGACTCACACCATTTAAGGTGAAGTGAATAAGTGGGGGAAAAGAGGAGGATGTCGTCTAACCATATCCCCTTAATACATGGGCTTTAGCCCTAAGCATTTTGCTGGCAGTGCCCTTAATGAGCCCATTGTTTGGTCAGTCAAAGACCCGACCGTAGATGTACACCTCATGGTGATGTGAAAAAAGTGGGGAAGACCAAAGAGAATAACGCGTAAACCCTATTCCTTTTGCGGTGACCTAGGCCCAAGCCCCAAGCACCTCTCCGGATCGATCTATACCCTTTGGTCCAATTCGTCAGGTGAGGACATATTGAACATGTGTGAGCCTTGTTTGATGGTATGATTGACCCACTACCAGCCCTAGAAATGGATAGGAGATTCCTTTACTTCCAGCACTGCCCAACCCGAATTTACGGCTTTATTGATTGTGGTCCAAAGGCCCTGTTTGGTTTACTATGTGAGTCATTTGAGCTTTGGTCCAAAAGTCTAGATTTTAGGTGATTTCCCTTTCGGCCCAATTTGAATTATCCATTTAGTTCTAGGCCCATGAAAAAGGAATTCACTAAAACTTGAAGTCATCCATAAGACATGAAAATCATTCAGACCTTTCCATTGAAGACCTTTTCGGCCCAAAGGCCCATTATAGTCTTGGTAAACTTTTTGTTCGGGATATAGCCCAAAATCATAGATCTAACTGTCATACTTTAGGCCCAGAACCATTCGTCCCATACCATAATACATTTGAATTCGAGATAGTCTGCATAACTCATTCATTCTAGTTTCTGGCTTGAAGGCCAAACAAGAACTCAAGTGAATCTGGGACTTCAAAGTTTCTCTCTCGGCCCAATGGCCATTCACACTTCATACAATTCATTTCGGCCCGTGTGCCTCAATTCCAGATATAGGGTACTCAGGCCCATACATCTAGACATGGTTCAGAAATTGTTCCGGCCCATGTGCCATATTTCTTTCCCAAACACACTCCGACCCAAGTGCTGCATTCTCAACACATTCTGGCCCAAGTGCCATATTCTCAAAACATTACGGTCCAAACACCACTTTCTCAAAACATTCCAGCCCAAGCGCCAAGTCACAATCCAGAAGTCATTTTGACCCAGCGCCACATTCTCAAAATATTCTGGCCCAAATACCACAATCATTACTTAAAACATTTCAGCCCAAGTGCCAATTCACAGCTTATGAATCATTCCGGCCCATGCGCCTCACTTTCAATTCATCTAGGCCCAAGTGCCTATCAACAGTCATGAAACCATATCCAGCCCAAGAGCCTCATTTCAAATTAAAAGACATTTTTAGAGCCTACTTGGAATTCATGGACGAAAAGAAGAAGAAGCCAATCATGATCATCTTAGCAACATTCCGACGGTCAAGAGCTCGAATCTTCAGCATGTCAGCATCTGACAGTTCGACAGTGATTGAATTCAATAAAAGTCTAGTTGCATAACCTGCCATGACATTCATTTTCAAATGCATCACTAATGATTTTCAAAGAATGATTGTTTTCAAATCGTTAATAAGAAGAAATTGTTTTAAAAAATCATCTTCTTCACAAGCAAACAACTTTTTCAAGTCCAAAATTCTTAAATGTTTTTAAGATGATATTTCATTTCCTGACAATTCAACCCAAAGACTTTTCTTTTGTTGAACATGCTTCACCAAGCCTCCCAGCTCATCCTCAAAACATCCAAACAAACCACAAAGCATTTCCAAGCTACACTTGTCAAAATCACTCAAAGCAGCTCTACAAACACAGTTCCAAGAACATAGTCATTACAACTTCCACAGTCCATCCACATGCAGTTCACCACAACAAAGCTCCTCATGCAAAACCACCCATCCACAAAAAATTCATCTCAACTCCTCACATAAAGTTGTAGATCTACAAACAACTCACCACAACTCACCTCCACATATAAAAGGGTATTCAAAAGGCTTGCCAAAAGACCCCAAATCAATACTGCGGGCAATCTGAGTTTAGGTTTGTCATCCTTAATCTTTCGCTTAAACGTGTGAACAAGTCTTTAAGTGAAAATTTCGTGAGAGTGCCTTGAGCAGTAAAACCATGAGCGAACAAGTGTGTCATTTTCACATGACTCTGGTGAGGCAACACTCAAGGGTAAGGTAAAATGGTATAACTCCGACTGAAGGGGATAATTTGTAGATTTACACTTAGACCTGTGAAAAGTAACAAAGAACGGATACACAACTACCACGAATGACGAAGCACCTAGGTACAGCCCCACATAGCCAAAAGCTTGTGAACCCTGACATTAAACCCTAGGCACCCCCACTGAGCCTTTCATATATCCCTTTTTAATATTATAAGCTCCACAAAACAAGCCAGCCCATGATGAATAACCGACCCGATGACCAAAGGAAGGTAGGAGCCCGACTCTTAGATAACGCTACCCCAATGACGAAGTGATCCGTAAATGGTCCCAAAGTGACACAGGATCCAAAGAGCTCACATCAAAACATCTCTCAAAGCTCAAAACTGAGAAGACACAAGAACCCCGAAATGCCTCTAGGAAATCCGAATGACAAAAAAGAGAAATGGTGTAAAGGATGACTTCAAAAGTCCAAGTCCAGAAGCTCAAAAACAACATCAACACAAAGTAGCCGGATGACTTCAAGACAAGGAAGGCAAATCTTAGGGAAGACGCAAGTTGCAGCTTTGGTCACCCCTACATACTATACATACCTCATTCGCACGTGTAATCAAAGAACATACTGGGGGCAATCGATCCTCAGATTGTCTTAAAGAAAAATACTGGGAGCAATTGTTGGAAACTATGGCAACACCAATTGAAACCCAGAGCTTAAGCACAACCAACACCATCACACATGCCCACATAAGCCCTTACTTCCACATCATACATCACAGGCTAGTCATAATTCCTAACCACCACTCAATAACCTTAAACCCCAAAATAAACACCACATACTCCCACCAGTGGCACGTTCATCTTCTAAGAAGCAAGTCACACATCAGAAATCTTTAGTCAGGAAATAATATTCACTTACCCTTTCAAGGGACAAAGTTTTTCTAAAACATTGACACGTTTGGCACATTCTTGATAAGTCAGGAATTTACCCATTTCTGCACGGTCTTTTGATACCAAATTCGGGGCTATTTACTGCTAAATTCCTGTCTTATAAGCATTTTTATGCTTCTCGCTGCAATTGTCTTCTGTTATGGGTTTTGTGTGCTTTTTCAGGTTTTTAATCTCAAGGAAACACATTCCCATCATTGTTGGAACACATGGAAAATCAAACAAGCTGATTTGAGTCAAAGACAACAAACTCTCGAATTAAAATCAAGCATGGTCCGGGACTTGATTCTGGAGCTAAGTCCCGGACCACATTGTGACTCAAAATCTCGATTTAAATTCAGGCATGGTCCGGGACTTTATACGCAGCCTAAGTCCCGGACCACTATGAGGCGACACTCTCGAACAAATTTCAAGCATGGTCCGGGACCTTGTTACACGGCCTAAGTCCCGGACCACAATTGCAGTATTAATCTCGAATCACTTTCAGTAATGGTCCGGGACCTCTTCCATGGCCTAAGTCCCGGACCACACAAGCAGAACAAGTCTCGACCCATTTTAATGCTATGGTCCGGGACTTTATACAAAACTTAAGTCCCGGACCATACTACTGCATCGGACGTCTGTAGCGCGCGAATTTGAAAAGAAGAGATTTATTCTCTACATATTAAACTGCGCCGCCCCATATTTCCATTATCTGTACTCCCTTTCCAGACCGTCCCACCACTGCCCCTACTTTCCATCTTCTAATCCCACTAAATCCAATTATCTCCCTAAATCCAGCAACAACACCCACGATTGACCATCCACCATTCCACATCTAAAACTCCAGCATCATCTCCACCACCATGCTGCTGCTACGTACTCAAGCAAATGAGTTCTATAAATAGAACTCAAATCCCTCTCATTCAAGACACACATTCTGGAGAGCAAAAAAATACCACAACTCCATTCATCCCCATCTCATTACGTTCCATATCACCCATCTCACAAAACACCTACATACATCCACACAAAATCTGGGATACACAAGCAGCTGGAGACTTCACCATCATCTGGAGATTGAGTAGAGGAAACTGCTGGTTGTGCACAGAGACTCCATCAAAGAGCCTTAAAACAGAGTTTCTTCTTCTTTTCTTTAATGTTATTTACATATTTTTACAGTATTTTCATTTCAATGGCTGAGTAGTTTTTATAAATTTCGGTTTGCTATGTAATCCAAATTCAAGGTTCCAGTATCTGTGTGATTTACCATTTTAATAGATTAAAGTATTGTTCCTTATTTATTTTTAAATCTTGTGATTTGGCCAGTTACTTGATTTTACCTGTTTATCTGCTTATAAGTGAGGACTGCGGTAGATAATAGACAACAGGAACAGTACCAGTTAATTTAGAGATGGTAATTCCTCTAGGATATTATCTGATCATTAAACTGGATTATTCTTAAAGCTGTTAGCAATTAGTAAATTTGTAACGAGAGTTAAAATTTATTAGTTGTTAATTAGATTCCACCGAGCGGGAGACCGAACGTGGAATATTTCTGATCTAGGATTTTAATCTGAATTTTGGTAAACACACTGAGAAAGGAACCGAAGAATTTGGAGGATTAGTAAACCGTAATTTTCCTTGTTTATTAAACCAAAAATATCATTATTTTGCCCACTGTCTTGCATTTGTCACCTTTGCTCTTATTTACATTCTTGTTTCACATTTTAGTAATTCAAACAGACAAAACCCCCCTATTACTTGAGTTATTTTCTTAGTTTGTTCTTAAATATCAATCAAACTAAAACGCTGCCTCCCTTGGATTCGATAACCTGGAGGGACACTTCTAGGAAAACTTGCTATAATCGACCGGTATACTTGCCGTTAGGTTTTTACCCAACAAGTTTATGGCGCCGTTGCCGGGGAGGCACGGTTGCTTAGTTTGATTTTTATTTTTGGATCTTATTTAATTTTGTTTTGTTTTTCTTTCCTTTTAGTTTTGTTTCATTTTTGTTTGTTCTTTTACAACTGCATTACTGTCAGTTATCTGATCTTGGTTTATGGTTAAAACTCGTTCTGTAGGAAACCCTAAATTCAAAATTGAACCGGAAATAGAAAGAGTAACAAGAAGGATTCGGAAGAGGTTAGTGCTGGATCCTCCAATTGAGCAGGAGGTGTTCCTAAAAGATTCACCAACAGAAGGAATTGTAGAAGAAGAAATTCTAAACAACCCCTCAGGAACCAATATGGAGAATCCGGAGAGGCACATGAGGGATTACACCCGCCCAAGCGTGGAAGGGCTTGTCTCACCAATAGTAATTCCTGCGTTACCAGCAGGGGAGCATTGGCAGTTCAAAACACACTATGTTACTATGGTCATGAATGCACCTCAATTCAGCGGAACAATCACCGAAGATCCCAATGTCCATCTCACCACTTTCCTGAGATTGGTAGGAGCTTGTTCTACATCAGCTTCACAAGAAGTTGCTAGATTGACTCTCTTCCCATTCTCCTTAAGAGACAGAGCTGCAGAATGGCTAAACTCATTGACACCCAACAGTATCACTACCTGGACAGAGTTAGCAAATGCATTTCTGGCAAAATATTTCCCTCCTTCTCGGATGCTGATTATGAGAGGAGAGATTACCAATTTTAAGCAGTTCACTGGTGAGACATTATCTGAGGCGTGGGAGCGTTTCAAAGGGATTGTGCGCAGAGTACCACACCATGGCTTGGGAGAGGAGGTAATTTTACAGTCCTTTTACAAAGATTTAGATCATTCAAGTCGTTTGTTGGTAGACACTTGTGCAGGAGGAAGCCTCATGGAGCTACCAATAGCCAGAATCAAGGAATTACTGGAGACCATCGCCAATGCTTCCAACCAGTGGGGAGGTGCGAGAACCGGAGAAGCTGCACCAAAGAAAACTGCTGGAGTCTATGAAGTAGATTCGAATACTTTTCTGGCTGCCAAGATGGAAGCGATGTCTAAACAATTTGAAAAGATGTGTGCAATGATGAACCCTCAATCAAGTGCTGCTGTTGTGACCGATTCTTTCACACAGTGTGAGTATTGTGGTAGAAGTTCCAACATGTGCCAGTGTACCTCTCAGCAAAATGAAGAGGTAAACTATCTGGGAAACAGGCAAGGGAATTTCTACAACAACCAAAACAATCAAGGATATCAGCAGCAGAGGTTCCAGGGAAACAACTACAGTCAGAGGCCTCCACAGCAGAACACTCAGCATTTTCAGGGACCTCATCAAAATCAGCAAATGCAGAACCAGCAGGCACAGAAACAGCCAGCTGGTGTGAGTTCAGGTTTGGAAGATATGATGCGAGAGTTTATCCTGTCGACCAATAGGAAACTCGAACAGCAAGAGAGCACCAACCATGAGAACAAGACCTTCATCTTGGAGCAGAGAGCTTTCAACAAACATATTGAGACTCAAATTGCCCAGCTAAGTGAAAAACTTTCTGATAGACCTGCAGGGGCTCTACCTAGCCAGCCAGAGAAGAACCCTCGCGAGTATGCTAAAGCTGTTTTTGTTGTGGAAGAAGATACTCCACTTGTCGCTGCAATTTTACCTGTTCACAAAGAGGTTAAGGACTCCAGTAAAGTTTCTGAAAAACCCAAGGAGAAGGAGTCTCCTGAAACTCAACCTTCTTACTCTTCTGTTTCCAATCATAAATTTGAAGAACCCATTCCTTTTCCTGACAGGTTAAAGAAAAGGGACCTTGATGAACAGCTTGGAAAATTTCTTAAAATTTTTAAGAAATTAACTAAAGATATTCCTTTTTCTGATATGCTTAAGTTAATGCCAAATTATGCTACACTGGTGGATGATATCTTGGCTAGCAAATATCCTTTGCAGGAAAAGGAAACAGTGAAGAAGGTAACTACTAGGAGTGGTAAAGATAAAGCTACAGAGCCTGAGGTGAGCATAGAGCAACCGGTGCTGGAGAATGAGCGGAAGTGTGAAATTACCAAATCTCCTTCACCTACACCACCTGCAGTCGAAGCTACTCCCCCAATTCCATTTCCAAACAGAACCAAGCGTTCCAAGGAGGACAGTGAGTTTGATAAGTTTCTTACTTTACTTCGTCAACTATCTGTTGATATTCCCTTTGTTGATTTAGTGGCGAAGGTGCCTAACTATGCCAAGTATCTAAGGAAGCTGTTATCTAATAAGGCAAAGTTAGTTGAGACAGGAACTATTCAGCTCACAGAGACTTGCTCAGCGATCATCCAGAAGCGCTTACCAGAAAAATGTAAAGATCCTGGAAGCTTCACAATTCCATGTAGAATAGGAGACATCGACTTCGACCACTGTCTTGCTGATTTAGGAGCGTCGATTAGTCTCATGCCATACACTTTGTTTGAAAAGCTTGGAATTGGAGACTTACAGCCTACACGAATGACGCTTCAGCTAGCAGATCGCTCGATGGTTTACCCTTGTGGAATTGCAAAGGATGTGATGGTTAAGGTGGAACATCTATATTTCCCCTGCGACTTTGTCGTACTCGACATGGCTACAGATCCAACGGTCCCTATTATCCTTGGAAGACCCTTCCTAGCAACAGCCGACGCTCGAATAGAAGTTGCTCATGGTACGATCACTTTGAATGCAGAAAGTGAGCAGCTACTGTTTTATGCTGGCAGGTCTTCTAAAAATGTTTTGGAAGCTTCTCGGAGTTCATGTCACCAGGTTGCAAAGACACCTAAATCTTCTGGAATTTCTTGAGAGAACAAAAACATGGTCTAGCCAAAGACCGAAAAGACGGGCAGCTCATTGGGAGGCAACCTAATCTCCTTTCTTCTATCTTCTTGATTTTCATTTTAATTCACATTTTTTACTTGTTCTAATTCCTTTGTTAGCTATTTTTCTTTGGTTGGTTTTGTTAAAATGTAGGTTTAATGAAGGAAGAGAAACTGAGTACATAGAGGCAATCCTTCGGTTGAAAAAAATGGGGTAGTCCGGGACATGTAACAGGACTTAAGTCCCGGACCAGAGGAGCAGCCAATTCTCGAATCAAAAATAGAGGTGGTCCGGGACTTCAACCACACCCTAAGTCCCGGACCGCATTCAATGAAATTCTCGAATCAAAATTTGGGGTGGTTCGGGACCTGAAACCCAGCCTAAGTCCCGGACCACATGCGATGAAAATTCTCGGCCCGATTTATGCCATGGTCCGGGACTTGAACCATACCCTAGGTCCCGGACCATCCATCGCCATTAAAAAAAAACAAAATTTACCCGTCTTCAACCTCCGTCTTCCCCAATTCTAAACTCTCAACCCTAACTCCCTCTCTCGCGCTCTCGCCACCATCTCCGCATTTCTCTGCCAACCTCAACCCGACATCGCCACACTCCATTGCTGCACACCTCACACCACTATTATCACCACCAACTCACCATCGATTCATCACCACTGTCGCATTCCCGCACCGCCATCACCAAAATCCTGCTCTAAAACCCACGCATCGCCAATTCCCCATTCTGCAATCCCTAACTCCCGACATTTTACCCCAAATCCGTCCTCGCCTCACCGTCCATCTCCACCTTCGCTCTCACTCACCCCCTCTCTGTCGTCTCACCCACGACCACCATCGCACCTGCTCCAAACCACCACACCCAACATCGCAACCATCACCGCATTTCACTCCCTCACCATCCCCTCTGTCGCCCTTCAAACCCGAGCACAAACCGTCGTTCTTCACCGACTCATTCTCCAACACCCATAAACCAACCACTCCAATCATACCCACCTTATCTTCACCCTGTCTCGCCTTCACCTGCTCCAAAAATCACCCACACCACGACCCATTCCTTCTGTCACCCTACCACACTCAACGCCCGCACACCAATCTCCATCTCGCTCCACATTTCAACACGCACAACCCAAACACACCCCTTAATCACCAGCCCTTAATCCAAAATCCCAATGGCCCCTAAACGTGCGCGCAAAACCACCACCGCCGGAGCATCATCATCTTCCGACGCTCCCCCACTCCGGATACGCGAGACGGACCGCTCCGAATTCATCACTGACGCTGCTTGGGATTGGTTCCAAGCTAAGGAACGAAAGATAATTCCTGAGAGGTCAGTATGTCCCACTTTAATATCTGAATTCGATTTGGAGCGGATATTTAGCAACAGGGGTTGGGTTTGTCTACTGAACCGCGGTGGTAAACATTACCCGCGACTGGTTAAATTATTCTATGCTAATGCTACGGTGCGTGATGATGGTAAGGAAATTAAGTCACGGGTTAAGGGGAAGGATATTCTAATCGATTACACCCGTATTCGACATGCTCTACGCATCCCTATTCGGGCTAGGATCCCGACTAGAGAGGAACGGGAGAATCAGGAACTCCGTGAGCGACAGGCTAGGGAGCATTATATTAATTTGATCGTGAATGACCCTACTGTTTAGAACCGCCAGTGGCGCAACCACCGGGATAAGCAGGTGGTTACCGGTGATAAACTGCCCACACCACTTGAGCGTCTGATTTTGGGAATCTTAATGTATAATGTCCGACCCCGGGAGTGTGCGGACCTGAATTCCATTGACTGCTATGTTTTGCGCTATCTTCTGGATGACGAGCTTGCACGGGTAGCGTTCCCCATTGCCTTGCATGGAATCATCTTTCACTCCATGCTTCGGGTGATTGACGTCGACAGTAGCTCCTCTCTTCCTTTCCCACACCTACTGCAGTCCTTCTTTGATGCCGCTGGAGTGGATTGTTCAGATGAGCAGCCCCAGTACCCTCGCTCTCCCATAGACATGACGATGATGCGCTTTTATCAGTGGGAGAAGATCGATGATCAGTGGGTGAAGCGCCGCCGCGCACAGCCGGGTGCACGAGCTCCCGGACCTGGTGCAGCTGCTGAGGCAGAGCCACCTGCTGATGCCGCTGATGGTGACATCCCAGACGTTCCGATGCCTACTGCTCCTACACCGGGATATGACGAGATGTTTCGTCAGTTTACTGATTGGCAGGGGATGATCACTGCACGGGTCGATGGACTTGCTGCTCACATGACTCAGATGGACATTCGACAGAGGGAGTATGAGGCCGGGCAGGACGCACGGTACGCGGAGTTTACAGCTGCACAGGATGCACGGTACGCGGAGTATACAGCTGGACAGGACACACGGTTTGCGGAGTATGCGGCTCGCTATGAGGCACGCTTTACTGATTATGACGCCCGCTTCGCTCAGCTAGAGTCCTGGCGTCTGCCTCGGGATCACCCACCACCTCAGTAGATCTTATGCTGGTTTATGATCTGTTCTTTCCAGACTCTTTCTCTTGTTATTGCTGTTTCGGATTCTCTTTTATTTTCTAACTCTGGCTGTTTTAATGTCTTTTAGCTTGTTAGGTTGCACCTGGTGGTACTTTTCCTTTTCTATTTTGGATTGTTACTTTGGTCCTTCTACTACTGCCACTGCTTGGTTATTTCCTTGACTATTATTGCACCATATTATCTGTTGCTGCTTCATTCCAACAGGATTGCCATCTTTTGTGTGTGCGATATCGAAAGAATACAAAGGAGACTCTGCCGAAATTTTTCCAACACTCCTTGAGTCTCCTGTTCCTTTTCATAAGTGTGGGGACGTCATCTTCACCCATTTTTCAGGGGAGTTCTATTCTTTCTTTTGCACTATGATCATATTCATGCAGCAATGAGGACATTGCTATTTTCTAAGTGTGGGGAAGTAGTAAGGGGGTTGCACGTCTATTTGTTTATTTTATATGACTCCTGACAAGACTTATTCTCCCTTCACTAACCTTTGATGACCCTCCACAATTTTTTTTTTTAACTTGACATACTTGGTTTTCACTTGTGGTCAGATGCATCAGTCGGGAATACCGTACGAGTAGCGAAAAATTTTTGAGATTTAATCTGAAACTTCGGTCACAAGGACTTTGGTTAGACTGCTTGCATTGTCAGTTTTTGGTTAAAATTTTCTCTATTTCCTTCAATAAAAAGGTGAGACCATTTTGTGACTATTTTGTTTGAACTAACTTAGGGCTTTGGGAAAGTTTTGGAATGAATGGAAGGAAAGGACAAAGGCAAGGTACTCCTCTAATCTACTCTGAACCGGAACAGGCCTCTCCCATTCGGTAATTAAGCCCATGGAGTGCCTCATCACTCATCTACCTAAGATCATCTGATCTGGGATAGAAGGCCCAACACCGCTACAAGGATGGGGAGAAAAAGTTTGAGGGGATGAAATGAATAATGCTTACTCAGAAAAATTGGAAGGAAAGTTCATTCATGCTAAACAGTTCATTGCACATTCTTCCTTGATTATGAGTATGTGGCAATGAAAGGTAATGTGGAATATGACATTACTTCTTGCCCCTTGTCGTCCAATGAATTGTGGAAAGCAAATGGAAAGTAAAGCCCTGAGTAAAGTGTGGAAAATAGTTATGATGATTGTCTCATGCATTTCTCAAACATCTTAGCTTCACTGTTTAAGAAAACCTGCAGTACTAATCATTGTTTCTTATGACTGTTGTTTTGCATTAGATTTCCTTGTACACTTCTCCTGACCTGATAAATCCCCGCTTTTGAAATTCTAGTACATTTTGATTGAAGTAATTGCTTGAGGACAAGCAAAGATTAAGTGTGGGGATGTTGATAAGTCAGGAATTTACCCATTTCTGCACGGTCTTTTGATACCAAATTCGGGGCTATTTACTACTAAATTCCTGTCTTATAAGCATTTTTATGCTTCTCGCTGCAATTGTCTTCTGTTATGGGTTTTGTGTGCTTTTTCAGGTTTTTAATCTCAAGGAAACACATTCCCATCATTGTTGGAACACATGGAAAATCAAACAAGCTGATTTGAGTCAAAGACAACAAACTCTCGAATTAAAATCAAGCATGGTCCGGGACTTGATTCTGGAGCTAAGTCCCGGACCACATTGTGACTCAAAATCTCGATTTAAATTCAGGCATGGTCCGGGACTTTATACGCAGCCTATGTCCCGGACCACTATGAGGCGACACTCTCGAACAAATTTCAAGCATGGTCCGGGACCTTGTTACACGGCCTAAGTCCCGGACCACAATTGCAGTATTAATCTCGAATCACTTTCAGTAATGGTCCGGGACCTCTTCCATGGCCTAAGTCCCGGACCACACAAGCAGAACAAGTCTCGACCCATTTTAATGCTATGGTCCGGGACTTTATACAAAACTTAAGTCCCAGACCATACTACTGCATCGGACGTCTGTAGCGCGCGAATTTGAAAAGAAGAGATTTATTCTCTACATATTAAACTGCGCCGCCCCATATTTCCATTATCTGTACTCCCTTTCCAGACCGTCCCACCACTGCCCCTACTTTCCATCTTCTAATCCCACTAAATCCAATTATCTCCCTAAATCCAGCAACAACACCCACGATTGACCACCCACCATTCCACTTCTAAAACTCCAGCATCATCTCCACCACCATGCTGCTGCTACGTACTCAAGCAAATGAGTTCTATAAATAGAACTCAAATCCCTCTCATTCAAGACACACATTCTGGAGAGCAAAAAAATACCACAACTCCATTCATCCCCATCTCATTACGTTCCATATCACCCATCTCACAAAACACCTACATACATCCACACAAAATCTGGGATACACAAGCAGCTGGAGACTTCACCATCATCTGGAGATTGAGTAGAGGAAACTGCTGGTTGTGCACAGAGACTCCATCAAAGAGCCTTAAAACAGAGTTTCTTCTTCTTTTCTTCTTTAATGTTATTTACATATTTTTACAGTATTTTCATTTCAATGGCTGAGTAGTTTTTATAAATTTCGGTTTGCTATGTAATCCAAATTCAAGGTTCCAGTATCTGTGTGATTTACCATTTTAATAGATTAAAGTATTGTTCCTTATTTATTTTTAAATCTTGTGATTTGGCCAGTTACTTGATTTTACCTGTTTATCTGCTTATAAGTGAGAACTGCGGTAGATAATAGACAACAGGAACAGTACCAGTTAATTTAGAGATGGTAATTCCTCTAGGATATTAACTGATCATTAAACTGGATTATTCTTAAAGCTGTTAGCAATTAGTAAATTTGTAACGAGAGTTAAAATTTATTAGTTGTTAATTAGATTCCACCGAGCGGGAGACCGAACGTGGAATATTTCTGATCTAGGATTTTAATCTGAATTTTGGTAAACACACTGAGAAAGGAACCGAAGAATTTGGAGGATTAGTAAACTGGAATTTTCCTTGTTTATTAAACCAAAAATATCATTATTTTGCCCACTATCTTGCATTTGTCACCTTTGCTCTTATTTACATTCTTGTTTCACATTTTAGTAATTCAAACAGACAAAACCCCCCTGTTACTTGAGTTATTTTCTTAGTTTGTTCTTAAATATCAATCAAACTAAAACGCTGCCTCCCTTGGATTCGATAACCTGGAGGGACACTTCTAGGAAAACTTGCTATAATCGACCGGTATACTTGCCGTTAGGTTTTTACCCAACAATTCTTCAATAATTTCTTGCTTTGAACAATTTTTGATCCTCACTAGCACTTTGATTTCATTTTACACTCTCTTCACACACCTCATCATAGTCACGCTGTGAGCCTCGATTTTTGAACCACTATCTTATGTTGATTAGGTTGATTATAATCTGATCGGGTTCTAGGTCAACTTATAACCTAAGTTTAATAACTAAGTCATATAACCATAATTATTAAAACCTAAGTTAGCTCACTAGAACCTATTTAGAGTCACCACCTAATTTTAACCTAGGGTAAATTAAAAAAGGTAGAGTTCGAGTTCGGGTGCTTGGTATTCGACTTATTCAGGGTTCAAATTACTTTCATTACCCCTCATAGGTCGTTTTTCCTCTCCTTCTATCATTTACGGCTTATTACGAGGTTATTTTAACCTAAGTGCACATGTTTATGATTTTTTGTGTTTTTTGGCATTTTTTGACAGAAAATTAAAGTAAAAGTTAAAATTACCTAAATTAGGGTTTCGGAAGCAGAATTAGGTCAAATTTTGCTTTGGTCTGTGGCCACGGACCTAATGTCCGATCCCACGGACCCTACTTAATCTAGTTATTCAAAAAGGTCGAATTGTAAAGAAATCAAAATTTTAAAAATTCCGGGGCCACAGACAGGACGTTCGTGGGCCCAGACACGCTTTATAAAACCCAAACTTTGAAAATTTAAAATCCCGCCGCTGTCCGAGGGTGTCCGAGGCCACAGACAAGCCGCCCGGGACCCCGGACAGGCTATCCGTAGGCTCGGACTTGCCACGGGGGGCGGCTTTTTGGTGGCTCCCGGTGGTGTTCTCGGCTAAAACTTTTGTGTTCGTAACATGAAAGATTTCCAATATGTTAGTAATCAAAATAGTTCGGTTTGAATTCAATTTTAACATGAAACTTGGCAAACAAGTTAATAGGCAAAAATGAAAGAAAACAACGATTTAGAAGCCGAAAGGAGTCGGTTCGAACTAAAATTTTAGCACAAAGTTAATCAAGTCGCGGGGAGTTAGGAAATTAGGTTCCAACCTATTTTTCCTCTCGGTATTGATTGGATTCTTCACGTCGGGAGTGTTTCGGTGCTTCACCAGAGTTGATTCAGGTTTGGGTTCAAGACCAGCTTCTGACCCTTGGAGATTAGTGGTGTTCTTCACTTTTTTGTGGTGGTTTGAGGTTTTTTTGATGATTGTAGTAGCAGGGGGATTGAAGGATGTGTTTAGGTGGTGAATTTGATGGAATTTCAGGGGTTGGGAGCTTCAAAATGTGAGAGAGTAAAGACGGCTAGGTTTTTTGATTGCTTACGGCTGTTCATGTGCTGGTTTGATCAAGGGATAAGGTTCCTGAAGTAGGCCTCACTAAAGATAGAAAAAATCTGGTAAAAACTGAGATTTATCGATGTCTTGGCTCAATGGCTTTCCAGAAGAAAAATTGACTATGAAATTTTAACAACGTGTAAAGGAAGATATTTCTTTTTTTTCCTGAGGTGGAATTGAAATTTTTGGGTATTGGAATATTTTTAAATTCAATTTCTTGTCAGATTCAATCAGAAATTGGTAGAAAATTATTGAAAAGTCAAAAAATCAAAATTCTAAAGCCATTATGCTCAAATGTCATCCTCTATCATGTATTATAATTTCAAAGCATTTCTAGTTGATTTAAGCCATTTTAGGAGGAGAGCGAAAGGTTATAGGGGGGCTTAGGAGCCTTGAAAATTACGAAAATGCCTCTGAAGATGACTAAGTTGTCACTAATACTCCAGGATGCGCCGTTCAAATTGGGAATCCAAGCTACTGGACCAAACTACCCTTTCAGTACCTGTGCCTTAAGGGACTCTCGTCCGGGTGGTTAAAAATTTTGGGTATAACAGATTACCCCCCGTCAACTTGGCTTTGCAATGAAAACGAAAAGACTGGCTGATGCTTGAGTGATGCCCCAAAATTTTAACCAGTAATGAGGAATGAATTCCTTGTCTTAGATTTCTATTGAAAGTCTAATGATTGTGCTGTGCTATTATGAGGCGCTAGCTACATAGGAGAGAAGTCTGATATTGTTGGGCTATTATGTGGTGCCAACTACCTAAGAGATAAGTTTGAAATTATTGGGCTATTATGAGGCCCCAACTACCTAAGAAAGAAGTTTGAAATTATTGGGCTATTATGAGGCGCCAACTACCTAAGAACATGGAAAGTGAGTTGAACTAATAATGAAATAAGCTAAACCGAGCACCTGAGGTATTAGAAACCTGGAAATGAATGAACTAAGCTGAGCATGAAGGTGTCCCAATGACAAATGAAAAGAGGCACGGTATGCAGTGAGATTCATGTGTTGTGTCTGATGAGTGCAATGTGAGTGGTAGGGCATATGTGTGCCTAAGGTGGGTGGATGTAAGAAGAAATGAATCCAGGATAACATAGGTGCAGGGTAGGACTTATGTGTGCCTTGGATGTTTTTGTGGTGGTAGGACTTATGTGTGCCTGAAGGGAGTGTACGTTAGGACTTATGGGTGCCTGAAATGATTGAACATAAGGTAGGTCTTATAGGTGTCTAAAGTGAATGAATGTAGCTTAGGTCTTATGGGTGCCTGAAGTGATTGAATGTAAGATAGGTCTTATGGGTGCCTAAGATTGTTTTTGCGGTGATAGGACTTATGTGTGCCTAAGGTTTGGGAGTGAAACCCATCCTAACTTGGTTGCTTATGGAGACCGAGACTCATCAAACTCGGTTGCTTATGGAGACCGAGACCCATCTAACTTAATTGCTTATGGAGACTAAGATCCGTCTAACTCAGTTGCTTATGGAGACTGAGATCCGTTTAACTTAGTTGCTTATGGAGACTGAGATCCATCTAAACTTGACCAGGTTATATGAAGAATGCAATATGTTTGATGATGTGAGGATGCAAAATATGTTTTATGCAAATGATTGTGATTGTGATAAAAAACAAATTGTCAAAGTTCCAAACATGAAAATAATGAGGTTTACACAGGTATTGCAAAGTGAAATTGAAGTGCTTGTGAAAACCAAAAATTGCACAAAGCAAGAAATAGTTGAAAAATGTGCCAAACATGGCAATGCTTGAGAAAAACTCTACCAAAACAATCATTTCCTGACTAAGAATTCTAGATCTGCAATTTTTTTTCTTAGAAGACATACCACTGGTGGAAGTGTGTGGTGTTTGTTGTGGTGCTGGAAGCTTTTGCTAGTGTCCAGGATTTATGACAAGCCTGGGGTTGGGTGTGATTTTAGATGTTGATCAAGATTATGACGAGCTGATGTTTCGTGTAGGTAAGGCTAATGACGGGCTTGAGAGTGTTTGTGTGGATGTTAGGGCTTATGTGTGCCTGTGTGGTATGATGTGGGGGTAAAGGCTTATGTGTGCCTGTGGTGTGATGGTGGTGGTGATGTTTGACCTTTTGGATTCCAATTGTGCTTGCCAATGTTGGAACCAACAATTGCCTCCAGTATTTTTCCTTAAGGCAATCTGAGCTTTAGAGCTTATGGCAATAGATCGGAACGATCAATTCCCCCAGTATTTTCTTTGATTAAACGTGCGAACAAGTCTTGTACTCACAAGGTCAAGGCTTATGTTTTGATGTGGTGCTTCCTAACCTACACTCGATGTGTTCGGTGTTTGCACTAGTTTCTTGCTTATGGTCACAACTTCTAGGCCATTGAATTTGATATTTGATGGATTTACACATTCGATATGTTATTTCACGTGATTGGACACACATCTACCAAGTCGGAAGACTTTTAAGCTTATAACATGGCCATGGGGTGTGATGAATGACAATGGGACCATATAGGAATGTTTGGGATATGTGGAGCTATAAGGGTGACCAAAGCCACAACTTGCTCTTTCCTTCAAATTTTCCTTTCTTTGTCATGAAGCTGGTTGGCCACTTCATGATGACCTTGCTGGTGAGCTTGGAACTTTGGAGTTGTCCTTCGCAACATTCTCTCTTATATTTGTTTTTGTGTTTGGACTTCTTTCAGGCCTTTCAGATTTGCTTCATGTCCTTTTTCCTTTCAGGGTTCTTGTGGTTCCGGTTTTGAACTTTGAGAGTTGTTTTTGACGTGAGCTCTTTGGATCGTGCATCGCTTTGGGACCAATTGTGGATCATTTCGTCATGTTGGTGGCTATTTTGCCTCTTTAGACTTGTGAAGTTGCTATCTAGAAGTAGGGCTCCTTGCTTCCTTTGGTCACCAGGTCAGTTATTCATCATTGGTTGGCTTCTTTTGTGGAGCTTTAAATGTATCAAAAAGGGGAAATATATGAAAAGCTCTACGGGGTGCCTAGGGTTTAATGTCAGGGTTCACAAGCTTTTGGTTGTGTGGTGCTGCACCTAGGTGCTTCGTCATTCCTGATAGTCGTGTATCTGTTCTTTCTTACTTTTCACAGGTCTAAGCGTAAATTTACAAATTATCTCCTTCTATCGGAGTTATGCCTTTTACCCTACCTTTGAATGTGGTCTCACCGGAGTCATGTAGAAATGTCACGCTCGTTCACTCATGGTTTTTCCGCTCAAGACACTCTCATGAATTCTTACTTGGAGACTTGTTCACACGTTTAACGAAAGATGAGAGATAACGAACCTAAACTTAGATTGCCCCCACTATTGATTTGGAGTATATGACAACATTTAAGTAGATGTGGAATTTAAGCCGCCGTGTGGGTTGTTTTGAATGTGTTGTGATGGGCTGTGGTGGTTGAACGGGCTTGTTCACCCTTTTGAAAGCAATAGACAAGTCGTTTTCCATTGCTAGGTGATGATTATTTCGTGATCCCTTTTTTTGAAAAACATGAATGGTCATCATTTCTTTTTTTCTTTTTTTTGTGTTTTGGTTGAATTAATGCACAAAAGTTATGAAAATCGAACTATGCTCTAATTCATGAATGGAAAGATAACACTGAAAATCATAATCTTAGAAAAACTACCTAAAATGATAAAGGAAACTAGCTACCATAAAAGTTGGAAGAACGACTGAGAAAAGAAAACTACTTAATTGAGAAAACACTTAGAATAGCAATTTCTAATGATGCTGAACTGTCTGATGTCAACGTATTGAAGACTCAAGCTTTTGATCGTCGAGACTCCATTGAAATGACCATGACCATCCTCTTCCTGAACTTTGAGTATGCTCTATGAAAAAGCTAGACTAGGAATGCCTATGGATGGTGCACGAGATACCTGGGCTTGAATCATTTCCAAACTGAGAGTGAGGTGCATAGGCTAGATCGATTCCTAGACTAGAACGGATTTGTCGGCTTGAATACTCCTAATTTGGAAGCGAGGCAAACAGGTGGAAGGAAGATGTATTGGCTGTGAATGGGCCACTGGACCATGAGAGAAACATTGAAGTCAAAGATTCATTTGAAGTTCTTGTTAGGCTTCAGGCCGGAAACTAAAGTGGATGAGTTATGCAAACTATCTTGAATTCAAATGTTTTAAGGCATAGGCCAAAATTCTGGATTGAGAGAAGCTCATGGGCCGAAACTATGAATTGGTTTATGGGCTAAGATGGAATGAGTTATGAGTGGGACACTTGGGCCGGAATGTGTTTAAGGAACATGTATCTCAATGATTTCTAAAACCATGGTCTAGATTGGAACTTGGGCCGAAACCTAAACAAATGGTTCTGACTTAGCCTAAGTTATGATACCTAGATCTAATACTTCAGACCGGAGCCCGAACAAAAAGTTTACCTAGACTAGAATGGGCCTTTGGGCCGAAAGAGTTTTCAGTGAAAAGGCTTGATTGGTTTTTTTGAGTTCTGTGAATTACTTCAAGTTTTAGTGGACTCCTTTTTCATGGGCCTAGAACTAGATAGATAATTCAAATTGGGCCAAAAAGGAAATCATTTAAATCTAGGCTTTTGGGCCAAAGCTCAAACAAACGATTCACTCATTTAAGCCAAAGAGGGCCTTCGGGCCGCAAACAATTAAGCCACGAATTTTGAGTTGGGCTAAATTTGGAGTAGGGAAAGTTCCTATCAAATTCTAAGGTTGGTAGTGGGTCGATCATACAAGCAAACGAGACCCACACAAATTCGACATGTCCTTACTTGACTGTTAAATCAAACTGGGTATGGATCGATCCGGAGAGGTACTTAGGCCTTGGGTCCAGGTCACCGCAAAGGAATAGGGCTTGCACGCTATTCTCTTTAAGCTTCCCCACTCTTTTCACATCACATAAAGGTGTGCGTCTAAGGTCGGATCTTTGAATGGCCAAACAATGGGCTAGGTAAAGGCACTGCCAGGAAAATGCTTAGGGCTAAAGCCCAGGTATTAAGGGGATGTGGTTAGATGACATCCTCCTCTTTTCCCCCACTTATTCACATCACCTTAAAAGGTGTGAGTCCCTAAGGCTGGTCCCGGGGTGAAATCGGCTTCCGTGGACCCTCGTTCTCATATGATTCAAAAGTACAGGAATTTAAATTGTGCACGAAAGTAATCAAACAACATAATAAAAGCTGTAAACAAACAATTTTTCGAGTTAAGCCCTATTTCTTAAAATTAAACAGTTTAAAATTAAGAGTTTGTCCCCAGTATAGTCGCCATTCTGTGGGGCTCGATTTTGAACCACTAGCCTATGTTGATTAGGATCTGATCAGGTTCTAGGCCCACTTATAACCTAAGTTTAATAACTAAGTCTATAAACATAATTATTAAAACCCTAAGTTAGCTCACTGGAACCTATTTAGAGTCGCCACCTAATTTTAACCTAGGGTAAATTAGAAAGGTAGAGTTCGAGTTTAAGGGCTTGGTATTCGACTTCTTCAAGGTTCAAATTACTTGCATTACCCCTCCTAGGTCATTTTTCCTATACTTCTGCCATTTACGGCTTATTACGAGGTTATTTTAACCTAAGTGCGCATGTTTATGATTTTTGTGTTTTTTTGGCATTTTTTGAAAGAAAATTAAAGTGAAAGTTGAAATTACCTAAAATAGGATTCAGAAAGCATAATTGGGTCAAATTATGCTTTCGTCTTTGGCCACGGACCTAATGTCCGATCCCACAGAACCTAGTTAATCTAGTTATACAGAAAGGTCGAATTGTAAAGAAAATGAAAATTTGAAAAGTCCGGGGCCACAGACAGGACCTCCGTGGGCCCGGGCATGCTTTATAAAACCCTAACTTTTGAAAATGTAAAATCCCGCCGCCGTCCGAGGCCACGGACAGGCCATCTGGGACCCCGGACAGGATACCTGCAGGCTCAGACTTGCCACGGACGACGGCTTTTTGGTGGCTCCCGGTGGTGTTTTCGGCTAAACAATTATGGGTACGTAGCCTCAAATATTTCCAATATGTTTGTAATCAAAAGAGTTCGGTTTTAATTCAAATTTAACGTGAAACTTAGCAAACAAACTATTAGGCAGAAATGAAAGAAAACGCCGATTCAGAAGCCGAAAGGAGTCGATTCGAACTAAAATTTTAGCACAAAGTTAATCAAGCCGTGGGGAGTTAGGAAATTAGGATTCCATCCTATTTTACTCTCGGGATTGGTTGGATTATTCACGTCGGGAATCTTTCGGTGCTTCGCCAGAGTCGATTCCGGTTTGATTCTAGACCAGCTTCTGACTCTTGGAGATTAGTGGTGTTCTTCACGTTTTTGTGGTGGTTTGAGGTTGTTTTGATGATTGTAGTAGCAAGAGGGATTGAAGGATATGTTTAGGTAGTGAATTTGATGGAGTTTCGATGGAATTTTTGGGGTCGGTAGCTTCAAAACATGAGAGAGTAAAGACGGCTAGGTTTCCTGATTGCTTAGGGCTCTTCATTTTCTGATTTGATCAAGGGATAAGGTTCCTTAAGTAGGCCTCACTAAAGATAGAATGTAACACCCCAACTCAATCAAAATGTGGTCTCGCAACTTAACAGCATATATACATATACATGTCACAGCGGAATTGTTTACACTCCAGGACCTTGCCACGGTCTGACTACAGAATATACCGAACATTAGTACATAACAACCTTAACCAAATACATATCCTTCTTAAATCCCCTCACATCCTATACATCTTACTAACTCAATTGCCATACGAGTGTACATGCACAACTCGTAGGCCACGCTTAACCCGTAACACTTGTATCCCCTTCTTACTCTCGCGACGGCCGCCTCCTGATGTTCACCTGTGTAGTAAAAACAGCCCCCAAAGGGGGTCAGCACGAATGCTGGTACGATCCTCTCATGGCCCCCAAGCTAACGTGGCTACGACGACTAATTGTCGATAGCATGGAGGTTGATTAGATGCACAACATAATAGAAAGTGCAGTAAACAACAACTCAGACATGAACAATCAAAGTTCACACACAATGAACGACTTAAATGCGTTCCCTTAATTAGAGAGTTAACTATTTAACTCCTCAAGTAATGTTCCCTCTTAATCTTAGTCCATCCTTATCTCACCTCGATCTTAGTCTTATCTTAATCTTAGAAACAACCATCCTTTAATAAGGAGTGGATGTAGCTTATCTTAATCTTAATAATACAAACCAACCTTTAAAGAGGAATGGTTGCAACTCATCTTAACCTTACCTTAATCTTAATCTCAACTTAATCTCAGTATACAAACCGTTCCTGGAAGGGAATGGTTGTAGCTTAATTCGAACCTGGGATTTAGGTGATCCCACCGCACCATCTTAATGCCACCTACTCTGGACGGGAGTCCAGCGTAGCTGAGCCGGCAACCGGCCCTAGGCTACAAGTCCGAAGACAAGTCCTTAAGCGGAGGGCGGATCTGATTCAGATACCGTCCCCCTTTTTCCTTAGCATGCATGACCGGAGATCGGTCCCGGGTTTCCTCACTCAAGTTCCAGTTAGTAGTAGTCTCAAGACCATGTTTGTTGGTTAACCTCTTTCGGTTTATATCAACCCATATTAGGGAGCGTTCCTTAGTCTCACTCATTTCCTTACTAAACGTTAGTTAGTAAGTTCTCACGGTATGTTGTGTTAGTTTTCAAACATCACACAACAATACAATAAACATAATATCCCGGTTGCATGCTTTATCTTGTTTAGTGAGCACACAAAAACAAATAGCACACAAGCCGAGGGACACCTCGTTAGCAAGCAGGTCACAAGAAGAACTGTACCGTTCACCGTTGGTCGTTCGGTTGCTTACTCTCTTCCGGAGTCCAAATTCCCAAGTCCTAAAACATTCATTCAGTTTTAGGTTGTTAATCACTTAACTTAATTCAACTTACTTATCTTACTTAACTTACTTAACCCTTAATGATTCCAACCTAACACCTCTTAAGTCTTACAACTTAATCTTACAAACTTAACCTTAAACTTTTAAGCTTACACTTAACTTAATCCCTTAGGTCTTTATATCTCTAGTAATCATTGCCTCCTTAATGGGGTACCCTTAATACCACTAAACTCTCTTAGGGTTTCTTTTTTTTTTTAAGTCTTAAGGGTCGACCGACCCACCGTCCTACCCACCAACTGGGTCGGACCATTACAGAAACTCTCCCGTCTTTTAAAACCCCTCCGTCCGACCCACCGTCCGACCCACCAACTGGGTCGGACCATTACAGAAACTCTTATGGCGGCTTAACAGAGGTCCGTCCGACCCAAACTTGGGTCGGACCCCTGGGTCGGACGCCACCAGAACATGTCCAAAAATTGTTAAATCTTCACCAAACTTCTCCTTAAGCCTTCTAATGTGTTCTAACATCATTGAGACCCTTAAACCCACCTTTAATCATCCTCCAAACTCATGAAAATCACCTCCAAAGATCATTCCAACCTTTAGCTCAATTCTTGCAAGAAATTCCTAACACTTGTCAATTAATTCCTTATATTTCTAACATGTACATTTTGTCTAAACTTCAACTAACCAAAGTGTTTCTTTTCAACCCATATAACTCCTCCTTAACATCATTGCACTCCATCTTTGCTTGTTAAACCTTCCAAGGTCATCTTGCATGTCCATGCACAATTCCTCTTCTTTTCACTTGTTACTCATCACTCTTAAACTCTTAAGCTTGCTTATACATTTCTTTCCATTACCTTAATACCTTGACATTGTTCTTCATTTACCTTAACCATGCAACGCCCTCCTTAGACATTTCCACTTCTTTCATGCAACTTACTCACCATTCTCATGATCATAACCTCTTATACGTTTCTAGTCATTTCCTTGACGACTTACAACATTCTCCTACCATTTTCACTTCCATCACCCAAATCCACACATTACCATTCAACCAAACCTTACTAGTCCACCACTAACATCACCACCTCTTACACAAACTTCCCGAACTCTCATTGTTCTTCTCTTAGTTCATACCTAAATCATCTCAAAGCATTATACATCATTTCCTCCAGATTTGCACAAGTCTTACCATTCCTCATACCATGACTTTGGTGTGTTCAATGCACCCATCTAAACTCTAATTTCCTCATAGACCATTCTAGGTCATTCTAAACCTCAAGAACTCCTTAGTTAACTCATTTCCACTCAAATTCCTTTTTATGACTCCTAGTAAATCCTAGGTCATATTAGTTCACCACCATCACCTAAACACTTATTTTCTACTCAAATTTCGCCATAGCTTCTCTAGTATCTTATCATGCCCACGCACATTGTTTTCCTCATTCAACCATCTCACACACATCAAGTTCTTTCTCATCACATCTCATCACCAAACCAACTCATTCACAACAACTCATTATATTGCAATAGTCTTAAATTGCATAGCACCAAGGCTCTTAAATGACATGGCTCTTAGGCCCTTAAATGACTTAAACTTAAACACTGAATTTCCCACATATAAAAGCTTTCAACCTGCAAATACACCCATCAATCTCATAGTAATTATAATGCTCTTAAAATCCACCTTAAACTTATATTACTAACTCATTCTCATTGGCTCCTTAGTCACAAGTTCATAAGCTTGTTTAAGTTCTTTTTCTTAGGTTACATAGCCCATTACCTAATGTAAGCCCTAGGCTACATTGGTACTCATCTAAACTCATTCCTTAAACCTTAAACCACCATTAGGTAAATAATTTACCTTGTTTTCTCAAGCTTATCTTAACTTCCTCCTTAGACCTTCTTCTTGCATGAATCTCGGCCACCACTTAAACTTCCTTTGCCAATGTTCTAACCAATATTCAATGACTCACACGAGTACTAAACAATACACTAACCTCAAGGAATGAAACCCTAGGTTAGAAATGTGTTCTAAGGCATAAAAGTGGATGATTACCTTTGAAGTCTCAAGGTAGACTTGGGCATTGAATGAAAGAGGACCTCCACTAGTCCTTGGTGAATAAAACAAGCTAGAATAAGGCATAAAAACAAGGCCCCATGAGTAGTAATTTTCGGCCATGTAAGGAAGTGATGGAAACTTGGTTTTTCTTACATTTTCTTTACCTTAAGAGAATGGAGAAGCTAATGAGCTCTTCAAACTTGATTTTCCTCCATCAATGGAGTTTTCTCATGGCACCAAACTTGAGCTTTGAAAGATTTGAAAAGATAGAAAGCTAGAGCTTGAGCTAACTAAGAATAATATGTGTTTAGTTTTTGATTTGGAGCTAAAATGAGCAAGTTATGGACAAAGCAAGGTGAAGCAACAATGGAGGCTTCTCTTACGTGAATGGAGAAGAGAGGAGGTGAAGAAAACCGTGTGAAGAGGAGGAATGAAGAGAGAGAAGAAGAAAGGTAGGCTAATATAAGATATTTGCTTTATAAAAGCAAATAGTACTCCTTTTACTTATCTCTTCTTTTCTTCCTTATTTGACTACTCATGGTGACTCATCCTCCCTTAGAAAACCGGCCCCCTATTAATTAAGACAAGTCATGGTCTTGTTTGACCAATTAATTAGACTTAAGTGATTAAAGACTAAACTAGTCACTATTTGGCACTATTCACTAATTAGTGCACATATTCGTGAAATTTTTGATTTCCCATTGATTTAGGCTTCCTAATGTGATACTAATTAGTACACATGTTGATTAAAGAGTAATGATGGACATTTAGCCACTCAAAACTCAATTCTAAGACAATTTCTCAAAAAGGTGCTTTAAGGAGTCTTAAAGCACATTTTGTGTTTAAGCTTGTTTTTGAGCTTGGTTTTCTTTGCTAATTGATTTAAAATGTCCATTAGCATATTACTAAAGTCTTATAATGGTATTTGGGTGCTAATCAAAGTCACTCCAAGCTTAGAGCACGTTTCTGCCCAAATTGCCCTTAAGGCACTTTCTTGTGTTTTCCTTGGTTTAAATTATCTACCAATCTTTCTGAGGCATATTCTAGCCTTACTACATCATAATTTGATGTTTACTTAGCATACTTAGGTTTGGGGTATTTCATAGAAAAAATCTGGTAAAAACTGAGATGTACCGATGTCTTGGCTCAATGACTTTCTAGAGGAAATTTGACTATGAAATTTTAACCATGTGTAAAGGAAGATATTTCTGATTTTTCTGAGGTGGAATTGAAATTTTTGGATATTGGAATATTTTTAAATTCAATTTCTTGTCAGATTCAATCAGAAATTACTAGAAAATTATTAAAAATTTGAAAAATCAAAATTCCAGAGCCATTATGCTCAAAATGTCATCCTTTGTCATGTTATAAAATTTCAAAGCATTTTTAGTTGATTTAAGCCATTTTAGGAGGAGAGATAAAGGTTAAAGGGGGGCTTAGGAGCCTTGAAAATTACGAAAATGCCCCTGAAGATGACTAAGTTGTCACTAATACTCCAGGAAGTGCCGTTCAAATTGGGAATCCATGCTACTGGACCAAACTACCCTTTTAGTACATGTGCCGTAAGGGACTCTCTTCCGGGGGGTTTAAAATTTTGGGTATAACACACGCTTGGCATTTTCACAATCGGTTTTCATCTCAATCATTTGCATGAGACCATTATCATTGCATAATCTAAGTTAGAATGGATCTCACTCCCAAACCTCAGGCACCCATAAGTGTTACCTTACATTCATTCACCTCAGGCACCAATAAGTCCTACCTTGGATTAATTCACCTTAGGCACCCATAAGTCCTACGTTACATTCATTCACCTCATGTACCCATAAGTCCTACCTTGCACTTATTCACCTCATCCACCCATAAGTCCAACCTTGCATTCATTCACCTCAGGCACCCATAAGTCCTACCTTACATTCATTCACCTCAGCCACCCATAAGTCCTACCTTGCATTCATTCACCTTAGCCACCCATAAGTCCTACCTTGCATTCATTCACCTCAGGCACCCATAAGTCCTACCTTGCATTCATTCACCTCAGGCACCCATAAGTCATACATTACATTCATTCACCTTAGGCACCCATAAGTCCTACCTTACATTCATTCACCTAGGCACCCATAATTCCTAACTTACATTTACTCACCTTAGGCACACATAAGCCCTACCACCACAAAAACATCCCAGACACGCATATGCCCTACCCTGCACCTATCTTACCCTGCGTTCATTCTTCCTTACATTCACTTAACTTGGGCACACATAAGCCCTACCACTCACATTGCATTCATCAAATACACCGCATCAATCTCATTACATATCGCACCTCCTTTCATTCACTTTAGGTTCCCGACACCTTAGATGCTCGATGTATTTCCTTTAGGTTCCCGACACCTTAGATGCTCGGCATATGTCTTTTGGGTTTCCGACACCTTAGCGCTCAGAGGAGTTGGCAGGGCAGTGGCAATAAGTCCCCTATATTTGTATCAGCTCATCACGGAGTAACAACTAGTGGGCAGTGGCAATAAGTCCCCTTGGTAGTCTAGAAGTTATTCCTGCACCCCAGTTGGTAGGTAATGACAATAAGTCCCCATAGCATACCAACCAGGAGTGATAGGTTCCCGACACCTCTATGTTCGGAGTAGTTTGTCCACTTTAGGTTCTAGACACCTCCATGCTCGGCATAGTTTATCAATTTTAGGTTCCTGACACCACCATGCTCGGCGTAGTTTATCCACTTTATGTTCCCGACACCTCCATGCTCGGCGTAGTTTATCCATTTTAGGTTCCCGACACCTCCATGCTCGGTGTAGTTTATCCACTTTAGGTTCCCGACACCTCCATGCTCGGCGTAGTTTATCCACTTTCCCGACACCTCCATGCTCGGCGTACTTTATCCACTTTAGGTTCCCGACACCTTAATGCTTGATATATTTACTTCACTTTTAGGTTCCCGACACCTTAGATGCTTGGTCTAGTTTATTCACTTTCAGTTTCCCGACACCTTAAATGCTCAGTCTAGTTTATTCATTCTTAGTTTAGTCCACCTTTCACATTTTAGGTAGTTGACGCCTCATAGTAGCCCAGCACATTTAAACTTTTCTTTTAGGTGGTTGGTGCCTCATAATAGCCCAATAATCTCAAACTTCTCTCTTAGGTAGTTGGCACCTCATAATAGCCCAATAATCTTAAACTTCTCTCATAGGTAGCTAGTGCCTTATAATAGCTCAACACAATCAACAGACTTTCGGTAGAAATTCAAGACAAGGAGTTCATTCCTCAGTATCGGACAAAATTTTTGGCACTCAAGCATCAACTATTCTTTTCATCTTCATTACAAAGCCTAGTTAACGGGGGCAATCTGTTTACCTAAAATTTCAACCCCCCAGAGTAAAGTCTCTAAAGCATAAGTGTTTTAAAGGGTGTTCTGGTCAAATGGTGAGGAATCCCGGTTCAATCGGTGCATTCCAGAGTGTTAGTGATAGCTTAGTCATCCTGAGGGGAATTTTCATAATTTTTCAGGGCTCCTAAGTCACCCCGAAAGCTTTCTCTCTCCTCCAAAAATGACTCAAACCAACTCAGAATGCTTCAAAATTTTAATACATTATAGCGGACGCCATTTAGAGCGTAATGACATTTGAATTTTGATTTTTCAAATTTCCAATAATTTTCTAGTAATTTTTAATTGAGTTTGATGAGAAATTGAATTTAAAATTATTCCATCATTTGAAAAATCTAATTACTCCTTAGAAAAATCAGAAATATCTTCCTCTACACACGGTTAAAATTTCATAGCCAAACTCAATCCAGAAATCACTTGTCCAAATCTCAGTCAACTTCGGTTTTTACCCAATTTACTCTTCTTTAGTGATGCCTATATAAGGGACCTTAACCCTTGATCAAAGAACAGCTCAAGAACCCTAACTATTCAGAAAACACAACCGTCTCAATTCCCCCATGTTTTTCAACTCTCTAGAACTGAAATCTCACTGAAATTCACCGAAATCACCACATAAACACGTTTCTCAACTCCCACCACATCAACAATCATTAATCCACCAAACATTCAGTACCTAAATGTGAAGAACAACCTCCATTTGCAAGGGTCAGAAGCCGGACTCGAACTCAACCTAGAACCAACTCCGGCGAAGCACTAAAAGATTACCGACGTGAAGGAACCCCTTGATTTCGAAGGTAAAATAGGTTAGAATCCATATTTTCTAACTCCATTTGAATTTACTAACCCTCTATTTAAATTTGGGATCTGACCAAGTTTTTACGGCTCCTGAGTTCACGTTTGTTTCCATTTCTGCCTAACAACTTGTTTGTTAAGTTTCGTGTTAAATTAGCTTCAATTTGAATTCTTTCGAACACTAACTTGTTTAAAATCTTGTAGGCTACACACCCATAAAATTTAAGCCAAAAACACCACCGGGAACCACCAGAACGCCGCCGTCTGAGGGTGGTCCGTGCTTACGGACTGCACGTCCGGGGTCCAGGACAGCAAGTCCGTGGCCATGGACATCTGAGGGGAATTAATTTTCAAATGTTTTAGGTTTTTTTCAAATTATTTTCGGGCCCATGGATGCCAAGTTCTGGGCCCCATGTTAATTTATGTTTTATACAAAGAACTCCCCTTACTTGTTTTATGCTTAAATAGGTAAAATACTGAAGAAAATGGCTTAGAAAAGCGTGCTGAGAGCTTAACAATCAAGATGGGGCTAAAAGGGAGTCAAAACGAGGATTCTGGTGCATTTTGCTATTGGTCCGGGTATGTGCCCGAGCCTATAGATCCAGCGCAACCACGAAGAAACATTCTGCCTAGATTTAGGTGTGGTCCGGGTATGTGTCCAGATTTTTTAACCCGAACCACACAAGAGCATCTGTTGTATTTTGCACCTGGTTCGGGTTTGTGTCCTGGGAAAAGACCCGGACCAAGCTTTGTCTATTGCGTGGACCATCTTCTGTGAGACGTCCGCGTATTACACCCGGACGTAAACCTGGACCGAATCTATTTTGTCGCACGGAGGAGAATTCTGTGAGGCGTACAGGTATATAACCTGAACGTAAACCTGGACGGAACAAGAGTAGTGGCACAACATTTTATTAAACGAGAGAAGGAGTATACAAGGGAGTTAAATCATCCGAGCAAATGATCTTCTTATCTTCTATTCTTCAACTTTCAAAACCCTAGCCATCAAGGAGAAAGAGGAAGATAGATAAAATAGAGAGCAACTTGGAAACGGGAGCAGAAGACAGAGATTAGATTCGTCATCAGTTCTACAACAATTAGATGATGTTTTGTAATATCTTTATCATTGTTATTATTTCTTTATCTCCTATGTTTGAGTAGTTGTGCACAATTTTGGTTTATTATGGATTCCGTGTTTGAGTTTTCTTCTTCCTTTTGTGTTTACAAATAATTCTATACAAATGGTACTCTTATTTCTTGATTTGTTTATATTTCTCTGGTGATCCGTACAATTTTTGGAGAGATTTAGTTTGTTCGGTTACAAATGAGAACTACGGGGTGCAATAGACTACAAGAATATTACTAGTGAAACTTGAGACGACAATTCCTCAAGATTAGCTGACTAGAAACCAGATGAATATATTGGATGCTACTAGTTAATTAATAAATTTGTAATGGGAGTTAAGATTTTATAATTGCTAGTAAGAATCTATCTTGCGGGAGACCGTTTTTAGATTAATTTAGATATGAGGTTACAATCTAAAATTAACAAAACACATAGGGAGAGAAATTGAAGAACTAGGGAGAAGTAGTAAACTAGGATTCCTTTATTTAGCTTGTCAAGAAGATCATGCTTTACTTTTATTATTTTTAGTTTATTTATTTTCTATAATTCAAACCCCCAATTTTCTGTTATTTAATTTCTATATTTCATTAGTTTAATTAGGATAGAGACTCAAGCTAGACATTGCTACCTTTGATTCGTTAACCTGATGGGACACTTTAGGAAAACTGACTATGATAGACCGGTATACTTGGCATATTAGGTTTAACCCGTACACCCTATAAAACTTTCCAAGCTAGAAGACGCATTCTTTTTGGAATAGAGCACTTACAAATCCTCTTCATCGCAAGTCCAATCCTGCTCCCAAATGAAATAGAGGCATCACCGCCATGGTTTAAAGATGCAGCCAGGTAGTACACTGACTTATTATAAAGGAACCATTTCTGGCCTCTTCCCATGACCAATCATCCCTCTGATTTGCATCTCCCAAGGGTGTGCGAAGGATTAAGGAAACATCATCTTCTTGGAACGAGGAACAAATTAGAGCTTCATTCCATGAAC
Organism: Limonium bicolor; assembly: GCA_023374045.1. Classification (NCBI taxonomy): domain Eukaryota; kingdom Viridiplantae; phylum Streptophyta; class Magnoliopsida; order Caryophyllales; family Plumbaginaceae; genus Limonium; species Limonium bicolor. The sequence goes on along the minus strand of CM041779.1, from coordinate 186,641,213 downwards.
GATCCTCTGAATGTTGATCTACCATGATACATACCCATTGTCCCTAGCATTAGGAGGGAGTTTCCAAGTCCAAGGTCTACCACCCTCCTATCTAATAGCCATTTATCAGTAAGCATACTCGATCTCCCATTACTAACCACCCGCTTAGCACCAACACGGATCAGTTTCAAACCCCCTACAAAGACCTTCAGACTTGACATGGATGACAACCCAGGGTGACATCCAAGATATCACCTTGGCATAAATAATTTGCCCTTATATCTCAAGACACTAGCAGATCAGGATGCTGAATGATACGCCAGCACATTTTGGCAAGCAACGCCTCAATGAAACTCTTCAGATCTTTGAAACCATGCCCTTCATCCTTAACTATTGCAAAGGATGGTCCACTTGCGTCAAATGATCCCGCCATTTGTCCAAGGAGCTTGTCCACCAGTAGTTACGAATTATATTATGAATTTCATTAAGCAAGAAAGAGGGAGACGAATTACCCCATAACATGAGACGGGATAGCCTGGAGAACGTACTTGATCAGAATGCCCTTACTGGCGTGTGAAACCAGGCACTCCCAACCAAGGACTCTCTTATAGAACCGGTCTCTAATATAGTTGAAGATTTGTTAACTATGTTTCCCAACAAAACTTGGAAAGCCTAAGTGAAGGCCAAGATCTGGAACTATTCCCCACACCTAAAGCTTCAAAGATGCGCCTCCGATATGCTCCTTGCTGCTTACCAAAAACATAAGACTCGACTTAGTCACGTTGATACTTTGGCTTGAGGCATCACGAAAATCCTCAATAAGGTTCATAATATGACAAGAATTAGTCTGATGCTCTGTCAAAGACTACACAGTCATCAGCAAAGAAAAACGAGGTGATATCAAAGTCCAAACCCCTGCAAGATATACCCCGAATGTAACCATAGAGAGTAGTAGTACGAAAAACTTTAGGAGAGAGCTTCCACATAGTAGACAAAAAGAAAAGGGGATAAATGATCGCCTTGTCAAATGCCTCTTTTGGGATGAAAGGTGCAGCCAGGATTCCCATTTATAAGAACAACAAAAGAGACGGTAGAGATGCACTTCCTTACCACCCTAATCTAGTTCTCATGAAAGCCCATACCAGTTTAACCTCTAAGATGAATGACGACTCCACTAGGCCAAAGGCTTTGGCCATATCTAACTTCAAAGCAAAGTGGCTCGTCAATGTTGCCCTAGATATTTACATCATATGGACAAACAAACAGATTAATATTGTCAAAGATCAGACACCCTAGTACAAAGGCCCCTTGGTCCTCCAATATAACATATTGCATGACCTCTTTAACCTGGTTCGTGAGGACACGAGATATAACCCTATACAACGAGTTTACACAAGGAGATAGGCCGAAAGCCCTTCATTTCATTTTCTTGAATTTCTTTTGGGATAAGAGCAATGTGTGTAGATTCAGTCCATGGGCATAGTACCCGTATTGAGGACCATAAGAGTTGTCTCAAAAAATTCTTGCAGACAATCTTCTAATAGGTCCTTAAGAAGGTGCCATTGATTCCATCAAGGCATGGCGCTTTATCCGGGTTCATCTCCTTTAGAGCATGAATTACCTTCTCTTAGTGATAGAGCTGGTCAAGGAGATCGTACAAATTCCAAGGAACACGGTTCTCGACACAAGCCAGCAGATGAGTGTTTGAAGTTAAACATGTAGTAGCAAAGAGGTTCACATGATTACGAGCTAAACCTTCCACCCCGTCCAAGTCCAAGAAACGTACCCCCTAATCATCCATAAGCTCCAGAATCATATTTATCCTCCTTCTTGATTGATTTTTATTAAACAAGTACGAGGTATTACGATCACCTTCCTACAGCCATTTATGGTGAGCCCTTTGAGCCCATTTAGTCTCCTCTAGATATACCAGCCCATCAAGCTCCTTAGTCAAGGATTTTCATTGCTTTTAGGCCCTGGAGTTTGGGGATGGTTGGCCGTCTGGTCAATTTTGGCCTGCACGTCAATGATTCTCGCACTTTTGGACCATAATCTTCAACCTCCCCAAGTTTCTAGAGCCTGACCACAGCTGCCCACTTTTTCAATGTACCCACCCCTACCCCTTCTCAACATCCCTTCCCAAATAAGCTTGACAATTTGTCTACAATCATCCCCCCTGCCCAACAACTCTTACACCTAAACAATTCAGGTCCCTTTCTCCTAGGTGGTTGGGTGATTAACTTGATTGGGCGATGATTAGAGTGTTCCCAATGCAGGTGAAGGTTACAAGCTTGCCGAAACAGATGCTGTCATTCTGGAGATGGAAGAAAATGATCCGAAAGGCTTTTCAATTATGTATACCACACCGCCTATAATTGAAGGTATATATGTCTCAGATAAGAGAGATTACATTAGTATCTCAGACACCTATGTAAATCTCACATTCACACCCAATTTTGATCACCCTGGGAGAGAAACAGTGCGTCTCAAATGACATAAGAGGCTCCAAGTTCTCCAACGGTACCGACACGCAGGCCAACCATAGAGTCCTCGTCTCCAAGTTTTCCAAATGGTCTAAGACAGAGGCTCCAAGTTCCCCAGAGTGAGGGTTGGCTTTGTAAACCTTTTTGTTCCAAAGAGGTCAGATTTTTTATATGAGGGAAGTACATGGAGGGAGTAAAAGGAAAAAGACTAAGGGCCCGTTCGTTCGTGATATTAATGCGCGATTTGTTAATTTGGCAAAGGTTGGAGTTGACATGTGCACGATTTGTTGACGCAAATCTCCAGCAATTCACGAGCATTTGAGCTTGACCAAAAAGCTACCAAAACCTGCGTTTCAACAAATCAGCGCGATTTGTAAAAGGGGAAGCGCAAGACATTACACAATTGCCCCTGTTTTTTTCCGATTCCGTACTATCGCATTCAAGGCCACATTCAAGGGTTGAAACGACTGAATCTGCTCCACTGTAGCATCGTCGCTGAAGGCCATCCCCCTATCACTGTGCGTCGCCTTCGTCATGTAGAGAGACAGCCAACCGGTCATCTTCTTCAACCTTCCCCCATCCCTAACCCTAGTCCCTCTTTGCAGATCTCTTCCTCCGTCTTCTCTTTTTTCCTCTCCGTTTTCTAATTTGTTGTCTTCCACTCCATGTATCCTCTGAAAATCTGGAATATCAAATTTGCAAACTCCCTCTCCGTCTTCTATCCCAAGTGATTATGAACGGTGAATTTTTTAGTGATTCCAGTTGCGGGTTTAAAAATTCATACATGCTATCTTCTTCTGCATTTGTAAATTGAAATCTGGAGAAAAATATTCCTTTCGGTGGTTCAAGGGTATTCATGTATTTTTCCATTGATAATGGGTGAAAATATCCAGCTAGCAAACGAACGGGTCAATTGGGAGAGGGGCCTTAATGTGAACTTTTGACACTCCGATTAATGTCACATTAATAGACATCGGATTTGCACCGCAGCAAACGAACGGGACCTAAAGGGAAAGGTAGTAGAGAAAGTCTTTCAATCAGTTAGTTCCCATTAAGGTGACAGTGCTTACTCTCCCGTAGTCTGTCTTTTAGGTTTCTTTTTAGTTATAGCTAGCTATATATATATGTGTGTTAATGTTGTAAGGAGGTCCGACTGGTCATTGTACCAAACTTGGAGGAAAAAAGCATGCAAACTAATGCTGGTCGGCACTGCTCAGGAAAGATGAGTCAGTACAGTACTATATATACTACTAATATTCCGTAGCACACTTTTTCAGCCAACGGATGATAATGAATCGACACGAGCTCTCTCAAATTGTTTTCCCTCTGCAGGATTTGGATATCTTAGTAGATAGGAGTACTTCGTGATGGTGACCATAATAAAAATCAAGCGATTTTTTTTATTTACTTTATTATACTTATTTAAACATGAGTCAGTTTGCATGGGGTGTCTCACTTTGCATCATTAAATATGGAATCTGAGTTATACTTAGAGTTACATATCGAATTTTAACAATAATACATAAAATAATTCTTTTTAAGTAGGAGGTGGACACTAAACAAAAGTTGGCTAAGATTTGAATTGTAAAGCACTGCTTAGTTATAATTTTCAAAACGTTAGACTATATCATACGCATTTATTTTTTAAAAATGTATAATTCAAAATATCAGCTAATCCTCTTTTTGGAACGTCACAATTTAACCCACAAATCTTTCTTATGCATCCACCCCTAGTCACACTCAGATTTTGGGTTTTGCTACTTCTAAAAAAAAAGAGCTGTGTTTTGCAGATGATAAGCAAGAGCGAGTAAGTCTGTCCACAGAGTCTGGTTATTTATTAGAGTCAAAGAGATGTGGAGTAGTTAGTGAAGATAACCGCCTGGAGCAGACAAAGCTCCACTCAATGCCAGAGGTTATTATCAGAAGTATAGAGTAGTGGTTGACCAATTCAACCACTAAGGAAAGTGGAGCACAACTCCATCAGTCACCATCAGTCCAGTAATTAGTATTTATAGATTTGAGATTCATTGTAACATAGGAGAAATAGCACCATTCTAAGAGAGAGCTAAAGAGTCTGAAGTTTGTTTAAGTATTTTACTTTCCGCACAAACACTTATGTTCATAGCCTTTTAGAGTGCGAAAAAAGAACTTCCGGTAACACAGTGATCCATTTGTAGAGTTCTTAAGTGCAAGTGTTAGACAAACTCCTTCTGTCTCACCCAAAGAATAAGAAGCTAGGTTGTAAATTCTTTCTGAGTTTTCAATACAAGCAAATCCTTGCTAGCTGTTTTTATATAAGGTTGTCACATTTACCATTATCTCAGTATGAGTCTTCCTGAGTCTAACACCTCAGACAGACTCGGTCAGCATCTCCCCGGTCCTATCATGTGGTATCACAGCTCGCGTTCTCTAACATCTTATCAACCATGGCAGAAATCGGCAACACTACTACTAACAACAGAATGCAATTTGAAAATCCGAAGCTCACCTCTACGAACTACCACAAGTGGAAAAATGAGATGAAGTCTCATCTGAAGTCTCTGAATTTAACTCTGTAGAGTTGTGGTTAAAAGAAAGTTTGAACTTTCAGAAGGGACAACAGAAAAGGATTACATATATGAGGAAAGAAGGTTTGTAGAGAGAGAACTAAAGAGTCTGAAGTTTGTTTAATTATTTTATTTTCCGCACAAACACTTATGTTTATAGCCTTTTAGAGTGCGATGCACAGAAGAACTCCCGGTAACACACAGTGATCCATTTGTGGAGTTCGTATTTTTAAAAAATTTGACCAAGAGTGGTGGTAGTGCCCTGACCATTCTTGGGGCACACACATCAAGGATCAAACCTGTTATGCATGGGTATAAATATACCCAATACCAATGGCATAATTAATTCAGACTAGTGTGTGCTAAAATATGCACACATCAAGAATCGACATGCCATGTGTGAGCTGGATAAATATTACCTTAACCATTGGGTCATGATAGTTTTCCGCAACATATATACATACTACATGTATATATTGAATGTTTGATACTCTAAATATAAAAGAAAATTTTTGCCGAGATATGATCGAACATTGGATATGTAAAAATTAATAAAATAGATGTAGGTCTGACTAAGCCACATTGATATTTTAATTTACATAATAATACAACATTAATTTTGTACGGTCAAATTAATATAAATAAAAGTATATGTTGGCTTAAAATTGTATAAAATTAAAAATAAACATATATATATCACTTACAAAAACTTTAAACATTTATAAATTTTATATATAGTTTGTTATTTTGCAAATTTTAACCAACACATCAACTACTTTTAATTATTATTATTTATTTTATTTTTATATTTTATTAAGTTATTTGAGTTTTGTAAATTAAAATAATTATATAGTAAAATGCATAAAAAGTACACAAAATTTAAAATGTATATACATATATATCATTTACTAATTTAAATTATTTTGACAACTAATTTATATTAAATTTGTAAATTTTAACCAACATATGTACTAGTTTAAATTAACATTACATGTACTCTATTTTATAATTTATTAATGTGTGTGATACTTTGAAATTTAAAAATATTATAAGTATCAAAAATATATTATGTTACTTATATCTTATATGATAAATAAACTGAACTCGTTCGCTCAGTCGGGTTTTCACTTCGCACAGTCGGAAATTTAAAAAACTTTACGCTTTTGCCCTTACCCTTAAATCCTCCTATATATACACCTTTACCCTCTATTATCTCTCCACAAAATTTCCAACTCTCAAACTCTCAATCTCTCTAGAATTTCATCTAACTTCTCTTTAGAAGCGGTAACCGGAGCGAGAGGAAAGCCGGTGCACAAGTCATCATTTCTGCTAGTTCGATCTGCAAAACCAGGTTCTTTTCTGTCATAATTTACAGTTTTTTAGCGTAGTGTAGCAGTAAAAGTAGCAAATTTAGCAAAAAAAACAAGACGAAATCTGAAACGGGGGAGGGGAGGAGCGCGCACAGGCGCCTGAAGCAAGGAGGGCGCGGGCGCCGGGACCAAGGGGGGCGCGCGGCGCGCGGAACACCAGCGGCGTGAAGGCGCGTGAAACACCGGCGGAGCGCAGGCGCGCGGAAGGGAGAGAGGGCGCGGGCGCCGGGGAGGAAGAGAGGGCGTGGGCGCCAGGGAGGAAAAGGGCGCGCGGGCGCCAGCTGTCGGGAAGGCTTGGGGCTCGTTTTTTGCGGTTTTGTTATATAATTGGTCGTTTTAGTCATTGTATACCTCTATTATGCGTGTTTTAATAAGTTCCTGGATTTGTATGAATTTGTTTTTGACGTTGAACTACTGAGATGCATATATGACCGGTATTGACTAACCTCGACCGGTCTTGACTAGCTGTAAAAATAGTATGACTAAATTCTACGGTAAACAACAGATGGCGGGAGGAAAGGGCAAGGGTATGCTTGGTAGGTTCGGTCTGGGTAAGGGTAAGACCATTTCCGAGCGAGGCGAGAGTTCATCACACCCTCTGAAATACCCCAAATTTAATATGTTAATTAATTATATAATTATGATTTTCTAAGTCTAATCAAGTCCTTTAGATCATTAGTGAAGGAAACAAAAACTAAAAAGAAAAAGAAAACGCGTAAAAGTTATAAAACACAAAAACGTGTGTTAAATGATTATGGTAAGTATATAACCTTAAATAGGGTCCTAAATGGATTCCTAGGATCTATTTAGTCATTAAGAACATGTGGGAAAAATTCCCGAAGGAAACGGATCCAAATAGTGGATTAAAAATGCGAAACGAGCTTTAAAGCACGTTTTTCGAGAAACCCCGAGAAATGTGATTTTAAACGGGTTTAATGGACTAATAAAAATTTATAGTCAATCATAAGACTATAATTAAACATTATTCAAGGTCTAGGACCATTAAAATTATTAAAACAAGAAAAATCCAAAAACCGGACCCGGACTGCTAAACACTAACAATTCGGGACTTACGGGTGTTATCTGCTAAATGACCATGTGCCACCTCCTCTCTACTTTATCAAAAATCAAAATTTCCCCCCTTGTGTGAGGTAGCCCACGTTTTGCCCCCTCTCCCTCTCATTTTATTTAAATCCCCACTATTTGCTAAAAGACAAAAGCATAAAAGCAAAAAGTACTTTTCTTCCCTCTCACACATTTTCTCTTTCCTCTATTCTCCCCTAATCTTCCGATTTTTCTTCCCCCCAACTCTCTTTCTCTGTTCTTTCTTCCTCCTATGGCGATTTGTTGAAGCCACAAAGAGCTCCACTTCATCTTCCTTGTTCCTTCACCAAATCAAGTCCAAATCAAAAACAAAATACACCAAAATACTCACCTTGCTTTGGAGATCATTTTCCACCTTTCAAAATATTCAAACTCCACACTTGACTTCCATGGGTGTAGCTCATTTTGAAGAGGAAAACACCCATTCTTGAAGCTAATCAACCCTTTGATGGTTTAAGGTAAGAAATAACTCGGAAATCCCTCAATTTCTCCATTTTTCTTGGCCGGTTTTTGCTCTGTTTTGAGCTCCAGTTTTGCTCTTCATTTTAGCTTATTTGAAGCCTCATTAAGTGCTGGAGATTTCCCATCTTTATTCCTAAGAAGCCCATTGTGAAGTAGAAGGTAAAAATCTCTTCATTTTCATGCTTAAACACCCTCTTGTTTTAGGGTTGTTGCAAGAACTTCATTTGATTCCTTGATGCTCATAAGCATTATTGGTATTTGGTCATTAGTGTAGCAAATAACCCCATTGGAAATCGGTTGTGGAACAAGAAGTAAGGAGGAGGGAAAGTTTGAAAGAAATCCAAGGTAAATAACTTACCTTAAGCTTATGTGGTGTTTTAAGGACTTTGTGTTTTATCTTGGTGCAAATATAAATGTTGAGTGAAATGCAGGTGTTGCGAATAATATGAGGAAATTCAGTGTTTAATTTGATGTTGATTAAGGGCCTAAGAGCCAAGCTTTTAAGGTTTATGTACATTGGGTGCTATTGTTGTTGAAATGACGAAATTTAAGTGTGGTTTAGTGCCTTGGGCGAATTATGGTTGGAGTGCATTTGGAGGGCTAAATAATGTGTGGGAACACGATAAAATTATGGGGAGATCATGTCCAAATTTGTGTAGAAATTTAATGGTTTAAGTGCATTTCTAGGTGGGAACAAACTAGAGAACTACAAGTATTTTGAGAGGAAAAATTTAGTATGAAAATCGGTTGGTAACTAGGTAGATGGAGATGGGTAGATGAGTGAACTCTAAGGTGGGAATATTTCATTATTAGTGGACTAATAAGTGGGTGAGAGTGGTGAGAAAAATCTGTAGCATAACACTTAACAAAACTAAGTTTTAGTTCTTGTAAGAGGAGAGAGGGAATTGTTTAAGGGGAGAGAGAGGGGAAATTGGGGGTGAAATTGAGTAGGAATTGGGTAACAAGATTAGATGGTGATTTAGGCAAGTTTTAAAAGGTTATATTAGTGTTATAAAATACCTTAATACATGTAAGAACCTTGGGGCAACAATGGGTGAAGAGGACAAGTAGAACAATAAAAGGAAAATGTTCTAAGTGTTAAGGATTTAGTAAAAGTTTGAGTAAATGTTTAAGGAGTTTGTGGGATGTTTGAGGGAGGTTTAGTGCATGTTTTAAGGTGTTTAAACATGTAGGAAACATGTGGAAAGATTGTGGAATAAGTGGGAAAAGATTGGGGTGAATTTGGAGTTCAAAATGTGTAGGAAAACAGTTTTTGAAATGGGGTCTGTTCTGGACCGCCCCTGTGGGGAGGTCCAGTGCAGAGAAGAAGAAAAAAAAACGTGTAGCTTCTATTGTGGACCGCCCCTGGGACCGCCCCAGAGGGGCGGTCCAGACCAGAGAAGAAATTTTTTTGTTTTAAGCCTTCTAATGATGGGGGATTGAATGGTAATGGTTTTAGATGATGTTTAGGCCTTGTTTGGTGACATGTAAAGGCCTTAAAATGTGTAAACAAGTGTGGGGTTGGATGTGAGAGTTGTGAACTTAAGATCACAAGAGTAAAATTAAGTATAACGGGATGACGGGGTTAGCTATGGGCGCATTAGTCGTTAAACAATTATATTACCCCGATGTTGATGGAAACAATTGTAATGTTACCAGTTGTTCGAGAATTATTCAAGGAATATTAGAGGACACAATAGAGTGGACCTTGGTGACAGGTATGGTTTTCTTGCAACCTGTGTCCTACCGGGTTACACCGGCTTGTATGCCAATGTGTTTTTCTGTTTGTTTGCCACCTTGCAAGATTAAGCATGTAATGAGTGTACTGTAATTCATTTTTGTGGCGTATTTAGTTTCCGACACCGTTTAACCTCTAATATGTGTTAAACTGAAGCTAACCGACTCTAGGATCACATAAGAGATCGGTGTTCGGACTTAATGTCCCAACCTACGGGAACGTTCTAACTACGGCTATCAGTATGTTAATTGTATGATGTGGTTGTGTGTGATGTGTGTTTCCCTTGTAGTATGCCGTCTTCTAACGATTGTTGTTGTTCATGTATGTCGGGTGGTAAGTTACCTCCCTTGTTGTTTGACTAAGTTTATAACACCCTATGGTGTCTTGATGTGATATGTTCCATAAAGGAACTTCTACCTAAAATGTATATATTATGGGGGGTGAGGAATCTGGGGTGTCCCGGTCGTGCACGTGTGTTTGGGAGTTAGTATCTATAGCTGAATTAACTCCCACTCTGTTATGTTATGGTTGTTTTCCTTCTTGGATTACAATCACCCACAAGCTTAACCAAAGCTTACCTACCTTGATTATTATTCGGGGCTAGGGGGAATATTGTTATGTTATGGTTGTTTTCCTTCCTTAGATTACAACCACCCGCAAGCTTAACCAAGGCTTACCTACCTCATCATTATAGGAGCTAGGGGGAAATTGTGTATGGTGTGATCGGACCTATATTACGGCCGACACACCTAAGAGAAGTAAATGCGTACGGTGTGCTCGGACTTATATTTCCTCCGGCACATTCTAAGTAAAGTGTAGGTTCTCTAAGAAGAATGGTGTTAAGTTGTATACATGTTATTGTGTGAAATATGTCGTTATGTTGTGTATGTTGATCTCCGAAATCAACCCTGTACAAATAGAAGGGGGTAATTAAGGATAACCCGATTAGATGGGTGTGTGTCGTCTATCAAGGAATTGCTCCATTAGGGTAGAATCCTCAAGGGCCAAGAACACAATAGTGTGATCTAATCGATGTGATGTGCTAACCTTATGTTTGTATCCTGTTCATTGGATGTGTGAATTATAAGCATGATTTGTGTGTATAGTTTCATGCATGTTTTAAATGTAATTAACCGCATGCTCAGACGACAAATAGTTGTGCGTGACCCGGTAGCATGCGGGCTGCAGGATTACCATACCAGCAAAGGTGCTGACCCCCTTTGGGGGCCCCCATTACTTTTCAGGTACAATGAAGCTGGTAGCCGTTCGAGAGTAGGACGGGGTAACTGTTTATGTATGGGTGGTTATTTAGTATAGCGTGATATCGATGTTGGAATGTATTAGACTCGGTACAGTTTGGATTGTAGATGTATTTGTACTCAGTTTATAATGAAGTTGTAAATGTAAAGTGTAATGCTCGGTATTCTTGTCCATCAGACCGGTACGTTGTGTAAGTAATAGCCTTGTTAGCCACGTGGGTGGCTAACGGCGTGTAACACCCACTGAAATAGTCAGTGTTTATGATGTGATTTCCGCTGCGAATAATGGTTAAGTGTGGTGTTATTAGTAGGGGTGTTGCAAAAAGTGGTATCAGAGCGAAGTATCGCTCTGATGACTGGAAATACCGAGCTTAGGAGGTACCGAGTTAGGAGTTTAAGACTTTGGGTTAAGGGTTGAGTGATAGTGTGAGAAGTACGCCAGTTAGGAGTTACCAGTGGGTACTGGAAACCTACAATATCCATCCCGCCTCCACAAACCCTATTTTATAACTCGGAAAAGAACGCCGGGGAGATGAAAGGCCTCACATGCTCGGGAACAACCCGATCTGGCTGTTATAAAATTATTCTTGTAAGAACCAAAACTGTCATGCGGTAGATTCCAAGAACTGAGAATCCCAGAGACGGAACCTGTTTGAACACCTTTACCCGCACTTAATGGTGGATGATTAAAAATCCTATCTACGAGAGACCGAAATTTCCGGCAACCTGGGTCGACATGCCTAGCAGTCGAGGAAACCCAGCCAACAAGAAAGAAAGCACTAACTGTGCACAGAAGCGGACAATGGAGGAGCAACAAACCCGAGACACATGTCTATGGGACCACAATTGTTAAATAATACCGACAATGGTGTAGTAACTGACTAAGGAACTAGTCAAGGTTGGATGATTCCAAACCTACAACGCCAAAGAGGCTGCAATACCTGATTATCATAAGTTTAGACCACTATGGGAGTATTAGTGAAACATACTTCAATAGGACTACGAGGTAGTACCTAAACAAGAATCAAGTCTCGGTAACCACGGCAAATGCATGGGGACGAACATTAAGGAAGAACACAGAGATAAGCGAATGAAGAGTCACCCTAGTTAACGACTACCATGTCAAGACCTATGAGAGTCACTCGAATGTTCCATTATCAAAACTGTAAGGTTAAAGGAGGAGCCAACAAGGCTACCGAACACGGTAACAATAAAGTAGTACCGAAACTAGTATGTGTTGAACCGACAACTAGCCAGCATGGCGCACTTGCCATGGCAAGTGCAGCTATAGCGAAGCTATTCGGGAAAATTATAATGACTATGAAGTACTTAGTGGAATACCGTATTGGTGAATGAAGTAGTTATAGAACCACGAATCCAAGAAGTTGGAGAGTGAAATCTGGAAGGGCTTAGTGGCCTAACCATTATATGTGAAGATATACCAGTCAGCGAGATAGACTTGGTTAAAGCGTGAAGACATTTAAAATACCGGGAAGAATTTTCTTATAAACCCAGTTTCTCTTCTAAACCCAGATTTATTTCAAACCGTTTTCACACCCAAATTTTCTTCCAACTCATGTCCATTTCAAACCTTCTTTTAAGCCCAAATTTCTCTTAAACTTCATATTTACTTTAAAACCAAAACCAGAAGACCTACACCGGCCTTAGCACCACAGTAGGTAAGTTGTGCCCAGTTTGCTTTCGAACAACCTTAGAAAACCCTACAACCCGAGGGTATTAACCCGAGGGAAGGAATTCAGTTCGCATTTAATACAGACAGTGGATAAATATCCCTTAATTAAGTTCAGACAGCACCAAGGTGCATTATCATCGGACGAGATAAGGGGAGTTGACAACAGAATGCTTCACATAGGCGTGTGACGGACACTACGAGTATACGAAAATGAAAGGTGGGACGACCGCACTCCGATAGGAGCTTGTGGGCCTAACAAACCTTCTTATGGGTTAGTCGGGTAAGTAGCAATGTATCACACTAGTAGAAAAAATATTTTAAATGACGCACTTTAAACCACGGTTATACTCGTAACCGTCATTTTAAAACTTTTTACCACGGTTATGATCATAACCGTCACAAAAAGTGTCGGCGGGAGATTTTATACCACGGTTCCACGTAGAACCGTCGTATATAGCTTTACGTGTTTTATTATATACCACGGTTCTGAAGGAACCGTCATATATAGTTTGACGCGTTTTATTATATACCACGGTTATAGGTCGAACCGTCATATATAATTTGACCCCTTGCATTATATACCACAGTTATATGACAACCGTCATTTTTAGTCATGGTAAAAAAACTTTAAATGACGGTTTCTTTGTAGAACCGTGGTATATAGTCTAAGCGGGAATTCAAATTTTCCGCGAAAATTAACGCGGCTCTTTCTCCTTCTCCTATTAGATATTGCTCTCACTGTTTTACAACCAACACTGTCGAACAAATCGAACATGCTCTCAACTCTTCTTCTCTTCAACTTCGCATTTTTTTTTGCAACCCACCGGCGAACATGGAACAAATGCTCCTCTTCTTCATGCTCTGCGCCTCTTCTTCTTCAACTTTGCAACCCACCGGCAAATTGGAAAACAAGGAACACATGCGCCTCTTCTTCATGCTCTGCGCCTCTTCTTGACGGTAATTTTTACAAACAAGTAACAAATGCTCTGCGCCTCTTCTTCACGGTAATATTTGCGAACAAGGAACACATGCTCTTCTTCATCTTCATTGTAATTTTTGCAACCCTAACCGGCAAACAGACGGTAATTTTGTAGCCCACCGACGAACACGGTAATTTTGTAACCCACCGACGAACAAGGAATACAACATTCACTCATTTATTTTGCAACCCTAATTCGCATACAAGGAACATACATGTTCTGCAGTGTTTGAGCTCCGTTGAATTAGTTGAAGGCGGCGCTAAAATCGCCGGTGATTTTTCAAAAAAAAAACTATAAACCACGGTTTTACGAATAACCGTGGTTTATTAGTTCATTTTATAAATTAAATACCACAGCTCTACACAATAACCATCATTAATACTCACTTTATACCACGGTTCGGGCTTTTAACCGTGGTATAAAGTCAATGATCTCACGGGAAAAAAGGGGTCTTAAACGACGGTCCAAAGGAACCGTGGTATAAACTCCCTTTTAAACGACGGTTTTTGAACCGTGGTATATATGTTTTAGCTATATGCGACGCCAGTATAAACCACGGTTTCTAACCGTGGTATATAGGCAAAATAACCGTCATTAAAAACATTTTTTCCACTAGTGTCAGTAGGGTACCCCACATATGTATACGAGTGGAGTCAGGAACACGGGAAGTAGTCGACTCCATACTACGGTCAGCAGTAAAAGTTAAACAAGAGCAACGGATTACCATCGAATGATTGAAGTGAAAGAACCCAGTTAAGTTAACGAGACTAAAGAAGTTAGTGAACTCGTTTCAAGGAAATGTTTAAGAGTCAGGAAACACGAAGTGCACTGACTGCTATGTAAAGACATCACATATGTCTCAAGAATCCCGAGGGATAAACATGATAGCTGGAACGATGACCCAGCCTATCCATGGCAAGTCAAATGCCTAATATGGACATGTTAATGTGCAATGAACGGGATGAAACTCCCGAAATGATCACCTGGGCTACCAGGGAATATCGATCTTCATTGGAGGGGATAGTAAACCCAGCTAAGAATGCAAAACAGCGTAGTTAACTAAACACACCGATAAATGCAAGCCAGATGTAATGGCATAACTTAGCAACACCTGGGAGCAATCCTTGAGGGGTGTTTAGATCAACAATTGTTGGACGAAATAACGTGACAGGAACGCATGAGTTGAAACTAACACTCAGTTAAACATAATTTGTTAGGAGGTAAACAGACATTCATAAGGGGCATCCCATATAAGGAAGCGTGATGCAACGACCTTGTCAGGGAGCCCAATACAACCTCAAACCATGTGATGGTGTACGGAGAAGTAAAATTTGTGTGAACATCTTATAATGAGCTGAGCTCGAGGCAATGAGGCTTATAAGCCACAGACCAAAGGTGTTATGCAAATTTAATTGATTAAGAAAGTTCATATTGTACAAGTAAATAGAGCGGAGAATGAACCACTGCCTTAAGAGTGGGGATACCTCTCGATATGGTGAAACCGCGGGAGCGGTAGTTATGTGAACCAAGTTCAAGAAATATGTTAAGGATTGACCATATTGTTATTACCCAAGAACGGTTTGAATAAGAATAATACGAATAGAAGTGTTTGTACCAATTGTGGAGAGTAGTAAGTCTAATAGCAACCACCACGGGTGTGCGATGCTAAGTGTAGAGTGAACAACGCTCAGGGAGCATAAAGACTCGAAGAATAGCGTATTCAGTAGTCATCCAAATGAATGAAGAACCATAATACAAATGATGAAAATATATGTGCGGAAGCTAATATAAGAGTGGATGCCAAGTAAGTTAGCGTTGTACAATGAGTGAGAACATGGCGCGCAGTAAGCGACCATTGTACGAGTATGGTTAAACAATGTTGTGGAGAGCAAGCAGAGTTATGAGTTAAACTCAGTAAAGATACAAGGAAGTGATAGTAAATAAACTAGGCAGTAAGCCAATACACGGTACTATGTGATAAGGGTCTCATTGAGACACAATATTCATTCCTATTGCAATCGCATAAGAGATTTACTGCCAAGGGCTTACGCCTCTGCACTCGGTATGACTGAGTGTTTTGGTATTGCACTTGCGCAGTAATGATCGATGGGATAGCTAGGAATTTGGGAAGATGTTAATTGTGGTAGAAGTAGAAAAAGATTTACAACGCCATAAGACCAAGGCATAGGAAATGCAAGGTCGTACCAATGATAGAGTACTTGTTCAGAATCAAAGGTGGAGGTGTGATTAGCAATAAGTGACTGGAGTAACTCGGAATACCAAATATCGGTATGGAATATACCTCAAGTGTGGGAAATAACTGAGAGAGCACTACACACTAGGTAGTAGCTCGATCTCAACTGACAGTAAGTCAGAAGAAATCAAGTTAATCATTGTGAAATACATAGCAGCATACACAGTAAATTATCATGGAAGTGGATAGAAAGGTTGTAACTCACCGAATTCGCTCACGGTAAGAGATACCACGCGTCGGTTGAGAAACCATTATTACCAAGATAAAGGTGATAAATGGGGAATGTACAATATAGTAAAAATAACGAATGGGGCAAACTAAGCTCTAAAGTTATCAGGGTCGCGCAGCAGAAGCTACTAGACCCGTGATTCAAATGTGGAATGTGCATAATGAATATGAGTAAATGGCTAATTATCAAACGCCTAGAAGCGTGACAGGCCAAAATCGAAACCAGTTATGAGTTAAATAAACCAATGAGAATTCTTGGTTCAAGGACTAAACCGCCAATAAGGTTAAGATCCTCCAACCAGAGAGCATTGTACAACAGACCACGTGGAAGTCAAAATACTTCACGACAGTAGAACATTTTAAACCAATGTTCAGTGATAGATTCCGTGGGCGTAATCCCTTTTAAGGGGGGTAGAGCACAAAACCACTTAGTGTGTTTTACCGTACAAGTGTACGTGAACTATGAGTGTAAAGCACAAAATGATTTGTTTGGATGATCGGTACGTGTGTTACATAAACATACGCATTCATTCATGGCTTAATTATGGTAATTGCGCACAGAAGATGCGAATACCATTGTAATAAGTGTGTCTATTTTGTTAACTATTGTGTGAGAGTACAAGTGTGAGGGAGTAAAGAAACTCCCGGGGAACTAAAACCCCGACAATGTATGTTCATATAATACTAAATGTAAAACCATGTATTGTATTTTGATAAAAGTATATATATATACAGTGTTGTGATTTATGAAGGGGTATGAGACCGACATAGAACCTAGTGAGAATTAAATTCCCTAGGTAACTTGAATTAAGTTGAATCTGGATGATGATTGATAGATGGAGTTCTATCCCTTGGAGATGTAATGATTATGACTAGAATGACTAAAAGATAGAAAATGGTAAATGCTTGAATTAGTTGTTGTTTGAAATTGAAGTGGGAGGTGAAACTTGATTATCATGAGATCAAGGTGTTATACCCAAAATTTTGACCCCCTGGGTTAGGGTCTACGGGGTGCTGGTGTTGTGAGAGGCATTTTAATCAAGTAGTGAGGGATTCCGGCTCGATCGGCGCGTTCCATGGCATGGGGAACAGCTTCGTCATTTTCAGGGGCGTTTTGGTAATCTTTAAATGCTCTTGAGACCTCCTATAAGCTTTCTCTCTCCTCCAAAGGATGCCCAAATCAGCTTGAAACGCTTTGATATTTTAACCCATGATAGAGGATGACATTCTAAGCATAATGGCATTGGAATTTTGATTTTTCGAGTTTCCAATAATTTTCTAGCAATTTCTGACTGAATCTGACAAGAAATTTGATTTAAAAATATTCCAACATTTAAAAAATTCGGTTCCACCTCAGAAAATTCATAATATCCATCCTTGACATGTGGTTAAAATTTCACAGCAAAATTCCTTTGGGAAGTCTTTTAATTAAAATACCAAAAAATCTTACTTTTACTAGATTTTCTTTATCTTTAAGAAAGTCTATATAAGGGGATAGGTTTTTGGATAAAAGGAGGACCTCATATGCTCAAGAACCCTAGAGAGTCAGAAAACACAGCCTCCTCTCTCTCTCTCACGTTTTCCAACACCCGGCCACCCAAATCATACCGAAAATCCCCCGAAATCACCATCTAAACACGTTTTCCAATCCCCAAAGCACCAATAGTCATCAAAACCCCACAAAAACACCAAAACGTGAAGAACAGCAAGAACAACCAACAACCAGAAGCTTGGTTCGAAATCCTTTCGGGTCTGCCATCAACGAAGCACTCAACGAATCCCGGCGTGAAGAATCATCTTGAATTCGAAGGTAAAACAGGTTACAACTCTACTTTTCTAATTCCCCACAACCTTCGTACGCTTCTGTATTGCTGTTTGTTTAAGCTTCTGTCCAATAACTTGTTTACCAAGTTTCGTGCTTAATTCGAATTCAAATTGAAAACTTTCAATCACTAACGTCTTGTACATCTTTCAGGCTACACGCCCATAAAATTTGAGCCAAAAACACCTTCGGGAACAGCCTCAACGCCGCCGTCCGAGGGCGGTCCGCACCCACGGACGTCATGTCCGGGGTCCCGGACTCCCTGTCCGTAAGATCGGACGCCCACGGACGGCGGCGGGATTTTTAAATTTTAAAAATTTAGGTTTTCTAATAATGTCCGGGCCCACGGACAGCCTGTCCGTGGCCCCGGACTTTACAATTTTCTGTTTTCTGTTTAATTCGACTTTTATTTTCATATGGGTTAACTGGGGTCCGTGGTCTCGGACATTAGGTCCGTGGCTACGGACGGAAACAAAATTTGACCTAATTCTGCCTCCGAAACCCTAGTTTAGGTAATTTTAATTTCCACTTTAATTTTCAAAAAAAAACGTTAAAAAAAAAAAAACAGAAGCACGCACTTAGGTTAAAAACGACTCGTAATAAGCCGTAATTAAACTAAGTAGAGGAAAAACGACTTCTAGGGGTAATGAAAGTAATTGAACCCTAATTAAGTCGAATATCAAGCCCCCGAACCCGAACTCTCCTTTCCTAATTTGATCTAGGTTAAAGTTAGGTGGCGACTCTTAATAGGTTCCAGTGAGCTAGCTTAGGTTTTTAATAATTTTTGTTATATGACATAGTTATTAATCTTAGGTTATAAGTGGACCTAAAACCCGGTTAGATCCTA
Source organism: Limonium bicolor (assembly GCA_023374045.1). NCBI lineage: Eukaryota > Viridiplantae > Streptophyta > Magnoliopsida > Caryophyllales > Plumbaginaceae > Limonium > Limonium bicolor. The sequence goes on along the minus strand of CM041779.1, from coordinate 186,622,448 downwards.
ATCAACTTTAATCAACATAGGATAGGGTTTAAAATCGAGGCTCACAGACTGGCGACTCTACTGGGGACTAGATTCTTAATATTAACTTGTTTAATTTTAAGAAAGAGGGCTTAACTTGAAAATGTTTATTTATGGCTTTATTACATTGTTTATTTACTTTTGTGCGCAATTTAAGTTTTTGTACCCTTGCATCATATGAGAGCGAGGGTCCACGCAAACCAATTTCACCCCGGGACCCGTTTGAGGGTCCCCTGTCAGGGACTCACACCTTCTAGGTGATGTGAATAAGTGGGGGAAAAGAGGAGGGTGTCGTCTAACCACACCCCCTTAATACCTGGCTTTAGCCCCAAGCATTTTCCTGGCAGTACCTTTACCTAGCCCATTGTTTGGTCAGTCAAAGACCCGACCGTAGACGCACACCTTCAGGTGATGTGAAAAAAGTGGGGAAGCCCAAAGAGAATAGCGTGCAAGCCCTATTCCTTTGTGGTGACCTGGGCCCCTGCCCCAAGCACCTCTCCGGATCGATCCATACCCGGTTTGGTTTAAGCGTCTAGTAAGGACATGTTGAATTTGTGTGGGCCTTGTTTGTATGATCAGCCCACTACCCAGCTTAGAAACTGATAGGAATTTCTCCTACATCAACCTAGCCTAACCCGAATTTACGGCTTTATTGTTTGCAGCCCAAAGGCCTTGTTTGGTTTGAATGAATTGTTTGTTCGGGCTTGGGCCCAAAAGTTTAGACTTAGGTGATTTCTTTCTTTCAACCCAATTTGGGTTATCAATTTAGTTCAAGGCCCACGAAAAATAAATCCACCTAAAGCAATTCATGAAAATCCATTTGGCCTTTCCACTTCAAGGCTCATTCTAGTCTAAGAAAGACTTTCCACTCGGGCGTTGGCCCAAAGTCCTAGTTATAAGTATCATCTTTTAGGCTCAATCAGAATTACTCGGCCCAAACAAGTTTTAAATACCACTTTATCAAGTACTCCTTCCCGGCCCAGAACTTCAGTCCGGTCCTCTTTTATTTTCTGATAGACGACATTTTGGAACAGGTAAACTGTCATCACGAGCATGGAGGGAAAAGGCAGGCCAGATGGTGCAGAAGATAGGATGGCAGAAATAGAGCTTAGGCTGGAAGCCATGACAAAAGATTTGGGAGACTTGAGAGACAAGATCAATTCTCAAGGTGTAGATTTGCATGTTCCAGGAAGGGCCACCGATGCTAGAACTGAACTTGAAGCCATGATGGCTGCCATGGAACGAAGACATAATTGTGTCAGGGATGCCATGGAATCCAACTATATTGCTGTAATTGAAGAATTGAAGGCAAAGGTTCTCTCCCTAGAGGCCGAACGTCAAGCTCAAGATGAACTAGCAGGCAGGCTTCTCAACTCTCTTCATGATCATACAGAAGCTGGCCCCATCTGGGCCCAGGGTTCACAGGGAAATGACGAGGAACTTGTTGCAAAATTCTAGAAAGCTAGTAGGCAGCCGGAAGTGGTCAACCAGGCAGCAACTTGCATTCAAGGTTGCACCCGAAAACGGACTAGACAGCATGAAGAAAGCGCCAGTGGGTGGTTAGGAGGACCAAGTTGGGACTGTAGAGCAGTAGAGTCACCACAGCAGAACTCTGATCTGAGACAATTTACTAATATCGGCCAGACACTAAGTCAAGCGCTTGAGGAACTTCGAAGGAGAAGTCTGCTACAACCAAAGGCCCCGAAGGTAGGACTTGCTCGATTGGGGAAGGATCCGAACCAATTCTGTCGCTACCATCAACTTCCCGGTCATGACACTGACCATTGCAGGGCCTTGCAGTATAAGATCCAAGACTTTATTGACCAAGGATTTCAGTTCTCAAAGCGCGAGAACATTTTCGGAAGTTCCATGCCAGAACATCGCTAGGAGTTATCTTTATTTTGTTTTCCCTGTTTGTTCCCTTAGTCATTCGGTATAGCTTCCTTTTTCCTTAGTTAGCTTAGTTGGTCGTTGCTTTTCTTTTGAAATAGTTTAAACAATAAGGGATTTTGTTGTCACACTTGTCTGCTATTAATAAGAGAAATGTTCGTTTTGCTTTCATGAAAAGTCCGAATTAGTACTTACACATTCATTCTCGCATCTTTCGAAAAAAGGCACGATGTCTCATGGAACCCACCTGCAAGTGTTATAAGGTAGAACCTTTGTTTCCACGGATTCCTCTGTACAAAGCCACCACTCTGCATACAAGCACCACCTTCATCATTTACATCCCATGTGTCTCACCACTCCACTTTCTCAACATTTCACCAAATACATAAAGCCAAAAATTTTGTTGTCACAAAGTCACCCATCACCCCTCCACAGAATCACCTCATCACCACTCACCATTACACACTCAACCACCCTCCACAAATGACCTGGGTATTCAAAAGGCTTGTCAAGAAACCCCACAGCAATACTGGGGGCAATCTGAGTTAAGGGACGTTAATGTTTATTTATCTTGTTTAAGTGTGCAAACAAGTCTCTGAGTGTACACTTCGCGAGAGTGCCTTGAGCGGTAAACCAAGAGCAAAAGAGCGTGTCATTTTTACACGACTCTAGAGAGGTCACATTCAAAGGTGAGGTAAACGGCATGATTCCAACCGAAGGAGATAATTTGTAAATTTACGCTTAAACCTGTGAAAGGTAACAAAGAACGGGTACACAACTATTAGGGATGACGAAGCACCTAGGTACAGCACCACACAGCCAAAAAGCTTGTGAACCCTGACATTACACCCTAGGCACCCCCGCTGAGCTTTTCATATATGACCTCATTTACAACACTACAAGCTCCACAAACAAGCCAGCCAATGATAACCGACCCGGTGACCAAAGGAAGCAAGGAGCCCGACTTTTGAGCAACAACTTCACAAGTCCAAAGAAGCAAGACTGCTACCAGCATGACGAAACGATCCGCAAATGGTCCCAAAGTGACACAGGATCCAAATGAGCTAACACCAAAAACAGCTCTCAAAGTTCAAAACCGGGAAACACAAGAACCCGAAGGAAAGGAGATTCAAAGAAAGGCAAACCTGAAAAGCCTCAAAGAAACCCAGAATCGGAAAAAAGAAAGAAGATGCAAGGAACAATCCAAAAGTTCCAAGCCCCAAGTTCACAAGCGAAGTCATCACGAGGTAGCCAAACGACTTCAAGGCAAAGAAGACAAGTCCGAGAGACGGTGCAAGTTGCAGATTTGGTCACCCTTATAGCTCCACATATCCTAAACATTCCTCCATTGTCCTGTTATCATTCATCACACCCCATAGCCACGTTATAAGCTTAAAAGACTTCCGACTTAGTAGTTGTGTATCCAATCGAGTGAAAGTAACAGGTTGAACATGTAAATCTAACAAATGTCAAATTCAATGGTTGAGAAGTTGTGACCGTAAGTGAGAAACGAGTGCAAACACCAAACACGTCAAGTGTAGGTTAGGAAGCACCATATCAAAACAAAAGCCTTGACCCTGTGAGGACGAGACTTGTTCGCACGTTTAGCCAAAGAAAATACTGGGGGCAATCGATCGTTCCGATCGATCGCCGTGAACTCTAACTCAGATTGCCTTAAGAAAGAATACTGGGGGCAATTGTTGGTTCCAACAATTGCAACAACGACACCGATTGAGGCCCAAAAGTCCAGAGCCCGAAGGTTCAAACCATCCAAACATCCCACAGGCCCGTCCTAAGCCCTTCCTCCACATCAAATTCCCACAGGCCCGTCCTAAGCCCTTCCTCCACATTCAAACATCCTCAGGCCCGTCCTAAGCCCTTCCTCCACATTCAAACATTCACAGGCCCGTCTTGAGCCCTAATCCTTCTACATCCTTTTGGACCCATCATACACTTGACCCACTTTCGTTTAGAACCATCCTTAGGCTCGGCATAAGACCTAGATCCAACCCTTAGGCTCGTCATAAGACCTAGTTGCATACCCTTAGGCTCGTCATAAGACCTAGATCCAACCCTTAGGCTCGTCATAAGACCTAGATCCAACCCTTAGGCTCGTCAAAGACCTAGTTGCATTCCCTTAGGCTCGTAGTAAGACCTAGTGTTACCCTTTAGCTTACCCGCTCTTATCAAACACATTGCATTCATCACATTCATATAGGCTCGTCATAAGACCTAGTTGCATTATCCAGGCGCGTCACAAGACCTGGCGACAGAAAAGTTGGCGAGGTGATGGCAATAAATCCTCCTTTTGCGATGTCAACTTATTTTCGGGATCAACGAATGGTGGGCAAAGGCAATAAGTCCCCAAGGTTTTTACCAGGAGTTATCCCTGCACACCGGCTTAGGGGGCGATGGCAATAAGTCCACATTGGGTCCAGCCAGGAGCATTGGCACGGGTTTCGGTCCCCAGAAGCATCCGAGCATCATCAGTATTATCATCAGCATCATCAACATCATCAACATCATCAGCATCATTAGCATCATCAACATTTCAGCATTCTTGCATTTGCATACCACCCAGTTATCATCATTATAGGTAGTCAACGCCTTAGAATCGCTTGACATTATCTCATTTCCACATTTTAGGTTGTCAACGCCTTAGAATAGCTTGACATCATCTCATTCGTCACAGGCAGTCAACACCTTAGAATAGTTTGACATCATATCATCATTATAGGTAGTCAACGCCTTAGAATTGCTTGACATTACTTCATTTTACTTATAGGTAGTCAACGCCTTAGAATCGCTTGGCATCGCATCATTTCATGTATTATAGGTAGTCAACGCCTTAGAACCGCTTGACATTATTCCGTTTTCGTCACCTAGGTAGTCAGCGCCTTAGAATAGCTTGACACATTTTCACTTATAGGTAGTCAGCACCTTAGAATAGCTCGACAGCGTTTTTGTTGCTTAGGTAGTCAGCGCCTCCGAATAGCTGCACGCAATCAACGCGGTTTCGCACAACATGGAGAATTTCGTGAAGTCCAAAATTTTGGGGCATCACTCAAGCATCAACCAGACTTTTCACATCCACTACAAAGTCTAGTTGACGGGGGGCAATCTGTTATACCCAAAATTTTGACCTCCTGGGTTAGGGTCTACGGGGTGCTGGTATTGTGAGAGGCATTTTAATCAAGTAGTGAGGGATTCCGGCTCGATCGCGCGTTCCATGGCATGGGGAACAGCTTCGTCATTTTCAGGGGCGTTTTGGTAATCTTTAAAGGCTCCTGAGACCTCCTATAAGCTTTCTCTCTCCTCCAAAGGATGCCCAAATCAGCTTGAAACGCTTTGATATTTTAACCCATGATATAGGATGACATTCTAAGCATAATGGCGTTGGAATTTTGATTTTTCGAGTTTCCATAATTTTCTAGCAATTTTGACTGAATCTGACAAGAAATTCGATTTAAAAATATTCCAACATTTAAAAAATTCGGTTCCACCTCAGAAAATTCATAATATCCATCCTTGACATGTGGTTAAAATTTCACAGCAAAATTCCTTTGGGAAGTCTTTTAATTAAAATACCAAAAAATCTTACTTTTACTAGATTTTCTTTATCTTTAAGAAAGTCTATATAAGGGGATAGGTTTTTGGATAAAAGGAGGACCTCATATGCTCAAGAACCCTAGAGAGTCAGAAAACACAGCCTCCTCTCTCTCTCTCACGTTTTCCAACACCCGGCCACCCAAATCATACCGAAAATCCCCCGAAATCACCATCTAAACACGTTTTCCAATCCCCAAAGCACCAATAGTCATCAAAACCCCACAAAAACACCACCAAAACGTGAAGAACCAAGAACACCAACAACCAGAAGCTTGGTTCGAAATCCTTTCGGGTCTGCCATCAACGAAGCACTCAACGAATCCCGGCGTGAAGAATCATCTTGAATTCGAAGGTAAAACAGGTTACAACTCTACTTTTCTAATTCCCCACGACCTTGTTAACTCTCTGTCAAATTTTGGGTTCAAACTAACCTTCGTACGCTTCTGTATTGCTGTTTGTTTAAGCTTTGTCCAATAACTTGTTTACCAAGTTTCGTGCTTAATTCGAATCAAATTGAAAACTTTCAATCACTAACGTCTTGTACATCTTTCAGGCTACACCCATAAAATTTGAGCCAAAAACACCTTCGGGAACAGCCTCAACGCCGCCGTCCGAGGGCGGTCCGCACCCACGGACGTCATGTCCGGGGTCCCGGACTCCCTGTCCGTAAGATCGGACGCCCACGGACGGCGGCGGGATTTTTAAATTTTAAAAATTTAGGTTTTCTAATAATGTCCGGGCCCACGGACAGGCCTGTCCGTGGCCCGGACTTTACAATTTTCTGTTTTTGTTTAATTCGACTTTTATTTTCATATGGGTTAACTGGGGTCCGTGGTCTCGGACATTAGGTCCGTGGCTACGGACGGAAACAAAATTTGACCTAATTCTGCCTCCGAAACCCTAGTTTAGGTAATTTTAATTTCCACTTTAATTTTCAGTAAAAAAAACGTTAAAAAATAAAAAAACAGAAGCACGCACTTAGGTTAAAAACGACTCGTAATAAGCCGTAATTAAACTAAAGTAGAGGAAAACGACTTCTAGGGGTAATGAAAGTAATTGAACCCTAATTAAGTCGAATATCAAGCCCCCGAACCCGAACTCTCCTTTCCTAATTTGATCTAGGTTAAAGTTAGGTGGCGACTCTTAATAGGTTCCAGTGAGCTAGCTTAGGTTTTTAATAATTTTTGTTATATGACATAGTTATTAATCTTAGGTTATAAGTGGACCTAAAACCCGGTTAGATTCTAATCAACTTTAATCAACATAGGATAGGGTTTAAAATCGAGGCTCACACAAGGGAAGCCAAACACAAATTGGGGTGGAAAGATAGTTCAACACTGATGCTGATCACATCAGGGTTGGATGACTCTTGAAACTCCCTATAAGTGGTCATAAATAATCACGTTAAGAACGAGAGGCAGTTAGCACGAATTGGACTTGGAGTTGTATTGTGTTTTCAAAAAGATTTTTAAATTGGTGCTTTCAAACTTTCAATTGGTACTTTCAAGACTTCAATAAATATTTCCAAAATTCTTAAATGGTATTGTCAAAGGAAGGATTTCTTTTACTTGATCTCATAGAGGATTTTCAATGAGTATCCTTCCAATAAAGGATTTGTTCTACTTAACCCCATAAAGAATATTTTCGTATTACTTGCTCACGAGCTGAGGACGTATGAGCCTTTGTCTTCGGACCGGTGACATGAGAAGTATATTTCAAAAATGTATGCGATTGTTTTGACCTCCCAAAGGAACGAGGACTAGAAGGTGTCCATCGCGACCGGGTTCTGCGGGATCACAGTGTATATGTACTCGACATGGGACTTGAGCCCAAGAAGAGATGGAAAAGGAACTTCTGTTTGTTATACATGCTAAGACATGTTGTGTGATATGTGTGGTAGATGTTATTCAGGCCTATGAGCCTGAAGTGATATGCTATCCAAACCTTAAAGTCTGAATGTTGTTATGTGACCCAGACCTGGGAGTCTGAGGGTTGTTATGTAAGTACAAATGTTGTTATGTTACCCGGACCGTTGAGTCCGAGGTTATTATGTAAGCGTGTCATGTATGGATGTGGATATGTACCCGGACCGTTAAGTCCGAGGTTGTTATGTAAAGTGTGTTCTAGTATGGAAGTTGTATCTTGCAAATAATCCCAATGTTCCGGTTAAAAGGATATGAGGGAAATTGTGAACTTCGAGGACGAAGTTCTTTTAAGGGGGGTAGATTGAAATACCCCAAAACTTAATATGTTAATTAATTATGTAATTATGATTTTCTAAGGCTAATCAAGTCCTTAAGATCATTAGTGAAGGAAACAAAAACTAAAAAGAAAAAGAAAATGCGTAAAAGTCATAAAACGCAAAAACGTGTGTTAAATGATTATGGTAAGTATATAACCTTAACTAGGGTCCTAAATGGATTCCTAGGATCTATTTAGTCATTAAGAACATGTGGGAAAAATTCCCGAAGGAAACAGATCCAAATAGTGGATTAAAAATGCGAAACGAGCTTTAAAGCACGTTTTTCGAGAAACCCGAGAAATGTGATTTTAAACGGGATTAATGGACTAATAAAAATTTATAGTCTATCATAAGACTATAATTAAACATTAGTCAAGGTCTAGGACCATTAAAATTATTAAAACGAGAAAAATCCAAAAACTGGACCCGGACTGCTAAACACTAACCGTTCGGGACTTACGGGTGTTATCTGCTAAATGACCATATGCCACCTCCTCTCTACTTCATCAAAAATCAAATTTTCCCCCTTGTGTGAGGTAGCCCACGTTTTTCCCCCTCTCCCTCTCATTTTATTTAAATCCCCACTATTTGCTAAAAGACAAAAGCATAAAAGCAAAAAGTACTTTTCTTCCCTCTCACACATTTTCTCTTTCCCCTATTCTCCCCTCATCTTCCGATTTTTCTTCCCCCCAGCTCTCTTTCTCCGTTCTTTCTTCCTCCTATGGCGATTTGTTGAAGCCACAAAGAGCTCCACTTCATCTTCCTTGTTCCTTCACCAAATCAAGTCCAAATCAAAAACAAAATACACCAAAATACTCACCTTGCTTTGGAGATCATTTTCCACCTTTCAAAATCTTCAAACTCCACATTTGACTTCCATGGGTGTAGCTCATTTTGAAGAGGAAAACACCCATTCTTGAAGCTAATCAACCCTTTGATGGTTTAAGGTAAGAAACAACTCGGAAATCCCTCCATTTCTCCATTTTTCTTGGCCGGTTTTTGCTCTGTTTTGAGCTCCAGTTTTGCTCTTCATTTTACCTTATTCGAAGCCTCATTAAGTGCTGGAGATTTCCCATCTTTATTCCTAAGAAGCCCATTGTGAAGTAGAAGGTAAAAATCTCTTCATTTTCATGCTTAAACACCCTCTTGTTTTAGGGTTGTTGCAAGAACTTCATTTGATTCCTTGATGCTCATAAGCATTATTGGTATTTGGTCATTAGTGTAGCAAATAACCCCATTGGAAATAGGTTGTGGAACAAGAAGTAAGGAGGAGGGAAAGTTTGAAAGAAATCCAAGGTAAATAACTTACCTTAAGCTTATGTGGTGTTTTAAGGACTTTGTGTTTTATCTTGGTGCAAATATAAATGTTGAGTGAAATGCAGGTGTTGCGAATAATATGAGGAAATTCAGTGTTTAATTTGATGTTGATTAAGGGCCTAAGAGCCAAGCTTTTAAGGTTTATGTACATTGGGTGCTATTGTTGTTGAAAAGACGAAATTTAAGTGTGGTTTAGTGCCTTGGGCGAATTATGGTTGGAGTGCTTTTGGAGGGTTAAATAATGTGTGGGAACACATTAAAATTATGGGGAGATCATATCAAAATTTGTGTAGAAATTTAATGGTTTAAGTGCATTTCTAGGTGGGAACAAACTAGAGAACTACAAGTATTTTGAGAGGAAAAATTTAGTATGAAAATCGGTTGGTAACTAGGTAGATGGAGATGGGTAGATGAGTGAACTCTAAGGTGAGAATGTTTCATTATTAGTGGACTAATAAGTGGGTGAGAGTGGTGAGAAAATTCTGTAGCATAACACTTAACAAAACTAAGTTTTAGTTCTTGTAAGAGGAGAGGGGGAAATTGGGTGAAATTGAGTAGGAATTGGGTAACAAGATTAGATGGTGATTTAGGCAAGTTTTAAAAGGTTATATTAGTGTTATAAAATACCTTAATACATGTAAGAACCTTGCAGCAACAATGGGTGAAGAGGACAAGTAGAACAAGAAAGGAAAATGTTCTAAGTGTTAAGGATTTAGTAAAAGTTTGAGTAAATGTTTAAGGAGTTTGTGGGATGTTTGAGGGAGGTTTAGTGCATGTTTTAAGGTGTTTAAACATGTAGGAAACATATGGAAAGATTGTGGAATAAGTGGGAAAAGATTGGGGTGAATTAGGAGTTCAAAATTTGTAGGAAAACAGTTTTTAAAATGGGGTCTGTTCTGGACCGCCCCTTGGGACCGCCCCTGTGGGGAGGTCCAGTGCAGAGAAGGAGAAAAAAAACGTGTAGCTTCTGTTGTGGACCGCCCCTGGGACCGCCCCAGAGGGGCGGTCCAGACCAGAGAAGATTTTTTTTTTGTTTTAAGCCTTCTAATGATGGGGGATTGAATGGTAATGGTTTTAGATGATGTTTAGCCTTGTTTGGTGACATGTAAAGGCCTTAAAATGTGTAAACAAGTGTGGGGTTGGATGTGAGAGTTGTGAACTTAAGATCATAAGAGTAAAATTAAGTATAATAGGATGACGGGGTTAGCTATAGGCGCATTAGTCGTTAAACAATTATATTACCCCAATGTTGATGGAAACAATTGTAATGTTACCAGTTGTTCGAGAATTATTCAAGGAATATAAGAGGACACAATAGAGTGGACCTTGGTGACAGGTATGGTTTTCTTGCAACCTGTGTCCTACCGGGTTACACCGGCTTGTATGCCAATCTGTTTTTCTGTTTGGTTGCCACCTTGCAAGATTAAGCATGTAATGAGTTTACAGTAATTCATTTGTGGCGTGTTTAGTTTCCGACACCGTTTAACCTCTAATATGTGTTAAATCGAAGCTAACCCACTCTAGGATCACATAAGAGATCGGTCTTCGGACTTAACGTCCCAACCTATGGGAACGTTCTAACTACGGCTATCAGTGTGTTAATTGTATGATGTGGTTGTGTGTGATGTGTGTTTCCCTTGTAGTATGCCGTCTTCTAACGATTGTTGTTGTTCATGTATGTCGGGTGGTAAGTTACCTCCCTTGTTGTTTGACTAAGTTTATAAAACCCTATGGTGTCATGATGTGATATGTTCCATAAAGGAACTTCTACCTAAAATGTATATATCATGGGGGGTGAGGAATCCGGGGTGTCCCGGTCGTGCACGTGTGTTTGGGAGTTAGTATCTATAGCTGAATTAATTCTCACTCTGTTATGTTATGGTTGTTTTCCTTCTTGGATTACAATCACCCACAAGCTTAACCAAAGCTTACCTACCTTGATTATTATTCGGGGCTAGGGGGAATATTGTTATGTTATGGTTGTTTTCCTTCCTTAGATTACAACCACCCGCAAGCTTAACCAAGGCTTACCTACCTCATCATTATTGGAGCTAGGGGAAATTGAGTATGGTGTGATCGGACCTATATTACGGCCGACACACCTAAGAGAAGTAAATGCGTACGGTGTGCTCGGACTTATATTTCCTCCGGCACATTCTAAGTAAAGTGTACGTTCTCTAAGAAGAATGGTGTTAAGTTGTATACATGTTATTGTGTGAAATATGTCGTTATATTGTGTATGTTGATCTCCGAAATCAACCCCATACAAATATAATGGAGTAATTAAGGATAACCCGATTAGATGGGTGTGTGTCGTCTAACAAGGAATTGCTCCATTAGGGTAGAATCCTCAAGGGCCAAGAACACAATAGTGTGATCTAACCGATGTGATGTGCTAACCTTATGTTTGTATCCTGTTCATTGGATGTGTGAATTATAAGCATGATTTGTGTGTATAGTTTCATGCGTGTTTTAAATGTAATTAACCGCATGCTCAGACGACAAATAGTTGTGCGTGGCCTGGTAGCATGCGGGCTGCAGGATTACCATACCAGCAAAGGTGCTGACCCCCTTTGGGGGCCCCCATTACTTTTCAGGTACAATGAAGCTGGTAGCCGTTTGAGAGTAGGACGGGGTAACTGTTTATGTATGGGTGGTTATTTAGTTTAGCGTGATATCGATGTTGGAATGTATTAGACTCGGTACAGTTTGGATTATAGATGTATTTGTATTCAATTTATAATGGAGTTGTAAATGTAAAGTGTAATGCTCGGTATTCTTGTCCATCAGACCGGTACGTTGTGTAAGTAATAGCCTTGCTAGCCACGTGGGTGGCTAACGGCGTGTAACAGCCACTGAAAAAGTCAGTGTTTATGATGTGATTTCCGCTGCGAATAATGGTTAAGTGTGGTGTTATTAGTAGGGGTGTTACACCCTCGTATGAGCGGCCCTGATGCTGCTGCTGCTGCTGCAGAGAGGAGGCGTACACAGTACGCTACAGCTTCGTCCAGGAAGCGTAGGGAGGTTGAGCTTCTACGAGCGCGCGAGGATAGGTTGCGGGCGGAGTATGAGCTGGAGCAGGCGGAGGCGGAGGAGGACAAGTATGTAGAGGCGCAGGAGCAGGAAGAGGAGCAGGAGAAGCAGGAGGTGGACTAGCTGCAGGGTGTGGATCTCAACTCATTGATCGGCGATGGGACGCTGGTCGTGCGGTCTGATAGTCCTGCTTGGCCTACTCCTCCACAGAGCGGGACCGGATACATACGTCATCGCGAGGCTAACGCTGATGACGAGGACGTACATGAGCTGGGTGCTGAGCATGAGGGCACACGGGTGCGCCGTCGTCGCAGGTCCCCAGTACATGGTCCGGCAGAGGAGGTGGCGCAGATGCCGGCTGCTGATGCTTGGTTGCTTGGGCCGTTTCCAGTGCTCGGAGGCCCTCACGATACGAGTTTGATCCCGAACTTCGGTGGTCACGTCGCGCTTGACGTCTGACGAGGAGTGGTATGTTTCGCGTCTGGTAATAGATTCCATAAAATTTTAGATTGTTTAGGAAATGGTTAATATAGTGTGAAACCAATTATAAATGTTCAACAGGAGAAGGGATGTCTTAGCTTCAAGGCTAAGACGAAGTATTTAAAGGTGTGGACTCCGAGTACATTGAGGCACCCAGAGTCTCGAGCAGCGGTTGAGGATAGCGGACTTGCGCATCTTGCCAACATAGCACATGGTTGTTTTGACCTCATGCTCCTCTCAGCGTTCGTAGAGAGATGGCAGCCTGACACGAACTCCTTTCACATGCCTTTCGGAGAGATGACTATTACTCTCCATGACGTCTACCACATTTTGGGTATCCCTCACTGGCATGGCGATTTCGTACCAGCCCGAGGATGACGCCCGGGTCGGTGTAGCAGCCCTACCACTACACGTTCTCATCCCCCACTTCCTACGGCTGTTTGGCGCGGCCGACCAGAAGGACATGATGAACTGTAGGTTCCTGGAGAAGAGCCAGGTACGTTACCGAGCTCTTCATGATACTTGTGGCGGTCCATACTGTACCCCACTTCAGGAGATTACGGCCTTCCTCTAGTATTTGGTGGCCCACTCATTGATCATCAATAAGGGTGGGGATCGTGTTATGCCCTCGTCCTACTGGGCCATCCGTGACCCTAGTAGGGTCAACTTGTATGTGTGGGGGCTGGGACACTGGCATACCTGTACCGACAGCTCGGCATCGCTTCCCGGGCAGATACACGTCAGCTGGCTGGTTGCCTGACGTTGTTTCAGGTGAGAACCTGATTGCGAGCTCACGACTTAAGTATTGTAAACTTATTGTTTGAGTATCTTGGCTAATGGTTTTGGATGATCACCGCAGTGCTGGATCTACGAGTACTTCCCCATGTTCAGGGCGGAGCCGCTTTTAGACTGGGATGGTTGCTCCCCGACGACGGCGAGGTGGCCTCGTTACACGAGGAATTTGATGGATGATGACAGGCTACGTTTCGTGAGGGGACGACTGGACACGATGTCCTCTACTGAGATACGAAATGCTTAGCGATTGTAGTTATAAAAAAGTTGATGTTTAACGTATCGTCAAACATTGTTTCTCATTTAAGTTGTTAATTGTTTTCCATTAAATGAAACCTAGGTTGACTGGCTGCCATTTGAGGCAGAGGGTACCCTCATATCACATGCGCGCTCCCGGTATTATGGCACCTTACAGTTCTTGGATATTGCTGAGCCGTATATGCCCGAGTGGTGTCTGTGCCAGTTTGGATACGTGCAGACTATCCCCCTTCAGCCTATCAGACCCGACACCCATTATCGTCCCAGACATGGGAAGACATACCTTGCTGTGTATGACTGCGGGACAGCCGTGTGGGACAACACGACAGGGCCCAACAGGTGGAGGTTTCCTCTGACACGTGCGCGGATGCCATGGGCCGTGGACCAAGATTACATCCGGTGGTTCCAGCGCCTTTCTCATGTTCAGGTGCGTCCCCTAGGAGCGGACGGTGGCCCCCGTACATGACAGGAGGATCAGCTCCAAATATATACTTTGTCTTGTTAAATTTTGTTGTTGTTTGTAATTGTTTTTAAATACTAACTTCACATTTATACTTTACTGCAGTATTGGGATGAGACAATGCCGCTTATCATGAGCCTTGCACCGGAGAACAACCCGGGCCGGCCCACCGGCTTCCCCGCCTGGGCGGCTGATACGCTGGAGATGGCCTTTGAGTACTGCCGGCTTAATGTCCCGACCACCCCTGATTCGCCCACACGTCACTGGAACCTTAACCAGCCTCGTGCTGGCATGGAGTGGTACATCGCGGGGCGTCGCACCAGAGGCCTTAGGCCTAGAGGGGAGGGTATGTACTGTAGGCACACGGAGCAGGCGCATCGTCATGAGGGTGATGGTGGGCTCGGTGATGATACGAGGGGACCAGGTGATAGGAGGGGAGGACATGGTGATGGGAGGGAAGGACGTGGTGATGGCAGGGGAGGACATGCTGGTGGTGGTTCTGGGGCTGGTGCGGGTGAGTATGGTGGGGGTGGGTATATGGTGGGGTGGGTATAGGGGTGGGGGTATAGTGGTGGTGGGTTTGGATATTTTTAGACTTATTAGTTGATGCTGTTTTTGAACATTCTGTACTGATGCTTAAACTGGTATGGTTATTGAATTTTAATATATGTTTATTTTATTTTTAAATAATTCATTCTTGTTTATGTCATTAGGATGCCAATTCCCTTTGCAATTCACGAGAACAATTACACCGCACTCAATGAATATGGGGCACGGTTCCAACATGTTCCGGGATGGGCAGTGATCAATACAGAAATAAGAACTTCAAGAAGTGGTAACCATATAACAACATCATTAAATCAAATTGTCAGATCACATTTTGATAATCATCAGCTCAACGTCTTTTCCATTGTCTACCTTAGGATGGACCAAGATCTGTACAACGACTTTATCGTCGATATACTAACCGATGCGGACGTACGCACGATGTTGCAGAACTACTTAGACCTTGGAGAAACAATGGAAAGAGTTAGGATTCTTGTGAAGTATGAAGATGATTCAGACTTCGAAGACCCCGATGTAATACAAAGCAGGGATGAGGCGGACCGTAGGGAACACAATGCACGCTACAGGGCTAGTACGAGGAGACGACGTCCCCCGACTTGACTAGTGCAACCACATTTGGATTTCATGTACTGGTAGTCAACGGAATTGTTAATTGTTCTGGGATTTAAAATGATGCGTGTGTCGAATAAGTTGTAACATTATGAGAAATGACGTGCGAACAATGTTGTTTGAAAATGAAACTCCGAAATAGAATCGCTTTTGAAGTCCTGAAAATATGTTTCAAAGATGAATATATTTTCACTTGTTATAAAAAAAACATTTTTTGAGTAATCTCCGACGACAAACCGATCTCGCTTTTGAAGTATTGAAAATATGTTTCAAAGATGTATACAATTTCATTTGTCAAAAAAAAACATTTTTTGAGCAATCTCCAACGACAAACCGATCTCGCTTCAGAAGTCCTGAAAATATGTTTCAAAGATGTATATATTGTCTTTAAAACCTAGATGAATTCCTAACGCCACTGTTCATCCTCTCACTTCTCCTGTCAAAATGTATCCAATTTCTTTTTTTCCTCTACCATCTACCCCCCAATTAAGGATTTCGTGTTAGTCATTTGAATTGTTAATTGTTCGGGGATTTAAAATGATGCATGTGTCGAATAAGTTGTACCATTTACCCTCTAATTAGGGTTTTCATGTTAGTCATTTGAGGATTATGGAATACATTTCGGGCATCAGTTGTCGAAGTATGTAATTCCGAAGTAGAATCGCTTTTGAAGTCCTGAAAATATGTTTCAAAGATGTATATATTTTCTTTAAAAAAGACATTTTTTGAGAAATCTCTGGCGACAAACTGATCTCGTTGTTCTTAAAAGAATTCACTAAATAGAATCCACGGGAATCATGATACACTAAAGGGCTAACACACCCACAATTAGAACTAAAACCTAGACTAATTCCTAACGCCACTTTGAAGTCTTGATCTTATTTAGTCTTTCCTCGTCACTCTTGCAGTCTAGTAGAAGATCGTCAACAGAACTACTGTTCTGAATTAATTAGTGGAATCGGTGGAAATGAAAGACAATGTTAGTGTATATGGAAAATCCCTGCTGTCACTAGTAGAAAAAACATTTTAAATGACGACACTTAAACCACGGTTAAATGAAAAACCGTGGTTTAAAGTTTATAAACCACGGTTTCTAGGGAAACCGTCATTTATAGTACACACCGGAGAGAATAAACCACGGTTTTTGGAGAACCGTGGTATTTAGTTTACTTATAAACCACGGTTTGTAGGGCAACCGTCATTTATAGTACATGCCAGAGAGAATAAACCACGGTTTTTGGAGAACCGTGGTATATAACTGTCACGCCGGAGAGAATAAACCACGGTTTTTAAAGAACCGTGGTATATAACCGTCACGCCGGAGAGAATAAACCACGGTTTTTGGAGAACCGTGGTATATAGTCTGAGCGGGAATTTTAATTTTCGGCCCAAATTAACGCGGCTCTCTTCTCTCCAGCATGTACTATAAATGACGGTTGCCCTACAAACCGTGGTTTATAAGTAAACAAAGAGAGCCGCTTTAATTTGGGCCGAAAATTAAAATTCCCGCTCAAACTATATACCACGGTTTTTGGAGAACCGTGGTATATAGTCTGAGCGGGAATTTTAATTTTCGGCCCAAATTAACGCGGCTCTCTTTGTTCTCTTATATATTTATCTCACTGTAATTGCAACCCACACTGGCGAACAAGGATTGAACGCTCCTCTTCCTCATTCTCTTCACCTCCCGGTAACTTTTACAACCCACGCCGGTGAACATGGAACATGCTCTACGCCATCTCTTCAACCTCCCGGTAATTTCGTAACCCATACTAGTGAATAAGGAACATGCTCTATGCCATATCAACCGCACTGTAAATTTGCTACCCATACTGGCGAACAAGGAACATGCTCCTACCTTTCTCATTATCTTGTTTTCATGGTAATTTTTGCAACCCACACTGGCGAACAAGGTACGTGCTCTGCGTCTCATCCTCATCTCCACTCATTGTAATTTTTGCAACCCCAGCCGGCGAACAACGAACATGCTCTACGCCACATCCATTCTCTTCAACCTCACGGTAATTTTGGAACCCACCGGCGAACAAGGAGCATACTGCGCTTCCATTCTTCACTCACGATTTTGCAACCTTAATTCACAAACAAGGAACATACATAATCTGGCATCTTCATTGTCTTGTATATGCGCTCTGTTGAGATTTCAAGATTGAAGGCGAAGATTTGAAAAATTCATGGACTATAAACCACGGTTTCATGTATAACCGTGGTTTATTCATTGTTTTTTTCACCTTATATACCACGGTTTTCAGAATAACCGTCATTTATTATAAACCGTGAGGTTATATACCACGGTTCTCCAAAAACCGTGGTTTATTCTATCCGGTATGATGGTTATATACCACGGTTCTCCAAAAATCGTGGTTTATTCTCTCCGGCATGTACTATAAATGACGGTTGCCCTACAAACCGTGGTTTATAACCGTGTTTTTTTTTACATTATATACCACGGTTTTTAGAATAACAGTCATTTATTACTCACTATAAATGACGGTTATTGGCATAAACCGTGGTTTATAGTTAACAAGTTCCGTGCGAGAAATACTTTAAAATGACGGTTTATAGAACCGTGGTTTTTATCTTCATTTAAAACCACGATTTTGAACCGTGGTATATATTATTTTGGCATTTGCGACGGGAGCAAATACCACGGTTGAAAACCGTGGTATATAAGCGAAATAACCGTGGTATATAATGTTTTTTCTACTAGTGTGTTTAAAACTAAAAAATAGACATTTACTGCACACTTTGAAGTCTTGATCTTCTTTAGTCTTTCTTCATCGCTCTTGCAGTCTAGTAAAAGATCGTCAATATGAAGTAGTTCATGTTTGTCGTCATCATTTACTGCACACTTTGAAGTCTTGATCTTCTTTAGTCTTTCCTCATCGCTCTGGCAGTCTAGTAGAAGATCGTCAATATGAAGTAGTTCATGTTTGTCGTCATCATTTACTGCACACTTTGAAGTCTTGATCTTCTTTAGTCTTTCCTCATCGCTCTTGCAGTGTAGTAGAAGATCGTCAATATGAAGTAGTTCATGTTTGTCGTCATCATTTACTGCACACTTTGAAGTCTTGATCTTTTTAGTCTTTCCTCATCACTCTTGCAGTGTAGTAGAAGATCGTCAATATGAAGTAGTTCATGTTTGTCATCATCATTTACTGCACACTTTGAAGTCTTGATCTTCTTTAGTCTTTCCTCATCGCTCTTGCAGTCTAGTAGTAGATCGTCAATATGAAGTAGTTCATATTTGTCGTCATCATTTACTGCACACTTTGAAGTCTTGATCTTCTTTAGTCTTTCCTCATCACTCTTGCAGTCTAGTAGTAGATCATCAATAGAACTATTGCTTTGAGCAATCTCTGACGATAAACCGATCTCGCTTTTGAAGTATTGAAAATATGTTTCCAAGATGACATTTTTTGAGCAATCTCTGACGACAAACCGATCTCGCTTTTGAAGTATTGAAAATATGTTTCAAAGATGACATTTTTTGAGCAATTGCTGACGACAAACTGATCATCGCTCTTGCAGTCTAGTAGTAGATCGTCAATATGAGGCAGTTCATGTTTGTCGTCATCATTTGCTGCACAATATTTGAGGAACCGTTTAATCGGTGGAAATGATAGACAATGATAGTGATATGGAATATCCCTGATGTTCAAAACTTAAGATATACATCTACTCCACACTTTGAAGTCTTGATCTTCTTTAGTCTTTCCTCATCGCTCTTCCAGTCTAGTAGTAGATCGTCAATATGAGGCAGTTCATGTTTGTCGTCATCATTTTCTACACAATATTTAAGCAACCGTTCAATCGGTGGAAATCATAGACAATGATAGTGATATGGAAAATCCCTGATGTTCAAAACGTAAGATAGACATCTACTGCACACTTTGAAGTTTTGATCTTCTTTAGTCTTTTCTCATCGCTCTTGCAGTCTAGTAGTAGATCGTCAATATAAGGTAGTTCATGTTTGTTGTCATCATTTGCTGCACAATATTTGAGCAACCGTTTAATCGGTTGAAATGATAGACAATGATAGTGATATGGAAAATCCCTAATGTTCAAAACGTATGATAGACATCTACTGCACACTTTGAAGTCTTGATCTTCTTTAGTCTTTCCTCATTGCTCTTCCAGTCTAGTAGTAGATCGTTAATATGAGGCAGTTCATGTTTGTCGTCATCATTTGCTGCACAATATTTGAGCAACCATTCAATCGGTGGAAATGATAGACAATGATAATGATATGGAAAATCCCTGATGTTCAAAACGTAAGATAGACATCTACTGCACACTTTGAAGTCTTGATATTCTTTAGTCTTTCCTCAACGCTCTTGCATTCTTGTAGTAGATCATCAATATGAGGCAGTTGATGTTTGTCGTCATCATTTGCTGCACAATATTTGAGCAACCGTTCAATCGGTAGAAATGATAGACAATGATAGTGATATGGAAAATACCTGATGTTTAAAACGTAAGATAGAAATCAACTGCACAATTTGAAGTCTTGATCTTCTTTAGTCTTTCCTCATCGCTCTTGCAGTCTAGTAGTAGATCGTCAATATGAGGTAGTTCATGTTTGTCGTCATCATTTGCTGCACAATATTTGAGCAATCTCCGACGATGAACCGATATCACTTTTGATATTAAAAGAATTCACTAAATTATTTATACTTTTATAGTAACCTTGGAATTATAATGGAGGAACAGAAACATAACTATTGTTCTAAATTAATTAGTGGAATCTGCTTCAGCCATTGTTGTCGTTAAAAGGTGACAGCCATTCTGTATAGATCTCTAGCTAAGCAAGCGTAAACGCACTAGCATTAGAACACACTGTATCTACGATGAATTTTCTTTTATTAGATAAAGAATAATCCACTGTATCAACATAAGACACTAACATATTCAAAAATTTAAGTGTCCTTTTAAATAGATTCATGTTGCAAAACATTACATGACTTCTTGAATATATTACTGGGATACAAGAATTCAAAAAATTAAAGAAACTCTAATCTTCTATAACCATTGTTCCTGATCCACTAGTTGGGGGAAACAATGTGTACAAGTGTGCATTGCGCTGTAAGTACGACTCAATATAAGCTGTAATTGAGGGTTCATGACAATGTCTCCACATCGGATTCATGCATGGGACTGGACAATTTTCGACTCTTTGGACTCTAATGAAATGAGATTGCACCACGACACATGCAATACTGACCTCTGCTGTTGGACGACCTAACACCCGATCATCACATACCGGCAGTGCGACCAACCCACTAGCCTTACAGAGAATCCTTTTGAAAAACTGATAAGCACAATGTGGTACACAGTGGACAAGAGGATACCAAGATCAAGAATTTCAATCCAGTGTGGCGTTGGTGCAAATGTGTCTCCAAACCAATTCAGTAGGTGGCACTGTCTATCGTACCAAGCTCGCTCACATTTTGTTAACCACCAATCTCTTCTACTCTCCAGCTCATCCAAGCATGCACGTCTAACCTCTTTCCATTGGCTTTCATCGTTATACACAACATCAGCAATAGCTCGAAACCCACAGTTTCCATCACCCATTATCTCCCTGTAACCTATAATATAATCAGCTAATTTCAGATCGAGGTCAGTCCAATACGGCGAGTATTTCCAGGGGCTCCAGTATGTCGGATATGGTGCATGTTGTTGAGGTGGATTGTGTTGCATTGTCGGTCCTTCTCCAGCTTGACTCATTCCCTCATATGACCCTCGCTGTGATTGACTATGTTGCATTGACGGCCCACGATCACTTGTACTCTCGGGTGCTGTCGAGCGTCGCTGAGACTGCGAACGTCGTAAGGGCGGGCCACGGTTTCCAAGACCTAAATGCTCGTGCTCAGACTTGTCCCTAGTGTTTGGCCTCTTCTTTTTTTGGTAGGGGGCCTACGTTTAGGCACCTTCACCTCTGGGGGCTGTAAACCAGTGTGATCATCCTCGGGCTCCCATATTGGCTTCCACGCATTGAACGCTTGTTCGATCATCGCAGGATCAAACCGCTCAGACAGATCCCCATACCACAAACCTACACACGAGAGCTGTTCCTCTATGCTGTACGACTCATCGCATGTTTGGCGTTGTGCTTCAAACTCTTGCTGGTGGTCATATCTGAGTGTTCGCCAGAAGATATGCATTTCTTCAACTGGTATATTCAAACAGGCTTGAATGTACTGATACATACGAAACGCGCACGGTAATCCCATTGTCGAAGTAAACACACAAACATCTTCGTACGACGTTGTGTGATCAACATCGCAACGACTAGCTCTTAGCTCCGTCTGGTGTATTTCCAAGCATTTGAGGCTCACTTGATTTACCAGAAACAAAAATGGGACTTGCTTGTCTTCCGAAACCCTTCTGGCAATGGAAAACTCAAATTCTTGTTTAATGTGGAAATGTTGCCCTTCTATTAATCTATGTATGCTGTCGAAGCATGTGTCTAGAGATCCAGTGGATGTATGAAGCCAACACTTTAGAGCTAAGTGGGCGCTCTCCGCCCTATAGATTGAAAGACAATTAGTAGGAGAAAAATGGGAAACATACCAATAGAAACGATAGAACATGTTGGATTGAAGTTAAGCTAACCTGTTGGTAGATGTGTTGCCGAAATGTATGAATCTCTTAACCCATACCTGACAAAATTTCTCACGCTGACTTAGCCATGTCTTACTCAAGTACACAACGAAAGATTGTTGGCACCATAAGAGTGTACTAGATCGTCGCACTGTTCATCGTACTTCACGATAGTTGAGGCGTAAACTATTCGCTTCCACCGATACACTATTAATTTGGCTCTCTCACGGTCAACATGCAATATCTTGATCGCATTGGCAGCCACATTCCTGCATATATGCCAACGACATAGAAGATGTGGTACAGAAGGATATACCACTGAAAGTGCTTTCACTAGCGCCTTTTCATTGTCAGTGACAAACACATTTGGAGGATGGGTCAACACCTTCTTCAGCTGATTAAGCATCCATGTGTATGCAGACTCCTCCTCTCTCACCGCAAGACAGAATGCTGTACAGAAGTTCTTGCCACACGACGTCACTCCGATGAACTCCACTAGTGGCATCTTGTACATGTTCGTCTTGTAAGTGCTATCAATGAGCACTACATAAGGAAACATCTTAACGAGCGTCAGAGAAAAAGGGTGCACAAACAAGACAAGACCCAGCCTAGATGTATTCCCTGCAAAATGGACATTTAATTAGAACAAACATTTAAAGTGATTAACATCCAAATACACCGACACTAAACAGATGTGCTAACACTTACTTGCATCTTTCTCGGACCACCAACTGTTACGTTCATCTAGCAAGTTCATGAAGGACGCTACATCTGAACGTCCGCCATGATCTTCTTTTATGAATTTCACAACTAGGTTATGAATCGATGTCTTGTCTGCGGTACTTTCGGGGTTCTTGTCATGCAAATGGGCCCACATCGGCCTAGGCGCAACACCACTGCTGTACAAACTTTTCATGCTTGCCCTTTCGTCGACACTGAACCGAGGCCGGACGAAGTGAGATTGCGGGTTACTAGCTAAGTCGTGGTTGTGCGTCGGGACCATCACCAAGATAGACTAGCCCGTACGTTCCCCACCCCAGATGCTTAGGCGGAAGGGGCAGTTGCATTTCTTCGTGGCATGTCGTGGCCTTTGACTAGATGATGACGATTCTTCTGTGCGAACCCGTGGCGTATGCTTGCCGTATCTCTCACACGTTAGTATTACTTCACCGTCGTCTCTCTTAGTCTGTCTGATTAGATAAATATTATCCTGTCCGGTGCAAAGCACATAACCAACCGCCTCCTCTTTATCACCAAAGATTATGCTAGTATTAAATACATGACCTGTGTCTACGTTTGCATCCTCGAATTCATCATCGTTATCACCCTAAGCAGAAAAACGTCGTTCATCACGAAGTGCTACTCGTAAACCCTAATACTATGTACTTTAGAGTAAATCACACATAAGGCATGAAAATAATCAAAAAAGTATATCATCGTAAAGTACATGAAAAGACAAACGCAATGACGTAAACGGATCGAAAAACGGAGCAATAACGAAGAAGATACAATGATTTGAAAAACGGGCACCGGCGTAGGCGCCGTCATAAAGACGCTGGCGCCGGCGCCCGTAGAACAAGCGGGGCGCAGGCGCGCGTATAATGGGATGGGCGTGGGCGCGGGTTAAACTAAGGCGCCGCTGGCGCCGCTAATGACTGTGGCGCGCCAGCGTCTGCTATTCCCGAAGTCGTTTTTTGCTTTTTTCGTTTAGTTTTGTATAGATTCTAGCTACGTTTGTACATAAATTGCTAAAATAACAACAGAAAGTACCTCAGAATGGGCCCCTCGTGAGTACTCCTCGCTGTTAACATCATCTGCATACTCGTCATGCATTTCTGGAACACCACCTTCAGCATTTCCTCCATCTTTTTTACTCTTCTTACCGAACAGTTTTTTCTTCAAACTTCCGAAAGAAACCATTTCCTCTCTTTATCTCTCTAACTTCATCTCTCTAACTTTAGGATTTCTGAATTTGAATATGATTTCATATCATATTCACTTCCTTTATATAATGAAATTTGGGGTCACCTTGTAATATATCACAAATTGTGGGTAAATATAGTAATTTTTGAAAATTATTATAGTAGGGGAAAAAATAGTCTTTTTCCGACTGTGGTAAGTGAAAAACCGACTGAGCGTATTGACCCTTTAAATAAATTCTTGTAGTGGTATGTAGTTTTAATTAATTTTCACAAATTAGAAAATTTTTGTTTACTTAAAGTTCTTTTTAAAATTTCGATAGCTAAAAGGTTAGAAGTAAAATATACTAATGGTACTATATTGAAAAAAATATTAAAAATAAAATATTTATATAAGAAGATAATATATCCACTATGGCAGTAACAATATAGGTTATTCTGAATTATGTAGTAATCACACGTTTAAGTTAAAAAACAATAATTATTTTATTAACGCTTACAAATATTCGCTCATTTCTTATATTCTAGCACAATATCAACTGAAATTTCATCGGCATTGTTAGTCGGTAGCAATTTTGAAAGATATGAAAAGTAATAAATCAGTTAAAGATATCAAAAATTATCTGTACATATGCATAAGGATACTGGTCATTGGACTCGACGCTTGTGTACAGTCCAGCATGAGTAGCACCATCATTGCTTGGGAATGAAGGAGGATCATTATGATAACTAGGGTAAGAAGGATCAGGAGCAGGAGCATATGGCTGGGGTGCACCACTACCCTGATGTATTTCAGCAATGACCTCCTTCTTCCACTGCTCTCTCATGTCATTAATGACACGCATATGCTCCTCATAAGAGATTGTCTGCCCTTGACTACTCCCTTTCTTTGACCTGGCCTGGGGGAAAAAAAGAATAAATAACGTTTTTATTTGTCTTATGGAACATTTTATAAACGTTTTTTATGCCAGCGACGCAAATGGTCGAACCTCTTAAAGA
This sequence comes from Limonium bicolor, assembly GCA_023374045.1. NCBI lineage: Eukaryota > Viridiplantae > Streptophyta > Magnoliopsida > Caryophyllales > Plumbaginaceae > Limonium > Limonium bicolor. The sequence goes on along the minus strand of CM041779.1, from coordinate 186,597,631 downwards.
ACGCGTTGTAAGAATTTTTTTATACATTTATTTAAAAAAACGCTTATTGCTAAAGCGTTTTTAAGGTGTGTAAGGTGGCGGGATATCTACGAGGCATAAAGAACGCTTTCATCTTGAAGCGTTCTTTATGTCTGAATATAAAAAACGCTTTGCTAATATAAGCGTTCTTTATGACGTTTTATAAAAAATGCTTGTATTTATAAGCGTTATTTATGACATTTGGCGCGAGAGTATAAGAAACGCTTATACATATAAGCGGTTCTTATATGGTCATTTTTTTTATATTTTTATACAATTTATTACCCCTGCGCATAACACAAAATTAATTGCGCGCTATAGATCACAAATTGTCATTCACAACCTGTTTGCATTATATAAAACCAGATCAAACCAAACTGGTGAATTTTAATAGATATCAACAGCAGTACTTTGTTTGCATTAATTATACCAGCTCACATAGGCTTAAGTGTAGTACCGATCAACTACAACATTTGTAACCAGTTGTAAACCAAACTACTAAAAACATTCAAGTTCGAGTAACACCCCTACTACGCAGTTAACAATAATCGAAAACGCAGCGGAATTAACAACTAAACAATAACTAAACGGTTCGGTGCTACAACGCCGTTAACCACCCACGTGGTCAACAAGGCAGAATAAATACAAGCGTACCGGTCTGATGATCAGACTCCCGAGCATAGAACTAATAACTCTTAATACATAAACATAATACCGAGTTTGTAACTACATCATAACTGTAAACTGTACACCACAATCTGTCACTGTGAACTTTCAACGACCGTCACTGTACTACAACGGTACCAAAAATATATCGCCACGGGAGCACAGGCGCATCCCGGGCTCAACCTCCAAAGCTAACCAAAAGTATTCCTGCAGCCTAGAATCTATAGCCATTCCGCTTCCTCGATCCTCATCCTGCAGTAAAAATATGGAGCCCCCGAGGGGGTCAGCAACCCTTGGCTGGTATGGTTAACGCGCAGCCCATCGGCTACCGGGATACGCGCAACTAATTGTCATGATGACATGGCATTCATTTTGAACATACAACATATATATATATATATCACAACAGGAATATTGCACAACAACATCACACATAACATACAAGAACGAATCCTTTTAGGAAACGAACCAACACAATTAGATCCCATGGAGAGCCTAGAGAATGTTGCCAAACCCATGCCAAGCTCGTTACATAACTCGTTACCATCCTGTTAGATTGAAGGAATAACTTAACACAAGGTGCCTCGGATATAGTGATCCAAGCACACCGAACAAAACATAGTATGCCCCTGTGGCCCGACGTGAGTCAGTAAAATAGCCTTGGTTAAGTTAAAGGGAAGGTTGGAAACCAAATTAGAAAAACAACCATAACATACAGAGAGAATCGAACCGGTTATGACATCGACTCCCATACTCACACGCGTGGCCGGAACAGACCGGACTCCTCACTTCCCCCGTTAGCACTTGTTAGAAGTTCAACATTGAACTCAACAAACATTCACATACAAGTGGTTAAGTCTTATTAGACACACACAAGGGAAATGGAGTCACACTTTACAATACAATAATATTTAACAACAGTAAACTCATTACATGACTTAAGTCTTACAAGGTCATAAACACACAGAAAAAGAAACAACACACAAGCCGGTGTAAACCGGTAGGCAACAGACTGCAAGAAAACCATACCTTGGTCCTTGCTTCGACTGGTTTCCACCGTAGGTCACTCCTATACATGATTAATAACGTCGGTCAATTTACTTACTTAACTTCGAATTTTATTAAACATTTTACATGGTTATATGACATGTTTTAATGTCCAAACTTATCCTTGATTACCTACATCATACCCCCTAGGGTTAACTACTTAAGCCACTCTTTGTTTGTTTTTTTTATAAGTTCTGGTCCGACCGACCTTACCGACCGACCTTACACAAGGTCGGTCCATTCCAGAACATATTACCGTCAAAAAATTCTACTCCGACCGACCTTGCAAGTTCGGTCACAAGTTCGGTCTATTCCCGAAAGTTTCTTTCCTTTGAAAATTCAGGCCCGACCGATCTTGGCAAGTCCGGTCGCAAGATCGGTCGATTCCTGAGACTCACTTACGTACAAAAATTTAGGCATGACCGAACTTGTATGTCCGGTCCCAAGGTCGGTCTATTCCAGAGACTCAAACCGTACTAAAAATCCATGCCCGACCGACCTTGCAAGTCCGGTCCCCAAGGTCGGTCCATTCCAGAGACCATTTCTCGCAGGGTAAACCTGGCTCGACCGACCTTGCAGGTCCGGTCCCCAAGGTCGGTCTGCTCCAAAACCTTATTTTTAATTGTCCATTTAACTCCAAACTTCTCCTCATATATCCTAGTATGTTCTAACCTTATTTGGGCACTACAAACACACCTTAAGACCTCCATTAAACTCCTTAAATCATTCATCAAAATTCTCCTCAAGCATTACACAAATTCTTATAAAAAGGTTGGCACATGCAATACTTTTCCCTAAGTTTGCATGGGGTTTTTATACCTATAACTAGCACTAGTCTCATATGTTTCCTCACTACTACTACATCCTCTCCCAAACATCTTTTCTTCCTAAACCACTAAGATTGCACAAGTCCTAAACAAAATCCCAAAACACTCATTTGCATTCTAAATCCTCTAAAATAATGCTTAAGTCCTTTTTACACCTTAGAACACCTAAGACATTACTTCTCCTCTAGTAAAACACCTAAACATTTCCAACACTTCCTAGTTCACCAAATCTTGTTTAAACACTTAGAACTTCTTGTACATTACCTAAATTTTGACATGAACTCTCCTAGAACATTACTAAGCCAAAATACATTGTTTTCACCATTAAACAATCAAGAACACTAAAATCCATCAAGAACATTCTTGTACACAAAACTTCACTCATTTAACACTACATCACAATATAGTGCATAATTTAAATTGCTTGGCACTTAGGCCCTTAAATAGCATGGCTCTTAGGCCCTTAAGATGCATAAATTTTAAACAATGAATTTCCACAATATATTTGCCTTTGTCCTGCAAATACACCCAACAATACATATGCCTTTTACTAAGCCCTTGAGAGCATTTTTCTAAGTCATTTACCATTGGCTCCTTAAGTAGTTTTAATAAGCAATATAAGCTCATTTCTCCTAAGACATTGTAAGCTACATTAAGTTAGCATATTTACCTCTTTTCCTCACAAACGTCTTTCTTGTTTCCTTGTTTAAAAATCGGTAAGGGTGTGTGATTTCTTGTCAACTTCTAAACAATATACAAATAATGAAATGAGTATACAAGCTTCATGCTTCATCTCATTGTAACCCTAGATACATAGATTGCCTTAGAACATTTAGATGATTCTTTTACCTTGGATATGAAAGAGAGTTTGGATATGTAGCAAGAGAGGACTCCACCAAGCCCTTGGAAGATTCAAATGAAGCTAAAACAAGCAAGGTAAAGGGCACCATTAATGGTGTTTTTCGGACAACATACAAACATGAAGGAAATGTTATTTTTCTTTGAGTTTCCTTACCTAGAAGCAAAGGAGAACAATAATATGTGAAAAGATGAGCTCAAGCTCCTCCCATGGCGATTCCTCTTGGCACCGAAATGGAGCTCTTGGAATTTTGAGAAGATAGGAATGAAGAGCTTGGCATGACAAAGAGAATGGTGGTCTTTGTTTTTGATTTGGCAAAGTGAGCTAGGAGATAATGACAATGGAAGTTGGTGTTGGTGTTGGTACTATTACAAAACTGTGAATGGAGAGCAAGAAGGAGGTAGAAGATAGGTTGGAGACGTGGGAAATGAAGAGGGAAAGAAGAGAATGAAGATAAGTAGCTAGTTTTTGATATTTAAAGTAAAAGTAAATAGTGATTTGCTTTATTACTTTACTTAGCTTATTTTTTTTGTTTAAGAGTGGTGAGTCACCAAGAAAACCGGCCCCCATAATATACTAAGGGGTATTTTAGTCTTTGTTGACCAATTGTCACACTTATATTGACATATGTTATAAACCTGGTTAATTTGGTTACTATTCACAAAAACAAGGCACATAGTTGTGAAATTTTTGATTTCCCATTGATTTAGACTTCCTAATGTGATACTAAGTAGTACACATGTTACTTAAAGAGTAATGATGGACATTTAGCCATTCAAAACTCATTTACAAGACAATTTTTCAAAAACGTGCTTTAAGACTCCTTAAAGCACATTTTGTGTTTTAACTTGTTTTCAAGCTTGGTTTTCTTTGGTAATTGGTTTAACATGTTCATTAATATATAAATAAGGTTTTGGTAAGCTCATTAGGTCTTAACCAAGCTTATCCCAAGCTTAGAGCACATTTTGGCCCTAATTGACTTTAAGGCATTTATTTGTGTTTTCTATGGTTTAAATTGTTCTCTAATGTTTCTAAGACTCTTTTTAGTCTTAATATACCATATTTTAAATGTTTAGACAACATACTAAGGTTTGGGGTTTTTCAATCTACCCCCCTAAAAAGAACTTTGTCCCCAAAGTTCATACTTCCCACATATCTTTAATATTAGAACACGGGAACACATATAAACAATACTTCCATAACAACATTAACAATATACTTACATAGCACCGGACACAAGGTCCAAACACACACATCATTTATACACAATGGTCTGTAACATAACAGGTAGTAACATAACAACATAACACATAGACAATGTATCCGAATACATGTGCACACACATGCATTACCGAAACGGCTCTACCCCCCTTAAATAGGGGTACGCCCGACCCTATACATATAAATACTAGAAGTAAACAACGACGGGTACTTCGCCTTCATCTTATCTTCCAGCTCCCAAGTGGCCTCCTCAAGCTGGTTTAGACCAGAGAACCTTCACCAGTCTCACAGACTTATGGCGAGTGTCTCGAGTCTTAGTATCCAGAATCCGTACCGGGTCTCCACTGATGATGGTTCGGCTCTAAGGTTAGCCTTTCAGGCTAAAGTACATGAGAAGGATGAGACAATATTTCTTCAACTGGAACATGAATACATCATGTACCTTGCCCAGCTCGGCGGGTAAATCAAGTCTGTAAGCTACGGGCCGATCGCTCCGTCACAACATATGGCCCCATATTTCGGGCTCAACTTGCCTTTCTGGCCAAAACGAAACACTCCCTTCATGGGGATACTCTCAGGAAATACCTTAGCGCCACGGCGAACTCCAGGTCACGTCTGGCACATCGCGTATGATTTCGCCTATCCTGAGATAACTTCATGTTAGCCCGGATCTGTCGTACCTCTGCTTGAACTTGTTCCAGATACTCTGGTCCTATAATGACCGTCTCACTCGACTCATCCCAGCATAATGGCGTGCGGCATGGTCTACCGTATAATGCCTGGAAGGGAGACATCTTGATCGAAGCATGGTAACTGTTGTTGTAGCTAAACTCGATCAGATGTAACTAGTCAATCCAGCTGGTCTGAAAATCAAGTGCACATGCACGTAACATATCCTCAAGTGTCTGGATAGTGCGCTCACTATGACCATCTGTCTGTGGGTGGAACGCTGTACTTAGCTTCAGCTCGGTACCAAGCGCTTCCCGTGTGGATTTCCAGTACCTGGAGAGGAATCTGGGATCCCTATCAGACACGATAGTCTTCGGTACCCCATGGTGCCGAACAATCTCTCTATCAAAGAGCTCTGCAAGTCTTGCCACTTTCCAACTGTCCTTCATCGGAATGAATCGGGCCTCCTTGGTCAGTCGGTCAACAACAACCCAAATCATATTTAGACCTCCCCTTGTAGGCGGAAGCCCTACTACTAAGTCCATAGAAATGTCATGGAACTTCCACTCAGGCACTGGCATTGGCTGCACCATACCACCAGGCCGTCGGTGCTCAAACTTGACCTTCTGACAAGTGAGACACCTCAACACATAATCATTCACATCCTTATTCATGCCAGTCCACCAAAAGTAACGTTTCATACCCTTATACATTTTTGAAGCTCCGGGGTGAATCGAAGTCGTAGAACAGTGGGATTCACTCAGTATGTGCTCTTTCAGCTCAGCGCTACTCCTCGGAATACACAGTCGGCCATTAAGCCTAATCAGGTCATCATCGTGGAGTCTGAAGTCATACTTCTGACCCTCGAATGTGCCATCAATAAGCTTCTGCCTGATCTCCAATATGTACTGATCCGTCATCTGAGCACTCCGCACCTCTTCAACCAAGCTAGTATAAGAGACTAGCGAATGGAGAGAGTGTGCTCGGTGACTCAATGCATCAGCTACCACATTTGTCTTACCCTCTTTATACTGCAGATTGATGTCATAGTCGTTTAGAAACTCGACCCACCTTCTTTGTCTCATGTTCAACTCCTTCTGAGTGAACAAGTACTTTAAACTCTTATGGTCAGAATAAATTGTCACACTTACCCCATACAAGTGATGTCGCCATATCTTCAGTGCGAAGACAATGGCACCCAATTCTAAGTCGTGGGTAGGGTAGTTCTCTTCATGCTTCTTCAGCTGTCGGGAGGCGTATGCTACGACCTTCCCGTGTTGCATCAACACACAACCCATACCTTTTCCTGATGCGTCGCAATAGACCTCAAAACCATCTGGACCGTCTGGTAAAGTCAGGACTGGTGCAGATGTCAGAGCATCCTTGAGACTCTGAAAAGAACTCTCGCAGTCATCTGTCCACTCGAATGGAGCATCCTTCTTCATCAAGGAAGTCATCGGTTTCGAGACACTGGAGAAGTCCTTCACAAATCTCCTATAATATCCTGCCAGACCGAGGAAGCTCCGAATGTCGGTAACTGTCTTCGGCCTAGGCCAGGTGCGCACTGCATCAATCTTTGCCGGATCAACAGCGATCCCGGCTTCAGAAATCACATGACCAAAAAAGGATACTTGGTGTGAGCCTCGATTTTAAACCCTATCTTATGTGGATTAACTTGATTGGGATCTAATCGGGTTTTAGGTCCACTTATAGCCTAAGATTAATAACTATGTCATATAACAATAATTATTAAAACCTAAGCTAGCTCACTGGAATCTATTACGAGTCGCCACCTAATTTTAACCTAGATCAAATTAGGAAAGGAGAGTTCGGGTTCAGGGGCTTGATATTCGACTTAATTAGGGTTCAAATTACTTTCATTACCCTTCCTAGGTCGTTTTTCCTCTACTTGGTTCAATTCGGCTTTCTACAAAGTTGTTTTTAACAGGTGCGCGCTTCTGTTTTTTTTTTTTTAACGTTTTTTTGACAGAAAATTAAAGTGGAAATTAAAATTACCTAAACTAGGGTTTCGGAGGCAGAATTAGGTCAAATTTTGTTTCCGTCTGTAGCCACGGACCTAATGTCCGAGACCACGGACCCCAGTTAACCTAAATGAAAATAAAAGTCGAATTAAACAGAAAACAGAAAATTGTAAAGTCCGGGGCCACGGACAGGCTGTCCGTGGGCCCGGACATTATTAGAAAACCTAAATTTTTAAAATTTAAAAATCCCGCCGCCGTCCGTGGGCGTCCGAGCTTACGGACAGGGAGTCCGGGACCCTGGACATGACGTCCGTGGGTGCGGACCGCCCTCGGACGGCGGCGTTAAGGCTGTTCCCGAAGGTGTTTTTGGCTCATATTTTGTGGGTGTGTAGCCTGAAGGATGTATAAGACGTTAGTGATTGAAAGTTTTCAATTTGAATTCGAATTAAGCACGAAACTTGGTAAACAAGTTATTGGACAGAAGCATAAACAAACAGCAATACAGAAGCGTACGAAGGTTAGTTTGAACCCAAAATTTGACAGAGAGCTAATAAGGTCGTGGGTAATTAGAAAAGTGGAGTTGTAACCTGTTTTACCTTCGAATTCAAGATGATTCTTCACACCGGGATTCGTCGAGTGCTCCGTTGATGGCAGACCCGAAAGGATTTCGAACCAAGCTTCTGGTTGTTGGTTGTTCCTGCTGTTCTTCACGTTTTGGTGGTGTTTTGTGGGGTTTTGATGACTATTGGTGCTTTGGGGATTGGAAAACGTGTTTAGATGGTGATTTCGGGGGATTTTCGGTATGATTTGGGTGGCCGGGTGTTGGAAAACGTGAGAGAGAGAGAGGAGGCTGTGTTTTCTGACTCTCTAGGGTTCTTTAGCATATGAGGTTCTGCCTTTATCCAAAAACCTATCCCCTTATATAGACTTTCTTAAAGATATAGAAAATCTAGTAAAAGTAAGATTTTTTTGGTATTTTAATTAAAAGACTACCCAAAGGAATTTTGCTGTGAAATTTTAACCACATGTCAAGGATGGATATTATGAATTTTCTGAGGTGGAACCGAATTTTTCAAATCTTGGAATATTTTTAAATTGAATTTCTTGTCAGATTCAGTCAGAAATTGCTAGAAAATTATTCGAAACTCGAAAAATCAAAATTCCAACGCCATTATGCTCAGAATGTCATCCTCTATCATGGGTTAAAATATCAAAGCATTTCAAGCTGATTTGGGCATCCTTTGGAGGAGAGAGAAAGCTTATAGGAGGTCTTAGGAGCCTTTAAAGATTACCAAAACGCCCCTGAAAATGACGAAGCTGTTCCCCATGCCATGGAACGCGCCGATCAAGCCGGAATCCCTTACTACTTGATTAAAATTCCTCTCACAACCCCAGCACCCCGTAGACTCTAACCCAGGGGGTCAAAATTTTGGGTATAACAGATTGCCCCCGTCAACTAGACTTTGTAGTGAATGTGAAAATCTGGTTGATGCTTGAGTGATGCCCCAAAATTTTGGACCTCACGAAATTCTCCATGTTGTGCGAACCCGCGTTGATTGTGTGCAGCTATTCGGAGGTGCTGACTACCTAAGCAACAAAAACGCTGTCGAGCTATCCTAAGGTGCTGACTACCTATAAGTGAAAATGTGTCAAGCTATTCTAAGGCGCTGACTACCTAGGTGACGAAACAGAATAATGTCAAGCGGTTCTAAGGCGTTGACTACCTATAAGTAAAATGAAGTAATGTCAAGCAATTCTAAGGCGTTGACTACCTATAATGATGATATGATGTCAAACTGTTCTAAGGTGTTGACTGCCTGTGACGATTGAGATGATGTCAAGCTATTCTAAGGCGTTGACTACCTATAAGTAAAGTGAAATGAAGTAATGTCAAGCGATTCTAAGGCGTTGACAACCTAAAATGTGGAAATGAGATAATGTTAAGCGATTCTAAGGCGTTGACTACCTATAATGATGATAATTGGGTGGTATGCAAATGCAAGAATGCTGAAATGTTGATGATGCTAATGATGCTGATGATGTTGATGATGTTGATGATGCCGATGATAATACTGATGATGCTGATGATGCTCGGATGCTTCTGGGGACCGAAACCCGTGCCAATGCTCCTGGCTGGACCCAATGTGGACTTATTGCCATCGCCCCCCAAGCCGGTGTGCAGGGATAACTCCTGGTAAAACCTTGGGGACTTATTGCCTTTGCCCACCATTCGTTGATCCCGAAAATAAGTTGACATCGCAAAAGAGGATTTATTGCCATCACCTCGCCAACTTTTCTGTCGCCAGGTCTTGTGACGCGCCTGGATAAGCAACTAGGTCTTATGACGAGCCTATATGAATGGATGAATGCAATGTGTTTGATAAGAGCGGGTAAGCTAAAGAGTAACGCTAGGTCTTACTACGAGCCTAAGGGAATGCAACTAGGTCTTTGACGAGCCTAAGGGTTGGATCTAGGTCTTATGACGAGCCTAAGGTTGGATCTAGGTCTTATGACGAGCCTAAGGGTATGCAACTAGGTCTTATGACGAGCCTAAAGGGATGCAACTAGGTCTTACTACGAGCCTAAGGGAATGCGACTAGGTCTTACTACGAGCCTAAAGGATGGATCTAGGTCTTATGACGAGCCTAAAGGATGGTTCTAAGTGTATGATGGGTCTAAATGGATGTAGAAGGATTAGGGTTTATGTCAAATCTGGAAATGGTAGGGCTCAAGATGGGCCTACGGATGTTTGGGTGTGAAGGTAGGCTTAGGACGGCCTGTGGGAATTTGATGTGGAGGAAGGGCTTAGGACGGGCCTGTGAATGTTTGGATGGTTTGAACCTTCGGGTTTTGGACTTTTGGGCCTCAATCGGTGTCGTTGTTGCAATTGTTGGAACCAACAATTGCCCCCAGTATTCTTTCTTAAGGCAATCTGAGTTAGAGTTCATGGCGATCGATCGGAATGATCGATTGCCCCCAGTATTTTCTTTGGCTAAGCGTGCGAACAAGTCTCATCCTCACACGGTCAAGGCTTATGTTTTGATGTGGTGCTTCCTAACCTACACTCGACGTGTTTGGTGTTTGCACTCGTTTCTCACTTACGGTCACAACTTCTCAACCATTGAATTTGACATTTGTTAGATTTACGTGTTCAACCTGTTACTTTCACTCGATTGGATACACAACTATTAAGTCGGAAGTCTTTTGAGCTTATAACGTGGCCATGGGGCATGATGAATGACAACAGGACAATGGAGGAATGTTTAGGATATGTGGAGCTATAAGGGTGACCAAATCTGCAACTTGCACCGTCTCTCGGACTTGTCTTCTTTGCCTTGAAGTCGTTTGGCTACTCCGTGATGACTTCGCTTGTGAACTTGGGGCTTGGAACTTTTGGATTGTTCCTTGCATCTTCCTTCTTTTCCCGATTCTGGGTTTCTTTGAGGCTTTTCAGGTTTACCTTTCTTTGAATCTCCTTTCCTTCGGGGTTCTTGTGTTTCCCGGTTTTGAACTTTGAGAGCTGTTTTTGATGTTAGCTCGTTTGGATCCTGTGTCACTTTGGGACCATTTGTGGATCGCTTCGTCATGCTGGTAGCAATTTTGCTTCTTTGGACTTGTGAAGTTGTTGTTCGGAATCGGGCTCCTTACTTCCTTTGGTCACCGGTCGGTTATTCATCACTGGCTGGCTTATTTGTGGAGCTTGTAGTGTTTTGTAAAAGGGGTCATATATGAAAGCTCACGGGGGTGCCTAGGGTTAATGTCAGGGTTCACAAGCTTTTTGGCTGTGTGGTGCTATACCTAGGTGCTTCGTCATCCCTAATAGTTGTGTATCTGTTCTTTGTTACTTTTCACAGGTTTAAACGTAAATTTACAAATTATCTCCTTCGGTCGAAGTCATGCCGTTTACCTCACCTTTGAATGTGACCTCTCTGGAGTCGTGTAAAAATGACACGCTCTTTCGCTCTTGGTTTTACCGCTCAAGGTACTCTCGCGAAGTGTACACTCAGAGACTTGTTTGCACATTTAAACAAAAGAAATAAACATTAACATTCCTTAACTCAGATTACCCCCAGTATTATCGTGGGGTTTTTTTACAATCCTTTTGAGTACCCAGGTTATTTGTGGAAGGTGATTGTGCGGAATAATGACGGTGAGTGGTGATGGGGTGATCTTGTGGAGCTAATTTTTGGCTTTATGTATTTGGTAAAATGTTGAGAAAGTGGAGTGGTGAGACACATAGGGTGTATATGATGAAGGTGGTATTTGTACCAGGAACTGTAGTGATTATGGGCAGAGCGATGAGGTTGCTCGTTTTTTAAAAAAAAATGAATGGAAAATGCTTTGCATGGAAATTGTGAAAATGGAACCATGTATTATTCAATGTAAAAATAACGTTGGAAACTACAAACTCGGGAGAGCTACCAAAATAGTAAAGGGGACTAACTACTATGAAAGCCAAAAGGTGACTAATAAAAAGAAATCTACCTAATTGAAAAGCAAAACAGTACTTAAAGACTACAAACTCTAATAAGACCCGGGCATGGATGCCCTGCCTACACTTCCATGTCCCTGAAATTGATGCCCTTGATCGATGAGATCTTGGATTGCGTGTCTCAAAGCCTTGCAATCATTGGTATCATGGCCGGGTAATTGGTGGTACCAACAGAACTGACTTAGATTCCTTCCTTTTTGAGGGTCCCCAGGTCGGGGAGTGAGAGGCTGTAGCATGTTTCGTTCCTGGAGAATTGCAAATGTCTGGCTTAATGGTTGGCCAATATCTGAAAATTCTCTCCGACGGGAGCTCTGTCGGGGTGGTTCTACTGCTCCAATGATCCAACCTGGTTCTCTCTGACCGGCATTCACCTCATGCTGCCTAGACCTTTTCCGGGTGCAACTTTGGATGCAAGCTGTTGTCTCATTGTCCGGTTTTGTCTTCCCGATTGCTGTTCTGAGTTCTGCGGCAATCTCCTCGACATTCCCTTGCAATCCTTGGGCTCCAAAGGAGTCGACTTTAATGTGGTCATGAAGAGAGCTAAGAAGCCTACCTACTAGTGCATCCTGAGCTTGACGTCTGGCCTCCAGGGAAAGGGCCTTTGCCTTCATTTCTTCGATTGCTGCGACGTAGTTTGACTCCATGGCATCCCTGACAGCACCATGTCTCCGTTCCATAGCAGCCATCACGGCTTCTAGTTCAGCTTAGCCATTCTCTCTTGTATTAGCGGCTCCATGAAAGTCCGCATCCCGAGAGTTGATCCTGTTTCTCAACTCTTCTACGGCTTCCTCCATGGCTTTTAGCCTAAACTCTATCTCTGCCATTCTATCCTCCGTTGTAACTGGTCTTCCTTTTCCCTCCATGCTTGTGATTACCTTTTTTCAAAATACCGTTTGTCAGAAAATAAAAGAGGACCGGACTAAAGTTCTGGGCCGGGAAGGAGTACTTGGTAAGATGGCGTTCTAATTTAAAACTTGTTTGGGTCGAGTAACTCTGATTAGGCCTAAAAGATGACACCAAAATCTAGAATTTTGGGCCAAAGCCCGAGTGAAAGTTTTTTCCTAAACCGGAATGGGCCTTGAAATGAAGTGGCCCGACGGATTTTCACGGATTGCTTTAGGTGGATTTGTTTTTCGCGGGCCTAGAACTAAGTCGATAACTTAAATTGGGCCGAAAGTGTAATCACCTAAGTCTAAACTTTTGGGCCTGAGCCCGAACAATCAATTCATTCAAACCAAACAAGGCCTTTGGGCTACAAACAATAAGGCCGTAAATCCGGGTTGGGCTAGGTTGATGTAGGAGAAATTCCTATCAGTTTCTACGCTGGGTAGTGGGCCGATCATACAAGCAAACAAGGCCCACACAAATTCAACATGTCCTCACCTGTCGCTTATCCAATTCGGGTAAGGATCGATCCGGAGAGGTGCTTGGGGCGCGGGCCCAGGTCACCACAAAGGAATAGGGTTTGCACGCTATTCTCTTTGGGCTTCCCCACTTTTTCACATCACCTGAAGGTGTGCGTCTACGGTCGGGTCTTTGACTGACCAAACAATGGGCTAGGTAAGGGTACTGCCAGGAAAATGCTTGGGGCTAAAGCCCAGGTATTAAGGGGGTGTGGTTAGACGACACCCTCCTCTTTTCCCCCGCTTATTCACATCACCTAAAAGGTGTGAGTCCCTGACAGGGGACCCTCAAACGGGTCCCGGGGTGAAATTGGTTTATGTGGACCCTCGCTCTCATATGATGCAAGGGTACAAAAATTCAAATTGCGCACAAAAGTAAATAAACAATGTAATAAAAGCCATAAATAAACATCTTTCAAGTTAAGCCCTCTTTCTTAAAATTAAACAAGTTAAAATTAAGAATCTAGTCCCCAACAGAGTCGCCAGTCTGTGAGCCTAGATTTTAAACCCTATCTTATGTGGATTAACTTGATTGGGATCTAATCGGGTTTTAGGTCCACTTATAGCCTAAGATTAATAACTATGTCATATAACAATAATTATTAAAACCTAAGCTAGCTCACTGGAACCTATTACGAGTCGCCACCTAATTTTAACCTAGATCAAATTAGGAAAGGAGAGTTCGGGTTCGGGGGCTTGATATTCGACTTAATTAGGGTTCAAATTACTTTCATTACCCTTCCTAGGTCGTTTTTCCTCTACTTGGTCCAATTACGGCTTTCTACAAAGTTGTTTTTAACCTAGGTGCGCGCTTCTGTTTTTTTTTATTTTTTAACGTTTTTTGACAGAAAATTAAAGTGGAAATTAAAATTACCTAAACTAGGGTTTCAGAGGCAGAATTAGGTCAAATTTTGTTTCCGTCCGTAGCCACGGACCTAATGTCCGAGACCACGGACCCCAGTTAACCTATATGAAAATAAAAGTCGAATTAAACAGAAAACAGAAAATTGTAAAGTCCGGGGCCACAGACAGGCTGTCCGTGGGCCTGGACATTATTAGAAAACCTAAATTTTTAAAATTTAAAAATCCCGCCGCCGTCCGTGGGCGTCCGAGCTTACGGACAGGGAGTCCGGGACCCCGGACATGACGTCCGTGGGTGCGGACCGCCCTCGGACGGCGGCGTTGAGGCTGTTCCCGAAGGTGTTTTTGGCTCAAATTTTGTGGGTGTGTAGCCTGAAGGATGTACAAGACGTTAGTGATTGAAAGTTTTCAATTTGAATTCGAATTAAGCACGAAACTTGGTAAACAAGTTATTGGACAGAAGCTTAAACAAACTGCAATACAGAAGCGTACGAAGGTTAGTTTGAACCCAAAATTTGACAGAAAGCTAATAAGGTCGTGGGGAATTAGAAAAGTAGAGTTGTAACCTGTTTTACCTTCGAATTCAAGATGATTCTTCACACCGGGATTCGTCGAGTGCTCCGTTGATGGCAGACCCGAAAGGATTTCGAACCAAGCTTCTGGTTGTTGGTTGTTCCTGCTGTTCTTCACGTTTTGGTGGTGTTTTTGTGGGGTTTTGATGACTATTGGTGCTTTGGGGTTTGGAAAACGTGTTTAGATGGTGATTTCGGGGGATTTTGGTATGATTTGGGTGGCCGGGTGTTGGAAAACGTGAGAGAGAGAGAGGAGGCTGTGTTTTCTGACTCTCTAGGGTTCTTGAGCATATGAGGTTCTGCCTTTATCCAAAAACCTATCCCCTTATATAGACTTTCTTAAAGATAAAGAAAATCTAGTAAAAGTAAGATTTTTTTGGTATTTTAATTAAAAGACTTCCCAAAGGAATTTTGCTGTGAAATTTTAACCACATGTCAAGGATGGATATTATGAATTTTCTGAGGTGGAACCGAATTTTTAAATGTTGGAATATTTTTAAATTGAATTTCTTGTCAGATTCAGCCAGAAATTGCTAGAAAATTATTGGAAACTCGAAAAATCAAATTCCAACGCCATTATGCTCAGAATGTCATCCTCTATCATGGGTTAAAATATCAAAGCATTTCAAGCTGATTTGGGCATCCTTTGGAGGAGAGAGAAAGCTTATAGGAGGTCTTAGAGCCTTTAAAGATTACCAAAACGCCCCTGAAAATGACAAAGCTGTTCCCCATGCCATGGAACGCGCCGATCGAGCCGGAATCCCTCACTACTTGATTAAAATGCCTCTCACAACACCAGCACCCCGTAGACCCTAACCCAGGGGGTCAAAATTTTGGGTATAACACTTGGTTCAACCAAAATTCACACTTTGAAAATTTAGCATACAACTGATTCTTTCTCAATGTTTGTGACACACTTCTTAGGTGGCTTTCATGCTCACCTCTCGATTTCGAGTACAAAAGAATATCGTCGATGAAGACTACCACTGACTTGTCCAACTGATCTTGGAACAAGCGGTTCATTAAGTCCATGAACTTAGCTGGTGCATTGGATAAACCAAACGGCATAATTGTAAACTCATAGTGTCCATATCTGGTTCTGAATGCGGTCTTCTCAATGTCACTGTCACGGATGGCAATCTGATGGTATCCGGATCGTAGATCTATCTTGGAGAATACTGATGCTCCTTTCAACAGATCAAATAAGTCGTCGATGCGTGGTAAAGGGTAACGGTTCTTCACCGTAACTGCATTCAGCTCTCGATAGTCAATACACAGGCGGAGGCTACCGTCCTTCTTCTTCACGAAGAGGACCGGCGCTCCCCATGGTGAAACGCTAGGGCGGATAAACCCCTTGTCGAGTAGGTCTCTCAGCTGCTCCTTGAGCTCTGTCATCTCTGCTGGAGCCAAACGATAGGGCGCCTTCGCAATTGGTCCGGAGCCCGGAACCAAATCAATCTCAAACTCAACTTCCCGTGCTGGCGGCATGCCCGGCAGTTCCTTAGGAAATACATCAGGAAACTCCGACACTACCGGCACATCTGGGCTAAACTCTGGGTCTCTCTCTATGTCCTGGACATAGCAGAGGTATACATCATTCCCTCGTCGTAACTCACGATACATGGCCATGGCGGTGATGATCTGAGTCAAAGGCTCCCTGGGCCTCTGGCGGTAAGATATAGTAACCCTAGACGGACTCCGAAGAAGTAGACGATGCTCGACACACAAGATTCTGCCCTTGTACCGCTCCAACCAGTTCATCCCGATAATCACATCAAAACCAAGTCCCTCGAACTCTATCAAGTCGATCGGAAACTCTTCATCTCTGATTCGTACACCAACATCTCGGTGGTAGCGGGTACACCTGATCCGCTCTTTCGACGGAAGAGTGACTAGAAAATCTGGCATCTCTTCACCGTCTAACCCCAGCCTCTTCGCAAAAGATAGCAAAATATACGTATGTGAGGCTCCGGAGTCTGACAAGATCGAAGCGTCCACGCCATTGACTGGAAAGGTACCGGTGAGGATTGTGCCGCTCTTGCCGGCTTCTGCCTCATTGCAGACACTCAGTATACCTCTCGTTCCGAGTGCACAGCCTAATTCATTGGCAAACTAATAAGCATTTGGTAATAACATGGTTGATATACTTTGAACAACTCCACTTTATTCATTAACACA
Organism: Limonium bicolor; assembly: GCA_023374045.1. Lineage (NCBI taxonomy): Eukaryota > Viridiplantae > Streptophyta > Magnoliopsida > Caryophyllales > Plumbaginaceae > Limonium > Limonium bicolor. The sequence continues at coordinate 186,580,836 of CM041779.1, read as the reverse complement.
CTCTTCTTACAACATTCGTTGGTTTACACCGTTGACTTAACTAACATATACAACATCCTTAACATACACTGGTTTAACACATTACATGATTATACAAGGCTTTAAAACTGTCTGAAGGTCAAATTCAAACGTCCGGGTTTCATGTGTGTGGCATTGATCACTACCGATGGTGCGGTATTCAATTTGATCTTCTTGATGCCATGGTATAGCATCCTTGACTGCCCACCCATGATTAACACATCTCCTGATTTCAGTACTAACTTCTTTGCGAGATCAGCACGCTTCTGCTCGCCGTACACAAGCACTGCGGTATCACCAATGGACCAAGACACCACGGGTACTCCCTTACTTAGAGACTCGGGTGACTCGTCCTTATCTTGGTGTAACCCTAACCGTCCACCTTTCTGGTAGAAGTTTATAATACATAAATCTGCTCTAACGCTTGGAATCGAATCCGTTTCAACCTGTTGAGCAATTCCCACGGCGTGGTTAACGACCGTGAGGAACTCCTCAGGTATCATCGGTACAGTTGCTCCATCTTCAGCTCGCTTGTCCTGATATGTCTTGGTGTAAGGATTCCAGTCCTTACCCATGCACATCATCTTCAATTTCATTCTTGATCCGCTCGGGTATTCGGGTGTGTAGAAACCTCCAAGTGCTGCTCCAGTTCGTCGCATCGTCGGATAATGTCGATTTGTGCTTCCGGTGTCAGGTATCCATTTAAGAGTATCATACCTGGTTGGATGACCTGACATTGCTCCATTGAAAAGTCGGTGATGTTGATGGTGGTCTCTTCAGGGTTTGGTGTGGGTGGGATTGGATAGCAAATATTGAAGGTTCCTAAGTTTTCAATTTACCTAATTAGGTGTTCTCACATTATACTTTAACTGTTTACTTACATGGTTGTTTACTTAAGCCCACTAACACACATGCATGAAATGCGGTATACAATCACTTATTTCATTTAACAGCTTAGGCGGTACCTGGTCTAGAAGAGGGCCCTGGCGCCTCAGACCGGTCCACCACATTCAGGGCGGCCTTGCCGGATCCCGACCCCTTCTGGGAATCTGTGTACCTCTGATCTGGGGGTGGCTGATTCGCCGTCTTCGGGCCATCGGTAGTCACGGTGGCCTTACCCTTCCACTGCCCCTTAGGCCTGTAGTTTCTGCTATTCGGGTTCTGCCAGCACTCGTAGTCGCGGTGCCCCATCTTCTTGCAGTATCGGCACTGCACATCATTGCCCTTGTAGTCCTTGCCGGGGTGGTCTCTATTACACCACTTACAGTAATAGTGGCGCTCCGGTCCAGAGTCCGCGCTAGCTACTAACACATCACACACTCAGTACATACTTCACAAAATAGCAACACACACTAGAATTCGGCATTCGAATTTTATTAATTACCCTTGGGTGGGTAAGAGCGTAAGGGCTTGGCCGCATATGCGTAGGTGAGCTGCAGAGGCTCCTCAGTAGTGGTGGTCTGGGCCTGGCCCTTGCCACCCTGTTGCTGTCCTTTCTGGGACTGGGGGTATGGCTTCTTCTTCTTTCCTCCCCGTGCCCTTGCGTGCCTTGACCCTCGCTCATGGCCTTGCGCTTGAGCGCACTCTCCTCGTCCCTCAGACGGACGGTGATCTCAACAATTGCAGCGGCATGATAGCACTCCTATATTTAGGGTGTTAGTTATGCCCCGCTAAACAAACTCACATTTACATTAACGCACTGTACACACTTATTCACTTCATACTGTAGTTCATTACCTGCAAAGTAGTATACCCACTTGGCCCCATACCGTAGCGTAGACGGTAGCTCAATCCGTTGTAGAAACGGTTCACTAAGATCCGGTCTGAGCAACCCAGATCCGGCAGCAGATTGATAAGTCCGATGAAAGCGGTGTAGTACTCATCAACCGTCATCTTATCCCCTTGCCTCAAGTTGTCGAGCTCTAGGCGCTTGGCCTCTTGCACATGGATCGGGTAGTACTTGGCTCGCAGCAGGGCCGTGTACTCCCTCCATTGGAAGGTAGGATCACCAACTCTGCCCTCCCTTACCAGCTTCCACCAACTCTGAGCCGATCCCTTCAAGTAGTAAGCGGCCAGTCGAACCTTGGCACCAGCAGGAACATCCAAGGTCTCGAAAGCGGTCTCCATCTCGGAGATGTACGCCTCCAGCTTACTAGGGTCGGTCTCCCCATTGAATGACGGGGGTCTTAAATCTGCCAACGCCTTGACCCAGTTGGTCTCTCGTGGCGGTGGCGGTGGTGGTTGAACTTCGGGCTGTTGCCCCTGCTGAATTGCAGCTACTAATTGTGGGACCATCTGGGCTACGGCGGCTGCTACAGCATCGGCCATGACTTGTGCCGTAGGGTTCTCCCCCTGGTTCCCAGTATCACCAATGCCGCGCCCGCGGCCTCGACCTCGTGGTCTACCTGACATCTGAATTCACATGAACATTTATTAGCACTGTGATTGCACACTTATCGGTCCAACGGTTGTAACATCTTCCCGACAATAAGGTATTTCCACACTTAGTTTGTTAACCTTTCCACAATGTTCTCTTAGGTAACTATAGCTAGGTTTCCTAACTCGGTATATTCCTAAGCTCGGTATTCTAGCCATCAGAGCGATACTTCGCTCTGATACCACTTTTTGTAACACCCATACTACGCACTTAACAATAATAAAAAATGCAGCGGAATTAACAACTAAACAATAACTAAACGGTTCGGTGCTACAACGCCGTTAACCACCCACGTGGTCAACAAGGCAGAATAAATACAAGCGTACCGGTCTGATGATCAGACTCCCGAGCATAGAACTAATAACTCTTAATACATAAACATAATACCGAGTTTGTAACTACATCATAACTGTAAACTGTACACCACAATCTGTCACTGTGAACTTTCAACGACCGTCACTGTACTACAACGATACCAAAAATATATCGCCACGGGAGCACAGGCGCATCCCGGGCTCAATCTCCAAAGCTAACCAAAAGTATTCCTACAGCCAAGAATCTATAGCCATTCCTCTTCCTCGATCCTCAACCTGCAGTAAAAATATGGAGCCCCCGAGGGGGTCAGTAACCCTTGGCTGGTATGGTTAACGCGCATCCCATCGGCTACCGGGATACGCGGAACTAATTGTCATGATGACATGACAATCATTTTGAACATACAACATATATATATATATCACAACAAGAATATTGCCCAACAACATTACACATAACATACAAGAACAAATCCTTTTAGGAAACGAACCAACACAATTAGATCCCATGGAGAGCCTAAAGAATGTTGCCAAACCTATGCCAAGCTCGTTACATAACTCGTTACCGTCCTGTTAGATTGAACGAATAACTTAACACAAGGTGCCTCGGATATAGTGATCCAAGCATACCGAACAAAACATAGTATGCCCCTGTGGCCCGACGTGAGTCAGTAAAATAGCCTTGGTTAAGCTAAAGGGAAGGTTGGAAACCAAATTGGAAAAACAACCATAACATACAGAGAGAATCTAACCGGTTATGACATCGACTCCCATACTCACACGCGTGGCCGAAACAGACCGGACTCCTCACTTCCCCCGTTAGCACTTGTTAGAAGTTCAACATTGAACTCAACAAACATTCACATACAAGTGGTTAAGTCTTGTTAGACACACACAAGGGAAATGGAGGCACACTTAACAATACAATAATATTTAACAACAGTAAACTCATTACATGACTTAAGTCTTACAAGGTCATAAACACACAGAAAAACAAACAACACACAAGCCGGTGTAAACCGGTAGGCAACAGACTGCAAGAAAACCATACCTTGGTCCTTGCTTCGACTGGTTTCCACCGTAGGTCACTCCTATACATGATTAATAACGTCGGTCAATTTACTTACTTAACTTCGAATTTTATTAAACATTTTACATGGTTATATGACATGTTTTAATGTCCAAACTTATCCTTGATTACCTACATCATACCCCCCTAGGGTTAACTACTTAAGCCACTCTTTGTTTGTTTTTTTTATAAGTTTTGGTCCGACTGACCTTACCGACCGACCTTACACAAGGTCGGTCCATTCCAGAACGTATTACTGTCAAAAAATTCTACTCCGACCGACCTTGCAAGTTCGGTCTATTCCCGAAAGTTTCTTTCCTTTGAAAATTCAGGCCCGACCGATCTTGGCAAGTCCGGTCGCAAGATCGGTCGATTCCCGAGACTCACTTACGTACAAAAATTTAGGCATGACCGAACTTGTAAGTCCGGTCCCAAGGTCGGTCTATTCCAGAGACTCAAACCGTACTAAAAATCCATGCCCGACCGACCTTGCAAGTCCGGTCCCCAAGGTCGGTCCATTCCAGAGACCATTTCTCGTAGGGTAAACTGGGCTCGACCGACCTTGCAGGTCCGGTCCCCAAGGTCGGTCTACTCCAGACCCTTGTTTTTAATTGCCCATTTAACTCCAAACTTCACCTCATATATCCTAGTATGTGTTGGAGTATGAAGGTGTTGCTGAGATAGTCAACCAGATCAAACGAGTCAATCACACTTCTCAAAACAAGACAGAGTCTGTCAACCTTGAAAGATCGAATGAGTCTCTGTCCTTACCGAAAGAGCGAGAGAGTCCATCCATGTGAATTCATCAATCAGTAACGAAATTTAAGGAGCAACGTCCACTAAACCATAACAGTCATCAACTATCATCCTTGGGCCGAAATTTATGCAAAATGTGAGCAAAATCCAAAGCCTTGACTTTCTGGTAATTCGAGGAGTCTGTCGGTCAGTTGCGAAAATTAAGGAGCAAGTACAGCAACTACATTGACTTACAACGGTCATCAACGTTCAGACTTGGACCAAAATTCTCTCAACATGGCACTAATCAGAAGACTTGGCTTCAGCTTCCGAAATATGGCTCCAGCTTCCGAAATTCAAGGAAAGAGTCATTGGTTCCTGAAATTTCGGAACTGACAGAGTCAGTCTACTACATCAGACGTGAAAGTCATAATTGAACGTTGCCAAGTCGTCCAATGGATTGGTAATTGTCCGAAAATTAAGGGCCAAGGCTTAGCAACGTTCATAAAGAAGTTAGGACCGAATTTTAAGCAACTACAACGTTCAGATGGCAGAAATTTCGGAAGCAGACTCCCTCACCGGCTCCACTATATAAGAGAGTTGTCATTTCGTTTCTCATTGCAGCTTTCCAAAGAGAATCATTCAGAGCATTTGTTTAGAGAAAGCTTTGCCTATTTTAGAGAGAGAAAAAGAGAGAGAGAAGTACTAGATTCGTTTGTGCATATCGATAGAGTCTTTCTAGGTAGGACCTAGTTTTCACTACACTTATCATTGAGCTGATCAGAGATTGTATTGGGTGAGTGAGTGAAAACCACGAAGTAGATCCATCTACTGAGTGGGATAAGTTATTGTTTTGTTTTGACCAGGAAATAAAATAACTTATATTGTGTATCCTGCTGAGTTCGACAGAGTCCTCCACCTTTCGAGTGTTAATCCATTTAGCTCCGCTAAGTCTATCTTACTTCACTACCTTGAGCAACTGCTTCCGCGCACTTAGTTCGGCTAAGTGTTTCTACGTCTCAAGTGTTGTCACATACGAAGTTCGATTGAGTGCCTCTACATCACAGAGTGTTTCTTACTTTCAAAGACCGATTGAGTCAAACCAACTCTTAGACTCACACCTTGAGTTGGTTTGAGTCAGCCACCCGATCCTACATGTGGTATCAGAGCCTTGCTTAGGCTGACAGTCAATCAACGAGAATGGCAGCGTCGGTTGGGGTGATTCAGACTCGACGATCAGACACAGAGTCCAGCGGCTGGTATGTCTCATGGCACATGATACGACTGAGTCCATGATCCCCGACAATGAGGTAACTCGCTCTATCTTGACAGACCTTTATCGTATATCTCCTATGGGTTTTATGACTTTAATTGCTAAAATGGCTTCAGAAACTAACTCTCTTAAAGCTGATCTTAACAGAAAAATTCCGAGTTAAGTGAGGAACTTGAGATCTCAAAAAGTCTTATGTATGCTTGAGAGATGAAGCTGAGGACATAAGACTATTTCTGCTCACTTAGATTGGATCTGCAAGACTCTCGGCGTCATGTTGACTCCCTTAAAAAGGACTCAACAAACCAAGAGTCTTACTGAATCCAACCAAAGGGAACAGAGAGTCACTCACTCAGATTGACTCTCTCAAAATGGATCTAACTATTTTCGCTAACAAGTGTTGTTCTTTGCAGAATGAGCTAAATAGTTCAGAATCTCAAGTTATCTCTAACCTCTTCTGTTGAGCAACTCTCTCGAAAATTGAAAGAAAAGGAACATGCACTCTCTCTCAAACCAGTCAATTTCATCAAACAGGTCACTCCATCAGAATTGCCCGAGTGGGCCAACTCCAAGATCAAGGAAGTTAGTCAAGATCGTGATAATCTTCGAAAGGAAGTTGAAAAACTCTCCCAAGAGATAGTCAATATACGATCTGGAGTTGGATCCACTCAATCGAAGCCCAAGTGGCATAAAGGTAAATTCGATATCCCTAAAAATATGTCCAAATCCAACAACAAACCCAAGCGCCAACAACAAAAAGAAAATTTTGATTCTTGGTGGAAAGGACAGCAAAAATACGTCAATCTTCCTCCCACTAAGATTTGTGGTTATTGCGGGAGTCTTGGACATCGAGATAGTGCCTGTGAAAAGCTTCACAAGGATGTGTCATTTAATATCAAGCGACTCAATCTTATCCTTGAGGCACGAGAAAAGCTGAAAAAATCTGGTTCAAAAAGGGGACCCAAGTATATTTGGGTTCCCAAAAGTACCAAGTGATTTTTTTGCAGGTGGAAGCGAGCGTGGAGATGGACTATGTGTACTTGGACAGAGGGTGCTCCAGAACTGGAAATCCCGACAAATTCAGCTCGCTTTCATCCTACAAAGGAGGTAAGGTCACCTTGGAAACAACAACCAAGGTGAAATCGTGGGAGTTGGCACCATAGGTAACCCCTCCAAGTTTAAGGTAGATGGAGTCCATCTGGTCACTGGACTTCAACCTAGTCTGTTAAGCATTTTTCAAATTTGTGAAAGATTCAATTTAGTACTTCTCTCATATGTCGTTTGCAAAGTTTTTGATGAACGTACAGGATCTCTAGAGCCACAGGACGTAAAGAAGGTAATATGTACAAGAAATGTCTAAATGCCATCAATTCGGACGACCAAGTCTGTCTATGTGCTCGCTTTCAAGCAGCACCCAATCAGTCTTATCTCAAGGTGGTCAAGCGAATCTTTCGATACTTAAAAGGAACCAGTCAACTTCATCTATGGTACCTTCGTTCCCCTATATTACTTTATCTGGTTTTAGTGATTTTGACTGGATAGATTCTCTCCATGATCGAAAGAGTACATCTAGCAATGCAAAATTCCTTTGTCTATGCTTAGACTCTTGGTCCTCTACAAAGCAAAATTTTGCTGAGATCAAATTGGTATTTTCTGTGATAATAATTGTGCATTTAAAATCTCTGGAAACACATTGAAGAACCAAACACATTGAAATACGTTTCCATTTCTCGAAGGACTGTGTTGAGAAAAAGGTAATTCAACTTGACTTTGTTCCAATAGAGGATCAGCTAGCAGATATCTTTGCCAAGCCTCTTCCTACCACCTGATTCGAGGCACTCCGTTCAGCACTCAGAATGACTCAATCAATGGAAGACGGTAATCTCTCTTATCCCTTGGTTGTAATAATTAGTAGGTGTTGTTTGCATACTGTTTGAGTCAATCCGTGTTCTCATATCGATAGACTGTGTCTGTTCTTTGTATCCCTTAGCGATTTTCATTTAAAAAAAAAGAAGAAGAAGGGAGAGGACAAAGGCAAGGTACTCCGCTAACTTGTTTCTCCTGAACCAAAACGGACCTCGTCCACTCGGTTATTAAGCCTTTAAGGGTGCTTTATCACCTAACTTCCTAAGGATGCGAAACCTGGGAAAGTTGGCCCAAAGCTGTTACATGGGTGGAGAGAAAAGTCTGGGGGATGGAGACAGTCCCTGTGTGCTCAAACTTGTTAAATATCTATGCATTGCAAATATAGAGCTATAAAGTCTTCAAAAATACAATGCAATGCAACAGGGATCATTACAAGTTATGAGTATGTGGCAATGAAAGGTTTGTGGAATATGACAATACTTCTTGCCCCTTGTCGTCCATGAGTATGTTTGCGTTATGGATACAGTCTATTTGTTTTTTAATGTACGGATTGACTTAGACTCTGTTGCAAACTTCCCTTACTGATGACAGCAAAAAGGGGGAAGTAGTGAATCCCGTCTCTCACGAACGAGTCACTCTGGTTATGTTCTGGATTGACTCTGTCTCTGTGCGACTAGGTCTTAGGTGAAGTTTGGATATTCTGTTTCGTTTTTACTCTGTTGGTACTAGATCATGTTGGTTGCAGTTTTCTTAACTTAGTCATATATTCCCTTTTCCAATCTCTCTTAGTAGGTTGTGGTTTGCCAAATTGTACTCATCGATTCAGGGGGAACTCTAACAAGAGTTACTCAATCTATGCTGTGATTAAGGGGGAACTTGGACAGGGTCGGTTCCCCAAAATACTTTTTTCCCTTGTCTTGTTTTGCAGATTGACTCATTCGGGATTCACAAAAAGAGTTTTGCTATCATCAGCAACAAGGGGGAAACTGTTGGAGTATGAAGGTGTTGCTGAGATAGTCAACCAGATCAAACGAGTCAATCACACTTCTCAAAACAAGACAGAGTCTGTCAACCTTGAAAGATCGAATGAGTCTCTGTCCTTACCGAAAGAGCGAGAGAGTCCATCCATGTGAATTCATCAATCAGTAACGAAATTCAAGGAGCAACGTCCACTAAACCATAACAGTCATCAACTATCATCCTTGGGCCGAAATTCATGCAAAATGTGAGCAAAATCCAAAGCCTTGACTTTCTGGTAATTCGAGGAGTCTGTCGGTCAGTTGCGAAAATTAAGGAGCAAGTACAGCAACTACATTGACTTACAACGGTCATCAACGTTCAGACTTGGACCAAAATTCTCTCAACATGGCACTAATCAGAAGACTTGGCTTCAGCTTCCGAAATATGGCTCCAGCTTCCGAAATTCAAGGAAAGAGTCATTGGTTCCTGAAATTTCGGAACTGACAGAGTCAGTCTACTACATCAGACGTGAAAGTCATAATTGAACGTTGCCAAGTCGTCCAATGGATTGGTAATTGTCCGAAAATTAAGGGCCAAGGCTTAGCAACGTTCATAAAGAAGTTAGGACCGAATTTTAAGCAACTACAACGTTCAGATGGCAGAAATTTCGGAAGCAGACTCCCTCACCGGCTCCACTATATAAGAGAGTTGTCATTTCGTTTCTCATTGCAGCTTTCCAAAGAGAATCATTCAGAGCATTTGTTTAGAGAAAGCTTTGCCTATTTTAGAGAGAGAAAAAGAGAGAGAGAAGTACTAGATTCGTTTGTGCATATCGATAGAGTCTTTCTAGGTAGGACCTAGTTTTCACTACACTTATCATTGAGCTGATCAGAGATTGTATTGGGTGAGTGAGTGAAAACCACGAAGTAGATCTCATCTACTGAGTGGGCATTATAAGTTGTTTTTTTTTGACCAGGAAATAAAATAACTTATATTGTGTATCCTGCTGAGTTCGACAGAGTCCACCACCTTTCGAGTGTTAATCCATTTAGCTCCGCTAAGTCTATCTTACTTCACTACCTTGAGCAACTGCTTCCGCGCACTTAGTTCGGCTAAGTGTTTCTAATCTCAAGTGTTGTCACATACGAAGTTCGATTGAGTGCCTCTACATCACAGAGTGTTTCTTACTTTCAAAGACCGATTGAGTCAAACCAACTCTTAGACTCACACCTTGAGTTGGTTTGAGTTAGCCACCCGATCCTACAGTATGTTCTAACCTTATTTGGGCACTTCAAACACACCTTAAGACCTCCATTAAACTCCTTAAATCATTCATCAAAATTCTCCTCAAGCATTACACAAATTCTTTTAAAAAGGTTGGCACATGCAATACTTTTCCCTAAGTTTGCATGGGGTTTTTTATACCTATAACTAGCACTAGTCTCATATGTTTCCTCACTATACCATCCTCTCCAAACATCTTTTCTTCGTAAACCACTTAGATTGCACAAGTCCTAAACAAAATCCCAAAACACTCATTTGCATTCTAAATCCTCTAAAATAATGCTTAAGTCCTTTTTACACCTTAGAACACCTAAGACAATACTTCACCTCTAGTAAAACACCTAAATATTTCCAACACTTCCTAGTTCACCAAATCTTGTTTAAACACTTAGAACTTCTTGTACATTACCTAAATTTTGACATGAACTCTCCTAGAACATTACTAAGCCAAAATACATTGTTTTCACCATTAAACAATCAAGAACACTAAAATCCATCAAGAACATTCTTGTACACAAAACATCACTCATTTAACACTACATCACAATATAGTGCATAATTTAAATTGCTTGGCACTTAGGCCCTAAAATAGCATGGCTCTTAGGCCCTTAAGATGCATAAATCTTAAACACTGAATTTCCATAATATATTTGCCTTTGACCTGCAAATACACCCAACAATACATATGCCTTTTACTAAGCCCTTGAGAGCATTTTTCTAAGTCATTTACCATTGGCTCCTTAAGTAGTTTTAATAAGCAATATAAGCTCATTTATCCTAAGACATTGTAAGCTACATTAAGTTAGCATATTTACCTCTTTTCCTCACAAACTTCTTTCTTGTTTCCTTGTTTAAAAATCAGTAAGGGTGTTTGATTTCTTGTCAACTTCTAAACAATATACAAATAATGAAATGAGTATACAAGCTTCATGCTTCATCTCATTGTAACCCTAGATACATAGATTGCCTTAGAACATTTAGATGATTGTTTTACCTTGGATATGAAAGAGAGTTTGGATATGTAGCAAGAGAGAACTCCACCAAGCCCTTGGAAAATTCAAATGAAGCTAAAACAAGCAAGGTAAAGGGCACCATTAATGGTGTTTTTCGGACAACATACAAACAAGAAGGAAATGTTATTTTTCTTTGAGTTTCCTTACCTAGAAGCAAAGGAGAACAATAATATGTGAAAAGATGAGCTCAAGCTCTTCCCATGGAGATTCCTCTGGCATCGAAATGGAGCTCTAGGAATTTTGAGAAGATAGGAATGAAGAGCTTGGCAAGACAAAGAGAATGATGGTCTTTGTTTTTGATTTGGCAAAGTGAGCTAGGAGATAATGACAATGGAAGTTGGTGTTGGTGTTGGTACTATTGCAAAACCGTGAATGGAGAGCAAGAAGGAGGTAGAAGAGAGGTTGGAGACATGGGAAATGAAGAGGGGAAGAAGAGAATGAAGATAAGTAGCTAGTTTTTGATATTTAAAGTAAAAGTAAATAGTGATTTGCTTTATTACTTTACTTAGCTTTTTTTTTGTTTAAGAGTGGTGAGTCACCAAGAAAACCGGCCCCCGTAATATACTAAGGGGTATTTTAGTCTTTGTTGACCAATTTTCACACTTATATTGACTTATGTTATAAACCTGGTAAATTTGGTTACTATTCACAAAAACAAGGCACATAGTTATGATATTTTTGATTTCCCAGTGATTTAGACTTCCTAATGTGATACTAAGTATTAAACATGTTACATAAAGAGTAATGATGGACATTTAGCCATTCAAAACTCATTTACAAGACAATTTTTCAAAAATGTGCTTTAAGACTCCTTAAAGCACATTTTGTGTTTTAACTTGTTTTCAAGTTTGGGTTTCTTTGGTAATTGGTTTAACATGTTCATTAATATATAAATAAGGTCCTTGTAAGCTCATTAGGTCTTAACCAAGCTTATCCCAAGCTTAGAGCACATTTTGGCCCTAATTGACTTTAAGGCATTTATTTGTGTTTTCTATGGTTTAAATTGTTCTCTAATGTTTCTAAGACTCTTTTTAGTCCTAATATACCATATTTTAAATGTTTAAACAACATACTAAGGTTTGGGGTATTTCAATAACAATACAACCATTTGAAAAAAGAAAAGATAGCTAGCTACAACTCATGACTTCTTCTGATCAATTTAGTGCTTTCAACACATGTGTGCTCCTTGAAAAACTTGAGATCGGCTTGTGAATAAGTGTTGAGAAGAAATCAACAAGCTACACGCGAGAATTATAAAAGCTATTAAGTACACCATTTAAACTTATCCAAACATTCACAAATAGTTAAATTACCAATTCAAACACAAAAGTACTTGTAATACGTACATGAGAAGAAATTTCCAATTCGCTAAGACAGTTGTTAAAGATGAATGTACTAACAATCATGATGATTCTTCTTCTGATACAAAGAGACAGAAGAAGAAAAACATGATACAAAAGAGACAGAGGCAGATACAGATGAAAGGATGAGTGAGAACTCAGAAACAGAGAGGTTGAAGAAATTGGCCAAAAAGTTAAGTGAGGCTGCCACGAAGTAGAGTCCGGTGAAGATTAACGAATTACTGGCCCACTTCATGACCTTGAATGAAGAAAACGGTTTTCTAGAAGAGTTATATGAGGAGGAGAAGAGGAAACTTAGTCGATTATATGATGGCATGGGGGACTATATGAAGATAAAGTGGTACCAGATCGCCCGGTTGATGAGTTGCATGACTTATGGATGAAGATGGAGATGGAGAAGCTAGACACTTCTCCATCTTCAGTTTCGATTGGATTCGCATCTTCTTTCAGTTTTGAACATCAATAGGTCTGAGAATCTTCAAACATTGGGACATGAATGTCTATAGATTGCATGCAGTCAATTGGAATACTAGCCACACACTATTGATGTGGGGTGCATCCAATCTTTTTAAAAAAACTAGATGAAGATCCCTTGGCAATTAAAACAATTGAGATATTCCCCCTAAGTAGGATTCCCCCTGAGTTTGCATGTTAAGGGTCTTTAACAAATGATAGCAATAAGTGACAGCTTTTTTGGACAATACATGACAACTTTTATGTTATACTATAATCGTAGTAGAAAACTTTCTACTGTGGTTATAGTATAACATAAAAGCTGTCACGTATTGTGCATAAAAGCTGTCACTTATTGCTATCATTTGTTAAAGATGCTTAACATGCAAACTCAGGGGGAATCTCTCAATCATTTTAATTTTCAAGGGACCTTCATCATGTTTTTTTTAAAAAGATAGGATGCACCCCACATCAACAGTGTGTGGCTAGTATTTCAATTGACTGCATGCAATCTACAGACATTCATGTCCAAGAGTTTAAAGATTTCTCAGACCTATTGATGTTCAAAACTGAAAGAAGATATGAATCCAATCGAAACTTGAAATGGAGAAGTGCCTAGCTTCTCCATCTACATCTTCATCCATAAGACATGAAACTCATCAACCGGGCGATTTGGTACCACTTTATCTTCATATAGTCCCCCATGCCACCATATAATCGACTAAATTTCCTCTTCTCCTCCTCATATAACTATTCTAGAAAACCGTTTTCTACATTCAAGGTCATGAAGTGGGCCAATAATTCGTTAATCGCCACCGGACTCTACTTCGTGGCAGCCTCACTTAACTTTTTAGCCAATTTCTTCAACCTCTCTGTTTCTGAGTCCTCATTCATCCTTTCATCTGTATCTGCCTCTATCTCTTTTGTACCATGTTTTTCTTCTTCTGTCTCTTTTGTACCAGTAGAAGAATCATCATGATCGTTCGTACTTTCATCTTCAACAGAGGCTGCAACTGTCTTCATCGGCCAAATTCATCTGACTTTTTATCCGATTTTCTCTGTGATGTTTCAGTGCTTTCCAGTTCTGATTGTTCGATCTACTGAAGCTTCTACAACATATATACTAGTCATAGGTGACTAAAGGAATAAGAGAGAAGGAAGGTCGTGAAGGAAAATAAAGTTGGTGTGCCCGTCCGAGTTCAATTTGTTTTATTACAGGTTGATGACGATCGAAGGTGCATAGGCGCTAGCCAAAAAATGTAGAGGGATACTAAAATAATAACTACAAGAAATTAAGAAGCTGTAAGTAGCTAGATGTCTCTAATATGGCCAATGGTGGTCATATAGATTTCCAAAACATTAGAGGGTTAATTGGAATGCCTAGCTTGACCGGATAACAAATCTGAGAAGAATGTGAAGGAACTTAAAAGTTTGATGTTGGTATTGGTAGAAACGTAGATAAACTTCTGGGTGGATGTTAAGGTAAAAGCAATATGGGGAAGGGGACGTCAGGCAAGCTGCCGTAATGCTATGTCTTTGTAACTAATTAATACATCCCATGGTCATCTAATATTTGCACCCTAGGTTATACTATAATATAATATAACATTAAGTAATACACCCTATAATCATCTAACCAAATTAATTTCGCCATATATAACTACGTGGCTATATTTGTATGCAGGCTGAAACACATTATATTTGACGCCTAATAAACACATTAATTCCCAAGTCCATTAATTGTACAACCAGCAAGTAAAAATCAGCACATAGTACAACAATAGATGCGCGTGACAGTTTAGTTTGCATGCAAGATTATTCCCAAACACACGTAGACTTTATTTCACGCCATTAGTCCCAAACAAACAGAGTATATTTGTTCCTGATTAACAATTTTGGTTTGCAAAATTACCTCATAGCAGAATGGAGGCGATAAAAATCAACACATAGGTTAACAATAAATGCGCGCGCCACAGTTTGGTTTGCATGCAAAATTATTCCCAAACAGTACACACAATATATTTCATGCCTTTTAATCCCAAACAAACAGAGCATGTATGTTCCTGATTAACAAGTTTGGTTTGCAAAATTACCTCATCAGCAGAAGAATAGAGCTGAAAGATCTAGCGCGCATGTATGTTGTTCCTTTCGCTATTTGGGGTTGTAATCCAGAGGCGCCATGCGTGCGATAGGGCATGTATGTTCCTGTTCGTGCGATTTTGCAAAAATTAATTACCGAACGAAAGAGTATATATATGAAAATAAGGATAGGCATATATATATATATATACTGTTTGCAGCTCAATATTACCGATAGCGAGAGAGCTCGAGGCGCCGATCGATATCGACGCATGCATGTGGCCTGCCTGCATCACCAATTTGGTCGGGTTACAGAGACTAGAAGCTAGAATATTGATGAAGATGGCGAGCGCAGATAACAGAAGAAAGGAAAAGAAGAGGCGCCACGGCGGAAATGAATTTTTGAGATGGTTTCGATTGAGAAGAGAGCTTAGTGTTTACAGAGAGTGAGGTTTACAGAGAGTGGTAGGGGAACAGTCGTGATTTGATTGATGAGATGACTGGGCGGGAGGGTGAAAAGTGTTTATTAATTTAGGTAACATAAAAAGCATAAAGAACGCTTCTCAAGTGAAGCGTTTTTTATGTTATCGCGCCCAAACACATAAAAAACGCTTCCTTTCTGAAGCGTTTTTTATACGTGTCTCTTAAAGAACGATTATTTACAAAGCGTTGTTTTTGACTTTGGGCGCGATAACAAAAACAACGCGTTGTAAGCAAAGCGTTTATTAAGATGTCCGGCCTATGATAAAAAAAACGATTTACAATATAACCGTTGTTAAAGGGGCGTTATTTATTCTTTTTTTTCCAGCAATGTGGGGATTCCAAAAACTTTTCTTATCATTATGTTGACCCCCC
Source organism: Limonium bicolor (assembly GCA_023374045.1). Taxonomy (NCBI): domain Eukaryota; kingdom Viridiplantae; phylum Streptophyta; class Magnoliopsida; order Caryophyllales; family Plumbaginaceae; genus Limonium; species Limonium bicolor. The sequence goes on along the minus strand of CM041779.1, from coordinate 186,565,122 downwards.
AAACCCCACTGCTCGGCCTGGATGATCTTTCTTTCCTAGCGCACGAGACAACTGGTCATCATGTCGATTAGGAACCGAAGTCCCTTGTGCGACTTGCTCATTCAGCTCACCCTTTAGAATTAAATGGATAAAGGATTTATAATAAATTTTAATAATGTAAAACTGAATTTGTAGAAAAATTTAAAAGTAAAGAAAAGTACTTACCATCTTATCAATAATTTCCTTCATCTTCTCGAAGGGATATGGACGCTCTTCAGTTTTTGGGTCTTTCTTAGTGCGTGAAAGCTTCCAGACCGTACCTCGTAGATGGTGCTCATATAGAGTGCTCATATTCGATGGCAACTCCCCTTCTGCTGCCCATTCAGACACTCTTCTATTAACCCCCTTTTGAACCCATCAGGTGACGATATTCATTCTTCTTCGCATTTGCTGATTGGGTGTCACGATACTCCCACTATCAAGTAAACATACAATAAAGATGATTAAAAATATACATATGTCAACATATATACCATATATATAATAGTTAATTATTCAAGAGTTAGTATGTATCTTCGTCTCCATCATCTTAGCATTGAACTCCTACCACTTCTCTTGGGTTATTGGTGTGTAGATCTTCCAAGGCTGGTGTGTGTCGCCATCAAGCCACTTTAGCTTCTTGGTGATGAACCACTAGACCAAATCATGCTTATGATCTGAAAATTTCTTGCGTATCATCCCTTTGACCATGGTGTAGCACTCACTTTCTGCAGGTATTTGATATTGTTTCTGTACATTACCATAAATGAAACAAATGTTAGTTATGGATACATACAAGTTGTATTAAAAAAATACTTTAACTATTGTATATTTACCTGTACGATCTCAAACATGTGCTTCTTCAGTGCTTTGTCAACCTGAGGCCAGGGGAGAGTGATATCACAATACTCTCGCACTATAATGCCTAGCTTCATAGTGCAGTCTCTGGCCCATCCCTGAGTTGGCTATAGATACTCATTAAACTGCATAGGATTTGATTCTATCTTTTTTGCCTTGAGCACTTTTGTAGGATCTCGAGGTTTTACACTTCTCATTGGTGGGATCTCATCGGTGGGATTTGTGATCCAGAAGGTCCAGCCTGTGTGTCCTCAGCTGGCACTTTGGACACCCCCATCTCATCCAGGCCATGACCCCTCTCATCAGCTCAAGCCTGTGACTTACGACCTTTCCCTCCACGTGTTTGCTTCCTCTTTGGTAGGGATGTCTCCGTCAGAAATTCACTGATTGGGTCATCCATATCATCCATTTAACTGTTTGAACAGATAAACAATACAATATTAATAACAACACAACAAATAATGTAGCAAATACATAATAAGACATCATGAATATTCCAACAAATATTTTAACCAACAAACAAGTAATAACAAATTATTGTTTAATTATCTAACAAACAAACACATCATTTATGGTTTTCAACCCATAAGCTCTCACCGTGATTAGACCTAGTATACACGACATCTTCTGTAATATCAACAATGTTTGTGACAGGATTACTGTTATAAAAGGGTGGTGTCTCATCGAACAGTAATTAATCATCATCAACATCTTGATCAACATTTGTGTTGACAAATCTTTTCCCTGGTTAAACCATTGACAATCTGGAATCAATGAGATCTTCTATGTAAAATACTTGTTCACACTACTTGAAAAATATGAACAGATCTTTTATATGACCAAGGCGTGATAAATCAACCAAGTTAAACCCAGAGTGAACCCAATAACCATGTCTGTTATCCACCCATTTGCATTTAAAATAAAAAACTTTTGAAAGTGATAATCAAGTTCCCATATATCTTCAATGAATCCATAATACTAACTTGAGGTTGAAATCGCTGAAGCTGGATCACCTCTGTTGTACTCAGTTGTTGTTGCTTCTACTTTAAGCCCATTATTTTGGTTTAAACATCTATCATCTTGCCGTTTTATCCAATAGGTGAACCCATTTATGTTATACCCTTCATAAGATACAGCAATGGAACCAGGTCCCAAAGCTAACCAACAGAGATCTTCACTTACATTATCAGGATCTAGTGATGCAAGTTTCATGACATGATCTCTAAACCATGAACAAAAGGTCTTGTTTTGCTCTTTGGTCAACAAAAAAATATTCCTCCCAAGATATTGACCTCTTAGTGCAGTCACGTATTTCTCAAAAAAAGGCTCTGTCAAACCCCGTCCAAAGCCAATCGTGGTTATCGCAAAACTTAACAACTTAATCACAATGATCGCAGCGGAATAAACTAACACCGGGACCTTGCCACGGTCTGATCAAAAGAACATACCGAACTTTACTAATTTACAACACTTATCCAAATATACATACCATCCAAAATGCCCACCAACCGAGTTTTGAGTATATCAAGTGACAACATAAACTTCCATCAGTTTAAATATAAACATACGGGCGCACATGCGCAACCCGTGCTCAAAAATAAATAACCCATTCTAAGTCTAACCGCTCCTACTCTCGTGGTGTGACTTCATGGGCCTCTTACCTGCAAGTGTAAAAACAGCCCCCAAAGGGGGTCAGCACGAATGCTGGTACGACCCTCTCGTGGCCCCCAAGCTAACGGGGCTACGACGACTAATTGTCGATAGCATGGAAATTGATTAGATACACAATCATAATATAAAGTGCAATAAACAACCATCCACAGATGAACATACATAGTTCACACACAAATGAACAACTCAAGCGTTCCCTTACCAAGTGGGTTAGTAATAACCTCCTTCAGATCTGATTCCACTTAACCTCAGTTCACCTTAGCTTACCTCAGTCTTATCCTTATCTTAATCTCAGTATACAAACCGTTTCTAGAATGGAAATGGTTGTATCTTATCTTAAACTTAGGATTTAGGTGATCCTACCGCACCATCTTAATGCCACCTACCTTGGACGGGAGTCCAGTGTAGCTGAGCCGGCAACCAACCCTAGGCAACAAGTCCGAAGACAAGTCCTTAAGCGGAGGACGGATCTGATTCAGATACCGACCCCATTTCCTTAGCATGCATGGCCAGAGTCAGTCTCGGGTTCCTCACTACCCCCTTAAGTTTGCAGACTGATTATCATGAGTGGTTGGAACTGGTGTAATTAAAATAGTTAAGAAAGAAATTAATACTCAAAATATCTGTCGGGCTGCAAATAAAACCCGGTCGCAGTAGTATAGTAAGACGGGAGCGGTCGGGGTCAAACGTGGGACTTATAGTGAAATAAAATAGTACCTAAGCTTGTCACAAGAGGGGGGAATTAATTGACTTGTTTTTGTAAAAAAAAAAACAGATAAGATTAACTGAGTTGAAGATAAATTAAACGGAACTCCGGGTTTAGGTTTATATAATCTGATTAATAATGTTATCTCTACCGGTTTATTATAATAGTTTGGCAAAATTCCTGTTATTATCTTAAGGACTAAGTCATAGACTCATAAGAACTCGTTTACCAGAAAATGCTCGGTCTAATCCAGGTTCGAGCAAAACATATGTAAACGGCGGTTAAGTGCGAGGAATTATTTTTGCATCTGAAAATACTAACTTATTAAATCATAATAAGCTTTCTCCAGATATACGGCTTAATTAACCTGTCTATTTATCACCGGTCTGATCAAAATAGACTTAGAAAAGTATTTTAATAAATTTATGAAATTTATTAAAAAGGTGAGAGATAAACTTTAATCATAACAAACTGTAATTATTTTAACCGGTAGAAATATAGATTACATAATTAAACAAATTACGGCCAAACCTTCGCCCGGAGTAAATCCTCTTAGCCCAACATAATTAAAAAGACAGAATGAGAAGTAAAAGAAATCATCTGGGAAAAATAATTAATTCAGCTCCACTATCTTGACTGCTAATATTTGGGCAGAGGTTGGACAGAACAACAGTATGGAAATGGAATGTTTTTTATGGAATGAGGTGTTGTATGGAATTTATGTGGATAATATGTGGATGAGATGTATGATTTTTGGAGAGTTTTATGGTATTTTTATGGAGGGAAAATGGCATAAGTTTGGGGTGGAATGAGATATGGATTAATGGAGGTTTGGAGGTGTATTTATAGAGAAATATAGGGTAAAGGGAGTGGTAAGGCGGTGGTGTTAACGTGTGAAGAGATAATGATTTTATCTCTTCACACGCTGCTGCCCTGTACGCTGGCATGACACGTTTGTCCGGACCATGGTCCAGACCAGCTGGTTCGGACCAATGTCGATTTTCTTATCTGGTGCACTGGCGTGTGTTGGTCCGGACCAGGTGATTCGGACACTGGTGCGGACCAAGGGTCTTTTGCCTCTAAAATGTTCGTTTTAGCTCCGATTTGATCCCTGTTTTCGCCTACGCGTTCGTCTCTTCGTGTACTTTGCTCCTAGCTTGGTTTTCCTCATGTTTAACCAATAAATTTGTGAGATAATCAATAAAACATAACTAGAGGAAAACTAACCAAAGTTGAGAAATGAGCAAGAAAAGTGCTAATATAATATATGAAATACACCTATAAAACATGCTCATTTGGACACTTATCAAAGTTCCAGTTAGTGAAAATCTTACAAACCATGTGTTAGTTAAACCTTAACGGGTATTAACCAACAGATACCAATACTTAACTCCTTTTCTTAACTCAATACTTAGTTAGTAAAAATCTCAAGTCTAGTGGGTTAGTGTAAAGAAAACACATTCACAACGAGAACAAGTATAACCGGTTGCATGCTTTATCTTTTCTTAGTCATAGCAAATAAACAGATAGCACACAAGCCGAGGGACACCTCGTTAGCAAGCAGGTCACAAGAAAGACTGTACCGTTCACCGTCGACTGTCGTTTGTTTAACCTTCTCCGGGGTCCCAATTCACAAACCTAAAACATTCAATCATTTTTAGGCCATTAGTTATTTGCACCTTACTTAACTCATTTAGTCCCTAAAAATTCCCATCCAATACTCTCTTAAGTCCTTACCACTTAACCTTATAAACTTAACTTTAAACATTAAGGTTTATACTTAACTTAACTTAATTCCTTAGGTCCTTAAGTTCCTAATCATCATTACCCTACTAATGGCATACCTTATTACCAATTAACATCTTTTGATCTTAAAGTTTTCTTTTTTTTGTTTTGGCTCGACCGACCGACCTTACCCAAGGTCGGTCCATTCCAGTACTTATTACCGTTGAAAATTTTTTCCCCGACCGACCTTGCAAGTCCGGTCCCCAAGGTCAGTCCATTCCCGAGAGTTTTTCCCCGTGGAAAATTTAGGCCCGACCGACCTTGTCAAGGTCGGTCCCAAGTTCGGTCGATTCCAGAGACCAATTCTCGTACAAAATTTTAGGCATGACCGACCTTGTAAGTCCGGTCCCAAGGTCGGTCCATTCCAGAGACTCAATTCGTACACAAAGTACAAGCCCGACCGACCTTGCAAGTCCGGTCCCCAAGGTCGGTCCATTCCAGAAACTCTTTCCGTTAGTGTAAACTGAGCTCGACCGACCTTGCAGGTCCGGTCCCTAAGGTCGGTCGGCTCCAGACCTTTGTTTCTAAATTCCCATTTGACTCCAAACTTCACCCCACATATCTTAGTATGTTCTAACCTCATTTGGGCACTTAAAACACACCTTAAGCCTGCCACTAAACTCCTTAAATCACTCATCAACATCCATCTTAGTCATTATGCGTTTTCCTTGTAATAATGCCAACACTTGTGATGTTTTTCACTAGACTTCTAAGTGGTGGTTCATACCTATTATAACCACTATGCCAAAATGTTTCCTCACCACTATAACATCATCTCCCAAGCATCTTTCACCATCTAAAATCCATTTATGCAACTACTTAAAGTTCCTTCACGAGTTTATTCCTTCTCCTTTCAACACATTATTTGCTCTCTACTTGTTTACCAATATTTGCCTAAGTCCTAAATACACAAGTATATCCCAAAGCATTCATTTGATTCCTAAATCCTCCATGATGATGCCTAAGTCATTCTAACTTATAAAAACACCTTAAACTCACCCTTTTTCATCAAAACGACTCCTAAAGTTTCTTAGTACTTCCTTAGTCATAAAATCTCCTTAACACATCTTAAACACCTAGGTTCTTCACCAAATTTTGACATGGGTTCTCTAGTATATTGTTACACTTAAACACTTAGTTTGTTTTCACCATCAAACAACCATGAACACCTAAATTCTCATTACACCATCTTAACACACATCATACACCAAAACTACACTACATCACAACATTGTGCATGAACTTAAACTGCTTGGCACTTAGGCCCTTAAATGACTTGGCTCTTAGGCCCTTAAATACATAAATCTTAAACACTAAATTTCCTCAATATAAATAGCCTTTGACCTGCAAATACACACAACAAGGCTCCCATTGCAATTTAAATGCTCTTATAATTCACCTTGACATTCTTAAACTATCTCCTTTTCTCATTTGCTTCTTAGTCACAAGTTCTCAATATAAGAATGTTCTTTCTCCTAGGTTTTATAACCTTTTCCCAATGTAAACTCAACACTAAACTCATCACATATCTAAATCCCATTCCCTTAAACAATAAAACACCTTAAGGTAAGACATTTACCTTGCTCCTTTACAAGCTTCACAAAATTTCCTCCTTAGCCTTTTTCCTTGACAATCTCGGTCACCAACCAAACTCTCCTTGCCAATGTTCTAATCAACATTCAATGATTCCAATGAGTACTAAACCATGCACTAACCTTAAGGAATAAACCCTAGGTTAAAAATGTGCTTTAAGGTATTAAATTGATTGTTTTACCTTGGAGTCTTAGAATAGGCTTGGATATGAAGCAAGAAGGACCTCCTCTAGCCCTTGGAGAATAGAAAACAAGCTAGAACAAGGCATAAACATGAAGCCCCATGAGTATAGATTTTCGGTTATGGAGAAAGATGATGGAAACCTAGATTTTCTTACATATTCTTTACCTTAAGAGAATGGAGAAGCCAATGAACTCTCCATGCTTGAGTTTCCCTCTTCTAATGGCGGTTTGGCTTGGCACCAAAATGGAGCTCTTGAAGTTTTGGAAAGATAGAAAGAAAGAGCTTGAGCTAACTAAGAAGAATATATACTTTGTTTTGGTTTTGGAGCTAAAATGAGTAAGTAGTGGTCAAAGGAAGATGAAGCTATCATGGAGGTTGCTTCTTACGTGAAAGAGAAGAAAGGGAGCAAGAGAAATCGGTGGAGAAGATGAAGAATGAAGAAAGGAGGAGAGAGGGAAGCTAAAGCAAGATTTTATTTAAAAGGTAAATAGTACTATTTGCCTTATCTCTTCTCTTTTTTCTTTAATTATTGAGTCATGTGGTGACTCCCCACATCAAAACCGGCCACCCCCTTAATAAACAAGATATTTATGGTCTTGGTTGACCAATTAATTAGCTTATATTGACTTAATGCTAAACTAGTCCAATTTGAGCACTATTCACAAATTAGTGCACATAATTGTGCAAATTTTGATTTCCCATTGATTTAGACTTCCTAATGTGATACTAATTAGTACACAAGTTAATTAAAGAGTAATCATGGGCATTTAGCCACTCAAAACCCCTTTCTAAGACAATTTTTCAAAAATGTGCTTTAAGAGTCCTTAAAGCACAATTTGTGTTTTAACTTGTTTTTGAGCTTTGTTTTCTTTGGTAATAGACTTAAAATGACCATTAGGATATTGATAAGGTCTTAGAATGATATTTGGGTGCTCACCCAAGTCTCTCCAAGCTTAGAGCACGTTTTTGCTTAAACTGCTCTTTTGGTGTTTCCTTATGTTTTCTTTGATTAAAAATGTTTCTTAATGTTTCTAAGGCATTATTTAGCCTCCTTATATCTTATCTTCTCACTTAAAAACCATATCTAAGTTTGTGGTATTTCAATCTACCCCCCTTAAAAGAACTTTGTCCCCAAAGTTCACACGTGTACTAAATCATTCACGTTACTCAATTTCTTAATCTTAATACCGCATCTTATATTCTCATTCACACATCTCAAGACTCAAAGGTCTACCACAAATACAATACATAAGTATTATACATATCTCAAACTTACCACCAAGGTGTAATAACTTACACAAACTTACACAAACCACATCTTACACCAACCAAACAAAACGACAAACATGTTCGTTTACTAACTCAAAAGCGAGGAAGCTCTACCCCCCTTAAAAAGGGGTACGCCCCGTACCCTATACAGACGATCTAGTCGGTAAACAAAGAAGGGTACTTCGATCTCATCTTATCCTCTAATTCCCACGTGGCCTCTTCGGCATCTTGGTTAGACCAGAGAACCTTCACCAGTCGTACTGACTTATGGCGAGTATCCCAAGTCTTACTATCCAAGATCCTCTGAGGAATCTCCACAGATCTCATATTCGGTTCTAACGTCAACCTCTCAAGTTCTAACACATGAGAGGGGTGGTGCATGTATTTCTTTAGCTGTGAAACATGAAAAACATCATGCACTTTACCCAGTTCAGTAGGTAAATTCAACCTATAAGCACCTGGGCCCACCCGCTCCGTAATCTCATAAGGACCAACAAACTTCGGGCTCAATTTGCCCTTCTGCCCAAATCTGAATACACCCTTCATCGGTGAAACTCACAGAAATACCCGGTCGCCCACTGCGAACTCTAGGTCCCGTCGTCAAACATCAGCATACGACTTCTGCCTATCTTGAGCAGCTTTCATGTTCTCCCTGATTTGCTGAACTTCAGTCTTAACTTGTTCTAGATATTCTGGTCCTATAATGACCGTCTCACTCGACTCATCCCAGCAGAGCGGTGTACGACATGGTCTACCGTACAACGCTTGAAAAGGTGCCATCTTGATCGAAGCGTGATAGCTATTGTTGTATGAAAACTCGATCAGATGTAACTTGTCGATCCAACTGCCCTGGAAGTCTAAGGCACATGCTCTCAGCATGTCCTCGAGTGTCTGAATCGTACGCTCAGTCTGACCATCTGTCTGAGGATGGAACGCGGTACTCAGCTTTAGTTCTGTACCCAACGCTTCTCTGGTAGCTCTCCAGTACCTCGAAAGGAATCTGGTATCTCTATCTGACACTATGGTCTTTGGTATCCCGTGATGTCTCATAATTTCCTTTTCAAACAACTCAGCTAATTTGGTCACCTTCCAAGTATCCTTCATCGGTATGAATCGGGCTACTTTGGTAAGGCGATCCACCACCACCCATATCATGTTGAGACCTCCCCTAGCAGGTGGAAGTCCAACTACGAAGTCCATGGAGATATCATGAAACTTCCACTCTCGAACTGGCATCGACTGTACCATTCCGCCCAGTCGTCGGTGCTCAAATTTCACCTTCTGGCATGTGAGACACCTCAAGACGAACTCGGTAACATCTATCTTCATCCCCGACCACCAGAAGTATCTCTTCATGTCTTTATACATCTTAGAGGCTCCCGGATGGATGGAGACTGAAGAACAGTGAGATTCTCTAAGTATACGGTCCTTCAGATCCGTGTTGCCCCGTGGTATGCATAACCGGCCCTTAAGTCTGATCAGATCATCGTCGTGAAGTCTGAAGTCATATTTCTGACTTTCAAAGGTACCATCTGTCTGACCTCCCTCATGTACTCATCTGTCCTCTGAGCCTCTCGCACCTCATCAACCAAGCTGGAGAAAGAAACTAGCGAATGGAGTGAGTGTGCTCGACGACTCAGGGCGTCCGCTACAACATTGGCCTTTCCCTCTTTGTATTGGAGGTCAATGTCATAGTCCTTTAGAAATTCTAACCATCTCCTCTGTCTGAGATTCAACTCCTTCTGAGTGAATATATATTTCAAACTCTTGTGATCGGTGTAGATCGTCACACTAACCCCGTATAAATAGTGGCGCCATATCTTCAAAGCGAAGACTACAGCTCCCAGCTCTAAATCATGTGTGGGGTAGTTCTCCTCGTGTTTCTTCAACTGGCGTGAGGCATATGCCACCACCTTGGCATGTTGCATGAGCACGCAACCCAGCCCTCTGCCGGATGCATCACAGTAAACCTCAAAGCCCTCCGTACCGTCTGAAATAGTCAGAACCGGTGCAGTGGTCAATGAGTCCTTCAAACTCTGAAACGAACTCTCACAATCAGCCGTCCACAAGAACGGTGCATCTTTCTTCATCAGACTGGTCATCGGCTTCGCGACCTTGCTGAAATCCTTAACAAACCTCCGGTAATAACCTGCCAGACCGAGAAAGCTACGGATGTCGGTAACAGTCCTCGGTCTTGGCCAAGTACGTACAGCATCAATCTTTGCTGGATCCACTGAGATCCCAGCATCTGAGATAATATGACCCAAGAATAGAGACTTGGTCAAGCCAAAACTCGCATTTGAGAATTTAGCATATAACTGGTTCTCCCTCAATATTCTAACACTCTCCTCAAATGTTCCTCATGTTCAGCCTTGACTCTGAATATATTAATATGTTGTCGATGAATACCACAACCGACTTGTCCAGTTGTTCCCAGAACAAGCAGTTCATCAGATCCATAAATTTCGCCGGTGCGTTCGACAAACCGAACGGCATCACTGTGAACTCATAGTGGCCGTATTGTGTCCGGAATGCCGTCTTCTCAATATCCCCCTCCTTAATGGCTATCTGATGATACCCCGATCTGAGATCAATCTTGGAAAACACAGATGCCCCCTTCAACTGATCGAACAGATCGTCAATACAGGGTAGTGGGTACTTGTTCTTCACAGTCACTGCATTCAACTCTCTATAGTCGATGCAGAGGCGGAGACTACCATCCTTCTTCTTCACGAAGAGAACTGGCGCTCCCCATGGCGATACACTTGGTCTAATAAATCCCTTATCTAACAAGTCTTTCAACTGATCCTTTAACTCATTCATTTCGGCCGGAGCCATGCGGTATGGTGCCTTGGCTATCGGTCTACCAGGTAGCAGCTCGATGGTGAACTCTACCTCCCGAGTGGGTGGCATGCCGGGCAGTTTCCGTGGAAACAGATCGGGGAACTCCGACACTACCGGTAAGTCGGGGTCGAACTCGGGGTCCCTCTCTATATCCTGGACATAGCAGAGATATACTTATTTCTTCCTCCTCAACTCCTTATACATTGCCATAGCGGTGATGATCTTAGTCGACGGCTCTCTGGGCCTATGGCGGTATGATATTGTTACCCCAGATGGACTCCTTAGCAGCAGTCTATGCTCGGCGCAGAGGATACGACCCTTGTGCCGCTCCAACCAATTCATCCAAAAAATCACATCAAATCCCAACTCCTTAAACTCAATACAACTGACTGGAAAATCTTCCCCGTTAATTCTGACAATGGCTCCTCGGTAGTAACGAGTGCAACGAACCTTCTCTTTAGACGGGAGCGTAACCGTGAAGTCGGGTAGCTCATTGGCGTCTAGCCCCAACCTTCTCGCAAATGATGTCGAGATAAAGGTATGCGAGGCCCCTGAGTCGAAGAGAACTGATGCCTCAATTCCATTAATCGGAAAGGTGCCGGTGAGGATAGTGCCGCTGGCGTCGGCTTGTGCCTCTGTAAGTATGCTTAACGCACCTCCCGTACCGAGTCCATAACCTAGTTGTATTCACAAGCTTCATGAGTAATGATGGTATAACAAGAGTCGTAACAATTAATATGAACAACACTGCTATTTTATTATAACCATCCTTTTACATTATGGGCTTCTTCCTTACATTTCATTCCTTATCTCATACTAAAAACATTACATGGCTAATATTGTCTAAAGGTTAGGTTCAATCTCCCTGGTCTCATATGCGTCGCATTGATTACTGCTGACGGTGCTGTATTCAGCTTGATTCTCTTAATCCATGGTATAACATCCTTGATCCTCCTCCCATAACTAATACATCCCCTGACTTAAGTATTAACTTATTAGCACGGTCCGCACGCTTCTGCTCGCCGTACAAGAATTCAGCGTCATCCCCAATGGACCAAGACACTACGGGTATCCCCCTTTTGAGAGACTCCGTTGTCTCGTCCTTATCCTGATGTAGTCCAAGTCGCCCATCTTTCTCATAGAAGTTTACAATACAGATGTCCGCTTGTATGTCTGGAATCGGGTCAGCTTCCAACTGCTGAGCGATCTCCACGACTTGTGTAATAACCGGATGGAACTCTTCGGGTATTCCCGGTGGTGAGACTCCATCTTGTATCCTCGTGGTTTGGTAGGTCTTGGCATACGGATTCCAATCCTTGCCTAAGCTCATCATCTTTAACTTCATCCTGGCCCCTCCTGGGTACTCCGGTGTATAGAAACCTCCCGGTCCCACTCCTAGTTGACTGCATCTCCTGATGATGGTTATTTGTGCTGCTGGTGTCAGGTATCCCCTTAATAGAATCATACCTGGGCGGATAACCTGATATTGTTCGGTTGAAAAGTCTCGGGTTTCGATGTCGGTGTCTTCCGGGTTAGGTGTTGAAGGTATTGGATAGCATATGTTGAAGTTTCCTAAGGTGGTAATAGGTCATATCTCACTTAAGTTCTAATCTTATCTTATTCTCACTTAACTCATTTATTTACCAAGCATGCATGTAATGCGGTAAGCAGGCAATTTTATTACTAAGTGGTTATAGCGGTACCTGGCCTCGATGAGGGTTCAGGCTCATCGTCCCGGTCCACCATGTGTAGTGTGGGTCCCGACTTCTGGGCTACCCGTGGGTTCTTATCTGCAGCTTGTTGCCCCCTTCTCTGACCGTCAGATCCAGCTCCGTGATCGGTCTTGCCCTTGCCCTTCATCTCGGGCCTAAAGGCTCTGCTAGCGGGGTTCCGGAAACACTCGTATGCTCGGTGCCCATACACCCCACAGTAGTTGCACTCTACCTTGTTCCCCTTACAATCGAGCCCGGGGTGGTCCTTGTGACACCACTGACAGATGTAGCGTCACTGGTAGCCACCACCGGCTCCCTTATCAGTCTCAGATTCTGATCATTCACAATATTAGTACTCATATCTTAAACGGTTGCTAATCATCTCTTAACTCACTCAATATTAACTTCTTTACCCTTTGGCGCCCTTGAGCGGAGGGGCTTAGCTGCATATGCATATGTCAACTTCAGTGGCTCTTCTGGAGCCTTCTCTTTTTCCTCCTTCCCTTTTTGGTTCTGACTTTTCTGAGCTTGAGGCTGGTACTTCTGTTTCTTGTACCCACCTTGCCCATGGTTCTCCGTGCTCTTACCGACACTCTTCCTCTTAGCATTTTCCTCGTCCCTCAGTTGGACGGTTATCTCAACCTTAGCAGCGGCATGATAGCACTCCTGCTTTCCAAAGTATTAGTTACTCTTATTTCTCACAATCTAAATCTTACTCATTTACTTACTCATATCTCAACCATTCTCATTACCTGCAAGGTAGTATAGCTCGTCGGCCCCATGCCGTAGCGGAGTCGATGGCTAAGCCCGCCATAGAAGCGGTCCACCAGTATCTGGTCTGAATATCCAAGACCTGGCAGAAGACGGAGCAAGGCGGTGAACTCTGAGTAATACTCGTCCACCGTCATCTTGTCGGTCTGCTTAAGCGCATCCAACTGCAAGCGCTTCTTCGTCTGGACATGGGCGGGGCAGTACTTTGCTCGTAGCAATGCGGTGTACTGTTCCCAGCCAAACTCTGGATTGGCCACATGCTCGGCCCTCACCAGCTTCCACCAATCGCCTGCCGCCCCTTTCAAGTAGAACGCAGCCAGGCGCACCTTGATCCCAGCAGGGACATCAAGGGTCTCGAAGGCGGTCTCCAACTCAGAGATGTACGCCTCGAGCTTGGCGGGATCAGTCTCCCCCTGAAAATGTGCGGGTCGAAGGTCTGCAAGGCTCTTCACCCAATTTGGTTCCCGGGGCTGTGGCGGTGGTGGTGGTGCACCAACACCAGGCTGATAGCCCATATGCCCTAATGCGGCAGCAACGATCTCTGCGATCGTCTGCCCTTCCGGTATCTCTTAAGCATCATCGCCTCTGCCACGGCCTCGGCCTTTCCTTCCTAACATCTGAACAATCACAACTCACATTAGGTTTGTATTCACCACTGTTTCGGTTAACGAATTATAACGTCCGTAAACGGAAAAGACGATCCACACTAAATAGTGGTCATCCGACTCTACTCACACTAACAGCTCACGCCCTTAACCCATCACTTATTTCTTATCTTATATCCTAACTCGGTGGTAACTTATGTCCGGTGTTTCTTGATCAGAGCGTAACTACGCTCTGATACCACTTTTGTAACACCCCGTCCAAAGCCAATCGTGGTTATCGCAAAACTTAACAACTTAATCACAATGATCGCAGCGGAATAAACTAACACCGGGACCTTTCCACGGTCTGATCAAAAGAACATACCGAACTTTACTAATTTACAACACTTATGCAAATATACATACCATCCAAAATGCCCACCAACCGAGTTTTGAGTATCTCAAGTGACAACATAAACTTCCATCAGTATAAATATAAATAGACGGGCGCACATGCGCAACCCGTGCTCAAAAATAAATAACTCAACCTAAGTCTAACCGCTCCTACTCTCGTGGTGTGACTTCATGGGCCTCTTACCTGCAAGTGTAAAAACAGCCCCCAAAGGGGGTCAGCACGAATGCTGGTACGACCCTCTCGTGGCCCCCAAGCTAACGGGGCTACGACGACTAATTGTCGATAGCATGGAAATTGATTAGATACACAATCATAATATGAAGTGCAATAAACAACCATCCACAGATGAACATACATAGTTCACACACAAATGAACGACTCAAGTGTTCCCTAACCAAGTGGGTTAGTAATAACCTCCTTCAGATCTGATTCCACTTAACCTCAGTTCACCTTAGCTTACCTCAGTCTTATCCTTATCTTAATCTCAGTATGCAAACCGTTTCTAGAATGGAAATGGTTGTATCTTATCTTAGCTTATCACATGTATAACAATTCGTACCTGCAAGATAAAACCAAGCAGCCCACCCCGGGAGGGGTGAGTCAGGTCCCTGGAATGGAACTGGTACGATTCTCATAACAGAAATTAAAACATAATCCTTTAAACAATATAGTAACTTGGAAAGAAACTCTTAAAACAAAACAGAGGAACAAGGCACTTCAAAATCACCAAGTCAAAGTTAACAAGCTAAGAATAGAGATAAATAACAGAAAGGTAAAGTTAGTCAATTAAAACCACACCATGAGTTAGTGAACATCCCGTGCTTACGTTAGATTCAATTCCATTCAGGAGTAGAAAGACTCAAGTAGTCACAAGGACTAGGAATGAAAGGAAGAAATCCAAGAACCAACAACTCAAGAGTGGAATAAAACCAATTGGGAGAGATGGCCCCACTGCCAAGTACGTGCTTTTAGGACAGGGGATATACAGCCCCTCGCTGTTAACTACGTCCCTTTGGATAGGGGATATACAGCCCCTCGCTGTTTACAACGTCCGTTTTGGACAGGGGATATACAGCCCCTCGCTGTTTACTGGTGAAGATGTGCGCACATCTGTGAGCCTCGATTTTTAAACCCTACCCTATGTTGATTAAGTTGATTTGGATCTAACCGGGTTTTAGGTCCACTTTTAACCTAAGTTTAATAACTATGCCATATAACATTAATTATTAAAACCTAAGCTAGCTCACTGGAACCTATTATGAGTCGCCACCTAAAGTTTACCTAGATCAAATTTGGAAAGGAGAGTTTAGGTTCGGGGGCTTGGTATACAACTTATTTAAGGTTCAAATTACTTTCATTACCCCTAGAAGTCTCTTTTCCTCTACTTAGAATAATTACGGCTTATTACGAGTCGTTTTAACCTAAGTGCGTGAGCTTCTGTTTTTTTGTGTTTTTTAGCATTTTTTGACAGAAAATGAAAGTGAAAGTTGAAATTACCTAAACTAGGGTTTCGGAGGAAGAATTAGGTCCAATTTTGTTTCTGTCCGTGACTACGGACCTAATGTCCGTACCTACGGACCCTAGTTAATCTATGTGGAAATAAAAGTCGAATTAAATAGAAAACAAAAATTTGAAAAGTCCGGGGCCACAGATAGGATGTCTGTGGGCCCGGACATTGTTTAGAGGACATTGTTCAGAGAAAACCTAAAATTTGAAAAATTTAAAATCTCGCCGCCTTCCGTGGGTGTCCGTGGTCCCGGACCATAGGTCCGAGGTCCCGGACCACCCACAGACGGGGATTTCCTGGTGGTTCCCAACGGTGTTTTCGGCTAAAAAATTATGCACGTGTTGCCTGAATGGTATACAATACGTTAGTAATTAAAAGATTGCAGTTTGAAATCTAATTATGCACGAAACTTGACAAACAAGTAACTAGGCAGAAGCAAAAGCAATTAGCAATACAGAAGCCGAAAAGGGTTGGTTTGAGCCAAAGATTTAACAAAGAGTTAATAAGGTTGTGGGGAGTTGGAAAAGTAGAATTATAACCTGTTTTACCCTCGAATTCAAGATGATTCATCACATTGGGATTCTTCGGAGGCTCCGATGATGCCGGTTCCAGATTGAGTTTGACCCGAGCTTCTGGTTGTTGATTGTTGATGATGTTCTTTACGTTTTGGAGGTGGTTTGGTTGATGTTTGATGATTGTTGATGTATTGGGAGTTGAAAAATGTGTTTAGATGGTGATTTCGGGTGATTTTTTAGGTGATTTTGGTGCTTGGATGTGTAAAAACGTGAGGAGAATAAGACGGCAGCCTTCTTTGAGAGTCTAGGGTTCTTGAGGTTCTGATTTGATCATGGGATACGGTTCCTTATATAGGCCTTCTTAAAGATAGAAAAATCCGGTAAAAACCGAGATTTATCGACGTTTTAGCTCAAGGGCTTCCAAAAAGAATTTGATTATGAAATTTTACACATGGGTAAAGGATGATATTTCTGATTTTTCTAAAGTGGGATCGAATTTTTTGGATATTGGAATATTTTTAAATTCAATTTCTCGTCAGATTCAATCAGAAATTGCTAGAAATTATTGGAAATTCCAAAAATCAAAATTCCAATGCCATTACGCTTCTAATGTCATCCTCTATCATGGGTTAAAATTTCAAAGCATTTTGAACTGATTTGACCCTTATTTGTTGAAGAGAGAAAGCCTATAGGGGGCTTAGGAGCCTTGAAAAATTACGAAAATGCCCCTGGAGATGACTAAGCTGTCCATAGTACTCTGAAATGTGCCGGTCGAACTAAGAACCCTCGCTACTAGCCTATTAGTAGAGACCCTCTTCCGGGGGGGTTGAAAATTTAGGTATAACAGATTGCCCCCCGTCAACTAGGTTTGTATTGGAAATGAAAAGGCTGGTTGATGCTTGAGTGATACCCCATAATTTTGGATCTTAAAATACCCAACATGCAATTGAAATCCGACAAGTTGTGTCGAGCTGTTCTAAGGCGCTGACTACCTATGAGTAAAGTGGAAGGATGTCGAGCGATTTTAAGGCGTCGACCACCTAAGGATAAAAATGAAGTAATGTTGGACTATTCTAAGGCGCCAACTACCTATAATGAGATGATGTCAAGCTATTCTAAGGCATTGACTACCTATGATGGATGAAATGATGTCAAGCTATTCTAAGGCATCGACTACCTATAAGTGATCGAAAATTGGTGTGGGGTCGAGTTCTTCCACTCAGGTGAGTTCGTCTACTCGGGTGAGTTCTTCTACTCTAGTGAGTTCTTCTACTTGGGTGAGTTCTTCTACTCGAGTAAGTTCTTCTACTCTGGTGAGTTCTTCTACTCTGGTGAGTTCTTCTACTCGGGTGAGTTCTTCTACTCGGGTGAGTTCTTCTACTCGGGTGAGTTCTTCTACTCTGGTGAGTTCTTCTACTCTGGTGAGTTCTTCTACTCTGGTGTTGGAAGGTGCAAGACTGTTGAAGTGATGGTCTTATGCAAATGATGAAAACTGATTACTGGAGTGCCAAACATGGCAATGATGATAAGATGTATGCAATCAAAATATATGAAAGATACTCGTTCAAAGCAAGAAACTGTTGGAAAAGGTGCCAAACATGGCAATGTCGAGTTGTTATGCAAAATCGGTAAAATGCACTAAAGTGTTTGTTGGAAGCTTGTCCAAAACAAGGAACTGTTGAAAAATGTGCCAAACATGGCAATGCTTGAGAAAAACTCTTCTAAAAAAGGAAAGTGAAAAGATCATTTCCTGACTAAGAATTTCATATCTGCAATTTGTTTCTTAGAAAATGAACATGCCGTGGCAGGAAGTGTGTGGTGTTTGTTGTGGTGCTAAAGGATCTTGCTGGTGTTCAGGATTTGTGATTGACCTGGGATTGGGTTGTGATTTGGGATGGTGGCCAGGGTTATGACGGGCCTAATGTTTTTGTGGAGGTAAGGCTAATGACGGGCTTGAGAGTGTGTGTGTGGCGGTAAGGGCTTATGTGTGCCTGTGGTGGGATGGTGGTGCTCAAGCTTTGGGTTTCAATCGGTGTTGTCATGGCAATTGTTGGAACCAACAATTGCCCCCAATATTTTTCCTTAGGACAATCTGAGCTTGAGTTCATGGCAATAGATCGGAATGATCGATTGCCCCCAGTATTTTCTTTGATTAAACATATGAACCAGTCTCGTCCTCACAGGGTCAAGGCTTATGTTTTGATGTGGTGCTTCCTAACTTACACCCGGCGTGTTTGATGTTTGCAGTCATTTCCCGCTTATGTCATAACTTCTAGACCATTGAATTCGATATTTGATGGGTTTACACATTTGATCTGTTACTTTCGCGTGATTGGACACACAACTATCAAGACAGAAGTCTTTAAAGCTTATAACATGGCCATGGGGTGTGATGAAAGACAACGGGACCTTGGAGGGATATTTTAGGCATGTGGAGCTAAAGGGGTGACCAAAGTTGTACTCTGCATCTTCTCTCAGAATCATCTTCCTTGTCTTGAAGTCATCTAGCTGCTTCGAGTTGACATTGTCTTCGAGCTTCCGGACTCGGACTTTTGAAGTTATCCTTTACACCATTTCTCTTTTTGTCATTCGGATTTCTTCGAGGCACTTTGGGTTTGCCTTGTTATCCTTTCTTGACTTTGCCTTCGGGGTTCTTGTGTTTCCCGGTTTTGAGTTTTGAGAGCTATTTTGATGTGAGCTCTCTGGAACCTGTGTCACTTTGGGACCATTTGCGGATCGCTTCGTCATGCTGATAGCGGCATCACTTCTTTGGACTGATTAGATTGTTATCAGAGAGCCGGACTCCTCGCTTCCTTTGGTCACCGGGTTGGACATTCGTCATTGGCTGGGTTATTTTGTGGAGTTCATAATATCGAAAAGGGATATATGAAAGGCTCAGCAGGGGTGCCTAGGGTATAATGTCAGGGTTCACAAGCTTGTGGCTATGTGGTGCTGTACCTAGGTGCTTCGTCATTCCTGATTGTTGTGTGTCCGCTCTTTGTTACTTTTCGTAGGTGTTACACCCAAAATTTTGACACCCCCCTGGTTAGGGTCTACGAGGTTTTGGTGTTGTGAGGGGCATTTCAGTCAAGTAATGAGAGATTCCGGCTCAATCGGCGCGTTACGGGGCATGGGGAGCAGTTTCGCCATTGTCAGGGGCGTTTTCGTAATTGTTAAGGCTCCCTAGACCTCTTGTAGGCTTTCTCTCTCCTTCAAAAGATGCCATAATCAGCTTGAAATGCTTTGATATTTTAACCCATGATAGAGGATGACATTTTAATCATAATGGCGTTGGAATTTTGACTTTTCGAATTTCCAATAATTTCTAGCAATTTCTGACTGAATCTGACGAGAAATTCAATTTAAAAATATTCCAACATTTAAAAAATCCTATTCCACTTCAGAAAAATCATAACTACCATCCTTGACACGTGGTTAAAATTTCACAGCAAAATTCCTTTGGGAATTCACTTAATTAAAATGCCAAAAAATCTTACTTTTACTAGATTTTCTTTATCTTTAAGAAAGTCTATATAAAGGGATAGGTCTTTTGATAAAGGGAGAATCTCAAAAGCTCTTAGAACCCTAGACAGTCAAAACTCTTCTCCATAGTCAGCCTCCCACGTTTTTGCACCCTCAAACACCAAAACAACACCGAAATCTCATAGAAATCAACACCGAAACACGTTTTCCAATTCCCAACACATAAAAAATCATCAAACATCAACCAAACCACCTCCAAAACGTGAAAAACACCTTCAACAATCAACAACCAGAAGCTCGGGTCGAACTCAATCCTGAACCGGCACCATCGGGGCCTCCGAAGAATCCCGACGTGAAGAATCCTCTTGAATTCGAAGGTAAAGCAGGTTACAATTCTACTTTTCTAACTCTCCACGACCTTATTAACTCTCTGTCAAATTTTGGGTTCAAACTAACCTTCTGCCTTGTTACTTTTTTGTCAAGTTTCGTGCGTAATTAGACTTCAAACTGTAATCTTTCAATTACTAATGTATTGTATATCTTTCAGGCTACACGTGCATAATTTTTTAGCCGAAAACACCGTCGGGAACCATCAGAAAACCCCTGTCCGTGGGTGGTCCGGGACCACGGACACCCACAGACGGCGGCGGAATTTTAAAATTTCAAAATTTAGGTTTTTCTAAATAATGTCCGGGCCCACTGACAGCTTGTCCGTGGCCCCGGACTTTTCAAAATTTTGTTTTTTCTTAAATTCGACTTTTCTGTATAATTAGGTTAACTGGGGTCCGTGGCTACGGACGTAAACACAATTTGACCTAATTCTGCCTCTAAAACCCTAGTCTAGGTACTTTCAGTTTCCACTTTAATTTTCTGTCAAAAAATGTTAAAAATACAAAAAAATCAGAAGCGCCCACTTAGGTTAAAACGACTCATAATAAGCCGTAGTTAAACTAAGTAGATGTAAAACGACTTCGAGGGGTAATGAAAGTAATTGAACCCTATATAAGTCGAATATCAAGCCCCCGAACCCGAACTCTCCTGTCCTAATTTGATCTAGGAAAAAATTAGGTGGCGACTCATAACAGGTTCCAGTGGGCTAGCTTAGGTTTTAATAATTATTGTTATATGACATGGTTATTAATCTTAGGTTATAAGTGGACCTCAAACCCGACTATATCCTAATCAACATAGGGTAGGGTTTAAAAATCGAGGCCCACAGACTGACGACTCTGCTGGGGACAAATTCTTAATATTAACTTGTTTAATTTTAAGAAAGAGGGCTTAACTTGAAAAATTGATTATTTATGGCTTTATTACTTTATTTGTTTACTTTTGTGTGCACTTTAATTTCCTGTACCTTTGTATCATATGGGAGCGAGGGTCCACGCAAACCAACTTCACCCCTGGACCCGTTTGAGGGTCCCCTGTCAGGGACTCACACCTTCCAGGTGATGTGAATAAGTGGGGAAAAAGAGGAGGGTGTCGTCTAACCACACCCCCTTAATACCTGGGCTTTAGCCACAAGCATTTTTTTGGCAGTACTCTTACCAAGCCCATTGTTTGGTCAGTCAAAGACCGGACCGTAGACGCACACTTTCAGGTGATGTGAAAAAAGTGGGGAAGCCCAAAGAGGATAGTGTGTAAGCCCTATTCCTTTGCGGTGACCTGGGCCCGTGCCCCAAGCACCTCTCCGGATCGATCTATACCCATTGGACTGAGTCATTTTGTGAGGACATTTGCATCACCTCCTTATGCAAGGCTTCTGTGTATATGTTTTTTCTCCTGGGCCTCAGGCCCAATGTCTGTATCGATCCTTCAATCTCTCCCAGTCCAAATAAAATACTTGAAGGTTTCAGTGGCCCAAATGCCTTTACCTCCGCGAAATCATCCTCTCAGGATAAGCTCGAAGGTTTCCATTACTCCCTTTAGGATTGCTGGCCCATCTCACATGCCAAAAATCTCCAGCCTGCTCGGCCCGAACAGTCCAAAAAGGAAAAAGAGTCCTATAATTAGAACATAAGGATCCTCAGAGGAAAACCTTTCCATGTCATTGAAAGCTCGTACCTAATGTTTTTTTTTCACTTTATGTTCTAAAACAGAGAGAAGGCAAGATTTCAGAAAGACGCTGGGACAGAAGTTCCAGACGTTTGACCCGACTGCCTACTCCCCTACTTCCATCATTCCAGCCTGAAGTAGACTCCAGCTCATCTGACATGTCGGTCCAGGCTCATGACGATATCCCTCAGGAGAATCAGCAAGTAGGGGGGGAACCAGAACACTTCTGTTGAAGAGCTCATGAAAAATTTTGATTTGAAACACTAGAAGGCAATCCAGGCACTTGAAAATAAATATGTGGACACAATCACCAAGCTGGAGGATAAGTTGGCCGCGTTGGAAACGGTAGCCCAAAGCAGGACTACTGGGGGTCCAACGGGGGAGAAGGATCAAATAGCCGGCCTGGTACGAAAACATCAAGCTGCCATTGAAGCCTTGGAGGCACGGCATACAGCAGCAACAGTTGAGCTCCATGAGAAGATAGGATCTTTGGAGGCGGCAAGACAGGAAAGGCCGCTGCAAGGATTTGTCAACCCTTTATACGGCATGGACAATATCTCCTTGGAGGGACATGACACCCAAGTTGGGTACGGAGGTGGTGCTCCCGGGAACCAGTTAGCCGCTGAAGTTCAGTGGGCTCTAAGGCACATTGAGCGCATGGAAAAGGCCGATAAACCTGCTGGTTTTGACTATCTCTCCATGGGATCCTATCCAGACGTCGAGCTACCTGCGAAGCTGAAGCTCCCCACCTTGGCTCTCTACAAGGGCTTAACCGATCCCCAAATCCATTTGGCGATGTTTGATCGAGAGATGTCTATCCTGAGGCTCAATGATATGCAGAAGGCCAAGGTTTTTGCCCGATACCTAGATGAGATTCCTCAACGACGGTACCTAACTCAAAGAATGAACACCAAGACATACGAGGTGATATGTGAAGCTTTCCTGACTCACTTTGAGTATGTTAAAAATTTGGAAATCACTCGGCCTGACCTTGCCAGCACGCGCCAAACGGGAAGTGAGTCCATGTCTGACTTTATAAAGCGATGGGGGAGGAAGGCAGCAGGCATGCCTACAAGGATGGATGAGCAGGAACAAATTCGCATGATTGTTGAGAACATGCAAAAGCAGTACAATGATGAATTAAAGTATATGTACTTTCCAAGCTTTGATATGCTCATGGGCCAAGTAGGAGTTTTGGAGGAGAAGATCCACAAGGGAGACCTAAAGCTTGGATATCCTCGAGGGCCCGGAAGTAACTCAAAGTTGCTGAAATCTGAACCAGCGAAAGCTTCCTACTCAACCGCAGCTTACGCACAGAGCGCACCGCGGAGGTACACAGGACAGTACGAGGTGAATGTAGTGCAGCAGCCAAGGGAACAAGGGAGGAGCTATCGAGCAGTACCACCTCCAAGACCGGATTTCAATCAACGAGAATTCAAAGATATCGGTCGGCCTTTGAGTCAAGCTCTGAAAAAGCTCTAGGAGTAGAACATCTTACAGCCTCTTCCGCCCCGACCAGGGGTCACCCGTTTGGGGAAGAGTCCAAATCAGTTCTGTCACTACCATCAGTTACCAGGTCACGACACCGATCATTGTAGGGCTCTACAACATAAGTTCCAAGACCTGATTGACCAGGGACTTCAGTTCTCAGAGCAAGGGAATATCTTCGGGAATCCTATGCCAGAACACCACTAGGAATCTTTATTTTTTTTCTTCTCCCTTTAGTTGTTTGCATAGCTTTTGTTTTTTCCTTTTTTTTTCCTTTTAGTTCTTTAGCTAGTTCAGTTGTCTTCCCCATTTAGTTGGTCCCAACAATTGCAACAACGACACCGATGAAGGCTAAAAAAACCCGAAACCCAAAGGTTCAAACCCCTCTCATATCACTCCGGCCCGTCCTAAGCCCTACCTCCACATCAAACTCCCCCAGGCCCGTCCTGAGCCCTACCTCCACATCAAACATCCTCAGGCCTGTCCTAAGCCCTACCTCCACATCAAACTCCCCCAAGCCCGTCCTAAGCCCTACCTCTACATCAAACATCCTCAGGCCCGTCCTAAGCCCTACCTCCACATCAAACATCCTCAGGCCCGTCCTAAGCCCTTCCTTCACATCAAACATCCTCAGGCCCGTCCTAAGCCCTACCTCCACATCAAACATCCTCAGGCCCGTCCTAAGCCCTCCAAATATCCACAGGCCTGTCTTGAGCCCTACCATCTCCAGGTTTGACATAAGCCTTAATCCTTCCACATTCATTTAGACCCGTCATGCACTTGACTCACTTTCACTTAGAACCATCCTTAGCCTCGTCATAAGACCTAGAACCATCCTTAGGCTCGTTATAAGACCTAGAACCATCCTTAGGCTCGTTATAAGACCTAGAACCATCCTTAGGCTCGTCATAAGACCTAGATCCCAACCTTTAGGCTCGTCATAAGACATAGAACCATCCTTAGGCTCGTCTTAAGACCTAAATCCCATTTTTAGGCTCGTCATAAGACCTAGACCCCAACCCTTAGGCTCGTCATAAGACCTAGAACCATCTTTAGGCTCATCATAAGACCTAGAACCATTCCTTTAGGCTTGTCATAAGTCCTAGTTGCATTCCTTTAGGCTCATCATAAGACCCTTTAGCTTACCCACTCTCATCAAACACATTGCATTCATCTCATTCATATAGGCTCGTCATAAGACCTAGTTGCATTATCCAGGCGCGTCACAAGACCTGGCGACAGAAAAGTTGGCGAGGTGATGGCAATAAATCCTCCTGTGTTATGTCAGCTTACTTTGGGATCAACGAATGGTGGGCAAAGGCAATAAGTCCCCAGGGTTTTTACCAGGAGTTATCCTTGCACACCGGCTTGGGGGGCGATGGCAATAAGTCCACATTGGGTCCAACCAGGAGCATCGGCACGGGTTTCGGTCCCCAGAAGCATCCGAGCATCATCAACATCATCGGCATCATCAGCATCATCATCAGCATCATCATCAGTATCAACATCATTAGCGTCGTTAGCATTTCAGCATTCTTGCATTTGCATACCACACAGTTTTCACATCCTAGATTGTCAACGCCTTAGAATCGCTTGACATTGCTTTATTTGATTTATTATAGGTAGTCAACGCCTTAGAATCGCTTGACATTATTTCATTTTCATCACCGAGGTAGTCAACTTTTTAGAATAGCTTGACACATTTTCACTTATAGGTAGTCAGCGCCTTAGAATAGCTCGACAGCGTTTTATTGCTTAGGTAGTCAGCACCTCCGAATAGCTAGACGTAGTCAACGCGGTTCGGACAACATGGAGGATTCTGTGGAATCCAAAATTTTGGAGCTTCACTCAAGCATCAACCAGACTTTTCACATCCATTACAAAGTCTAGTTAACGGGGGGCAATCTGTTATACCCAAAATTTTGACCCCTTGGTTAGGGTCTATGAGGTTTTGGTGTTGTGAGGGGCATTTCAGTCAAGTAATGAGAGATTTCGGCTCGATCGGCGCATTCCGGGGCATGGGGAGCAGTTTCGTAATTGTTACACTGGTGGAACGCGACCCATTAATTACGGTCCAAAACCGTGTATAATTACGGTTCTGGACCGTAATCTACGCGGGCGTCAATAAAGATGGCGTTTCTTTAATTACGGTTTAAAACCGTAATTAAAGTCCCTTTTCCGGCCTGCGTGTCATTGACTTTACATTACGGTTATTTGTAAAACCGTGATCTAAAGTCCTTTGGCACGCGCGAACCAAAGGACTTTAGATCACGGTTTTACAAATAACCGTAATGTAAAGTCGACACTTTAGATGACGGTTTTGGCAATAACCGTCATAAAGTCTTTTGGCGCGCGCCCCAAAGGACTTTAGATTACGGTTATTGTTAGAACCGTAATCTAAAGTGTAATTTTTTTTTTACTATTTTTTTTTACAAATCTACACAATTGCAACAGAGACAGAATTGTAACAGATAAGCAACAGAGGGCAGAAACTGCACAATTGAACCCCCTGAATCAAATACAACAACACAAATTCATTCTCTGCGCACAATTGCACGAGATAACATCTAATAAAGCCAGATCGAAAATCTGTAACATATTCAATCTGTTACAAAATTGCAACAGAGATAACATCTAATAAAGCACCAGATCGAAAATCTGTAACATATTCAATCTTACACAATTGCAACAGAGATAACAATTGCAAATTCATTTCTGCGCACAATTGCAACAGAAACATTCAATACAACAGCTAGAATTTGTTTACAGCAGCAGCTAGCATAATTCATTACAAACAGAATCAGAGCAACTAACAAAAATATAATTTGTTACACAATATAATCTGTTGCAGCAGCAACTAACAGAATCAGAGCAGCAACTAACAAAAAATATATGTTACAGCATCAGAGCTAGCTAGTCTACACTCCATTCTCATAAACATGGCTGCCATGCTCTCTTGACATGCAACAAGTCGGAAGGACCATAAGTCTTGAATCTGGCATAATGCTCTTTAATCTGCAACAAGAAAAGGAATGGAACACATAATGAGATTAAGATAAAGACACAAAAAATCTGCCGAAAGAATTAAATACAAGACAGCGTTCGTATTACCTTGTCAATATCATTCTCAAAACTTCGGAAAGTACCCGCAGAACTCGTACATATACCGCATCACGTAGTACCCGCAACTCTAGAATCCTTTTGGGTAGGGCACTAAATCACCAAAATTCACAAATGTAAAACAATTGTACAAAGATAATAGCAGCACGAATGAAATACATGAATTACCAAACCTTGATGTAATTGACGGTCAAATCACCAAACTCTCCCTGAGGGGTTTTTTTTGTAACAACTGTTACATATATTAACAAAAGCGTTTAGCAAAATGAACAAGTACATTAATTTTGGTTCAAAAAACTTAAACAATTAAATATAATAAAAAACTTACTCTTTGATTAAGTCTTTAGTGTTGAATTTGTCCACTGCCCTAGTGGATCTAGAACGAGCAGAGAGAGTAGCGGTGGCAGCTGATAAGCGAGAAATACATCTACTTTTAGGGCTTTAATTCTTCCTATTTCATAGCAATTTGTGTCGTATTTCTCACTTATCTTACGATTTTCCTAGATTTATGTTTGATATGAATTGATATATTTATGTATTAAATGTAGGAAAAAGCCATGTTAATGGATAGATGATCTCATGAGCTTTCCAACGCAACAAACAGCGAGGTAAAACGGACTTATATAACGAAGAATCTGGAGCCGGTTGAAGATTACAGGAAAAATTACAATACACCAGTATATATATACATATATATATAGATATATATGTATATATATATATAATACATATATATAGATATATTAATAGCACATACCATATATATACAATATTTAAATGACTAAAAGTATACTCATCAATCATGTACGATTGTTCACGAATCCACTATCCCGCAAAACGATTAGGTACACCTAAGTGGTAGAAGTAGAAGTAGTCACTATTTCTCCATCAAGTTTTTGGCGCCGTTGCCGGGGACCTCTGGCACGGTTAATTGACATTTTGTTTATTTAATTGAGATTTTATTTAGATTATTTTTCTTCTCTTACTCTCGTATTATTTTGTTCGATTGCATTACATCCTTTTCTGTTACGTATTGATTTATATTTCTCTTTATTACTTATTTTTTTCGTTTTGTTTAGATTTTATTTTTTGTCGTTATGTTAGTTAGATTCTCATCAATTTAGGATACGTAACTTTTTATTTTTTTTAATTTATTTATTTTTATTTTTTTTTTGTCTTTGTTGAATTTTGTTTCACTGTAATTAGTTGCTGTCCTCCGTTTATTTAGTAATACTTTTCTTTTTCTTTTCTTTTCGTTTTTTAATTGTTTTTAGTTAGGCTAGTTTCTTGCGGATTTGTTTAAGTTTATCTGTTATATTTTCTTTTCTGGTCATTGTGCTTGCTAAGTACGTTTTAGTTTTAGTTTTTTTTTTTTTTTGAAAAAAAAAAAAAATTAGGATTTATTTGTTTAGAAGTTGGTAGATCGTTTCGGATTTCAATGCTGGTTAATGAACGTGGTTATTAGTTTTATGATCATATTCGTTTCAATTTTGTGTCGTTTACCACTACAATAATTTTGCTGATTTCTATTTTACTTTATTCTTCTTCAACTTTGATCGTTTTAGTTTAGGATTTCTTTCTAATTTTCCACCATTTCTTTTATTTACTTTTATTTTATTTCTGCTTTATTTTTATCTTACTTACAAAAAAAAAATTTATATATTTCTGTATCTCTGTTTTATGTTGTTTGTGTTTCTTTTCTATTTTTATTTTCTATTCTACTTGGTATTTTGTTTTTGTTTTTGTAGGATAATTACTGACAATGGAGAGCAGCCACGATGAGGTGAGAAGATTATTGATCAATTTGGAATGGACACAAATGCAAGAGGAGATATCCTCATATCAAAGATTGGTCAAGGATTATCAACCACCTCAACAATTAAATCGAGAGCCGTATTGGTGGGAAGTCGACCAGGCTAATGCACAGTACAACGAAACTCAGTTGGGGTATACTACTTCAATCAGAACGAGCAGCAGCAATCTACACAAGGGCCAGATGAATTCCTCCCAAGTATGGTCGAGCCACCAGAAGAATTCCAGTGGTGACTCCAAGGAGTGAAGAGCAAACTGAGCCAGATATTTGACGAGCAGCAAGTTCTGATGAGGAGATAATGAAACTTCTCAAGACATTTTCTCCGACGCCGAGCTGGAGCAGACGTTGAGAGTACAATCTTCCTCCATCTCCATCCCCAACACAGGAGGAGCAACTAAATTCGAAGATATTGTGTCTGAGCTGGTCAACCAGCTGGAAGAGCGCTATCTGTTGAGCCTCACCAACCGGAAGAGGAAATTTACATCCTCGAATTGAGGAAGGAACACCACTACCACCGGTCTCTCATCAAACTCCCATCCTGCCTCCATAAGCCTCAACAACGGGGGGGGATGTTTACATTCTCCAATTTGAGGAAATGAAGCCAATCACACTGGTCTCCTGTTAAAACTACGCTACCGGCAGTACCTCCTCAAACACCAGGTTTTGTGGAGTATCATTTTCCAAATATTTATGCCGAAGCAACATTTTGTTTTGATCCAGGTGGTTTGCTTTTTATTATTACTAACTTCGCTTCTGGCGAAGATATTATCTACTTTTATTTTTGATCCAGGAAACGAAGCGATAGTCTAGCCAAAGACTAAAACTACGGGCAGCTTACTGGGAGGCAACCAGTGGTTAAACTTATATCCTATTATTAATTATTATTTTAATTTTGTACCCCACATTATTTCTATATTATGTTTTACAACAAAAAAAAAAGAAGTGGAAATGGTTTGTCTATGCTTTAATGCAACGCTTTTTAGCGTGTATTTTTGGGTAGTGTGTGCAGGCGAAATTCTATCATGTGTATCTGAAGAACTCCAAGGCTGGACACTTGCTTGAACGCAAGTGTGAGGAACGCTACTACCCCCATTGTTCGCACTTAAGTGTGAGGAAGGACACCTTCCTCAATTACGATATCAGGGGAGTCTCAGTTCTTTATTTTAAATGTTTGTGTCCAGTCTATCATGCTTAATGATTATTATATCAGTCCATGATTGTCCTGAATGAAATTCTTCATGAGTCTTGCATATTTTGAAAGGTCTTTCTTGATTATTTTATGAACAATGAGGACATTGCTCCTTTAAGTGTGAGGAGAGTAGAGACTTCCCTGAAAAATTGCCAGTTGCACTTAATGCCACACATGTTTTTAATTGTCTTCTGCATGAGGGAATCACTGCTCTGAGTGCTTATAAACATTGAATTCTTGGGTGAAAATTTTTGCATAAATTTTGAAGAAGTGAGCCAGGTGACCAACCTCAAGAATTTTGTTTAGGTTGTTTGTATATATAGTTTTATTCAAATGAATCTGTTTCCCAAAATTTGGTGGATTAAGTTGATTGAGAAAACTGAATTAGTTTATCTTGGGATTTTGGAAATGATATGAAAGTTTGGAATGAAAGGATAAGGCAAGGTACTCCGCTGATCAAAAATTTTCCTAACAAAAGCAGGCCTCTTCATTCGGTTATTAAGTCCTTGGGGTGCCTCATCACCCATCTACCTAAGGTCTTGTGATATGGGATAGAAGGCCCAAAGCCGCTACATGGGTGAAGAGAAAAGTCTGGGGGATGAAACAAATTGTGCGAAAAAAAAAATGAACATGCAAAAACTCTTAATGCTGGATGATTATCGCAATTTTTCATATTTTGATCATGAGTATGTGGTGTTGAAAGGTATCGCGGAATAAGGCGTTACTTCACATCCCTTGTCATCCAAAGGTTAAAGGAAAGAAATGGTGGAAGATCCCAAGTTAATCTACATTCAGATTTTGTAGTCTCACTTATCCATGCTTTTAAAAAAAATTTCTTTTTTTTTCACTGTTTGCGAAAACCTACAACCAGGAGCAGAACTATTCTTTTGATTGTCACTTTGCTTGCTCTGTTTTGCATCTGTTTAATCCTGAGGTTTGATACTACGGCCTTAGAGATATATTTATTCCCTATTTGCTTGAGGACAAGCAAAAGCTAAGTGTGAGGAAGTTTGATAAGCGAGAAATACATCTACTTTTAGGGCTTTAATTCTTCCTATTTTCATAGCAATTTGTGTCGTATTTCTCACTTATCTTACGATTTTCCTAGATTTATGTTTTGATATGAATTGATATATTTTATGTATTAAATGTAGGAAAAAGCCAAGTTAATGGATAGATGATCTCATGAGCTTTCCAACGCAACAAACGGCGAGTAAAACGGACTTATAACGAAGAATCTGGAGCCGGTTGAAGATTACAGGAAAAATTACAATACACCAGTATATATATATTAATATCACATACCATATATATACAATATTTAAATGACTAAAAGTATACTCATCAATCATGTACGATTGTTCACGAATCCACTATCCCGCAAAACGATTAGGTACACTGCCTAAGTGGTAGAAGTAGTCACATATTTCTCCATCAGCAGCGCAGAATATAAACAAAGCCCAGTGGTGGCTACAATGTCAAATACAAAATGAAATGAGAAATGAAGGTAAAAAAGTTAGCTAATTAGTATGTAATTTTATATTAGAACTCACGTTTGGTGATACGGCATTAGAATGAATAATTTATTCTGTTGATCAACAACATTGAAGCAATGAATCATGTATTCACAAAACCTCCCCGGGTCCCTAGTGACTGAGTCGTACGATAAACGCTCCGGGCACACCGCAGTAATGGAGGTCATGTCCTTCTCAGCACATCTCTCAAGCAGACATCTATTATATCACATGTACTATAAAAAGTTAGCCAATGCAACTTCATAGATACTTATTCTATATGTTTTTACAGTATGAGGAAAGAACACTTACTTTAGATAAGCTTGAATAATGTTAATGTTCAGATAATCTCCACACATCATCTCTCTGATGTCCTCAAAGTTGATTGCCGTCATCATATCTTCTTCGTAGTGAAACATCGACTTTGGAAGCGTCATCATGAAGTTGTTAGTTTGAGATGACTTCAACATGATCTTGTCGTAGAGATTCATCTGCTTGGCCCCAAAACATTAACAAGTTTTTGTGGCAGTGTGAGCTTATTTTTAGGCGCCTCAGAAGTCCTGGTGCGACCCCGGACGGGCGCTGGATTCTTACCTTTCGCACCCCGACTCACTGGATTCTTACCCTTCACACACAAACAGTAAAGCATCAATGTAAAGATAATTACTAATTGATTATTATAGTAACATTAAACAATTATCTAGAACATACCCTTGTACTTCTGACAGGATTCCGGCGCGCAGATCTCTTCTTCTCTGGGCCGGGATACGCGGCGAGGAAGCTCAGGGATCTCAGGATTCGCCGGCGCGCTGGTCTCTTCTAGTCTGGGCCGGGTTACGCGGCGAGGAAGCTCAGGGATCTATAATAGATTAGATTAGATACTTAATGCTAAATAATGCATTTTATTAGATACTAAATGGTTGTCAAACAGTCTTACCTCATCGGTGACAACAATATAACATGCTGGCCAGGGCAATATGTCTCCCTTCGCTTCGATCAGCGTGCATTTGTTGTCAAACGCCATCGGAAGGTATGCATGCTCAAATCCATCAACTATCAGGTCCAAGGTCACACGCGCGTAGAATGGGGGTAGACGTACGAAACTGATGAGCGTGAGTGGACCTGATGGCAACACCGTCCCGTAGGCCGCATCTACAGGGTGCCCGTCTAATGGTATTTGGAGACGACATTTTTTTTGCTCCTTTAATAAACAGAGATAATACGTGAAATAAATAAGTGAGTCCAATCTAATACTATTTAAATAACTTTATTTTAGGAGAAAAATAGTTAAACAAAGTTAACCTGGATGTTGGCAAACGGGTACGGGTCAGCGGCCGGAGCACAACTAGACGAGGAAGATAGTCGAGGAGGATCTAGCTGCTGCTGCTGAGTAGTCGCATGTGCAATCGCATTCAACGCTTCCTGCAGCCTCTCCTCGATAGCCCGGCGCTCAGCAGCCTGTTTCTCGTCATTAGCTTGGCGCTCAGCAGCGAACTTACGCTCTACCATCGCCTCGACTTCAGCAGCACTCATCTGACCCTTCCTAGCAGATGGCGGGAATACGTTCTTCTGACGTACTTCTCCCCCAAATCCTCTAACACGCCCCGGGTGATCCTTCTTCCCAAGCATTTGATTGAGCGCGTCGTCTTGAGAAGGAGGAGCGTGTAAGTCTACTTCTCCTCTCTGTGCCGCTTCGTACTGTCCAATTTTCAAAGAAGTTAACACTAAATTTAAGATCAACAAACACTTGAGTATATAAGTAAATTATTTAACAGCTACTTTCAAATACTTACAATTTGGTTAGCCAGTTGTTCCATCGCAGCATTAGGAAATATCCTCTGACCTTCGCTGGTCGTTTTCTGGCGTCCCAGTATGTACATCTGCACCCTCCTCGCCTCAGAGACATCCTCGATCGGGCATTCACTTCCATCCTCGTTCCTCCGTGTCAGCAAACCAGCTTCTTTCCATCCCTCGAGGCTGCCCACATATCCCCTTCGTCCCATGGTGTGGGGGTAGAGATTAGCTTCACGGTTTTGCCGTGCTTGTTCTTGTACTTGCTGTTAAGAAAGTACAACAGGAAATTAATTAGAAAATCAGGGATAAAGCATTATGAGCATTAATTAAGAAAAGAGTACACACAAACATACCCTGAACTCGGGGGTGGCGTGCCGCTCAACGAACTCCTTCCACTCCTCTTCAGTGATCATGCCGTTGTACACAACATACGGCGGAGGCTCACGTGGGGGCACCCTGTTGATCCAATGCTCAACCAATAGTGGCGGAATGATTTAGCTTTGCCGGACACCAAAGAAAGAACGGTCTTCTTCACTTCTTCTGGGATCTTGTACCGTTCTTGCACCTTCTTCCAGATGGTCTCCTTTACTTCTTGCGGGACTTGTTTCCATGTGTGGTTGATGCAGCAATGTGATCTGGCCAGAGTCCCTAGCATACTACCGAACTCTGACCTGCTGCCCCCCACCATACCTCCCATACTGGTCCCACAGAAGACTAATCTGATCCTCTTTCTGCAGTTTCAACCCACGGGTCGGACCTCTACCTCTGGGTCTCTGAGTAGCACTCGTAGAAGGTGCACTCATGGAAGGGCCAACAGTAGCAGCGGCAGATGTGGATGGGGCAACACAGCAGCAGCGGCAGATGTAGATGGGACCGGTACCATTCGCTGCTCATTTTCCTCATCCTCACGACAAAATAAATCGAACTCTGCATCAGCCATGTCCTGATCAGCCATGCCTGCAAGGATTGAAATACAATTTGAATTAAATTAAGCATTTCATAATGGTCATAAACAAGCAATAAATAAAAGAGTGGTAATTTCATATAAATTTTTATAGTAATAACTTACATACACCATTATCTCTCAACCCACATTCCCTCGTTATGGTCTGATCGTATATACTCACGATGACCTGTGACCTCAGCCTCTTCCAATGAAATAGGAACAGTTGGAGGTTCATCTTCTGCATCATACTCATCCTCATCAACCACACCATCCACACCAACTATTCCTCTTCTCCCTTTAAGCACAACAGACCATCTAGGATTACAGGGATCAGTTACATAAAATATCTGCTTAACCTTCGTCCCAACAACGAATGGCTCAACCGTGGGAGTAGCTCTAGACAGATCAACCAGTTTCATACCATGCTCCTCCTCACGGTAGCCATGAATGTTGTTAACCCAGTTACAGCGGAAAACACACATTTCGTAGCTGTTGTAGTCCAATACCCAGATGTCTTGTATAACACCGAAATATGATTGTTGTACTGAGACAGGACTATGACCCACGACACCGACGTCATATAAGTTTTGATAAGCTTCAAGCTCTACACCACTGTTTTGATTCGTTGACTTCTGATCCTGACGTTCTGTGAAAAAGGTGAATCCGTTGACATCGTACCCCTCATAAGAAATTACATCCAGATTTGGTCCAAATGCAACTACTTTAATCAGTTCAGGCACATTCGTGGACTGATCGGACAACACTCTCTCTTTGAACCATCGGACAAATGTCCTATTCTGCTCATTTTGTAGTCTGACGTCACTCATGTTTGGATATTGTGCTCTTAAAACACACAAGTGTTCATCAAAGTATGGTTCAACATCTTCAAGATGACTTAGCACAACTAAATGAGCTTTGTTAAGAGTGTCTATGTCAATTCTTTTCAGTTTCCTTCCAACCGTGCCAACACCCTTCAATCTGCCCTCGTGTCTAGAACGTGGAAGTCCAATGGTATCGACACCTTCTAGGTAATTGGTGCAGAAGTCTACAACTTCCTCTGTGATAGTGCCCTCTATAATACTACCCTCTGGGTGACGACGGTTCTTCATTTTCTTCTTCAGGACACCCATGTACCTTTCGAACGGATACATGTAGCGAAGGTACAAAGGACCACACATCAGAATCTCTCTTACAAGATGCACGAGGAGATGTATCATTATGTCGAAGAACGATGGAGGAAAATACATCTCCAGCTGGCACATTGTCACAATAAGATCCTTTTGTAATTTAGACAGAGTGTCCACATCAAGAACCTTAGACGAAATGGATTTGAGGAAGACACTGACGTTTGTGATTGTGTGTCTGACAGCATCCGGCAAGATCCCACGTAGTGCAATTGGCAAAAATTCTTGAAGTAGGACATGATAATCGTGAGATTTCATTCCTACTAATTTGAAATCTGTCATGGACACTAGGTTTCTTATGTTTGAGGAGTAACCTGATGGCACCTTGATGTTGTAAAGGGTACTGCATAGACTATGTTTCTCTTCTTTAGACAGAGTGTGACAGGCAGGAGGCAAGAATGTGCGTTTTCCACGTTCTTGCGGGCCAAGCTCTGTGCGTATGCCCAACTCAATTAAATCTTTTCTTCCTTTCAAATGATCCTTTGTCTTTCCTTTTATGTTCAAAAGGGTGCTAGTGAACTTTCACCCACGTTCTTCTCGACATGCATCCCATCGATACAATGTCTAACCTCCAGATGCTGCCAGTACTGTAGTTCCCAAAATATTGATTTCTTTTTCCAGACACTATTTTCACCACTTTTGGTTGGCGGCCCGAAGTTGTTCACAATATTAACAAAGACAACAAGATGTGTCTTGGTTTCATGCATAACCACGGCGGTAGATTGTAAATAACCAAAAGCACAGGCCAGGTACTGTGTATGCTACTCAAAGTACCGTAAGGGTTCATCCCATCCGTGCACAATAGCCTTAGGTTTCTCGGTTCGTTACCAAACTCAGGAAATTTTACGTCTATGTTTCTCCATGTGGTGCATCAGCGGGATGTCTCAATCTGCCATCCTTTTTCTTGTGAACTGAATGCCACCGAAGATTCTCTGCGTCTTTCTCAATGGAGAACAAACGTCTGAACCTTGGAATGATGGGCAGGTACCACAATACCTTAGCTGGTGAACCTTTCTTACTACCGCTGATGTGAGTTTGTTGTTTCTTATACCGTGACGCTCCACATGCTGAACAGCTTTCAGCAAATTCATCTGATTTCCAAAACAGCATGCAACCATTTGGACAAGCATGAATTTTCTGGTACCCCATACCCATTGGGCACATCATTTTTTTGGCTGAGTACGTAGTCGTTGGTAAAACGTTGTCCACCGGAAGAACGTATTTCAATAGTTGCAGGAGGTCAGTGAAACTTACGTCGCTCCAGCCATGTTTCGCTTTCAAGTTGAATAGCTTGAGGACGACACTCAACTTGCTTAACTTTGTAGGGTCACACCCGGGGTACAACGGTGTTTTGGATGAATCCAACAAATTTTCATGCTTGTCTGGCGTGTTAGAGTAATGTCGTTCCACATCTTCAAGCATAGTCTCAATGTCATCATCCCAGAAATCTGGCACAACGTTCGCTGTAACGTCTTCTAGATCACCAGCAACTGTATCATCTCCAAGTTCTGTTTCTGTGTTTGCCTGACCATTATCCCCTTCGTCAGGCTTAATAACATCGAACGCACTCTGACCATGCCATCGGATTATGTCTTGGAAATCTTTGTAAAACCGCGGCGGATCAGATGTTCCTTAATTGTTTCAACGCCGCGATATCTCAGATTGTTTTGGCAGTCGATACACGGACAAAATATGTATCCCTTGTCTGTAGGTTTCAGATTGTTCGCCAACACCGTGCATAACTTATCAACTCCTTCTAAAAACTTGTCGTCCAAATTTCCGCTGTAAATCCACGAACGTTCCATCTCCTTCTTGCTATTTATATGAAGGCAGCCATTTCATACCGTCACCCGTGGCAGAGTCTTTACACTTTTGTATCTTATCAACCTAAATCCATCCATGAGTATTAAATCCCACCGGTGAACGTGTTTTTAATATGTAATTTATTGAAAATTTCGGCAGCATCTCCCTACAGTTCTTCAAATGCACGATATTGTGATATTAATCAATAATATATGCATTCGAAGAACAATAAAGAGATACTGCTGAAATAATCAATAAAGTACATATTAAAAAGCACATTCACACCCTAGGTGTGTGATTTAACAATCGTGGACAGTCCCGACAGGGACTGCCGAAGATATACCTCTAGGTATATCTTGGGCGGATAACTATGTTTGGTAGTTTGTCAAATATATATGTATATATAAATCTTACCTCTGGTAGACGATTAGCCGATGCTAAGACGGTTGAGGTCGGAAGCCTAAATAAAGTCGTAGTCCTGATGCATAAATGAAAAACGACAACATTAGAATTCATCAAAAAATCAAGGTTAAATGCTAGCTAAACCGCGGAAAAAAATCGACAGCATCTCCCCTATATTTCTAACGTCTCCAAATCAGTTTTATCAAAGTCAAATTCGCACGCACCATCTAGAACTGGTAACATACATAAACTTATCTTCACTGATGTATTTAGTTTACAGAAACAGAAAAACGACAACATCTTTCTGTTGCCTCTACTGAACAGATTCACACAGAACTCAAACAGAAATAGAAACTGAAAGAAAAGAAACAGACAGACAGAGACTGGTGTATGACTTCTCTCTGTTTGTTCACGTGTTTGAATTCTCAAACCTTTCTAAACTGTTGATCCTGTCAATTTGGTGTGTTATAAAGTTTCTAACTCAACTAAACCCAAGGCAACTTTGTTACAGATGCAGAATTAGTCAGAACCTGATCTGATACAAAACTGAAGCTGAAATCCAAACTGAAATCAAAACAGAAACTGAGTTGTGTTCCTGCTTTCTTCTCTGTTGTTTTTCCTTTCAACTGATTATACTTCTCCTAACTCCTTACCCAGTTACTTAAATATTCCATTAAGCTTTTAAATCTAGACCAAAACTCAAACAACTTGTTACAATTCTGTTCCATTCATGAAACTGAGATATGCTACAGTTCTGTACCATTCATTTTTCAGGAATCAGTAATATACTTGAACTTACTTTCTTTCCTGTGGCAGTTTTAAGTAGTAGCATTTTTAAAACTACACTATTATGTATTAATTGTAATACTAAATGCTAAGAACAAATAAATACAGCAGTTTACAGATTGGTTGCAAAGTTACCGTAACTAAGCACCGAAGTGGGCAAGTAGTGTAGAAATCAGCCCATGAACTAGGTCGCAATTAACTGTGAATCTGGGCACAAATATATGAACAAGGTTAGAACATTTGCCATTACACTCTCAGGATTCGATACAAACGAGGTTAGAACTTGCAATCGAAATGCATGTATATGAACAAAGTTAGAAAAAAACGACAATCATCGCGATCGCATACCCAATACGCGATAGAGACGTCGACGGTGAGACCGTGGTAGATGTGTGGTGACCGGCGGCGATGGGAGTGACAAAGGTGGTGGGAGACGCGGCGGCGATGGCCGTTAGCAAGGTGACGGGAGAGACGAGGCAATTTCAGTGAGGAAGATAGCGCGAAAGAGAAGAAGAGTTACTGTGAGTAGAGTGTGCAGAGTGTAGGCAAATGTTTAAATGGACTTTAGATTACGGTTTACATGTAAACCGTAAACTAAAGTCACACTTTACATGACGGTTCTCACGAAAACCGTAATCTAAAGTGTAACGAAATTAAAAAAAAAAGCGCGATAATTATTTGGCATATGTTGGGTTTCAAACATAGGTAACACATTAATATAAGTTTTATTAATCTAAAATACACTGATAAAACGACGTCGTTAAATGTAATCTAAAGTGTAACGAAATTAAAAAAATAGCGCGATAATTATTTGCCATATGTTGGGTTTCAAACATAGGTAACACATTAATATAAAGTTTTTATTAATCTAAAATACACTGCTAAACGACGTCGTTAACTGTTATTTAGATTACGCGCGGAGTCGAATAAATCAAATAATACGGGAAATTTTTTTCGTCAGGTCAAAACGACGTCGTTGACGAGGTTGGCGCGCCTTTTTTAGGAGGGACTTTAGATGACGGTTTTAGTAAAACCGTAATCTAAAGTCCGTTGACCGTAAAGCGCGCGTCAACACGGGACTTTAGATTACGGTTTTACTAAAAACCGTCATCTAAAGTCCCTCCTAAAAAAGGCGCGCCATCCCCTGATCGATTATTGATTACGGGTTAATCAATCATCGTAGCTAATAAATTCTGGCCTTCCTATTAATCACGGTGTCTGTTTAAAACCTGTGATTAAACCACCGTCATTAAAGCCTCGCGTTCCACTAGTGTTAGGGGCGTTTTCGTAATTTTTAAGGCTCCCGAGACCTCCTATAGGCTTTCTCTCTCCTCCAACAGATGCCCAAATCAGCTTGAAATGCTTTGATATTTTAACCCATGATAGAGGATGACATTTTAAGCATAATGTCGTTGGAATTTTGATTTTCAAATTTCCAATAATTTTCTAGCAATTTCTGACTGAATCTGACAAGAAGTTCAATTTAAAAATATTCCAACATTTAAAAAATCAGATTCCACTTCAGAAAAATCATAATTTCCATCCTTGACACGTGGTTAAATTTCACAGCAAATTCCTTTGGGAAGTCACTTAATTAAAATGCCAAAAAATCTTACTTTTACTAGATTTTCTTTATCTTTAAGAAAGTCTATAAAAGGGATAGGTCTTTTTATAAAGGGAGAATATCATAAGCTCTTAGAACCCTAGGCAGTCAAACTCTTCTCCATAGTCAGCCTCCCACGTTTTTGCACCCTCAAGCACCAAAACAACACCGAAATCAACACCGAAACACGTTTTCCAATTCCCAACACATCAAAAATCATCAAACATCAACCAAACCACCTCCAAAGAATGAAGAACACCTTCAACAATCAACAACCAGAAGCTCGGTCGAACTCAATCCGGAACCGGCACCATTGGAGCCTCCGAAGAAACCTGACGTGAAGAATCCTCTTGAATTCGAAGGTAAAGAGGTTACAATTCTACTTTTCTAACTCTCCACGACCTTATTAACTCCCTGTCAAATTTTGGGTTCAAACTAACCTTTTTATGCTTCTGATTGCTAATTGTTTTTGCTTCTGCCTTGTTACTTGTTTGTCCAGTTTCGTGCGTAATTAGACTTCAAACTGCAATCTTTCAATTACTAACATTATGTATATCTTTCAGGCTACACGTGCATAATTTTTTAGCCGAAAACACCATCGGGAACCATCAGAAAACCCCTCTTCGTGGAAGGTTCGGACACGGACGGGTTGTCCGTGGCCACGGACACCCACGCGGCGGCGGCGGAATTTTAAAATTTCAAAATTTAGGTTTTTCTAAATAATGTTCGGGCCCATGGACAGCTTGTCCGTGGCCCTGGACTTTTCAAATTTGTTTTTTCTTAAATTGACTTTTTCTGTATAATTAGGTTTAATGGGGTCTGTGGTCTCGGACATGAGGTCCGTGGCTACGGACGTAAACAAAATTTGACCTAATTCTGCCTCCGAAACCCTAGTCTAGGTACTTTCAGTTTCCACTTTAATTTTCAGTCAAAAACATTAGAAGCGCACTTAGGTTGAAACGACTCGTAATAAGCCGTAATTAAACTAAGTAGAGGAAAAACGACTTCGAGGGGTAATGAAAGTAATTGAACCCTAATTAAGTCAAATATCAAGCCCCAGAACCCGAACTCTCTTTTCCTAATTTGATCTAGGTAAAAATTAGGTGGCGACTCATAACAGGTTCAGTTGGGTAGAGCGTCTACACTTGGTAGAGTTCTCCTCCAACAGGTATGAGGTCGATGTTCAACTCAACTCTCTCAATGGTGGCAGTCCTGGTAATTCCTCTGGAAAACGTCGGGGTACTCGACACAATGGGAACATCGCTCCTGAACTTTGGATCGTCCTTAGATCCTGGGCATAACAGTAGTAGGTGATAGCGCCCTTGGACACCTCCTTCATCAGAGAGAGCGCCGATACAACCTTCACAGTCGGCTACTTAGGCTGCATTCGATATGATATTGTGATACTGTAGCGGACTTTAAGAGGGGCGATGCTTTGCACAGTGTAGTCTACCTCTGTACCGCTGTAGCGTATCCATGCCCACAATAATATGAATCCCATGCCAGGGAAGACAATGGCATCAAAAGGAAATCTGCTCCCTTGATGTGTATGTTCAAGTTCTTACATTGCTTACTGCACTTGATTAACTCTCTGGATGGCAATAGGACTGAGCAGTCATGAATATCCTTTGTAGGGGAATCTATATTAGCATGGAATGCCTGGGATATAAATGAATGGGAGGCTCCAGAATCAAACAGAACATGGCTTCCACTTCATTAATTAAGAACGTGCCGGTAAACGACAGAGTAAATTCTAAGATTTTCAGGCAACTCTTCCAAGGAAACAAATAGGTTAGTAGTAGTTATACCTGTGATGACCATCCCATTGCTCTTCGCTTGAGCCTGGTTCAACACAGTCAACCTGATCTCTGAGTTTCCAACCCCTACAATGACGCAATCAAAATCATAAGTTTCCATTCTTATTAAAGTCTTCATGAGCATCTTAATGATTACAATGCTGAAATTGCAAAATACATGGATAGATATGTCTAAAGGTTAGGTTTAAACGGTCAGGTTTCATGTGGGTCTGGTTGATGATGGATGTGGGGGCTGTGTTGGCTTGATTCTCTTCACCCCATGGTAGATAAGTGTAGCTGCTCTTCCGAATATCAGCACATCACCCGACTTCAGGAGGATCTTTGTAGCAAGATCCATTCTCTTCTGATCTCCAAATAGGAATTCCGCGTCGTCTCCAAGTGATATGGACACCACTGGAACTCCTCTGGTGATGGGACTCTAGAGACTCGTCCCTATCCTGATGCATCCCTAGCTTACCTTCTTTCCATAGAAGTTGATAATGCACACGTTTGAGGTTAGGTCTGGATGGGCTCATCCTCCAATTCTTGTGCTGCCTTAACTACAGCTCCAATTATGGTCTACAACTCTCCCGGGATTGGTGGCACCTCCACCTCTACATAGCTTATGGTGGTGTGGTGCCACTTCTTACCTAGGCACATGATCTTCACCTTCATGGTTGAACCGTTCTTGAAGGTAGGGGTGTAAAAGGTTCCTCCTTTCACACCTAATTCTCTTACCTTGAGGATCAATGCATATTGGACTGCTGGGGTCAAAAATTCGTAATAAAATCATCCCGGGTCTCAATATCTCACACTTCTCTGGGGGTATGGTTTGGCCTCAAAAGGAATGGTGGGTGTGGAAATAGGCCAATACAGGAGAGCAATATCGAAAGCTGAACGAAAAACAACAATTTCCATTAAGTAAACAAGTCAAGGTTCACAACTGGTTTTAGAACGACGATGTAAAAGGAAAGAGGGATTTATAGTTCATCCCTTTACAATGTGAAGAAAAATTTAATTAAAGAAATGAAGTGAACAACGATCTAAGCTCTTTCGATAGAAAGGTAGTCCTCCCACCAGGTGAACTTGGGTCACTGACTCGCTGACTCGACACGGTTCACCAGGTTGAGAATTGGTGCTTTGCTGGCCTTTGATGGTAGTTCTGGGCAGGGCGGTTGGTAGATGGTCCAGCACCTCCTGTGCCACCTCTACCTCCTCCTCCAAAGCATTGGTAGCTAGGGCTCTAGCCACCGACCCAGTGTGTGGCTTGTAACTATTGAAGTCCGGGTTCATGAAGCATTCGAATCCCCTTGCCCCTTCTTCCGCAGTAGTTGCGCTCCACCAGGTTTCCTTTACAGTCCTGCCTGGGTGGTCCTTCTGGCACCACTTGCAGAAATACCTTCTCACCGGGTTGTCTCTTGTTTCAGTTCAAGGTTAGTAATGTGATAGAAAAATGTAGCTACATTGTAGATCTAACTTTTATCACCCCTAGGTGGCCGTAGTGGAGAGGCTTAGCATCAGCATGAGAAGAAACGATGGGTTTCTCGTTCCTTCCCTTGAAAAATTTTCCCCTCTTTTCATGATTTGAGAGGATCCTCTTCCATTTCCTCCTCCATTATCATTCCTCCTCTTGCCTGGCACAGAATCCTGATTGCAATGGTGGTTTCGCAGTCATTTGCATCATAAGCTAGTCATGTCGTTACAATATGTGTTAGTGGGGAATCTTAGCATACCAGAAATTCCATAGTCATATTCCATACCTGTAAAGTCTTTCCTCTGGTAGAACCGATCATAGTCATGATCCTGAAGTCCAAGCCGGTATGGAATTTGTCCACCAAGTACCTCGGAGCGTAAGCCCCTCCCCAATGACAGCAAGCAACTCCACAAACTTGTCATAGTATCAACAACAGAGGAAGTCCCTTGCGTCAACTGCTCAATTCACTTCTCATCCTCTTCTGTAGGTAGGATGGGTAGAACTTAGCTCTCAGGGCCACCATAAATGCTTGGAAGTCAAAGTTCGTCTGGGCGGTCAGCTCGGCTCTGGCAGTCTGCCACCATCGAAGAGGGGCCCTTGGAGAAAGTAGGGCCGCAATGTCCACTTGGCGATCTGCTGGAACATGTAGAGAGGTAAAAGCCTTCTGAATCTCGGCGATGTATTTCTCCAGAGCTTTTGGTACTGGCTGACCTTCGTAAGCTGGGGGATGAAGATCGTTGACGCTTTCAACCAGTTGAAACTCCCGTGGACCGTGGGTGGTGGCGGTGGTGGTTGAGGGATCTGAGCCTGCTGCTGAGCTAATGCAGCTGTCACAGTCTGAGCTATGACCTCAGGGGTAACAGTGTCGGGTCCGTAAACCACCTGGGGGTCCCGCTCCTCGTCCTCCTCTTTGAGACATTTAACTGCTAATGACGGTGTTTGTTGTTCAGAAGTTGTGTGTTAAATCTAGATATCTATGTAGTAACGTGCGAAGGGTTTTATAACTACCCAGGGACGGTATGTAGTTAGAGCGTACATGAGTGAGTAAGTTAAAGTAAGGTATGGGGTAAGGGTAACGTGCCTTCTGGAATCCTCACTTCCCAAATTCTACCCCACTTCCCCAGTTTTAAGGGCACCTATATTCTAAGTATTTCACTCGGCTTGTTTTCTCGGGCTCAGAGCGTAACTACGCTCTGATACCACTTTCTGTAACGCCCCTATTTAACGAAAATGAAGCAGAAAAAAAATACTAAGGCGATTACAGATCATCGGGTTCCAAACACCCGGCAAAACCTCACCGATTACAACCTAAAATAATACAAATGCTACGGTCTGAACTCGAGAAAATAACATAACATAACCTAACAATAGCAAAATACTCCAACACTCCACAAATCCTAATTCCCATCCCAATCACTCATACTCTTCGTGGCCACCTGTATAACAATTCGTACCTGCAAGAT
The DNA here is from genome assembly GCA_023374045.1 of Limonium bicolor. Lineage (NCBI taxonomy): Eukaryota > Viridiplantae > Streptophyta > Magnoliopsida > Caryophyllales > Plumbaginaceae > Limonium > Limonium bicolor. The sequence goes on along the minus strand of CM041779.1, from coordinate 186,520,778 downwards.
AAAACCAAGCAGCCCACCCCGGGAGGGGTGAGTTAGTTCCCTGGAATGGAACTGGTACGATTCTCATAACAGAAATTAAAACATAATCCTTTAAACAATATAGTAACTTGGAAAGAAACTCTTAAAACAAAACAGAGGAACAAGGCACTTCAAAATCACCAAGTCAAAGTTAACAAGCTAAAAATAGAGATAAATAACAGAAAGGTAAAGTTAGTCAATTAAAACCCCACCATGAGTTAGTGAACATCCCGTGCTTAAGTTAGATTCAATTCCATTCAGGAGTAGAAAGACTCAAGTAGTCACAAGGACTAGGAATGAAAAGAAGAAATCCAAGAACAACCAACTCAAGAGTGGAATAAAACCAATTGGGAGAGATGGCCCCACTCCCAAGTATCCTTTTAGGACGGGGGATATACAACCCCTCACTGTTAACTACGTCCTTTTGGAAAGGGATGATATACAACCCTCACTGTTTACAACGTCCGTTTTGGACAGGGGATATACAGCCCCTCGCTGTTTACCGGTGAAGATGTGCTCATATCACTACAAAAGACTCAGCTCATGGATGAAACGATATCCAGAGTCAAAAGAAGAATTTACCAAGATTGAAATTCCATATTCCCACTAGATTAATAACTGCACAAGTGCATTACCATAACACTCAGTCCTACAGAGTGCAGAGGCGTAAACCCTCAGCAGTTAATATCTAATCAGACAACCAGATAAGAGAAACCAATGATCATGTGAGTTGTACACTCAAGGCTCTATTAGTCACATCTAGCTGAGTTAGACAACAAATAGTTACCTTTGAAACCATTCAAGAACAGTTGGCATTTTCCAAAACATTTCGCAAAGTCCGTTAGCAAGTATCTGAGTACGAGAAATCGTACCTGGTATGGTAGAAGCAGTAACCGAACTTAAAAGTGAACTTCCACTAATCATAATTAAGGTGTTCCACGTATTGATTAGTTAAGGAACTCATAACGCTAACCATCTTTTGTTCTTACTGGTTTATATTCTGATTACAATTACTCTCTCATAAGGATCTGGGCTAGATCTTGTTAATTAAATCTTTAATGTACACTTTAACTTATTCCAATTACCTACTATTGAATATTGGTTTAGCTTAATTAAACTCTTAAGTTACACTTGACTAATTTACTTTAATACCTATTTAAGGTTTAGGATATGTATTTCCTCTAATAGTCCACCTAGATGTGGTATTAACAAAATATTTTGTTACGTATGAATTAGGTTTACTCTAATTTTCCCTCTTATTATATCTCCCCTAAGTTATGTTACTTCTTTTATTTACTTCTAATGTATTTATATAAACACACATTTTTTTAGGATTTATCCAAAACATTCTTTATGAAATTTTTATTGTATTTAATTATCTTTAATCGCCTTTACACATATCCACACCTGATATATGGTTTATAAAATAAAGTATTTTCCTTAGTTTTATTTAAGATATTAACCTCCACATTATATAGTTGGTATAAACATAGATTGACTAATTCCATGATTTAACATATTAGTATTTTTTCTTATATATAATATATATATTTACTTCACTTAAAAGTTTGTACTCAAAATATTTCTTAACATTCTGTATCAAATGTTAGTTTAGTATTATTTTATTATTATCAACCTACAAAGTTTATTAATCATCTATACTTTAATTTTTGTTACATTCAAAACCATATATTATAATATACTTTAGGAAAAATTCAGAATTACAATTTTTAGACCTATTTCTTCTTGTCTAAAATTCCCCAAATTTAATATATAGCAACTATAATATTTGAGACATATTATCAAATTTTTACTTCATAAAAATATCTTTTTAAATTATCTAAATAATTCCATAATTCACAAAACTTAAAAAAATTATAATTTACGTTTCAAAACTCAAAACCCATATTAATTTATATCAAAATAAACTAAGCTTTATAAGGAATCTATGGTTAACATTTCGTGTCAAAATACATTAGGGAAGGTCATTAAATAAATCTAACAAGTTAGGATTTTATTCTATAATACAAATTAAACTAATACAACTGAAACTCCCACGTTTTAATCTCGGCCGTCCGTTTCTCCTAACTAGAATCGGACGGCCCACATCCGTCGAGTTCAACAGGAAGCATGTTACGATTCGAATGGGGAAACTTGTGATTTCTCTCAATCCACAGAACCAAATCCGTTGCTTTTTGTTTCATTTAGTTCGAAATTTGATTGCGGTTCTAATGATACCAAATTCGCTAGCTAACATGCGGAATTCAAGGTTTTCGATTCTGGGTTTGAAGTTAGGGTTTTCAGTTTAGTTCGAAACTCGATTTGGCAAATTCGCCTAATATAATACGTAATAGATGAAATTGAAACGTGGGTTTGACCGGTAATGAAATTCTGAATGGCAACAACGGAACAATTTGATCAGAAACTCACCGGAATTGCGTTAATGAGGAGAATCCAGTCGGGTTTTCTGGAAAAATTTGAACTTCCAGGCTGTTCGGGTAGCCGACTTTGAAGCTCTATAAATTTCAGTACAGATCGAGTCTGACTATGTGTGTGGGCTTAGTCGAAAGAGGAAATAGAGCTCTACAGATTGATAGCAAGAACGTAATCTAATTTGCAATATACAGGAAGAAATCTATATCGAAAGTTACGAGTTTATACCTGCGTTTTTCTATGATTTTATGTGATTATGACTCGGAAACTTTAGACGCTCCCCTCTCCCAAACGAGTATGAATCAGCCTTGGTCATTAACATGAAAGTTGTAGAGGGATTATAGATCTACACAACAAGCTATATAACGTCGATTTGCATTAACAGATGAAGAAGTTATGATCAGACGAAGTTTACCTGATTAACTGGATTTCTGGAAAATCTAGGTTATGGTTTCGCAGGGAGGCAACTTTTGATCGATTTTGTGGTCATTGTAGAAGGACTTAGATTGTGTATGAGTAATGGTTAGAAAGAGGAATGATAGGAGAATCGAATGAAAAACGGCACACGAAATGGTGGAGTAGATACTGAGATATAAGCGTCTGAAGATCACCCCATGGAATGCCAAAACTGATGGGAAAACTCAAACGATTCAGTAAACTTCGGTGCTGACTGGGCACGGCACGTATCCCAAGGCGCGCGGCTGAGTCAGCTAGCCCTGGACACGTCAGCAACCTCCTAAATTTTGGCTATAAACTTCAATTTATAATAACTTTAGCTAGGATGATCCGTTTTTAACGTTCTTTTTATCAATCTTCTTGGTTTTCCATAACCTTTTTATTGGTATAGTTTTCATTGGCTGGTTTGACCATTCTCAAAAAGTCAACCCTAGCAAGGCTTTAGAAGCTTTAAGGTTTCTATGATTTTATTTTGACTTTTAAGACTTAAATCAATGTTCTAAATATTTCGAAAATCTTTATAATATAATTGGAGTGTCTTGAAATTTTTCCAAGATTTATTGACTTATAAATCTTACTATTAAATTCATAATACCATATAATAATTTAATATTTAATAGTATTATTTAGGGTTTACTAAAAGAAATCCCCTAAATTAATTTAGATTAATTTATGGGGTATTTCATTCCTTCACTGTGGTGAATCAACTGGATGTCTTAGCTTATCATCATCATTTTTCTTCCTTCCGCGTGCCATCTTAAATTTTGGGCACCTCTAACATTTGCAAACAGACGCTTGAATCTTGGTGTTATGGGTAAATACAAAATGACTTTTGCTGGAGGACAATTTTTCTTAGAATTGGATGATTGGTCGTCCTTCTATTTATAACGTGACAAATGACATTTTGGACACTGGTTCAAATGTGCCTTCTCTCCTCTGTATAATGTACAACTGTTTGGACATGCGTGTATCTTTTCGTACTCCACACCCATAGGTACATGAACGTTTTTGCATCATAAGTAGAAGTAGGAAGTTTGCTATCATCTAGAAGCATGTCGTGGAAGAGTTCTAGTTGTGCCGTAACACTCCTATCACTCCAGTCAAATCTTGCTTTCAGATTGAACAAGTGTAGCACAATTGTCAATTTTGTAAATTTAACGCATCCGGGAACAAAGGGACTGTGATGCATCAACTAATCTTTGATATTCAGCCGGATGGTCTGTGAAATTATCTTCATCATCTTATAGCATGGAGTCCAGTTGTTCAATCCTTTCACTATCGTCGTTGATTTCAGTGTCACTCTGATCACACTCATTATCAGGAAATGTAGTTTCCGTCGGTAACCATTTTTGGTTCACTGTTCAGCTGAGTGGAAGTTTGCAATTGCTGCTAGCTTCTAGAGACTCGCCATGCAAAGACCATATCTTATAGTTCAGCATAAATCCACGCCTAAATAGATGAAATCTAATTGTTATAGGTTAGGGAACTTATTGCGAAGTTCGCACTGTGCACATGGACAAGGAATGTGTGTCTCGTTCATCATTTTCTGATGATCGAAAGCTGCTTTGCAAAATTCATTATCCACTTTTGATTCAAAATAATTCCCTCACTGCCCGTACATCCATTTACGGTCCATTCTACAAACACCAATTGAAAGTTAAAAACTAAAAAATATCTACAAAAATATATTTACAATGTATAATAACTTAACTAATGTTTAAAATATTAAATATAAAAATAATAATGACGAACCTATCTTTGGCATAGGTCATATAATGATATGATTCTTGCATGGCGAGTCTGTATAGTATATATATATAGTAGGTTGTCTTATATGTATATATACATCTACAATATATATACTACTTGGTGATATATATCTATAATATATAGTTGGTTATTGGTTATCTTATTGTGTTATACTATATATTTATATAATCCTGCAACTAACTATTACATATAAATCAACTAATTATACAAAAAATTATGATAAACGGAAATTGATCGAGGTTGAAAAATAAAACTAACCTGTTTTTAAAAGGACGAGGAGCATACGGAACTCAGACAGAGGTAACCGGGCGGAGGACGAAGACAAACTTGGTGTCAAAGGCTGAAACTGTGAACCATATAAATTAGAAGTGAGGTAGGATAATAGTTGTAGTTATAAAAAAATTACAATTAACAAAAACCACCATCGTCTCACCTGTTTTACTCTTTTTTCTGACTCTTGTTAGGTCCGATGGGAGTAGTAGAGGCGGGCGTGAGCGAAAGCGGCGAGGAGCTAGCTGACACGACTACAGTGGCACTTGTGTAGTATCAAATTTATTGTCTATATTTAATCAATATCACGAATTATTGTAACATAAAAAACATTAAATCAAGTAAACTATAATTCAACATTTTAATGTCAATTAATATGTTAATTCACGTAGGTCGTTTACTTGTCAACAATTCACAACAAATAATGGTAAGATAGCAAAAAAAGTCACTGAAATTGGTTAAGCCATTTTATCGAACATCTTCCGAGCATATACATTATTTTGTAAAATTACCCACTATATTATTTCCAATCAAACCAATCAATTAATTACACTCCAAATGACATAAATCAAGTAACAATCACATATAAACAACAAATTCATGCCCAATTTAACAAGAATTCGTTAGTTAAAATTCGGACAGAACTAACCTAATTTTGGCAGCAGCAGATGCGACTGGCGGCGGTACGAATGGGGTGACTCCAGGAAGCAGCGACGATGGCGTTTGGGGCCGGTGGTGGTGGTGGCGTTGGAGCCTGAAGGCGGCCGATTTGGTGGGCGATTTGGAAGAGAGAAGAGGAGGTTCGTTCGAATACTGTAATGTCGAACGGGGCTGAAAGGGATTAGAAATAAAACGTTTTTTGGCAGTTTCTGACAATAACTGCCAAAAATGACATTAAAAAACCTAATTTTCGGTTCTTGAGAACCACCACCGAAAATGACATTAATTTTTAAAAAAACCTTTTTTTCTGCGGTGCTTGATAACAACTGCCGAAAATGACATTAATTGAAAAAAAAATCCTTTTTCAGTGGTTTCTGAGAACAACCGCCAAATTTTTTTTGACCCGACACTCTTTTTCTGCTAAATTTTAAAACCGCCCAAAATGGGGGGCCGAAAAAGGCCCTTTTTGTACTAGTGCTCCCCTTGAGAAGAGACTAGTCTACCAAATGAAGGTTGCAAAGAACATGTGGAATCATCATCGAGTAGTTCATGAAGGTAACATTGAGTTCAGAAAATCTAAAGTTAGGAACTCAAGATGGACTATGAAAATTTTGTTAGTAAGCCTGGAGAGTCACTCAATGGTATGCGGTCAAGATTTACTGAACTCACCGCCACCATGGAGAAAATGCCGATCGGTGAATCTAATGAGAATATGAACAACAAGTTTTTGGATAGCTTAGGGGAAGAATGGTCTGAAAGCGTGATCTCAACAAGTGCGTCCAAGAGTCTTGACAAGTGGACTCTCATTAATCTCGGATCATACCTGCAATCCATTAAATATTACAAGAAGAACGTCAAGAACAGAGGTAATTACTCTTCCAGTCAATTAGTTACATATTCTAGTCCTAACCAAGCCTTGCCGGTTCAATCGCAATGTTAGTAAAGTGAGTCTTCCTACTATGATGCTGCTCTTATAACTCAAGATTCAATTCAACATCTTCGTGATACTCTAATCGACAAAATCATTGAAGAGGGGTTAATATCTTCCTTTGAAGATATGGCTATGATAGATAGGAATTTAAAAATAAATTGTGAGGGATAGGCTAAATTAAAACCCCCAAAATTCTAGCAAAGGTAGTCAGAGTCGTTCTTATCAGTATACTATGCGCAAGTACTAGGGCCAGTAAGGATTGTCAGATTGAGTCTGCTTCAAATGTTTAAAGCCTGGTCATTATGCCAACAGTTGTCCTCTCAAGAGAAGGGATAGTCAGGGACACAACCTTCATTCCTCACTATTGGCAAGCGCTGCTTGGGGAGAGTCTGATTCTGAAGAACCAGAGTCCAGAACTGCGAGGCTTTATGTTTGATGGCACATGAAGATACATGGCCCGCACAGAACAAGATAAGCAAGACTCCATCCTTATCTGCTTTGCCTAATCTTGCTGAACATGCAATTCTGTCCCTTCTTTATATCTGCCCACTTACTTCATAGACCCTCATCATCCTGTGTGTGATCTTACTAAAGATCAAGAGCAGATATCTCTTCTTTTTGAGGAAATTCATATATTGAAAGAACACAACTCCAAGGATAGACTTAAGCTTTAGGAATCTAAGGACATCATTCAAAATCTTCAGAAAGAGTTGAGCGACTCTGAAACTCTCATTGAAACCCTTGAGTCCCAAAATTTCACTCTACCCAAATAGCTTACTAAGCCTATTCCAAAAGCTCTTCTTAACCTCTCACTTTTGTTCATGAGATTTCTGTTGTTGAAAAACCCAAATGGTGTGAAGAAAAGCTTGTTCAATCTAAATATATTCAAATCAAACTAGAATAGGAAGTTGAAACTCTCACTACTACTCTCAAGAAAGCACAGAGTGACTCTCTCAAATCTATGTCTACACCTTCGTGGCTGCCTGGAAAACACAAGGTCAATCTTTGAAAAGTGGCCTCTAAAATAAATAACCTCTCTCATCGAAAGCTTCAAAGAGAAAGATTCACTGACAAGTTTTGTTGGAACAAGAAGTATGTTCAACTCCCTCACTTTTTAATATGTGGTTATGATGGCCACATAGACTCTGCGTGTAGAAAACTAAGTCGAGATTTATCTTTCAACATTTCTAGGATTTTTGAATTGCTTAACGCGTAAATTTTTTAATCTTCGTCAGGAAAGGGACCCAAGTACGTCTTGGTTCCTAACGCTAACCAGTAATTCTCTTGTAGGAAGAGGGACTTGCAAACCATGACCCCTGGTATCTGGATGGCGGTTGTTCAAGACATATGACGGGGATCCAAACAAGTTCACAACTCTCTCTAACCATCAAGGGGGAAGAGTTACTTTTGGAGATAACAAGCAAGGTGAAATCATAGGGATTGGCTCCGTGGGTAATCCTTCTAAATTTGAAGTTGATGAAGTTAATTTGGTTACTGGTTTAGGGAATAGTTTGTTAAGTATCTCACAAATTTGTGATCTTTCTACTTAGGTTCTTTTTTCTATTAATGATTGTAAAATCTTTGATGATGTTACTGTGATTTGAAGACTATATGAAAGTGTGTTAATAATCTGCATGAAATTGATTTAAACAGTTCTCACTCCAGAGGAACTCTGTGCTTAGTGTTACTGATAAAAATCAATCCTTGTGGCACTCTAGACTGGGGCATGTTCATAGTAAAACTGTTATGTTTACCTCAGCTTCTCTTTAATTGTTACACATGGATCTATATGGTCCTATACGTATACAAGGCAAAAGTGGCAAGTGGTATATTATGGTTATTGTAGATGACTTCTTTCGATGGACATGGGTGATTTTTCTCCGTTAAAAAGATTCAACATATTAATTTATGTTTTTATTTCAACTGCTGGCTAACAAGTTTTCTCAAATAATAAAACCCTGAGAATAGATCAGGAAACTGAGTTCTGTAACCAGAATTTTGTAGAACAAATGGTATTGAGCACCAGACTTCCTCTGCCTATACTCTCAACAAAAACGGTGTCATTGAACGCAAGAACTGCACATTGGTTGAGATGGCGAGGACCATGTTGCTTGACTCATCCCTACCCACTTCATTTTGGGTAGAGGTAGTCAATACTTCGTGCTATGTTTTAAATCAAGCCTCAATTCATCTACTTCTCAGAAAGACTCCCTATGAACTCCAAAAAGACAAAAAAACCCCACATAAGTCATCTTGGTCGGTTCGGGTTCCGTTGCTTTATACATAATAATGGCAAGGACAATCTGGATAAATTTACAGCTAAAAGCGATGATGGACTATTTATGGGGTACTCGTCCAAGAACAGAGCCTACAGAGTGCTTGATACAAGGACTCAGTGTAATGAAAAGAGTCCGCATGTCAAATTTGATGAAATTTCCAATGATGAAGGAAACCTAGACTTTGAAGAATTCTGTCCTGACATTTAGCATGAACTCTCCACAGCCTATACCAATGTCCCTAGTGCAGATATTCTTACTCCTCAGAAAATGTTCTTAATGATCACGTTGATGACAATCCTGATGATAATCAATCTGATGATATTCCTCCACCACAAAATAATACTCATGATGATAATCTCCATAATGATAAACTGGATGATATCTTCCCCCTCAAACTCCACAACAGACTCCCGCAGACTCAGTTGAATATTCTCAACCTAGCTTGACTTCCTCTCACACAACTACTGTCGCATCCTCTTCTACGCAAAACAATCAATCCAGATGGCCTTGGAGGCACTCCTCCTCTCATCCAGAGGAAAACATAATCAGCGACCCATCTCTTAGTTTTCAAACTCAGGGTGATGTCTATCGTAGTCTTCATGCATCCAATGCTTATTCTCCACCATTGAGCCAAAAAATATCAATTAAGCCTTTGCTGATCATGACTGGATTTGGCTGTGTAAGAACACTTAAATTCATTCGAGGGGCACTTTGTCTGGAAGCTTGTTAAAATTCCCCCCAATACACGTGCAATTGGCACTAAGTGGGTCATTAGATACAAGCTTGACGACTCCAGCAACATTTCCTGCAACAAATCCAGACTTCACGTTCAAGGATAAGCTCAAGCTAAAGGAATTGATTACGATGAGATGTTGGAACCCAAGGTTTTGCTGATAATGGCAACAGAGTAAGTCCGGTGACAGAAGAAGTATCACTGATAATAGCACCAGAGCAAGTTTGGGCAACGAAGGAGTCTGACTATATAAGGAGTCATTCAGTGACATAATATTCTCGTGGGACGTTCTAGAAGCTATGAGGCTAACCTCTACTGTTAAAACGTGGAGACATTTAAGGAAGTAACTGTCACACACGTTCACTTCTGATCAGACGTGAAAATCAAGGCGGTCAAGGTTAAATAGCGCCAGAACGAGTCCCTTTGCAGAGAAGTTGAGATATTTCCCACCCAACGCGTAGTGGGAAGACATGGGACATCGTGGAAACATCAGTTTACACGTTATGGAAGTGGAAACTTCGGATATTATCAGTATTTAAGCACCTAGAAGTCATTTGTAATCATTGGAGCTTTCACTTCCACATTTCGAGAGAGAGAGAGAAAGTCATATTGAGAGAGAAAGAGTTTTTGAGAGATCTAAGTGAGACTTTGTCATTTTAGCATAGGTATCTATTACTTATAGAGCACCCAAAACACTCCCTTCATTCCTTGTTATGCATTGATCTATGTCTAGAGTAGAGCGAGTGTTAGATGAGACAGAATACCTCTATTGAATCCAAAAATAGGAAGCTAGGTTGTAATTCACATCGAATTTCATTATAAGCAAAATCCTATCTTGTCAATTATGAACAAAAGCTTTCGCGTGATTATCGTTACAAACACTTGTCTCCAAGTAGGGTTGGTCTCAACTAACACCTCAGACCTACTCGGTCAGCACCCCGATCCTCTCATGAGACTTTTGCGCCAATGGCTCAGATTGAGGCCATTAGAATTATTATGGATATGTAGCCTTTTGAGGATTTAAACTTTACGAAATGGATGTCAAGACTGCCATTCTTCATGGCTACATTGACAGTGACGCTTAAGTTACTCAACCGCCTAGGTTCACCGATCCAATTCATTCAGAGTATGTATACAAGTTGGAGAAGGTCTCTACAGTCTCAAGTAGGCTCCTTGTGCCTGATTTGACCGTTTCTCCTCCTTCTTAATCACTCATGGATTTTCTTGAGGTAAGGTGGATAAGACATTATTTACTCTTGAAGAAGGTAATGAGCTGTTGTTGAAATATATGTTGATGATATTATCTATGGGTCCACGAGTCCTCTTCTATGTGATCACTTTTCCGATCTAATGAGCAGGAATTTGAGATGAGTGTCTTAGAGGAACTAAAGTTCTTCCTCGAACTTCTAATTGTGCAAGAAGATAGATGCACATGCATTCATCAATGAAAATACATTCAAGAACTTCTTATCAAGTATAAGCTTCAGGATGCTAAACCCCTTGCAACTCCCATGTCTCCAACCAACCATCCTGATGTAGATGAAAAAGGACTCGTAGTCGATGCCACTCTGTACAGAGGAATGATTGGTTCCCTTCTATATTGAACATCCAGTCGCCCTAACATTTTGTTTGCTGCATGTCTCCATGCTAGTTTCCAAATGCATCTCACTTAAAGTGTGTCAAACGGATTTTTCGTTATCTATAGAGCACTGAGGATGACTATCTCTGGTATCCTAGTTCTCTTGACTTCACTTTAAGTGGGTATAGTGACTCTGACTTCGCTAGTTCCTAGCATGATAGAAAGAGTACCTCTGTACTCCCCAATTCCGTGGTGTTATACCCAAAATTTTAACCCCCCCGGAGAGTTCCTTGACGTATTGGTGCAAAAAGGGTAGTTTGGTCAAACAGCAAGAATTCCTGGTTCGATCGGCGAATTCAGGGGCATCAAGGGCAGCTTAGTCACCTTCAGGGGTATTTTCGTGATTTTTCAAGGCTCCTAAGCCCCCCATGAGATTTCTCTCTCCTCTGAAAGTGGATTAAATCAACTTTGAATGTTTTGAAATTTTAACCCATGATAAAGGATGACATTTTGAGGATAATGGTGTTGGAATTTTGATTTTTTGAATTTCTAATAATTTTCCAGCAATTTCTGATTGAATCTGGATAAATTGAATTTAAAAATATTCCAACATTTAAAAAATTCGATTCCACCTCAGAAAAATGATAATTGCCATCCTTAACACGTGGCTAATATTTCACAACAAGATTCCTTTAGGAAGTCACTTAATGAAAATTCTAAAAAATCTTACTTTTACTAGATTTTCTTTATCTTTAAGAAAGTCTATAAAAGGGAGCAACTCCATATATAAAAGGAGAATCTCACAAGCTCAACACCTGGCCACCAAAATCATACCGAAATTCCCCTGAAATCACCATCTAAACTCGTTTTCCAACTTCCAAGGCATCAACAATCATCAAAACCCAATAAAAACACCACCAAAACGTGAAGAATAGCAAGAACAACCAACAACCAGAAGCTTGGTTCTAAGTCCTTTCGGATCTGCCATTAACGGAGCACTCGACGAATCTCGACGTGAAGAATCATTGTAAATCCGAAGGTAAAACAGGTAGGAATTCCACTTTCCTAACTCCCTATGACATTATCAGTCTTATTTCAAAATTTGGGTTCAAACCAACTCTTCTCGGCCTCTGTATTGCTAATTGTTTTAGCTACTGCCTTGTTACTTGTTTGCTAAGTTTCGTGTGTTATTCGACTTCAAACTGAAAACTTTTAATCACTAACATCTTGTATATCTTTCAGGCTACAAGTACATAAAATTTGAGCCAAACAAACCGTCGGGAATCACCCAAACGCCGCCGTCCGAGGGCGGTCTGCACCCACAGACGCTATGTCCGGGGTCCCGGACACCCTGTCCGTAAGCCCGACGCCTCCGGATGGTGGCAAGATTTTTAATTTTACAAATTTTCAAACTTTAGGGTTTTAACGGTGCATGTCCGGGCCCACGGACGCCCTGTCCGTGGCCCCGGACTTTTCAAGTGTACGTCTTTATTTTAGTTCTATTTTCGTAATCATGTAATTCAATTGGGGTCCGTGGTCTTGGACATTAGGTCCGTGGCTACGGACATAATTAAAATTTGACCTAATTCTGCCTCTGAAACCCTAGTTTAGTTAGTTTTAATTTCACTTTAATTTTCTGTCAAAAATGTTAAAAATATAAAAAATCAGAAGCGCGCACTTAGGTTAAAACGACTCGTATTAAGCCGTAAGTAGACTAAGTAGAGGAAAAATGACCTAGAAGGGGTAATGAAAGTAATTTGAACTCTAATTAAGTCAAATATCAAGCCCCCAAACCCGAACGCTCCTTTCCTAATTTGATCTAGGTTAAAATTAGGTGGCGACTCATAATAGGTTCCAGTGAGCTAGCTTAGGTTTTAATAATTATGGTTATATGACTTAGTTATTAAACTTAGGTTATAAGTGGACCTAAAATCCTATCAGATCCTAATCAACTCGAATCAACATAGGATAGGGTTTAAAAATCAAGGCTCACAGAATGGCAACTCTGCTGGGGACTACTTCTTAATTTTAACTTGTTTAATTTTAAGAAAGAGGGCTTAACTCAAAAATTGTTTATTTATGGCTTTAATTATGTAGTTTGTTTACTTTCATGCGCAATTTAAACTTCTGTAATCATTGCATCATATGAGAGCAAGGGTCCATACAAGCCGATTTCACCCACCCCGGGACCTAGGGTCCCTTGTCAGGAACTCACACCTTTCATGGTGATGTGAATAAGTGGGGGAAAGAGGAGGATGTCATTTAACCACATCCCCTTAATACCCGGCTTTAGCTCCAAGCATTTTCCTGGCAGTACCCTTACCTAGCCCATTGTTTGGTCAGTCAAAGACCCGACCGTAATCGCACGCCTTTAGGTGATGTGAAAAGAGTGGGGAAGCCCAAAGAGAATAACGTGCAAGCCCTATTCCTTTGTGGTGACCTGGGCCCGCCCCCAAGCTCCTCTCCAGATCGATCCATACCCATTAATCAAAGTCGTCAGGTGAGGACATTTTGAACTTGTGTAGAACTTTGTTTGCTTCTCGTGATTGGCCCGTGACTAGACTTAGAATGGATAGGGATTCACCCTACAGTTGGCCCAACCCAGTTCAAAGTTTCAATTGTTTGCGTCCCAGAGGCGAAGTTGAATGCTGATCGATACCCTGAATGTATTTTCTCTTCTTGGTAAAAAACAGTCCATGGCCCACTGTTTCAAATTCATTAGGTCCTGCAACAGAACTATGAAAGATGTGTTAATTGGTCGAAGAAGGTCAACAAGCTATTTATCCTCCACTCACTAGCATGTTTATCCCAGACATGTTTGCACGAAGGTTTCCTGAAAGCAGCTATTAGACATTGGGATCCGGTAGAACACCTCATCAAGTTTGGAGATAATGAATTAACCTTACTACCTGAAGAATTCGACACACTTCTAGGGGCCAATACTTTAGCTAGCCCAGTAGTACCAAACCTGACACCCTCACCGGTCGAAGCCCATGCCCATCTACCTGGACTGAGTACGATTCAGGTGCTAGGAATGGTAGGACCTGAGGGATTGCCAATGGAGACTCTTTCATTCTTTGTCACCTCTGAGACCTCCTTAGAGCACAAAAGGAATTTTCTCGATCTCGCGTTGTTGGTGAGCTACCTCTTCAGAACCCCGTACATGGCCATACATCGAAATGTCTTCCCTTGCTTCTACAGGTTCGAGCCGGTTTTGCCTTGGGACCATTGATAGTCGCACAAATTATTCAGAGCCTGGACTCATGGCCCAAGTCAAAGGATTCCCCTTACTACTTTGAAGGAAGGATCCATCTTTTGCAAGTCTGGCTTCTCGAGCGGCTCAAGCTGGTTCCTGAGTACAACCAAATGTTTACGATTCAGCACCTCCCTAGAAGACGCACCCCTGAAGAACTGGCCAACGGATGGCCGGCTTTCTTGGACTCTATTCCGCAAGGACATCAGGTCCGATGGACAGTCTCATCTTAGAAAATTGAAGGAGTTTGAATGTGTGGGGGTTATTACGAAGGGATCTCACTACCTGGTTTTGAGAATTTCATGTCATTCACCCGTGGCGTTCCAGCCGTCAGATTGGGCGAGCCCAAAACTGACCCAAGGGATTGCTATATGAAGCACCAAGGAAAGCATACGACCATGAAGCTCTCCATACAATCTTGATGGATCGACTCGAAGGGGAAGTTCAAGTGGTAAAACCCCTAGCACCTGAAGACTTGGAGCTCTCAGCTAGTTATCAGAAATGGCTACGCGGCCGAAAGGGGGAGGTAGATGCATTCAAACCAAGGAAGGAGGAGGCAGTAGAACCAAGAGTTGTCAAAAGGAAGCTTGCGTTTTAGACACTTAGTCCTCGGCATTTTCTGTTTCCCTAGAATTTTATAAAATTGTACTTCCTTCAATTTCGAGATGAATAAGAAGAATATTTTGTTCAATTTAGTTTTCTTTTAAATCTTCATGTAATTTAAATTAATCAATTACTTTTCAAGTAAAAAGAAAACAAAAAAAAGAGGTGCGTCCGTAACCCTGGACACTTTGTCTGTGGCCCCGGATGTTGACTCAGACGCATCTGCTTGACCTCCAAATGGTGCCATTTCACTTAGTGTCTTGCTCCACCGATTCAAATCGGGAATTTGCCATTCCAGCACATACCATCTCCAAAACCCTAACTTCTCTCCTCTATATCTCACTCGTTTCTTGACCAAATCACTCCATTCTACCGCCATTTTGCTCACAAAGCATTCCTCTTTCAATTATGAGCATTTCCATAGCAAGATCTCCTTATTTCAAGCAATTACGAAGGCAGAAACTTACGTCCGAAGTCAAGTCCGGGGCGGACTTTTGAAGACCAAATTCGTGCAGCTCTCAACTTCCAATCCAAAATATTTTTCTACCATTGTATTTGGGTAAGTTTCTCTACATTTTGACTACTCATTTGTCCATTTTGGTGAAGAAATGAAGAAAAACGAAATTTGGAGCTAGGAAGAAGACGACAATGGTGATTCTTGGGTCAAATTTTTGAAGTATTTTTTTTTATGTTCTAAATGGTCAATTAGCTTTAACTTGACATTATAAAATGTGAAAAGTTGATTGGGAAAGTTTAAACCGTCTGTATACCAAAAATCGCTCATTTCAGTTTAGTGTGTTTTACGCGCAAAATGAGGCTTCTTACTCTCAGTGGGTGATACAACGCCGTCAGCCATTCCAAGACTAACAAGGCTACTACTACTTACAGTCACGGTCTGAAGATTAGAATATACCAATTAACGAAATACTTACAATACAATTCCAATGCTTACTTACAACTTTGATTACCGAGTATCCAAATTATATGAATTACATTCCAAGTCTACAACCCTTTCCCAAAAATTATGAGTTCATACATCTACTCATCCATACAAGTTTCACAATTCAATTCCCTCAAAAGGGTGTACCACATGGTACACCGGCTACTCAAAAAGGCATAAGCCGTGTACAACTTGGTACACCATTCAAATCTACTAACTACTAAAAAAGGAATACATTCCGGTCCTTACTCGACCTTCAAGCCTCACGGGTACCTGTAAAATAAAAAAAAGTGCCCCAAGGGGCTCAGCTTACGCTGCATATGAAATCTGCATACCCCGCGTACTAGTGAGGGTACACCAACTACTTGGTCGTATACATGCAGTTCATTTGCTCATACATACATACATGCTTTTATACACAAAATACAATACAATACAATACAAAACATACACACATTCATTTCAATACATACAAGGAAGACATTACAAGTCAACCGTTCATACTTACCATTACAGAGATACGCTTCTCCAATACATACACAAGGCTTGTTAGCTTCTTTACACACCCGGGTTAATCGGGTGCAAATTACTCTTTTACTCAAGGTCAAAGACTTACACCAGCCAAGACCATTACTCATACAATACTTTAATTACTTACTTACTCAAGTCAAGTCGGTATGACCTCCGGGTAGGGATTACTATATCCCACCACCGGGCTTTAGGGTGGCTCACTAATCCAGGATGCTACCCATTTAAGGGGTTTGGTCCATGGAAAAGATTATGGCCAGGATTCGGATCCAACCTCTTGTGTTTACTTATCCTCACGCGTGGCTGAAACTATATCGGACTTCTACTCATTTCATTTTACTCAATACTCAAGTTAGGAGTTAGGTGGTTAGGAATTAGTAGAAGTCATTACTTCCATACCAAGGATTAATACACTTCACAAGTACTCCACAAGGTACACATACACTTCATTCTCATCCATTCATTTCATGAATTATACAAACTAAATGTTCAAGATAATACAACAAGAACAATATAGCTCAAACACAATTAAGTGCAATAAAAGTCCAATTCGTGCATTTATCTTATTTGAGTGATCACATAAGCACACAAATCAGAGTAACCAAGTTAGGATACAAGGCATGAAGAAATCATACCGTTCACCGTCGCACTCGTACTACCGGTCTCCGTCGGAGTTCAACTATTTGATTCCTATACATACATAGGGTTGTATGGTCAATGATCTATTATTGATCCAACTTATTCCTTCATTAATACTACTTATGTATACTTACTACTTCTTTACTTTCATACTTCATTATGAAAATCATTCTTTCCTTATTACTTCTTAAACTTGCTTTCTTACTCATGTACTTACTTCCTTACCATTTTTACTCCATTAATGGTGTGCTATTATATATATGTATACATGTACATATATACATATATGTACATATGATTACTAATCATATTATATATATTTTTTGTTTTGACTCGACCAACCTTACCTAGGGTCGGACCCCAGGTCGGTCGAAGTAAGTAAGTTACAACGCTGGAAAATTCAGGCCCAACAGACCTAGCAAGTCCGGTCCCAAGGTCGTCCAACCCAGTGAGTCCTGGTTTCGAAAATTTAAGACTCGACTAACCTTGCAAGGTAGGTCCCAAGGTCAGCCTAAGTCAGTAAGTTTCTGGGTTCAAAATTTATCCCTCGACCGACCTTGTCAAGTCCGTTCCCATGGTCGGTCGAATTCAGTAGACTTCTGGGCTTGCAATTTTATGATTCGACCGACCTTGTCAAGTTCGGTCCCAAGGTCGGTCAAAGTCAGTAGGCTTCCCGCCTTTGTAATTTAAGGCTTGACCGACCTTGCAAGTTCGGTCCCCATGGTCGGTCCAGCCCAGTACATTTGTTTAAAAATCTGTTTTCAATCCTTGTTTGCCCTTTGTTTCCCCAATCTTCCTACATGTAATCTCACATGTTTTAACACTACTTAGGCCCTCTGAATCACTCTAGTTCATCCACCAAACACATTACTCATTTCTAAATTAACTTACACAATTCATTCTCACTTCATTCCAGCACTTATACTAATTTTCTTCCTCCAATGCTACAGATTTTTACTCCATCTCTTACCATTCCATAGTCCCTCTACTAATGCCAGTACTAGCATTCTAATTTCCTTAACTCACATCCTAGTTCCATCCCATTACCTAGCTCCTTTCTAAATCTGTTTTCAAAGTGGTTAAACACTCACAACAACTACCAAAAAACCTAGTTATTGTCTAGGTTATTCCCTCTTCATTCACAACTAAGTCTCCTAATTTCTAGACAAATTTTGACATAGTCTCCCCTATAATTCTCATTTTGCCCACATACATATCAGCTCACAATTCAATCACAATTCACACATCATTCTACACACTATAATATACTATATTTTTCCTGCACATACTCATTTCTTTCCCATGGTTTTCCCAAGCTTTTAAATATACTTTACAAGTTTCAAAACAGCTACATTACCTTCCTCATTATACTACAACATACCTACAACTGATTACCATATACATTACATTTTAATACTCAAAATCTGTGACACTAGTGCATTCAAACTAGTGCAAGGTAAGAGCAATTACCTTGTTTTCTAGTTTTTGCTTTCTTTCTTGCCTTTTCCTTTCTTCTTTCCTTCTTCCTTGTTCTTCCTCACACAACAGATAATGCTACAGCCACCATACCAATACACAACAACCACTTAGAGTTTATTCTTAACTAACCCTAGAATTTAGTGTTTTTAGAGTTTAGAGAAGAGCAATACCTTCCAACCAATGAATGAGGTTCTTGACTAGTAAGAGAGCAAGATTTTTAGCCCAATGGAGAAGCTAAAATTGGCTGGAGCACAAGGCACAAAGCATTCCAAATCTGGAAGTTTCCAAGATGAAAGAGAACGCTAAAAATGAAAGGTTTTCGAATTTCTTTTTACCTCAAAACACCAAGGTGAAGTAGGAGTTTCCAATGGTGGACTCAAACCTTCAAATGGAGAATACCCATGGAGATGAAAGTGGGTGTTTTAGATTTTTGAAAAGAGGAAGGTGCTCTCCTTGCCAAGGGGATTCTAATGGTGTAGGTTTTATAATTTTTGGAGTTGATTTGGTCTCTCAAAAATGGAAGAGAAGAAGGGGCTGGTGAGGGCTCTAACAAATCGCCGTTACAGAGCTCAATGGGGAAAAAGAGAAATGAGAGAGAGGAGGGAAAATGAGAGAGAGAGAGGGGGAGTAGGAGAGAGAGTGCCTCTTTTTGCTTTTTATTTATTTCCTTTGTCTTTTAGCAAATAAGAAGAGAATTAAGAGAGTGAGAGAGAGGAGGAAATCGGCCCCCCATCCACACACACACACAGACTTCTACTTTTATTTGCAAAAGTGGACACCTTAACTTTGCTTATTTACACTCTCACCCCACAACTTACCGGTTTTTCACAGTTTTTACTAACCGGAACCCGTTTTCCAGAATTTTCTCGTTTAATTGATTTTATTGGTTCTAAACCTTCATTAATGTTTATTAATGACTATCTGGTTGACCAAAATTATTATGAGTCTATTTGACCCACTTAAAGTCGCGTTTTCCCGGTTTCCTCGAAAAACGAGCTTTAAGGTTCATTTGTGCTTTTAATCCATTTTAAGGATCCGTTTTCTTCGGGATTTGTTCCCTCATGTTTATTTAGATGTAATTATGCCTCTAAAATACTTAGTAGCCTGATTAATGACTATTTCTAATTACGAGGTATTTCAATCTACCCCCCTTAAGAAACTTTGCCCTCAAAGTTGCTCAAGGTTTACGGTTTACTATTTCTACTCAGTTGGCAAACCAATTGCCACAATGCAGTTTACTACCACCTTGCAAGGTGTTTACAATTCCTACACTGCAAGCACATACAATCCAAATACAATACACAATTCAATTCACACATCCCATAATACATTTCACAATACCATTCCACATCACTACTCGTGTCATATACCGTACAACACAACTGCATTACACATACCATACACATTGTACACATACCGAGAACTATATTGTGCCAAGGAAATACAATTAGCACTACATGTGCCAATAAAATGTACTACAATACATACATACTAGGCAATGCCATACCGAAGCAATGCAGAAGCAAAATGGCTCTACCCTCCTTAAAAAGGGGTACGCCCCATACCCTCCGTACTATACGGATGCTAGACATCTAGTCCATAAATAAATCTGGGTACTTCGCCTTCATGGCGTCTTCTAATTCCCAAGTCGCTTCCTCGACATTGTGGTTAGACCACAAGACCTTCACCATTCGTACAGATTTATGGCGAGTGTCTCTAGTCTTCCTATCAAGGATCCATAATGGAGTCTTGACATATCTCATCGTCGGCTCTAGGGATAGCTGTTCGGGTTCTAATACATGAGAGGGATCGGCTACGTATTTCTTGAGTTGTGATACATGAAAGACATCATGAACACGCCCTAACTCTTCAGGCAATGCTAGCCTATAAGCCATAGCTCCAATCCTCTCGGTAATCGTGTAGGAGCCTACAAATTTCGGGCTCAGCTTGCCCTTCTGGCCAAATCGAAAGACGCCCTTCATAGGTGAGACGCGCAAGAACACTTGATCGCCCACGGCGAACTCAAGGTCGCGTTGTCGCACATCCGCATAGGATTTCTATCTATCTTGGGCTGCTTTCATGTTTTCTTGAATTTGCTGAACTTCAGCTTGTACTTGTTCTAGATACTTCGGTCCTATGATGACCGCTTCGCTTGACTCATCCCAACACAACGGGGTACGGCAGGGTCTACCATACAAAGCTTGGAATGGCGACATCTTAATCGAAGCGTGATAGCTGTTGTTGTACGAAAACTCGATAAGATGAAGCTTATCAATCCAGCTCCTCTGGAAGTCTAAGGCATATGCCCTAAGCATATCCTCTAGTGTCTGGATGGTCCTTTCTGTCTGACCGTTGGTCTGTGGATGGAAGGCGATGCTAAGCTTCAACTTTGTACTAAGCCCTTCCCGTGTTGCTCTCCAGTATCTTGAAAGAAATCTGGTGTCACGGTCAGATACTATGGTTTTCGGGACTCCGTGGTGTCGAATGATCTCTTTGTCGAATAGCTCCGCGAGCTTCGCCACTTTCCAGGTGTCCTTCATCAGTATGAATCTGGCAACCTTGGTAAGGCGATCGACTACTACCCAGATCATGTTGAGTCCTCCCTTGGCAGGTGGGAGTCCAACAACAAAATCCATGGATATATCATGGAATTTCCACTCCGGAATTGGCATAGATGGTACCATTCCCCGGTCTTTGGTGCTCGAATTTCACCTTCTAGCATGTGAGACACCTCAAAACATACCAAGTCACGTCGGATTTCATTCCTGGCCATCAGAAGTACCTATTCATGTCTTTGTACATTTTGGCGGCTCCCGGATGGACATGCAATGTGAAACAATGTGAATCTTGCAGAATGTGATCCCTTAGCTCAACATTGCTTCGGGGGACGCATAATCTACCATTCAATCGGATCAGACCATCTTCATGCAATTTGAAGTTGTACTTTCGGTTCTCGAAGGTACCCTCTGTGATTTTTTGTCTGATCTCTGTGAAGTAAGGGTCGCTCAACTGAGCGTCTCGCATCTCGTCAACCAAGCTAGTAGAAGCGAGTAGCGAATGGAGAGATTGTGTTCGATGGCTCAGGGCTTTGGCTACAATGTTTGCCTTCCCTTTTTTATACTGTAGGTCGATGTCATAATCTAAGAGAAACTCCATCCACCTTCTCTGTCTCAAATTTAATTCCTTCTGTGTGAATACGTAATGTAAGCTTTTGTGGTCGGAGTAGATGGTGATGCCTACCCCATAGAGATAGTGTCGCCATATCTTCAAGGTGAAGACACTGGCTCCTAACTCTAGATCGTGTGTCGGGTAATTCTCCTCATGCTTTTTTAACTGGCGAGAGGCGTAAGCTACTACCTTGTCATGCTGCATGAGTACGCATCCCATGCCCTTGCCCGATGCATCACAATACAACTCAAATCCCTCTGTGCCCTCTGGAAGAGTGAGAATTGGCGCTGAGGTCAATGAGTCCTTCAAGCTATGGAAGGATACCTCGTTGTGTGCCTCAATTTTAAACCCTATCCTATGTTGATTAAAGCTGATTAGGATCTAACCGGGTTTTAGGTCCACTTATAGCCTAAGATTAATACTGTCATATAACAATAATTATTAAAACCTAAGCTAGCTCACTAGAACCTATTATGAGTCGCCACCTAATTTTAACCTAGAGTAAATTAGGAAAGGAGAGTTCGGGTTCGGGGGCTTGATATTCGACTTAATTAGGGTTCAATTACTTTCACTACCCTAGAAGTCGTTTTTCCTCTACTTAGTTTAATTACGGCTTATTACAAGTCGTTTTAACCTAAGTGCGCGAGCTTTTGTTATTTTGTGCTTTTTAGCATAATGAAAGTGGAAACTGGAAATACCTAAACTAGGGTTTCGGAGGCAGAATTAGGTCAAATTTTGTTTACGTCCGTAGCCACGAACCCCAGGTCCGAGACCACGGACCCAGTTAACCTAATTATACAGAAAAGTTGAATTTTAGAAAAAACGAAATTTTGAAAAGTCCGGGGCCACGGACAAGCTGTCCGTGGGCCCGGACATTATTTAAAAAAAAACCTAAATTTTGAAATTTTAAGCCGTCCGTGGGTGTCCATGGCCACGGAAACCCATCCGTGGTCCCGGACCATAGGTCCGAGGTCCCGGACCACCGACGAACAGGGGTTTTCAGGCGGTTCCCGATGGTGTTTTCGACTCAAATTTTATGGGGTATGTAACCTGAAAGATTATAAACATGTTAGTAATTGAAAGAACTCAATTTGAAATCAAATTAACACGAAACTTAGCAAACAAGTAACAAGGCAGTAGCTAAAACAATTAGTGATACAGAAGCCCAAAAGAGTTAGTTTGAACCCAAATTTTGAGGCAAGACTGATAAAATCATAGGGAGTTAGGAAAGTGGAATTTTTACCTTCAGATTTACAATGATTCTTCACACCGGGATTCGTCGTCAAGTGCCCCGTTGATGGCAGACCTGAAAGATTTTCGAACCAAGCTTCTGGTTGTTGGTTGTTCTGGCTGTTCTTCACATTTTGATGGTGTTTATATAGGTTTTGATGATTATTGGTGCTTTGGGGATTGGAAAACGAGTTTAGATGGTGATTTTGGGGGATTTTCGGTATGATTCGGGTGACCGGGTGTTGAAAAAAGTGAGAGAGAGAGAGGGGGGGGCTGTGCTTTCTGACTTCCTAGAGTTCTTAGAGGTTATGAGATCCTCCTTTGATCAAAATATTTATCCTTTATATAGACTTTCTTAAAGATAAAGAAAATCTAGTAAAAGTAAGATTTTAGGCATTTTAATTAAGTGACTTCCCAATGGAATTTGGCTGTAAAATTTTAGCCACGTGTCAAGGATGGCAATTATGATTTTTATGAAGTGGAATCAAATTTTTTAAATGTTGGAATATTTTTTTAAATTCAATTTCTTTTCAGATTCACTCAGAAATTGCAAGAAAATTATTGGAAATTCGAAAAATCAAAATTCCAACGCCATTATGCTTAAAATGTCATCCTCTATCATTGGTCAAAAATTCAAAGCATTTAAAGTTGATTTGAGCATCTTTTGGAGGAGAGAGGAAGCCAATAGGAGGTCTTAGAAGCCTTAAAAATTACAAAAACGCCCCTGACGATGACGAAACTGCTCCAAATGCCCTGAATGCGCCGATCGAGCCGGAATCCCTCATGACTTGACTGAAGTGCCTCTCACAACACCAAAGCCTTACAGACCCTAACTAGGGGGGGGTCAAAATTTTGGGTATAACAGATTGCCCCCCGTCAACTAGACTTGTAATGAATATGAAAAGTCTGGTTGATGCTTGAGTGATGGCCCAAAATTTCGGGTCATGAACCGACCCTGCATGCCATTGGAAACTAACAAGTCTGATATGATTTATAGGTGTTAAATTCTTATTTTATGTAGCATTTTTATGCGCTTTCTCACACTTATCGTATGTTTTCATGACTCTTACTTTGGGTAAAATCTGATGCAAATTTATATTTTAAAAGCAGGAAATGATGGTGAAAATGCATAGATCTCCTCACAAGCTTTCCAACGCCGCAAACGGGGAACAAATCGGAGCTCATATGAAGAATTTAGACCCTGTCAAAGTTGTGTCCGATGTGATATATTTATATATATATATTTACGAGACTGCCGTGAAAGGATTCAGAAGAAGAAGGGGTGAGATTGGAAATATAAAAGAAAGGAACTCCAAAGGTTTCCAAGAGTTTGAGATGTGAAAGGTCTTCATTTATTTCGAGAAACTGAAGGGAATTAAAATAATATCATCAATGAGCTAAGTGAAGGGCCTTGAATTTAACCTATAAATATGGAGGACTTTTGCAAAGAAACTCATCCACTCATCCACTCATCCACAATTCACGATTCAGGATTCAACATTCAGATTTCAAGACGAGGCATTTGGAAGACTAGCGCAGCGCCGTGAACCCTCTTCAACATCAAGAAGAGATTTTCTGCTCCGTTTTCACCAGTCCATTCAACCTGACTTCTAGCAAATCTTGAGATTAATTTGGAGATGACTTCTAAACCTCTCTCTCCTTTTATTTCTTCTCTAGATATGCTAGGCTAAGGGATTTTTCTCTGGGGGATGGTAGTTGTAAATAGTTAAACTTTACAGAATTATTATCAGTTGATTTGGGATTTATATTGGGTTTGTTTCAGATTATAAATTTTCTATGAGCTATTAATAAAAATTGCTAATTTATTTATAGCCTTGCGAAATCTGTCAAGAACTGATCGGTAATTGATAGATAGGTCAAATAATCTGTTAGTCTGTGGAAAAAACTTTATCTGATTAATGAGTTTAGCCTTCAGATGCGATTAAAATTCTTGTGCTTATTCTCTCTGCATTTGTAGTGATAGGTTCATGATTTAATTTATCGCGTTCTATGCGGAGGAGTTCTAATTGGCTAGGATTTAGTCATATAGAAATTGTAAGAATTTGCCGAACCCTTTTCCCGAATCAACTGGGAATAAAACTGTAGGATTTAACTAGGATCCACTACCTGAACCCGGAGTTCCGCTTTTATTATTTGAATATCAGTTTGATTTTCTCTTGTTCTTTATTTTATTAATCGACAATTTTCCCCCAACTACAGCTTTCGCTAGGATTAGACTAGTTCGTTTAGTCCCTTGGTTCGACATCCCGGTAGCTTATTTTACTTTACTACTACGACCGGGATTTGTTTTGCAACCCGTAGGTTTATTTTATTTACTAAATTCTAGATTATTTTCATAGTTTTAGTAGATCAAAAATTCCGTTTGCAAATTGGCGCCGTTGCCGGGGACTAGATTTCTGTCTAGTCCTTAGCCTTGGTTGTTAATTGTTTTAATTTTCTTTTATTTGATTTTTTTGTTTAGTTCATATTATTTTAAGTTATTTCTTTATGTTGTTTTTACTTAATTTATTTAGTATTATTTTTTAGTTATTGTTCTAATTTTATATTACTCTTTTTCTTATTTTAGTATTCGGTTTTTAGTATATTTTGTTATTAGCAATTTCACTAATTTTGTTAATTTATTTCTTTCTTGTTTTAATTTAGCTATAACTTTAATTTTGTGTTTTGCTTAACATTGTTAGTTTATTTTTATTTTTTTGTTTATTGTTTTTTTAATTTGTTTTTTTCCCTTTGTTTTCCTTCTGTTTATTTTAATTTATCTATTAGCTTAATTTCATTTTTCTTTATTTCGGTATTTTTCATATATTACTTTTCTATCCTTTATTTTATTTTCAGTTCTAATCCTTTTTAGTTGTTTGTGTTGTTTCTTTTTGTGACCTTTTGCAGGTAGTTGATGGTACATACTCGCTCTCGGTCAGATACTTATATTGATTTAAATAAGGTTTTGGACCCAGAGATCGAGCGTACTTTTCAGCGAGCTAGACGCCAACAGCAGTTCCAAAGACAGTTAGAAATGGCGGCTCCTGTAAATGGTGCTCAGGCGATGAGGCAATTTAATCGACCTGAAGCTGTGCCTAGAAGAAGTCCGGTAGTCCTCCCTGTGCTCACACCTGCACTCACAGAGGAGTGGAAGGGCTGAAACCTTTCCACCAGTCCAAGGTTGTTCGGGAGCTACCTGGAGGCACATTCAATGGTACTAATCCCAATGACGCTCTGGATCATGTAAATCGCTTCCTTATTCACATTGATCAGATTGGGTGTTCTGAAGGTTTGTTGGAATTTGTTCGGTTGAGTCTCTTTCCTAATACCCTATCTGGTGAGGCTGTTAATTGGTTTTATCGTCTTCCTTCTGGTATTATCACGACATGGGAGCAGATGACTACCAGGTTCTATGATAAATATTATCCTATTTCCAGAACTATTGACTTGGTAGCTGCTTTGCTTGCTTTTAAACAGACAGGAACTGAGACGATATGTGAGGCATGGGATAGATTTAAGGAGATGCTTCGCCAGTGCCCACACCATGGCCAAGACATGACCTGCATTGCTATGACGTTCTTCCACGGGCTCCACCATATACATAAGGCTGAGGTACGATCTGCTTTGGGTGGTGACATCCTCAACAGGTCTGGTACTAACTTCATGGCAGCCATGGAGACTTATATTGATGAGGTGCGCCAGTGGGGATCAGAAGGTAGCAGGTCTATGACAGTTGGGGCAAAGGGTGTGCAAAATCTTGATCCTTGGATGGCACACATGGAGGAGACCCAAGCACAACAAACTACTCTGGTAAGCTCTCTGGTTAAAAGATTTGATGATTTTATGATTAATCAACAACCAGTGCAGCAGGTGAAGAGGATAGCTACCAGCTCATCAGACCCACTTTGTTGTCAATGTGGGGGCGCTCATGTTTTTGAGATGTGCCCACAATTGGAGGAGATGAGACAAGCTGAGGAAGCTCACTTTGTGGGGCAGGGGAATTACCAACCTTGGAACAAAAATCAACATCCAAATCTCAGGTATGGTAATCCCAACAATGCTTTGAATTCTAACCTTTTGCAGGGCAACCAGCAGGGACCACCTGGGTTCTCTCGGCCTTCTTATAACCAAGCCCGCCCACAAAGTTTCAGCAGGGCCAGAGCTCCTATCAGCCAGTTGTACCTCAACAACCTGTTAAATCCTCCTCTGATGCAAAGATGGACCAACTTCAGGAGTTGATTGCATCCATGGCGAGTACTCAGAAGACTCACACTGAGACGCAGAACAATATCAATCAATCCTTGAGCTGGTCAGAAAAGTTTAGAGAATTCGGTTCAGAGTATGCAGCAACAGATGAATCAGATGAACCAGATACTCCTTAATCAACAGCAACAACGACAACCTGGCACATTTCCTTCCCAACCTCATCCAAACCCGAAGGAATCAGCTAAGGCGTTGATTGTTTGTAAAGAGGTAATATCTCCTGTGGTTGATCTTGAAGATGATACCGTATCTGCTGCAGTAACTTTGAGGAGTGGAAGGCAGTTGGAAGATAAGCAGAAAGAACAAGTGGCTGAAGATCAAACTAGTGAAGAGATCAACCCTTCTATTGTTGATGTACCATCAGGGTCTTCAGTCCCTCCTGTGGTAAATTCTGAGGAGATCCAGGCTCCTATTCTTCCTACTCCATCTCCTTCTCGCATTACTATTGATGTCTCTTCTTCCTCTCCTAAGCGTGTTGAGCTTCCATTTCCTAATAGGATGAAGAAGAACATCTAGATGAACAATTTGCTAAATTTCTGAGCATTTTTAAGAAGCTAACACTTGATATTCCTTTGATTGATGCTTTGCAGGAGATGCCTAATTATGCTAAATTCTTGAAGGATCTCCTGAAAAGAAAAAGAAGAAAGAGGATAAAGAAACAGTCCACCTGACAGAGGAGTGCTCTGCTGCTCTTCGAGCACTTCCTCCTAAGCAAAAGGATCCAGGCAATCCCATTGTCCCTTGTTTTATTGGTGATGTAGACTGCGGTAGTGGCTTGTGTGACTTGGGTGCTAGCATCAACATCATGCCCTATGCCACCTTCTTGAAGGTAAGAGGTGGAGAGTTGCAACCAGTCCCCTTCAAGCTCCAGCTAGCCGACAGATCTGAGATTAAACCAATGGGTATTGTTCGAGATTTAGTAGTTGGGGTGGACCGTTTCATTTTTCCTGCT
This sequence comes from Limonium bicolor, assembly GCA_023374045.1. Taxonomy (NCBI): domain Eukaryota; kingdom Viridiplantae; phylum Streptophyta; class Magnoliopsida; order Caryophyllales; family Plumbaginaceae; genus Limonium; species Limonium bicolor. The sequence goes on along the minus strand of CM041779.1, from coordinate 186,492,594 downwards.
GATTTTGTTGTTTTAGATATGGATGATGGTGGAAGTTCCTCTTATTTTGGGTCGACCTTTTCTGAGTACTGCTAAAGCTGTAATTGATGTGCATGATGGTAAGATTACTTTGCGGTACGAGGACGAAAAGATTGAGTTTGACATGAAAAAGATGATGGTCAACTTCTAATTCTGTTCATTCTGTGATGTCGATAAGTCTGGTAAATGATGATGGAGAAGATTGTGATTTGTTAGATAATGATGACATGTTTGCTTTTACTTCTTTTTCACTTACTGATTCTGAGCCATTGGAGCAAGTTCTTGTTGCTTCTTTGGAGGAAAAGACTACCAATCTTGAGGTGAATGCAGCGCTTGCTCATATGGAGAGAGGAAGGGTTGGTTTTCATGCTTATCGCCCTCCGTTGGAGAGGCTTGATAGAGAGGTTCAGAGGCCCATTCCTTCTGTTGAGCAGCCACCTACACTTGAGCTTAAGGAGCTCCCTTCTAACCTTAAGTATTCTTTTCTTGCTGATAATAATTGCTTGCCTGTCATTGTTTCTTCTTCTTTGACTTCTGGGCAGGAAGGCAAGTTACTTGAGGTTTTGAAGAGGCGCAAGAGAGCGATTGGGTGGACGTTAGCTGACATTAAGGGCATTGACCCGGCCTTCTGCACACATCATATCTACATGGAGGAAGATTACAAGCCTGTCAGACAGCCACAGCGTCGGCTTAACCCCAACATGCAAGAAGTTGTCAAGAAAGAGGTGTTGAAGCTTCTCGATGCTGGGATCATCTACCCCATTTCTGACAGTACATGGGTGAGTCCAGTACAGGTAGTTCCTAAGAAAGGTGGGTTTGAGGCTGTTCTGAACGACAAAGGTGAGTCAATTCCTCAAAGAAAGATCACTGGTTGGCGCATGTGTATAGACTATAGGCGTTTGAATTCTGCCACCAGGAAAGATCATTTCCCTCTCCCTTTTATTGATCAAATGCTTGAGAGGTTGGCTGGGCAAGAGTATTATTGCTTTTTAGATGGTTTTTCAGGGTACTTTCAGATTCCCATTGCGCCAGAGGACCAAGACAAGACCACTTTCACTTGTCCTTATGGTACCTTTGCGTATAGAAGAATGCCCTTTGGACTGTGCAATGCTCCTGCCACCTTTCAGCGTTGTATGCAGGCAATCTTTGCTGATTTCATCGAGCAGAGCATTGAGGTATTTATGGATGATTTTTCTGTTTATGGCTCTAGCTTTGATGTTTGTTTGGAGCACTTGATCGAATCCTAGGCCGATGTGAGGAGACAAATCTGGTTCTCAACTGGGAGAAGTGTCACTTCATGGTCAAGGATGGGATTGTGCTAGGCCACAAAGTGTCTGCTAAGGGGATTGAGGTTGATCAAGCGAAGGTAGAGGTAATTGAGAAATTGCCAACACCTACTTGTGTGAAAGAGGTAAGAGCTTTCTTAGGGCATGCAGGTTTTTATAGACGGTTTATTCAGGATTTCTCTAAAATTGCAAAACCGTTGACTGACCTGCTTCTGAAAGATGCCCCATTTGTCTTTTCTAATGATTGCGTATCTGCTTTTGATTTGATTAAGCAAAAATTGGTAGCTGCACCCATTGTTGTTTCACCTGACTGGTCATTACCTTTTGAGATTATGTGTGATGCCAGTGATTATGCAGTGGGGGCAGCTCTGTGCCAAAGGAAGGACAAAATTCTCAGGGTCATTGCTTATGCAAGCAAAACATTGAATGATGCCCAGAGGAACTACACCACCACTGAAAAAGAGCTTCTGGCTGTGGTATTTTCCCTAGATAAGTTTAGATCATATCTTTGGGGAAGTAAAGTAATTGTTCATACTGACCACACTGCTCTTAGATATTTATTTGCTAAGAAAGAGGCCAAGCCTCGCTTGCTTCGTTGGATTCTCTTGTTACAGGAATTTGACATTGAAGTGAGAGATAAAAGTGGTAAATTGAATGTCGTGGCTGACCATCTTTCTCGGTTGGTAGTTCCTGATGATGGTGTACCAATTAATGAATTTTTCCCTGATGAGACTGTTTTTGTTTTGCATAAGGTGCATGAGCCATGGTACGCTGACCTGGCCAATTATCTTGTTTCTGGGGTGGTACCTTATGACTTTTCCTATGCTCAAAAGAAGAAATTTTTATCTGACGCTAAGCATTATATCTGGGAAGACCCCTATCTCTTTCGAGTTTGTGCAGATGGTTTAATTCGCAGGTGTCTTCCAGATGATGAGGTTGCTAGTGTCATAGAGTTCTGTCACTCCAGAGAGGCGGGAGGTCACCATGGTTCCCACAGGACACTGCAAAAGTTTTGGAGTCTGGTTTTTATTGGCCTACTCTTCATAAGGATTGCCAAGCCTTTGTAGCCAAGTGTGATAGTTGTCAAAGGCTAGGCAACACTTCTAGACGGCACGAGATGCCTCAGCACGGTATTTTAGAAGTTGAATTGTTTGATTGCTGGGGTATTGACTTTATGGGCCCTTTTCCTTCTTCTCAGGGTTACCAGTATATTCTCGTCGCCGTTGACTACGTGTCAAAGTGGGTAGAGGCTATTCCTTGCCAGCATGCTGATTCCAAAACAGTGGTTAAATTTCTGAAGAAGCACATCTTTACTCGCTTCGGGGTTCCAAGGGCGATCATTAGTGATGGAGGATCACATTTTTGTAATCGTTCCTTCGATGCCCTGATGGCTAAGTATGGAGTGCGCCACAAGGTTGCTTTGCCCTACCATCCACAGACAAATGGACAAGCTGAAGTGTCCAATCGAGAGCTCAAGTGGATTCTCCAAAAGACCGTCAGTTCTTCCAGAAAGGATTGGTCTCAGAAGCTCGATGACGCTCTATGGGCCTACAGAACTGCATTCAAGACTCCCATCGGGATGTCTCCTTTCAGGTTAGTGTATGGTAAGTCTTGTCATTTGCCAGTGGAGTTAGAACACAAGGCATACTAAGAATGAAGTTTCAGCTCTCAGAGCTAGAAGAGCTCGGGGATGAAGCTTACAACAGTGCGAAAATTTATAAAGAGCGCACCAAGAAGCTCCATGATCAGATGATTCAGAGAAGGGACTTCAAAGTTGGAGATTGGGTGCTGCTCTACAATTCTAGATTGAAGCTTTTCCCTGGGAAGCTTAAGTCCCATTGGGCCGGTCCTTTCAAAGTTGTTGGTATCACTTCCTATGGAGCCTACGAGCTTGAGAATAAAAAGGGTGAAGTGTTTAAAGTCAATGGGGCTCGCTTGAAAAAGTACTTTGGTATAGTTGATGCTAACATTGATTTGCATGCAGTTGCTTTTGTGCTGGATCAGCCGGCTGCCCCAGATGCTTCAAGTCTCTCGAAGTCGAAAGATAAAAAGAAAAAATTCCTTGGAGGCTTCGATATGCATTTAGGAAGCTTCGAAAGCTTGCTCTAGGAAGTTGTGGTATTCCCAGCCACACTTCCTCTTCTTCTGATCAATAGCTTGGGAAGTCTAGCCAGAGACTTTAAATCTGGGCAGCTTGGTGGGAGGCAACCCACCGGTTTGCATCTCTTTTCATTTTTTTAGTTAATTGTTTGTTTTTTTTTCCTTCTCTTTTAGCTTGTGGTATGTTGACTGGTGCTATGCTTACTGCAAGAGCCTTGGCTCTTCTTATTTTCTGCTGATGGTTTTGTCTGGTTCCACTTGAGTTCTCCTGGCTTTGCAGATTATATTTCTCATCTTGCTTACTTTGTCGCTTAGCTGAACTCAAGTGTGGGGTTGGACTAGCTACACACCCTGAGCGGACTCTGGGGAGTATTCTTACCTTTTCTTCTCTTAAAATTTTTTTCATGCTCCCTTGTGATCTGCTGTGTACGATTTTGTTTCCCCGTTGGATTGCTTGCACAATGTTAATTCTTCCTAAGCAATGAGGACATTGCTTCACTCTAAGTGGGGTGGGGTAAGCTCCTTCGCCGCTTGTTTTTTGTGCGTCTCTGAGCTCTTTTCTCTTGCATTTGTTAAAGTCTTGCTGTGATTACTCAACTTGGAAGGAAGTCATAGAGGAAGTATAGTTGGTTAGCTGATCTTGGGGTGCAAAATTTTGAAATTTTATGGTTTTTAATTGCTAAATTGAAGTCTTTGTTCTAGAAATGCTTAAATAAATGAGAATATTCTCCATCTGAACTTTGTTCTTAGCTTTGAGCCTTGGAATGAATTGGATTGAAATGGTTGAAAAAGAACAAGGCAAGGTACTCCGCTGATCCTAAGCATGCTAATTTTAATTCTGATCCAAATCAGGCCTCGTCCACTTGGTTATTAAGTCCTTTGGGGTGCTTCATCACCTAGCTACCTAAGGTCCTTGTGATCTGGGATAGTTGACCCAAAGCCGCTACATGGGTGGAGAGAAAAGTCTGTGGTGAAAGAAATTGAAAGCGCTTTAATTGAAATATTTATGCACATGCTATGCTGAATTTAGATTATTTTCTTTTATGGATCAAGAGTATGTGGCATTGAAAGGTACGATGGAATATGATCTTACTTCATGCCCCTTGTCGTTTCCGTGGTTTGTGAAGGAAAAAGGTGGATTGGCTCAAGGTTAAAGACAAGGCTCTTATGGTTTTGTTTCTCATTTGTTAGCTTTGAATGACTTAATGTTTATGGAAAGAATGAATTATTTTGAATAGTTTGAATTGCCCCCTTGATTGGTAAAGCTAGCAATTCCTTTCTTCTGTGCTCTTCCTTTCCTGTTGAGTTCCAATAGCTTGGCATTACATGTGCTTGAGAGTTTTGCTTGAGGACAAGCAAAAGGCTAAGTGTGGGGTGATTTGATAAGTGTGAAATTGATATGATTTATAGGTGTTAAATTCTTATTTTATGTAGCATTTTTATGCGCTTTCTCACACTTATCGTATTTTTCATGACTCTTACTTTGGGTAAAATCTGATGCAAATTTATATTTTAAAAGCAGGAAATGATGGTGAAAATGCATAGATCTCCTCACAAGCTTTCCAACGCCGCAAACGGGGAACAAATCGGAGCTCATATGAAGAATTTAGACCCTGTCAAAGTTGTGTCCGATGTGATATATTTATATATATATATTTACGAGACTGCCGTGAAAGGATTCAGAAGAAGAAGGGGTGAGATTGGAAATATAAAAGAAAGGAACTCCAAAGGTTTCCAAGAGTTTGAGATGTGAAAGGTCTTCATTTATTTCGAGAAACTGAAGGGAATTAAAATAATATCATCAATGAGCTAAGTGAAGGGCCTTGAATTTAACCTATAAATATGGAGGACTTTTGCAAAGAAACTCATCCACTCATCCACTCATCCACAATTCACGATTCAGGATTCAACATTCAGATTTCAAGACGAGGCATTTGGAAGACTAGCGCAGCGCCGTGAACCCTCTTCAACATCAAGAAGAGATTCCATTCAACCTGACTTCTAGCAAATCTTGAGATTAATTTGGAGATGACTTCTAAACCTCTCTCTCCTTTTATTTCTTCTCTAGATATGCTAGGCTAAGGGATTTTTCTCTGGGGGATGGTAGTTGTAAATAGTTAAACTTTACAGAATTATTATCAGTTGATTTGGGATTTATATTGGGTTTGTTTCAGATTATAAATTTTCTATGAGCTATTAAAAAAATTGCTAATTTATTTATAGCCTTGCGAAATCTGTCAAGAACTGATCGGTAATTGATAGATAGGTCAAATAATCTGTTAGTCTGTGGAAAAAACTTTATCTGATTAATGAGTTTAGCCTTCAGATGCGATTAAAATTCTTGTGCTTATTCTCTCTGCATTTGTAGTGATAGGTTCATGATTTAATTTATCGCGTTCTAATGACGGAGGAGTTCTATTGGCTAGGAATTTGTCATATAGCAATTGTAAAAATTTGCCGAACCTTGTCCCGAAATCAACGGGAATAAACTGTAGGATTTACTAGGATCCACTACCTGAACCCGGAGTTCCGCTTTTATTATTGAATATCAGTTTGATTTTCTCTTGTTCTTTATTTTATTAATCGACAATTTTCCCCCCCACCTACATCTTTCGCTAGGATAGACTAGTTCGTTTAGTCCCTTGGTTCGACATCCCGGTAGCTTATTTTACTTTACTACTACGACCGGGATTTGTTTTGCAACCCGTAGGTTTATTTATTTACTAAATTCTAGATTATTTTCATAGTTTTTAGTAGATCAAAAATTCCGTTTGCAAAGTCATGTCGAGCTATTCTAAGGCGTTTGACTACCTATCAAAGGATGATATTATGTAAAACTCAAACCTATTCTAAGGCGTTGACTACCTATAATGAGTGAGATGATGTCAAGCTATTCTAAGGCGTTGACTACCTATATGAATGAAATGATGTCAAGCTATTCTAAGGCGTTGACTACCTATAATGAATGAAATGACGTCAAGCTATTCTAAGGTGTTGACTACCTATACGATGAAATGATGTCAAGCTATTCTAAGGCATTGACTACCTATAATGAATGAAATGATGTCAAGCTATTCGAAGTCGTTGACTACCTATAATGAATGAAGATGGTCAACCTATTCTAAGGCGTTGACTACCTAAAGTGAAATAAAGTATGCCGAACATTCTAAGGTGTCAGGAACCTGTAGTGCAAATGTAGATGTCATGCAAAAGAAGATGATATGATATGCTGATGATGCCTCGATGCTTCTGGGGACTGAAATCTGTTCCAATGCTCCTGGTTGGTATACTATGGGGACTTATTGCCTCTGCCCACCAACTGGGGTGGCTACGATCACTTCTAGATTACCAGGGGACTTATTGCCACTGTCCACTACTTGTTTCTCCAAGAAGTTGACACGAAGATGGGGACTTATTGCCTCAGCCCCGCCAACTTTGATCACGCTAGCTCTCTGTCTTTACTTGTCTCGCACTAAAGATGATACTAGGTCCTCGTACTGGTTCTCTCACTAGATGATGACGCTGGTCTCGCACTAATGAAGGTGATGGGTCTTTGCACTGATGAAGATGATGGGTCTCGCACTGATGAAGATGATGGGGTCTTGCACTAATGAAGATGGTGGGTCTCGCACTGATGAAGATGGTGGGTCTTGCACTAAAGTCTCGTACTAAATGGATGAAGAAAAGCTGAATCTCACACTGATTCTAGTTTGCAACCGAATGAGATGTCTCGTACTGAATGATGAAAATGCAGGGTCTCGCACTGATTTTGGGTCTCGAACTAAAAATGAGTTAGAAAGATAATGGTCTCGTGCAAATGATGAAAACTGATTACTGGAGTGCCAAACATGGCAATGATGATAGGATGTATGCAATCAAATATGAAAGATTCTCGTTCAAAACATGAAACTGTTGGAAAAGGTGACAAACTTGGCAATGTGGAGGTGTTATGCAAAAGTTTTAAAGTGCAACAACTAAAGTGCTTGTTGGAAGCTTGCCCAAAACAAGGAACTGTTGAAAAATGTGCCAAACATGGCAATGCTTGAGAAAAACTCTGCTGAAAAAGGAAAGTGAAATGATCATTTCTGACTAAAATTTCATATCTGCAATTTGTTTCTAAAAATGAAACATGCCATTGGTGGAAGTGTGTGGTGCTTGTTGTGGTTCTAAAGGCTTTTGCCGGTGTTCAGGATTTGTGATAGACCTGGGATTGGGTTGTGATTTTGGATGGTGGTCAGAGTTATGACGGGCCTGGCGTTTTTGTGGAGGTAAGGCCAATGACGGGCTTGAGAGTGTGTGTGGGGTGGTAAGGGCTTATGTGTGCTTGTGGTGGATGATGGAGCTCAAGCTTTGGGTTTCGATTGGTGTTGACATGGAAATTGTTGGAACCAACAATTGCCCCCAGTACTTTTTCCTTAGGACAATCTGAGCTAGAGTTCATGGCAATCGATCGGAACAATCGATTGCCCCCAGTATTTTCTTTGATTAAACGCGTGAACGAGTCCCGTCCTCACAGGGCCAGGGCTTATGTTTTGATGTGGTGCTTCCTAACATAGACTCAGCGTGTTTGATGTTTGTACTTGTTTCCTGCTCACGGTCACAACTTCTAGACCATTGAATTTGACATTTGGTGGATTTACGCATTCGATCTGTTACTTTCACGTGATTAGATACACAACTATCAAGCCGAAGCTGCCACTTGTGTCTTCCCTCAGATTCATCTTCCTTGTCTTGAAGTCGTCTAGCTGCTTCATGTTGACATTTTTTTCGAGCTTCTGGACCTGGACTTTTGAAGTTGTCCTTTACACCATTTCTCTTTTTGTCATTTGGATTTCTCTAGGCACTTCGGGTTTGCCTTTTATTTTATCCTTTCTTGACTTTGCCTTCGGGTTCTTATGTTTTCCTGGTTTGGGCTTCGAGAACTGTTTGGATGTGAGCTCTTTAGATCCTGTGTCACTTTGGGACCATTTGCGGATCACTTCGTCATGCTGACAGCGGCGTTGGTTTTTTGAGCTGATAAGAACGTTATCTGAGAGTCTGACTCCTTGCTCCCTTCGGTCACAGGGTTGGACATTCATCATTGGCTGGGTTATTTTGTGGTGTTCATAATATCAAAAGGGATATATGAAAGGCTCAGCGGGGGGGGGGGGGCTAAGGTTTAACATTATGGTTCACAAGCTTTTGGCTATGTGGTGCTATACCTAGGTGCTTCGTCATTCTTGATAGTTGTGTATCTGCTCCTTGTTACTTTTCGCAGGTCTAAGAGTAAATTTACAAATTATCTCTTTCGGTCGGAGTCATGCCGTTTACCTCACCTTTGAATGTGATCTCACCGGAGTCGTGTAAAAATGACACATCGTTCACTCATGGTTTTACCCCTCAACACATTCTCGCAAATTTCACTTATAGACCAATTCACACGCTTAAACAAAGATTAAGTTGACGATCCTAAACTCAGATTGCCCCTAGTATTGACCTGGGGTTTATAACAACACTTAAACAGATGTAGAATATGGACCGCTTTGTGGATTGTTTTGGATGTTCTGTGACGGTGTTTTGACGGACATGCCCACTCTTTTGGAAACAAAAGACAAGTCATTTTGTTCTGTTGCCAGAAAGTGATTATTTCGTGGTCATTTTTTGTTTTACGTTTTGTTAAACGAATGCACAAAGATTATGAAAATGGAGCTCTACGCTTTATTCATGAATAAAAATTACAATCTTAGGAGACTTAAATTAACTAGGAAAAATAAAAAAACTAGGAAAATTAGAAGATGCAAGAAAATACAATCAGTGATGAATCACCTAAATAAAGTGATCTGCATACTTAGCAAAACTGGGCTCCTTGCTCGAGGAGGTCCTGAATCTTGTGCCTAAATACTTGACAATTGTCGGCATGAGGTTCGGGCAACTGATGGTAGTGGCAGAATTGATTAATATGCCTCCCCAAATGAGTGGTTCCTGGCCGAGGGGCCAAGGGCTGTAGCAAGTTTCTCTCCTCTGAAGCTCTTCAAACACCTGACTTGGTGTTCGGCTAATGTTGGTGAATTCCCTTTGCGATGAGTCTCGGCGTGGTAAGGTACCATCCTAAAGTTTTGATGCGGAGCTCCGGGTCGTTGAACCACATTCACTTCTGGGAAACTGCTTTGAGCGCAAGCTACCGTCTGAAAGTAAGCCTTTTCTGGTCCTGGCTTATAGAATTTAGAGCGGCTGCTGGAGTTTCTCTTGAGCACTCGAGCTCCAACCCTTCCTTATGAATCCTTTCCTCTGGAATGCCGACTTGTCCCATCAACATTTCCAAACTCGGGAAGTACATAAACTTTAGCTCATGGTTGTGTTGTTTTCGCATGTTTCTCAATTATCATGCGGATTTGCTCTTGCTCGTCCATTTCGGTAGGCGTGGCAGCAGCCTTTCTCCTCCAACGCTTGATGAAGTCAGACATGGACTCATCGTCTTTCTGTCGAGTGCCTGCAAGATCGATTCTGGTGACCTCGAGGTTCTTAGCATACTCAAAATGATTTAGGAAAGCTTCACAAACCTCCTCGTAGGTCTTGGTATTCATCTTTTGAGTGAGATACCAACGCTGAGGAGTCTCGTCTAGATAGCGTGCGAAAATTTTGGCTTTTTGCATGTCGTTTAGCCTAAGATGGACATTTCCCGGTCGAACATAGCCAAATGAATCTGTGGATCCGAGGAACCCTTGTAGAAAATGAGTGTGGGCAGCTTCAGCTTTGGGGGAAGATCAACTTCGGGATATGACGCCATGGAGAAATAATCGAAGCCAGCTGGTTTGTTGCCTTTCTCCATGCGCTCGATCCTTTTAAAAACCCTTTTGACCTCTACACGCTAATTGGTTGTCTGGAACATCTTTCCCCACCGTGTTTGAGGATCTTGGGCCCTAACGGAGTCAATCTTGATGTAACTACGGTTAAGATTTTCATCCGCAAGCTTTCCAGAGTGTGCTGATTTGTCTCCTGGAGATTATTCTTACTCCTCAATTCCTCACAATGGACTCCAAGACCTTGAGCCTTTGCTGCACAGCGGCCACTAGGCATCCGTGTTGATCGGATTTCCTCCTACTACCATATCTGGATTCGGGCTTGCCTGTTTCCAAGATGTCCATTATTAGCTAACAAGAGGAAGTAGGTTGAAAGATGCTAAGGTGAGAATGACGCCTCACAAGGTAGATCAAAACCAGGCTTAGGCTGAAAGCAAGTGGGCCAGGATACCCAGAAAATGAGGTGTTTGGGATGAGGTATCTTTTAGACTATGAACTGGAATTTGGACTGAAATCTAAATAGATGGCTTTGATTGGGCCTGAGAGGTGATACCTAGATCAAGGTTTTTGGGCTAGGGCCCAGACAAGAAGTCTACCTAGACTAGAATGAGCCCTTGGCCAGAATGTGTTTGGGCCTGAAGTAAAGCACATGGGCTGGAATGGTCCCTAAATCACAAATGGGCCTAACTTTCTTTGGGTCAGAGAAGATGGTTGCTAAGCTGAAAAAGACTTTATTTTTGGACCTGTGAGTTATTTCAAGTTCAGGTGGATTCCTTTTTTATGGGCCTAGAACTAATTGGATAGTTTAAATTGGGCAGAAGAGAAATCACCTATGTCTGGGCTTTTGGGCCGAAGCCCGAATGACTCACATATTAAACCAAACAGGACCTCTCGGCCGTAAACAAATAGAGCTGCCAATTCGGGTTGGGCTAGGTTAATGTAGGAGAAGTCCCTATCAATCTCTAGGCTGGGTAGTGGCCTATCATACAAGCAACAGGGCCCACACAAATTCAACATGTCCTCACTAGACGTTTAAATCAAACCGGGTATGGATCGATCCGTAGAGGTGCTTGGGGCATGGGCCCAGTCACCACAAAGGAATAGGGATTGCACGCCATTCTCTTTGGGCTTCCCCACTCTTTTCACATCACCTGAAGGTGTGCGTCTACGGTCGGGTCTTTGACTGACCAAACAATGGGCTAGGTAAGGGCACTGCCAGGAAAACGCTCGGGGCTAAGCCCAGGTATTAGGGGATGTGGTTAGACGACATCCTCCTCTTTTCTCTTTTCCCCGCTTATTCACATCACCTAAAGGTGTGAGTCCCTGAAAGGGGACCCTCAAGTGGGTCCCGAGGTGAAATCGGTTTGCGTGAACCCTCGGTCTCATATGATGCAAAGGTGCAGAGAATTAAAGTACGCACGAAAGTAAACAAACAAAGTAAGAAAGCCATAAATAAACAATTTTCGAGTTAAGCCCTCTTTCTTAAAATTAAACAAGTTAATATTTAGAAGTTGTCCCCAGCAGAGTCGCCAGTCTGTGAGCCTCGATTTTAAACCCTATCCTATGTTGATTAAAGCTGATTAGGATCTAACTGGGTTTTAGCTCTACTTATAGCCTAAGATTAATAACTAGTCATATAACAATAATTATTAAAACCTAAGATAGCTCACTGGAACCTATTATGAGTCGCCACCATAATTTTAACCTAGAGTAAATTAGGAAGGAGAGGTTCGGGTTCAGGGGCTTGATATTCGACTTAATTAGGGTTCAATTAATTTCATTACCCCTAGAAGTCGTTTTTCCTTTACTTAGTTTAATTACGGCTTATTACGTGTCGTTTTAACCTAAGTGTGCGAGCTTTTGTTTTTTTGTGTTTTTTAGCATTTTTTGACAGAAAATGAAAGTGGAAACTGGAAATACCTAAACTAGGGTTTTACGGTGGCAGAATAGGTCAAATTTTGTTTACGTCGTAGCCACGGACCCCAGGTCCGAGACCACGGACCCCAGTTAACCTAATTATACAGAAAAAAGTTGAATTTAAGAAAAAACGAAATTTTGAAAAGTCCAGGGCCACGGACAAGCTGTCCGTGGGCCCGGACATTATTTAAAAAAAACCTAAATTTTGAAATTTTAAAATCCACCAGCCGCCGTCCTGGGGTGTCCGTGGCCACGGACAACCCGTCCGTGGTCCCGGACCATAGGCCCGAGGTCCCGGACCACCCACGGACAGGGTTTTCAGGCGGTTCCCGATGGTGTTTTCGACTCAAATTTTATGGGTTTGTACGCCTGAAAGATTATAAACACGTTAGTAATTGAAAGAACTCAATTTGAAATCAAAATTAACACGAAACTTAGCAAACAAGTAACAAGGCAGTAGCTAAAAAAGTTAGTGATACAGAAGCCAAAAAGAGTTAGTTTGACCCAAATTTTGAGGCAAGACTGATAAAGTCGTAGGGAGTTAGGAAAGTGGAATTTCTACCTATTTTACCTTCGGATTTACAATGATTCTTCACACTAGGATTCGTCAAGTGCCCCGTTGGTGGCAGACCCGAAAGATTTTCCAACCAAGCTTGTGGTTGTTGGTTGTTCTTGCTGTTCTTCACGTTTTGGTGGTGTTTATGTAGGGTTTTAATGATTATTGGTGCTTGGGGATTGGAAAACGAGTTTAGATGGTGATTTCGGGGGATTTTTGGTATGATTCGGGTGGCCGGGTGTTAAAAAACGTGAGAGAGAGAGAGGGGAGGCTATGCTTTCTGACTTCCTAGGGTTCTTAGAGCTTATGAGATCCTCCTTTGATCAAAACATTTATCCCTTTATATAGACTTTCTTAAAGATAAAGAAAATCTAGTAAAAGTAAGATTTTTTGGCATTTTAATTAAGTGACTTCCCAAGGAATTTTGCTGTGAAATTTTAGCCACGTGTCAAGATGGTAATTATGATATTTCTGAAGTGGAATCGAATTTTTTAAATGTTGGAATATTTTTAAATTCAATTTCTCATCAGATTCACTCAGAAATTGCTAGAAAATTTTGGAAATTCGAAAAATCAAAATTTCAATGCCATTAAGCTTAAAATGTCATCCTCTATCATTGGTTAAAATTTAAAGCATTTCAAGTTGATTTGAGCATATTTTGGAGGAGAGAGGAAGCCTATAGGAGGTCTTAGGAGCCTCAAAAATTACAAAACGCCCTTGACGATGACAAAACTGCTCCCAATGCCCCGGAATGCGCCGATCGAGCCGGAATCCCTCATGACTTGACTGAAGTGCCTCTCACACATGCCAAAGCCTTAAAGACCCTAACCCGGGGGGTCAAAATTTTGGGTATAGCACTTGCACTCGTCTGTCCACACAAACGGTGCATCTTTCTTCATCAATGTCGTCTTGGGCTTAGCGACTTTCGAGAAGTCCTTTACAATCTCCGGTAATAACCAGCTAGACCAAGAAAGAACCGGATGTCGGTAACAGTCTTCGGTCTAGGCCATGATCGTACTGCTTCGATTTTCGATGGATCGACTGAGATTCCCGCGCTCAAGATGATATGAACGAGAAAAGATACCTGGTCTAGCCAAAACTCGCATTTGGAGAACTTCGCATACACCTGGTTCTCGCGCAGTGTCTCGAGTACTCTTCTCAAATGGTTCTCATGTTCTTCTAGTGACTTCGAATATATGACAATGTCGTCGATGAATACTACTATAGAAGTGTCCAGCTGATCACTGAATAACCGATTCATTAAGTCCATGAACTTTGCTAGTGCGTTAGACAAACCGAATGGCATCACTCAATGCTAGAAAAAAAAGAATAAAAAAGGGCTGTAAAACACGCTTTGTGTAGTAAGCGTTTTTTTTTACAGTGGCCGGAACACATAAAAACACTTTGTGTAGGAAGCGTTCTTTAAAGTGTATAGCCGAAGCACATAAAAAACGCTTATATTAGGAAGTGTTCTTAATAGCTCTTAGAAAGACACTATAAAGAACGCTTCTTAATAATAAGCGTTCTTTATAGTGTCTTACTAAGAGCTATAAATGACGCTTCCTAATATAAGCGTTTTTTTATAAGTCAAGTTATAATGGACGCGCATTTTTTTGGCTCAAATTTGAACATGCCGCGCTCTTCTCTCTTCTAATCTTCCATATATTCTCTTCTGGATGTGATTTTTTGGCTCAAATTTGAACATGCCGCTCTTCGCTCTTCTTAATCTTCCATATATTCTCTTCACTCGCGTTTTTTTGTAACCTGCGCTGCACCTCTTCAATTCTCTTCTCATGGTAATTTTGCAAGCATAACTGGTGACCAAGGAACATGGATTGCGCCTCTTCCATACTCTTCGATCATACAAATTTTGCAACCGGCCATAACTGGCGAACAATGAACATGCTCCGCACCTCTTCCATTCTCTTCACTCATGGTAATTTTTGCAACCCTAACTAGTGAACAAGTAATATAATGCTCTGCACCTCTAGCTTCCATTCTCTTCACTCACGTACTCTTGTGCTTGCGAACAAGTAACATACTACTCTGCCTCTATCTTCTCATGGTAATTTTGCAACACTAATTAACTGGCCAACAAGGAACATGCATGCTCTACGCCTCTTCCATTCTCTACTCACGATTTTGCAACCCCTGACGAACAAGGAACATGCCCTACGCCTCTTTAATTCTCTATTCACAATAATTTTATAGGTTTTTGTATGTCGAATATGTGAAAATGCATAGGGAAAGGGGAAATAAAAATAATAAAATAATAATAATGAAGAACGCTTCCTTCTAAAAGTGTTCTTTATTCTATAAAAAATATGGCGCCAAGACACTATAAGAACGCTTCCTAATATAAGCGTTTTTTATAAGTTAAGTATAAAGAACGCTTCTTAAGCGTTCTTTAGAACTTACTTTTTTGTTGGCATTGCAGCCTTTATAAATGTTCTTTTAAAAGCCGAAATAAGTGGTTTTTATTCTTTTTTTCCAGTAGTGACTGTGAATTCGTAGTGGCCATATCTCGTATGGAATGCTGTTTTCTCAATGTCTTGCTCTTTGATAGCAATCTGGTGATATCCGGATCGGAGGTCAATCTTAGAAAGACCGAAGCTCCCTTCAACTGATCGAACAGGTCATCGATGCGTGGCAATGGATACTTGTTCTTTACCGTGACTGCATTCAATTCGTGGTAGTCGATGCAGAGTCGGAGGCTAGCGTCCTTCTTCTTCACGAAGAGGACCGGTCCCCAGGGTGATACGCTCGGGCGTATGAACCCTTTGTCGAGTAAATCACGAAGTTGCTCTTTAAGTTCGGTCATTTCTGCTGGTGCCATGGCAATTGGACCAGTACCAGGTACAAGGTCAATTTCAAACTCTACTACTCTCAGGGTGGCATACCGGGTAGTTCTTTTGGAAATACGTCGGGAAATTCTGATACTACTGGTACATCGTTACTGAATTCTAGATCTCTCTCCAGATCTTGTACATAACACAGATACACATCGTGCCCTTTTCTGCGCTCCCGATACCATAGCCATAGGAAATGACTGTAGTCGAGAGGCTCTCTCGGTCTCTGGCGGTAGAAACAGTGATCTCAGATGGACTCTTTAGCAGTAGTCTATGCTCGGCCTAGAGGATTCGCCCTTGTGCCGCTCCAACCAGTTCATCCTAACTATTAAGTCGAATCCCAACCCATTAAATTCGATGAAGGAGATGGGAAACTCTTCGCCTTTGATTCTGTGCCTCGATTTTTAAACCCTACCCTATGTTGATTAAGTTGATTAGGATCTAGTCGGGTTTTAGGTCCACTTATAACCTAAGATTAATAACTATGTCATATAACATTAATTATTAAAACCTAAGCTAGCTCAGTGGAACCTATTATGAGTCGCCACCTAATTTTTACCTAGATCAAATTAGGAAAGGAGAGTTCGGGTTCGGGGGGCTTGATATTCGACTTAATTAGGGTTCAATTACTTTCATTACCCCTAGAAGTCATTTTTCCTCTACTTAGTTTAATTACGACTTATTACGAGTCATTTTTAACCTAAGTGCGCGCTTCTGATTTTTTGTATTTTTTACATTTTTTGACAAAAAGTTAAAGTGAAATCTGAAAATACCTAAACTAGGGTTTCGGAGGCAGAATTAGGTCAAATTTAGTTTCTGTCCGTGACTACGGACCTAATGTCCGTACCCACGGACCCTAGTTAATCTATGTGGAAATAAAAGTCGAATTAAACAGAAAACGAAAATTTGAAAAGTCCGGGGCCATGGACAGGACGTCCGTAGGCCCAGACATAGTTTAGCAAAACTTAAATTTTTTAAAATTTTAAAATCCCGCCGCTGTCCGTGGGTGTCCGTGGTCCCGGACCACCCACGGACAGGGGTTTTCTGGTGGTTCCCGATGGTGTTTTCGGCTAAAAAATTATGTACATGTAGCCTGAAAGGTATACAATACGTTAGTAATTGAAAGATTGCAGTTTGAAGTCGAATTATGCATGAAACTTGACAAACAAGTAACAAGGCAGAAGCAAAAGCAATTAGTAATACGAAAGCCGAAAAGGGTTGGTTTGAGCCCAAATTTAACAGAGAGTTAATAAGGTTGTGGGGAGTTAGAAAATTAGAATTATAACATGTTTTACCTTCAAATTCAAGATGATTCTTCACGTTGGGATTCTTCGGAGGCTCCGATGATGCCGGTTCTGGATTGAGTTCGACCCGAGCTTCTGGTTATTGATTATTGATGATGTTCTTCACGTTTTGGAGGTGGTTTGGTTGATTTTGATGATTGTTGATGTGTTGGGAGTTGAAAAGTGTGTTTAGGTGGTGATTTCGGGGATTTTTGTTGTGATTTTAGTGCTTGGATGTGTAAAAACGTGGGGGATTTGTGACGGCTAGGTTTTCAGGTTGCTTAGGGTTCTTGAGGTCCTGATTTGATCATGGGATAAGGTTCCTTATATAGGCTTCCTTAAAGATAGAAAAATCCGGTAAAAACCGAGATTTACCGACGTTTTAGCTCAAGGGCTTCCAAAAGGAATATGATTATGAAATTTTAAACATGGATAAAGGATGATATTTCTGATTTTTCTAAAGTGGAATCGAATTTTTTGGATATTGTAATTTTTTTAAATTCTATTTCTCATTAGATTCAATCAGAAATTGCTAGAAAATTATTGAAAATTCAAAAAATCAAAATTCCAATGCCATTATGCCCTAAATGTCATCCTCTATCATGGGTTAAAATTTCAAAGCATTTTGAATTGATTTGACCCTTATTTGGAGGAGAGAGAAATCCTATAGGGGGTTAGGAGCCTTGAAAAATTACGAAAATGCCCCTGGAAATGACTAGGCTGTCCCTAGTACTCTGAAATGTGTCGATCGAACTGGGAACCCTCACTACCAGCCTATTAGTAGAGACTCTCTTCCGGGGGTTGAAATTTTGGGTATAACAGATTGCCCCCCGTCAACTAGACTTTGTATTGGAAATGAAAAGGCTAGTTGATGCTTGAGTGATACCCCAAATGTTGGATCTTAAAGACATGCAATTGAAATCCGACAAGTTGTGTCGAGCTGTTCTTAGGCACTGACTACCTATGAGTAAAGTGGAAGGATGTCGAGCGATTCTAAGGCGTCGACCACCTAAAGGTAAAAATGAAGTAATATTGGACTATTCTAAGGCACCAACTACCTATAATGAGATGATTTCAAGCTTTTCTAAGGCGTTGACTACCTATGATGGATGAAATGATGTCAAGCTATTCTAAGGCGTTGACTACGTATGATGGATGAAATGATGTCAAGCTATTCTAAGGTGTTGACTACCTATGATGGATGAAATGATGTCAAGCTATTCTAATGCGTTGACTCCCTAAAGTGAAATAAAGTATGTCGAACATTCTAAGGTGTTGGGAACCTGTAATGCAAATGTAAATGTCATGCAAAAGAAGATAATATGATATGATGATGATGCTCGGATGCTTCTGGGACCAAAACCCGTTCCAATTCTCCTGGTTGGTATACTATGGGGACTTATTGCCTCTACCCACCAACTAGGGTGCTGGGATAACTTCTAGATTACCAAAGGGACTTATTGTCACTGCCCACTAGTTGTTTCTCCCAAGAAGTTGACATGAAGATGGGGACTTATTGCCTCAGCCCCACCAACTTAGATCACGCTCTGTCTCGTACTTGTCTCGCACTGAAGATGATGCAGGGTCTCGCACTGATGAGAATGATGGGTCTTGCACTGAAGTCTCGTACTAAATGGATGAAGAAAAGGCTGGATCTCGCACTGATTCTAGGTCTCGCACTGAATGAAGATGCCGGTCTCGTACTAAAAATGAGTCGGAAAGATAATGGTCTCGTGCAAATGCATGTGGTGAAAACCAATTGTAAAAGGGCCAAACGTGGGGATGATGAGGTGTATGCAAAAGTTTGTAAAATGCAATCACAGTGCATGTAAGCACTAGTAGAAAATGTTTTTAACCACGGTTATATTGCCTATATACCACGGTTAGGAACCGTGGTTTATGCTCGCGTGGTATATAGAAAATTGCCTATATACCACGGTTGAAAACCGTCGTTTAAAAGAAGACTATATGCCACAGTTTGCAAATAACCGTCGTTTAAGACCGTTTTTGGACGCGGTCCTCACCGGTTTTAAACGACGGTTAAGTTCAGAACCGTGGTATAAAGTCATTTTATACGATTTTAAATGTCAAAACCGTGGTATATTATCTATAAAATCAACGAATAAAACGGTTATACATAGAACCGTGGTTTATAGTCTATCAACTCTTTTTCAAATTGCCGACGATTTAGTAGCGTCGCTTCACAGATCTCAAACAGTGAAACAGAAGAGAATGAAGAGGCTATAGAACATGTATGTCCCTTGTTTGCGATTTAGGTTGCAAAATAATGAGTGAAGAACTCTGGCGTAGTATGTTCCTTGTTCGCGGTGGGTTGCAAAATTACCGTGAGAAGAATGAAGAATGGAGGCCATGTTCCTTGTTCGCCGGTTATGGTTGCGAAAATTGCACTGAGTGGAGATGATGTAGAGCTGTGTTCCTTGTTCTAGTTGTAAGCTGCAAAAAATACCGAAAAAAAAGAGAATGAGTGAGGATGGAGCATGTTCC
This sequence comes from Limonium bicolor, assembly GCA_023374045.1. NCBI lineage: Eukaryota > Viridiplantae > Streptophyta > Magnoliopsida > Caryophyllales > Plumbaginaceae > Limonium > Limonium bicolor. Next base: position 186,473,301 of record CM041779.1, on the reverse strand, counting down.
TTGTGCGCCGGTGAGGGTTGCAAAAATTACCGTGAACTTGTAGAGAATGAAGAAGAGTTGCAGAGCATGTTCGTCGGTTAGGTTCCAAAATTACCGTGAGGTTGAAGAGAATGAAGAAGAGTTGCAGAGCATGTTCGTCAGTTGGGTTCCAAAATTACCGTGACATTGAAGAGAATGAAGAAGAAGAGTTGGAGATTTTCGTCGGTTTGGGTTCCAAAATTAGCGTGAGAATATAAGAGAATAGATAGAAAGAGCCGCGTTAAATGTGGGCCAAAAATTAAAAATCCCGCCTAAACTATATACCACGGTTGACAAAAAAACCGTGGTTTAATATAGTAAGATATGCAATATAAATGACGGTTGCCTAGGAACCGTGGTATATAGGTACCCTATATACGACGGTTCCCAAAGAACCGTGGTATATTCACTCTGGCATGTACTATATACCACGGTTGCCCGGAAAACCGTGGTATATCAGTAACCTATATACGACAGTTCTCCAAAAAACCGTGGTATATGCACTCTGGCGTGTACCTTAAACGACGGTTTCTATGAAAACCGTGGTTTATAAACTTTAAACCACGGTTTTCCTTTTAACCGTGGTTTAAAACGCCGTCATTAAAACATTTTTTCTACTAGTGAAGATACTTGTTTAAAGCAAGCAACTGTTGAAAAAATGTGCCAAACATGGCAATGATGAGAATTGAAAATTGTCTGAAGCAAGAAATTGCTGGAGAATGTGCCAAACATGGCAATGATGAGAATTGAAAATTGTTCAAAGCAAGAAATTGCTGGAAAACATGCGAAACATGGCGACGATGTAGATTTGTTCAAAGTAAGAAATTACCAGGAATATGCCAAACATGGCGATGATGCAGATTTGTCCAAAGCAAGAAATTGCTTGGAATATGCTAAACATGGCGATCATACAGATTTGTCCAAAGCAAGAAATTGCTAGGAATATGATGAGTTTTATGAAACCGAAGAAATTGCTGAAAAAGATGCCAAACATGGCAACGTTTAAAGAAATCTGTCTACTGAAAAGGAAAGTGAAATTATCATTTCCTGACTAGAGATTTTAGACTTGTAATTTGCCTCCTAGGAGATGAACATGCCGTCTGTGGGGTGTGGTGTTTGATGTGGAGATCTTTTGAGTGATGATCAGGGCTTATGACGAGCCATGGAATTTATGTGGAGGTGAAGGCTTATGTGGGCCTGTGTGGTATGATGTGGAGGTAAGGGCTTATGTAGGCTTGAGGTGTTTGATGTGGAGGTAAGGGCTTATGTGTGCCTGTGGTGGGGGGTGGTGCTAAAGATTTAGGTTTCAATTCGTGTTGTCATGGCAATTGTTGGAACCAACAATTGCCCCCAGTATTTTTCCTTAGGACAGTCCGAGCTAGAGTTCATGGCAATCGATCGGAATGATTGATTGCCACCAGTATTTTTCTTTTAAACGTGCAAACAAGTCTCATCCTCATAGGGTCAAGGCTTATGCTTTGATGTGGTGCTTCCTAACCTACACTTGACGTGTTTGATGTTTGTACTTGTTTCCTGCTCACAGTCACAACTTCTAGACCATTGAATTTGACATTTGGTGGATTTACGCATTCGATCTGTTACTTTCACATGATTAGATACACAACTATCTAGTAGGAAGTCTTTAAAGCTTATAACGTGGCCATAGGGAGTGATGAAAGACGACGGGATCATGGAGGGATATTCGAGGTATGTGGAGCTTAAATAGGTGACCGAAGCTGCAACTTGTGTTTTCTCTCAGATTCATCTTCCTAGTCTTGAAGTCGTTTAGCTGTTTCATGTTGTTGTTTTTGATTTGCTTCTGGACCTGGACTTTTGAAGTTGTCCTTTACACCATTTCTCTTTTTATCATTTGGATTTCTTCGAGGCACTTTGGGTTGTCTTTTTGTTTTATCCTTTCTTGATTTGCCTTCGGGGTTCGTGTCTTTTGTAACACCCCAACTCATAACGCCATACTTAACTCATAAACCTCCATTCACTTATATTTACTTTACAGCGGAATTCTTACAACAATTGGTGTTACCGCCGTTAGTCACCCACGTGACCAACTAGGCATACTAAAATCTTCAAGATCTAGCTACGGTCTGATGGACCCGAATATACCGAACATTAGTACTTACAAGCCTAACCAAATACATAACACTTTTACAAAATCCTTACATCCTATACAACTTACTAACTCAAATTGCCATACGAGTGTACATGCACAACTCGTAGGTCACACTTAAACCCATAGTACTCTACCCCATCTTACTCTCAGGACGGTCGTCTTCTGACATTCACCTGCAAAATATAAACAGTAGCCCCTGAGGGGGTCATCACTTTGCTGGTACGATCCTCTCATGACCCCCAAGCTAACGTGGCTGTGACGACTAATTATCGATAGCATGGAGGTTGATTAGATGTAGAACATAATAGAAAGTGTAATAAACAACAAGCCACATATGAACAATCGTAGTTCAAGCACGATGAACAACTTAAAAGCGTTCCCTTAATTAGTGAGTTAATCATTTAACTCCTTAAGTTATGTTTCCTCTTAATCTCAGTCCAACCTTGTCTTACCTCAATCTCGATCCTTATCTCAGTCTTAGAATACAAACCAATCTTTAAATAGAAATGGTTGCATCTTATCTCAAATCTTATCTCAGTCTTATCTCAATTCTTATCATAATTAAGTCAACCGTTCTTTAATTAGAATGGTTGTTCCTTAATTCATTGTTTATCTATCGGGTCCAGTAACCCTAACCAATGAGTTATCACCTCCATTGGTTTATATAAACAATATTTGTTAAAATTAGTAGGGATTAAGGTAGATCCCACCACACCTCCTCAGTAGTGCCTCCCACCTTGAACAGAAATCAAGGTGACCGAGTCTTTATGTCGACTCTAGGCGACGAGTCCAAAGACAAGTCATATTTGGAAGTTGGTACCTGATAAGGATACCAACCTACCCCAATACACATGTGCCGGAATGATTCCGGATTCCTCACTCCCTCCAAGTTCCAGTTAGTGCAAGCCTTAAAGTCAATGTTTGTTTTATCCTCTTTCAGTTACTAATAAAACAATGTTAGGGAGGGTTCCTTATTCTCACACAATTCTTTACTAAGCATTGTTAGTAAGTTCTCATAGTAGGTTGTGTTAGTGTATCACAATCACACAATAAACATAATATTCCAGTTGCATGCGTTATCTTGTTTAGTCGGCACACATAAACAAATAGCACACAAGCCGAGGGACACCTCGTTAGCAAGAAGATCACAAGAAAACCATACCGTACACCGTTGGTCGTTCGGTTGCTTACTCTCCTCCGGAGTCCAAATTCCCAAACCCTAAAACATTGATCGAATCGGGTGGTTAATTACTTTTAATTAACCTAGCTTACTTAATCACTAATGACCTCCCACTAAATACCACTAAATCATTGTAGTTCAAGCTTAACCACTTATGTTATTTACTTCTCATTTACCTCACACTTATTCACACCTCTAAATGCCATAAAACTCCACCAAACAACTCTAAACAACTTTATAATAGCATTACCCAACAAGCCCCCTTCATTTACCACCTAAAAAGCACACTTCCTTTGTAAAAATGGCTGGTCAGGACATGATCCTGGACTGTAGTCCCGGACCAATTACTGGCCTCACTCTCAACACTTATTTATGGGTGGTCCAGGACTTGTTACTTAACCTAGGTCCTAGACCACTTCTGGAAGGTACTCTCGGTAGTTTTTGTGCTGGTCCGGGACTTATTACAAGACCTAGGTCCCGGACCAATCTAAACTTGGATTTTCGGCATGTTTTTAGTGCTGGTCCGGGACTTTATCCAAGGACTAAGTCCTGGACCACACTTTAAACTGTTAAATTTTACAGTTTTGAATATCATTCCACACTTGTTCTTTTGTCCAATCTTCTTCTAATCTTTCCCATGTATTCACACATGTTCTAACACCATTTTAGCACTTAAAATCCTCCTAACTCATGGATCAACTCACCTCAAAATTCCTTGATCATCATTCAAGTTCTTACTAAATTCTTAACACTTATAACTTAATTCCCTACACTTCCAACATGTAAAATTTGTCTAAAACTTCAACTAACCAAAGTGTTTCCTTTCCACGATTATAACTACTCTCCTCAAACATCATTATTCATCCATCTATGCTTTGCTAAGCCTTCCAAGGTTATCTTGCATCTCCATTCACAAATTTCTCTCCTTTCCATTTGTTACTCATCACTCCTAAACTCTTGAACATACCTACACATTTCTTTCCATCCTCTTAGCACCTTAACATTGTTCTTCTTTACCTTACCTTAACAACTACACCCTCCTTAGCATTTCTATCTCTTTTACTCAATTATCCCACCATTCTCATGATCATACCCACTTATCATTCCTAGTCATTTTCCTTGACAATTTACTACATCCTCCTTCAAATTTCACTTCCATCACCCAAGTCCACTCATTACCATCCAAATATAACCTTATTAGTCCACCACTAGCATCTTCACCACTTACTCAAGCTACCCAAAATTCTCAATGCTATATTCTCTAGTTCATACCTAAACCATCTCAAAGTACTATACATCATTTCCTACAGATTTTTGCACAAGTTTCAACATTCCTCGTACCATGACTTTGGTGTGTTTTATATACACCCACCTAACCTAATTCCTCCTAGACAACTCTAGGCCATTCTAAACCTCAAGAACTCCTTAGTTACCTCATTTCCACTCAAGTTCCTTTTAATATTCCTAGTAAATCCTAGGTCATTTTAATTGCAACAACCACTTAGACACTTTGTTTATACTCAAATTTCGCCATAGCTCCTCTAGTATATTATCATGCCCATATGCATAGTTTTTCTCATACAATCATCTCACACACATCAAATCCTTTCTCATCATATTTTTCTCACCCAAATCTACTCATTCACAACAAACTCAATATAGTGCAATAATCTTAAATTGCATAGCACTAAGGCTCTTAAATGACATGGCTCTTAGGCCCTTAAATGACTTAAACTTAAACACTGAATTTCCCACATATAAAAGCCTTCAACCTGCAAATACACACAACAATGCTCCCATAGCAATATAAGTGTTCTCATAATTACCCTTAAGCTTATCTTACTAACTCATTCCCATTGGCTCCTTAGTCACAAGTTCACAAGCTTGTTTAAATTCTTTTTGCTAGGTTATATAACCCATTACATAATGTAATCTTTAAGCTACATTAGTACTTATCTAAACCTCATCCCTTAAAACCTTAAACCACCTTTAAGTAAGCAATTTACCTTATTTTTCTCTAGCGTATCTTAACTTCCTCCTTAGGGCTTTTCTTGAATGAATCTCGGCCACCAATTTAATCTCCCTTTCCAATGTTCTAACCAATATAAATAATTCTAATGAGTGCTAAAGAACACGTCAACCTTAAAGAATCATTTCTAGGTTAAAAAAATGTGTTTTAAGTCATAAAAGTGGATGATTACCTTTGAAGTGTCAAGATAGACTTGGGTATGAATAAAAGAGGACCTCCACCAGTCCTTGGTTCTCAAAACAACCTAGTTCAAGGAGTAAAACAAAACCCCCATGAGATAGAAATGTTCGGACATGTAGAAAAAATGAAGGAAAGTTGATTTTTCTTCCACTTTCATTACCTTGGATGAATGGAGAACCAAAAGAGCTCTTCAAACTTGATTTTCCTCCATCAATGGAGTTTTCTCATGGCACCAACTTGAGCTTTGAAGGATTTGAAAAGATATAAAGGAAGGCCTTGCTCCTACTAGGAGAAATCAATGCTTAGTTTTTTATTTGGAGCTAAAATGAACATTTGGTGGACAAATGAAGATGGAGCATGAATGGAGCTGCTTGGAACGGTTTTGGAAGAAAGAAGAAGAATAAAAATATTTGGAAGAAGAAAGAAATGAAGAAGAGAGTAGAGAGGTAGGCTAAAAAGAAGATATTTTGTCTTAAAAAGCAAGTAGTACTATTCTCTCTTTTCCTCTTATTTTCCTTAATGTGCTGGCTCCTCATGGTGAGTCACCATTTAAAAACCGTCCCCCCCTTAGTAAATAAGATATTTGTGGTCTGGGTTGACAAACTTATTGACTTATGTTGACTAAAGCTTAAACTAGGTACTATTTGGCACTATTCATAAATTAGTGCACAAATTTGTGAAATTTTGGTTTCTCATTGATTTAGGCTTCCTAATGTGATACTAATTAGCAAAATTTAGATTAAGGTGCAATCATGGGCATTTAGCCACTCAAAACTCATTTGTAAGACAATTTCTCAAAAGGTGGTTTAAGGAGTCTTAAAGCACATTTTGTGTTTAAGCTTGTTTTTGAGCTTGGTATTCTTTGGTAATTGATTTAATATGTCCATTAGCATGTAATAAGGTCTTATAATGATATTTGGGTGCTAGTCAAAGTCACTCCAACCTTAGAGCATATTTTTGCTTAAATTGCCTTTATGGCGTTTTCTTGTGTTTTCCTTTGTTTAAATTGTATACCAATGTTTCTAAGGCATGTTTTAGCCTGATTACATCATAACTTGGTGTTTACTTAGCATACTTAGGTTGGGGTATTTCAATCTACCCCCCTTAAAAGAACTTTGTCCCCAAAGTTCCCAGGCATCTTATTTTATTGGAATACATGGCTAACCTCATTCCATAGATCATATAGATCATGCTTATATGTACTAAATCTTATTGACTGATTAGGTCTGTCATATACTTATACTCAAATACACACAACATGCTTAAGCATGTATAACACTCAAAATTCCCTTTGTTCCTCTTGATGATTAAAACAATCACATAGTTTTCATCGTATTCTCCCATGTCAACGGTCCGTAGACAAAGGCACATTCATCCTTGCCATCATGGGCTAGAATACAAAACAACTCTGTTCTCCCCATGTCACCGGTCCGAAGACAAGGCTCATCGTTCTCGACTTCATGGGCGAGACTCAGTAAAAAGGAAATCCTTTTTAGGAGGTCAAGTGAGGAATAATTCCTCTAATTAAAATACAATCAACTCCAATTCCGTTTTATCCTAATGCCTCTATCCTTAGCGTGATTTAATATGACCACTGGTAGGGAGTTTCAGGAATCATCCAACCCTGATGTGATCAGCATCAGTGTTGAACTATCCTTCCACCCCAATTTGTGTTCAATTTCCCTCGATCCCTAGAAAATCAAGTTCCACCTCCCACGTCATTTTCAACATCAAATAATTCACTCATTTCCAATTTTCTATCTTTTTAGTCTTCTAGTCGTAATCAATACATCTCCAAGGTGTGGGCTTAGCCCATCAACATTCCCAATTCATCTCTTAGTAATTACCTCAGGACTTTCATTCCCAATAAGTTCTATATCAGTTTCATACCATTCTCACCATCTTATACATCATAGCATCACTACTTCCTACCTCATACTCATATCAAATCATATCACGTGTTATCTTATTCTTATCTCACACATACTTTCATATCGACTCATATCTTATATATTCCTTAAGTCTCCTTAATCCTTTTTACTAATTCTCTTAACTTGTACTCACACCGGAGTTAACAAGATAGGTACTTAATATGTATGGTATTCGCATCTTCTGTGCGCAATAACCATAATTAATCTCACAATGTTTAAGTAAAACTAATTCTCAAATTTTTTTGTGCTATGACCACCGTAGTTTACGTACTCAGTACATAAACATACGCTAAGCGGATTTCGCTCTACCCCCTAAATTAAATGGATTATGCCCACGTAATCAACATTATATCCCTTGAACATTGGTTCAAGATGTCTAATTCTCACCAAGCATTCTAGCTTCCATGTCATCTATCTCACTTATAATTCGATCAGAGGGTCATAGTTATGTTAATGGCTTAGTCTCTGTATCGAGGATTCTTAATGGTACTTATACCATTTTCTTAACTTAGCTTGGTCTAATCTTAAAGGTACTGATCTGCTAGCATTCGCTGCGCGACTCTGATAATCTTAGGCCTAACTACCTTTCTTATCCTTCATAGTGTTGTATATTCTTGTGCCTCCTTACGGTTTAGAAATATTACTCTCTCAATGGACGCGTGTTGTCTTTAATTATACACGGCCTTAATGAGTTGTAACTCGTCTATCCATTCTCCCTGAAGATCTAATGTTCATACTCTTAGTGTTTTCTCAAGTGTCTAAATCGTTCTTTCCAACTGACCTTTGGTCTGTGTATGATTCTTAATCTGAAACTACTGTCTAGTGCTTATTGCGCTTTACAGTTTAATCTCTAACGTCTTAAGACATGTCCAATGTCTGTACTTAACAATCCGTGCTCTTCGCACTTCATAGTCCTTAATTATTTGTTCTCTAATTCCTTTGTGTTGTTGGTTCAACTGAATTCCTTCTCTTTGACTGTTTGTGGTAGTAGTTGCTCTTGTCTGATCTGCGTCGTTGACCGTGGTACGGAGTCGACTACTTCCCATTTTCCTTACACCACTCGTCTACATGCATGGGGTACCTTATTGGTACATTACTACTTACCCGACTAACTCACAATGAGTCTGTCAGGCCTACAAGCCCCCTGTGGGGTGCAGTCATCCCACATCTCGTTTTAGTAAACTCGTAGTGTCCGTCACATGTTTAGCTATTGCTAATTACGAAGTATTCTGTTGTCGATCTCCCTCTTTCATCGTTTCATAATACACTTATTGTTCTTCTTGAACTTAATCAAGGGAAATCTATCTACTGTGTTCTTGGGTATGTAATGCTCTAGTTCCTTTTTGTATTCCGTATTGACTTGGTCTCTTAGTAACTGAGGTCTCTTTCTATAGAGCCTCTTAACTTGTTTCTCATGTTTGTTCTACTATGCTTCTTATGAAATCTTACCTCACACGGTCTAGACTACTATCGTCAATGCATAGTTCGTCTACCATCTTATTCCCTACTTATATCGGTCTCGCTCATAGATCTAATTGCCTTTGTGTCAATATTTGACGGTTTTTATATGATGGTCGCTTTACTGCGCACCATGATTTAATCCCCTTACATAAATATTGTACTCAGGACCACTACTACCGTGGTAGTTGGCCTTACTCTGTTGCCCACTGATGGTGCAACTACTTACTACTCATTATTCTATCTCTACATTTATCTTATACTCAATTCCTTCCTGGTGTAAACACACTGAGGGTTCTCTAATTTTGGTGTTTGGCGGTTTCCTTACCGTGTTGTAAATTGTTATCTCTTAATATGAATGTGTTCTATTTCAAATCTCAGGTTCGTAAATAGGCTAATTTCTCTCACATTCTTTCATCCTTTATGATGTTATTTACAATGTATTTAACGGTTACTGACGAAGTCATCCGTTGAATCACAAGCTCTTATGAGCATTGGTCACTTGACATGCCATATTGTGCACTCACAATGTTTATCTCTAACGATTACTGATTCTTAAATCCTGGGTGTTGATATGAGGTCTGTCTCTGCAGCCTTCATTATTACTCAAGTGTATCTGGTGTGTTCTAAGGTAATCTCAAGGTTTACGGTTTCCATTCTCTAATAAAAGGTATCTATCTCTAATAAGTGAAAGCCCTTTTGAGGGGTTTATTCCCACTCATGGCCTCACAACAAGGAGAGGTATCCCCACCCTAAAAGGAATGGTTCGTTCTCCGCCCCTGTCAATAGCATTATCTAAATATTCTTATTGCTGCCCTTTCCTGGCAATATTTTCCACAATCTAAGTTATGATTTGGTACCGTTCATATTTACGAATTATAGTTCCTTCATGGCATAAATAAGCTCTCTTACAACTTACTGCGCCTCGGGCTCTGATGTGGTTAACATCCTTGGCTCGTAGGCTCTTAGTGCTTAATGTCTCAGTTCATTATTTGTACTCTTACTCATTTGTAAGTTATCCTCATAAGTTTATGGTTCTTACACACTATCAACCATTAGGTTACATATTAAATGTAGTATCGGGTTTCATGGTAAGTTACTGCATCCTGCTTCCTGCTATGGAAGTTTATTCAGGTGATCTGAGGTCACTTGGTGTTAATGAGTTAGGCAACCAATACTAATCGTCGTTCATCAGTTTGTTTGGCTCGACTGTGCCCGCTCTGTGGGGGTAGTCCTCTGAGCTTTCCTCTTCGGGGTTGTATGTCTTTAATCCTTGGTAGGTTACTGCTTAAGTTTATGCCCCCTGTCCTTGTTTCTGGGGTTTACTAACATATTCAATGAAGATGGTTGTTATTGGTATTCTTAATGGTCATCTCGGGAGTTCTATCTCGTTTCTGCTGGAAGTTGTTCTGTCGACTGGCTTCATTGTATCTCTTAATACGTTCCCTTCAAGGTTCGGGATTGGTGTGTCTTACCGTACTGTTTGTTGTTGTTGTAGTAGGTTGTACTGTTGCTAAAATTTTTATACCATTTAGTATTCCGTCCAAATTCAGCTCCCTGCTGACTGGTGTGTCGACTCATCTTATCATGGCCAGGCCGTCAGGCCTCCCCAAGGTCTTATCCTCTGGTTCTTATGGATTTACAATCCGGTACTGTTATGTATTAAGACTGTAGTGTTCTGCTATCTCGCCATGATGGCTTGACGTATAACTTAACTGTGGTAGCACTTGCTACAACAAGTGCGCCATGCAAGATGGGCTACCGGTACAGTGTGCGTCAGTAATGGTACTTCCTTTTAATCTTTTTATATCTTTGATAGTCCTCGGGACTCCTTCGATGTTCTTTCGTTTTGGATAACTAGCCATTTAGCAGCTTCTTGTTGTTTTGACAGTACTGTCACTTATCAGGGCGTTCCTCTTTCTGAGGGAACCCTTGTTATTTTCTTATGTCTTGATCCTCGCTCCCGTTTCCACACATTTTGTTGTGGTTACTAAGTAATGATTCTCCTTCAGGCACTACGTTGTAGTCCTAACTCGGTATACAATTTATATGAGTTTTTACCGTCGTCTGCGCTATGTCGGCCAGGTTTGTAACCTTTCTTATTGTATGGGGTTTGGTGTTCCCGTTTCTAACTGGACCTTTCGGTAGTCTTAATTCTCATGTTGTATATTATCCCACAGCTATGCTCATTCGGACCATTGTCTGGTACTCATGTCGCTTATATTTTCCTTTCCATTGCATCGTAGTGCTTTTCTTATCATCTTTGGTATGGTGGGGTAATCGACTGCGTAGCATGGAACCATGTTGTCGGTAATTACGTTCTTCTTACTGGTAGAATTCCCCTTGGTAGCGCCATTTTCACTGTTGCACTCCAATTAAAACCTCTAAGTTTTCGTAAATTGTTGCATAACGACGTGTTTCTCGTATTGCTAAACGTTAACTAACTACCAGGTCAGGTTTCCCGAGTCGAGTAAGAGAAGGCTTTCTCCTTTCTGGCGTTTGTTCCCCGTATTTCAAGCAAGGGATGTGGAGGGCAGGCTTAGGTACTATGGATATCCGGTACACACCGGGAAGTCCTAACTAACGCACCTCTCGCTCTATCACTCAACCCTTGCCAATAACTCAAACTCAACCTCAGTATCCTCCTAAGTTCGGTAATTCTTGTCTTTAAAGCGTAACTACGCTCTGATACCACTTTTTGTAAACCCCAACTCATAACGCCATACTTAACTCATAAACCTCCATTCATATATATTAACTTTGTAGCGGATTTCTTACAACAATTGGTGTTACCGCCGTTAGTCACCCACGTGACCAACTAGGCATACTAAAATCTCCAAGATCTAGCTACGGTGTGATAGACCCGAATATACCGACATTAGTACTTACAAGCCTTAACCAAACACATAACACTCTTACAAACTCCTTACATCCTATACAGCTTACTAACTCAAATTGTCATACGAGTGTACATGCATAACTCGTAGGTCACACTTAAACCCATAGTAGTCTACCCCATCTTACTCTCAGGATGGTCGTCTTCTGACATTCACCTGCAAAATATAAACAGTAGCCCCGAGGGGGGTCAACACCTTTGCTGGTACGATCCTCTCATGGCCCCCAAGATAATGTGGCTACGACGACTAATTGTCGATAGCATGAAGGTTGATTAGATGCAGAACATAATAGAAATTGCAATAAACAACAAGCCACATATGACAATCAAAGTTCAAACACGATGAACAACTTAAAAAGCGTTCGCTTAATTAGTGAGTTAATCATTTAACTCCTTAAGTTATGTTTCCTCTTAATCTCAGTCCAACCTAATCTTACCTCAATCTCGATCCTTATCTCAGTCTTTGAATACAAACCAATCTGAAATAGAAATGGTTGCATCTTATCTCAAATCTTATCTCAGTCTTATCTCAATTCTTATCTCAATTAAGTCAACCGTTCTTTAATTAGAATGGTTGTTCATTAATTCATTGTTTATCTGTCGGGTCCAGTAACCCTAACCAATGAGTTATCAGCTACATTGGTTTACATAAACAATATTTGTTAAAATTAGTTGGGATTTAGGTAGATCCCCCACACCTCCTCAATAGTGCCTCCCACCTTGAACAGAAATCAAGGTGACCGAGTCTTTATGTCGACTCTAGGCGATGAGTCCGAAGACAAGTCATATTTGGATGTCGGTACCTGATAAGGATACCAACCTCCCCGAAATACACATGTGTCGGAACGATTCCGGATTCCTCACTCCCTCCAAGTTCCAGTTAGTGGAAGCCTTAAAGTCAATGTTTGTTATTTAGCCTCTTTCGGTTACTAATAAAACAATGTTAGGGAGGGTTCCTTATTCTCACACAATTCTTTACTAAGCATTGTTAGTAAGTTCTCATAGTAGGTTGTGTTAGTGTATCACAATCACACAACAAACATAATATTCCAGTTGCATGCTTTATCTTGTTTAGTCGGCACACATAAACAAATAGCACACAAGCCGAGGGACACCTCGTTAGCAAGCAGGTCACAAGAAAACCATACTGTACACCGTTGGTCGTTCGGTTGCTTACTCTCCTCCGGAGTCCAAATTCCCAAACCCTAAAACATTGATCTCGGGTGGTTAATTACTTTTAATTAACCAAGCTTACTTAATCACTAATGACCTCCCACTAAATACCACTAAATCATTGTAGTTCAAGCTTAACCACTTATGTTATTTACTTCTCATTTTACCTCACACTTATTCACACCTCCAAATGCCATATAAAACTCCACCAAAACAACTCTTAATAACCTTATAATAGCATTACCCAACAAGCCCCCTTCATTTACCACCTAAAAAGCACACTTCCTTTGTAAAAATGGATGATCCAGGACATGGTCCTGGACTGTAGTCCTGGACCCATTACTGACCTCACTCTCGGCAGTTATTTATCGGTGGTCCGGACTTGTTACTTAACCTAGGTCCTGGACCACTTCTAGAAGGTACTCTTGGTAGTTTTTTTGTGCTGGTCCAGGACTTATTACAAGACCTAGGTCCCAGACCAATCTAAACTAGGATTTTCGGCATGTTTTTAGGGCTGGTCCGGGAATTTATCCAAGGACTAAGTCCCGGACCACACTTTAAACTGTTAAATTTTACAGTTTTGAACATCATTCCACACTTGTTCTTTGTCCAATCTTCTTCTAATCTTTCCCCATGTATTCACACATGTTCTAACACCATTTTAGCACTTAAAATCCTCCTAACTCATGGATCAACTCACCTCAAAATTCCTTGATCATCATTCATGTTCTTACTAAATTCTTACACTTATAACTTAATTCCTTACACTTCCAACATGTAAATTTTGTCTAAAACTTCAACTAACCAAAGTGTTTCCTTTTCACGAATATAACTAGTCCTCAAACATCATTATTAATCCATCATTGCTTTGCTAAGCCTTACAAGGTTATCTTGCATCTCCGTGCACAAATTTCTCTCCTTTCCATTTGTTACTCATCACTCCTAAACACTTGAACATACCTACACATTTCTTTCCATCCTCTTAGCACCTTAACATTGTTCTTCCTTTACCTTAACCATCTCACATCCTCCTTAGACATTTCTATCTCCTTTACTCAATTAACCCACCATTCTCATGATCATACCCTCTTATACATTCCTAGTCATTTTCCTTGACAATTTACAACATCCTCCTTCAAATTTCACTTCCATCACCTAAGTCCACTCACTACCATCCAACTATAACCTTATTAATCCACCACTTGCATCTTCACCACTTACACAAGCTACCCAAAATTCTCAATGCTATATTCTCTAGTTCATACCTAAACCATCTCAAAGTACTATACATCATTTCCTACAGATTTTTGCACAAGTTTCAACATTCCTCATACCATGACTTTGGTGTGTTTAATACGCCCGCCTAACCTCTAATTCCTCCTAGACAACTCTAGGCCATTCTAAACCTCAAGAACTCCTTAGTTACCTCATTTCCACTCAAATTCCTTTTAATGATTCTTAGTAATACCTAGGTCATTTTAGTTCACAACAACCACTTAGACACTTTGTTTTCTACTCAAATTTCGCCATTGCTCCTCTAGTATATTATCATGCCCATATGCATAGTTTTTCTCATACAATCATCTCACACACATCAAATCCTTTCTCATCATATTTCTCACCCAAATCTACTCATTCACAACAAACTCAATATAGTGCAATAATCTTAAATTGCATAGCACTAAGGCTCTTAAATGACATGGCTCTTAGGCCCTTAAATGACTTAAACTTAAACACTGAATTTCCCACATATAAAAGCTTTCAACCTGCAAATACACACAACAATGCTCCCATAGCAATATAAGTGTTCTCATAATTCAACTTAAGCTTATCTTACTAGCTCAATCCCATTGGCTCCTTAGTCACAAGTTCACAAGCTTGTTTAAATTGTTTTTCCTAGGTTATATAACCCATTACATAATGTAAGCTTCAAGCTACATTAGTACTTATCAAAACCTCATCCCTTAAAAACTTAAACCACCCTTAGGTAAGCAATTTACCTTATTTTTCTCAAGCTTATCTTAACTTCCTCCTTAGGGCTTTTCTTGAATGAATCTCGGCCACCAATTTAATCTCCCTTTCCAATGTTCTAACCAATATACAATAACTATAATGAGTGCTAAAGAAAACATCAACCTTAAAGAATCAATTCTAGGTTAAAAAAATGTGTTTTAAGTCATAAAAGTGGATGATTACCTTTGAAGTGTCAAGATAGACTTGGGTATGAATCAAAGAGGACCTCCACTAGTCCTTGGTAATCAAAACAAGCTAGTTCAAGGAGTAAAACAAAACCCCCATGAGATAGAAATTTTCGGACATGTAGAAAATATGAAGGAAAGTTGATTTTTCTTTCACTTTCATTACCTTGGATGAATGGAGAACCAAAAGAGCTCTTCAAACTTGTTTTTCCTCCATCAATGGAGTTTTCTCATGGCACCAAACTTGAGCTTTGAAGGATTTTAAAAGATAGAAAGGAAGGCCTTGCTCCAACTAAGAGAAATCAATGCTTAGTTTTTGATTTGGAGCTAAAATGAACATTTGGTGGACAAATGAAGATGGAGCATGAATGGAGCTGCTTGGAACGGTTTGGAACAGAGAAGAAGAAGAAAAATCGGTGGAAGAAAGAAAGAAATGAAAAAGAGAGGGGAGAGGTAGGCTAAAAGAAGATATATTGTCTTAAAAAGTAAATAGTACTATTCTCTCTTTTCCTCTTCTTTTCCTTAATGCACTGGCTCCTCATGGTGAGTCACCATTAAAACCGCCCCCTTAGTAAATAAGATATTTGTGGTCTTGGTTGACCAACTTATTGACTTATGTTGACTAAAGCTTAAACTAGGTACTATTTGGTACTATTCACAAATTAGTGCACTAATTTGTGAAATTTTTGGTTTCTCATTGATTTAGGCTTCCTAATGTGATACTAATTAGCACACATGTAGATTAAGGTACAATCATGGGCATTTAGCCACTCATAACTCATTTCTAAGACAATTTCTCAAAAAGGTGCTTTAAGGAGTCTTAAAGCACATTTTGTGTTTAAGCTTGTTTTTGAGCTTGGTATTCTTTGGTAATTGATTTAATATGTATATTAGCATGTTAATAAGGTCTTATAATAATATTTGGGTGCTAGTCAAAGTCACTCCAAGCTTAGAGCACATTTTTGCTTAAATTGCCCTTATGGCATTTTCTTGTGTTTCCCTTGGTTTAAATTGTCTACCAATGTTTCTAAGGCATGTTTAGCCTTATTACATCATAACTTGATGTTTACTTAGCATACTTAGGTTTGGGGTATTTCATGTTTCCCGGTTTTGGGCTTCGAGAACTGTTTTGATGTGAGCCCTTTGGTCACCCGGTCGGACATTCATCATTGGCTGGGTTATTTTGTGGAGTTCATAATATTCAAAAGGGATATATGAAAGGCTCAGCGGGGGTTCCTAGGGTTTAAAGTCAGGGTTCACAAGCTTTTGGCTATGTGGTGTTGTACCTAGGTGGTTCATCGTTCCTGATAGTTGTGTATCTGCTCTTTGTGACTTTTCACAGGTCTAAGAGTAAATTTACAAATTATCTCCTTTGGCCGGGGTTATGCCATTTACCTTACCTTTGAATGTGGTCTCACCGGAGTCGTGTAAAAATGACACGCTCGTTCACTCGTGGTTTTCCACTCAAGACACTCTCGCGAATTTCACTTAGAGACTAATTCACACGCTTAAACATAAGATTAAAGATGACGATCCTGAACTCAGATTGCCCCTAGTATTGACCTGGGGTTTATAACAACACTTAAACAGATGTAAAATTTGGACCACTTTGTGGCTTGTTTTAGATGTTCTGTGACGGTGTTTCGATGGACATGTTCACCCTTTTGGAAACAAAAGACAAGTCATTTTGTTCTGTTGCCAGAAAAATGATTATTTCGTGGTCATTTTTTGTTTTATGTTTTGTTAAATGAATGCACAAAGATTATGAAAATGGAGCTACGCTTTTATTCATGAATAAAAATTACAATCTTAAGAGACTGAAAACTACCTAGGAAAATAAAAAACTAGGAAAATTTGATGATGCAAGAAAATACAATCAGTGATGAATCACCTAAATAAAGTGATCTGCATACTTAGAAAAACTGGGCTCCTTGCTCGAGGAGGTCCTGAATCTTATGCCTCAATGCTTGACAATTGTCGGCATGATGGCCGGGCAACTGACGGTAGTGGCAGAATTGATTAAGATGTCTCCCCAAATGAGTGGTTCCTGGCCGAGGGGCCAAGGGCTGTAGCAAGTTTCTCCTCTGAAGCTCTTCAAATGGCTGACTTGGTGTTCGACCAATGTTGGTGAATTCCCTTTGTGATGAGTCTCGGCGTGGTAAGGGTACCGTCCTAAAGTTTTGATGTGGAGCTCTGGGTAGTTGAACCACATTCACTTCTGGGAAACTGCTTTGAGTGCAAGCTACCGTCTGAAAGTAAGCCTTCTCTGGTCCTGGCTTAGAGAATTTGGAGCCACTGCTGGAGTTTCTTGAGCACTCGAGCTCCAACCCTTCCTTATGAAACCTTTCCTCTAGAATGCCGACTTGTCCCATCAACATATCCAAACTCGGAAAGTACATAAATTTTAGCTCATGGTTGTGTTGTTTTCGTATGTTCTCAATTATTATGCGGATTTGCTCCTGCTCGTCCATTTTGGTAGGCATGGCAGCAGCCTTTCTCCTCCAACGCTTGATGGAGTCAGACATGGACTTACTGTCTTTCTGTCGAGTTCCTGCAAGATCGATTCTAGTGACCTCGAGGTTCTTAGAATATTCGAAATGATTTAGGAAAGCCTCAGAAACCTCCTCGTAGGTTTTGGTATTTATCTTCTGAGTGAGATACCAACGTTGAGGAGTCTCGTCTAGATAGCGTGCAAAAACTTTGGCTTTTTGCATGTCTCTGAGCCCCAGGATGGACATTTCCCGGTCGAACATAGCCAAATGAATCTGTGGATCCGAGGAACCCTTGTACAAAGCGAGTGTGGGCAGCTTCAGCTTGGGGGAAGATCAACTTCGGGATACGACGCCGTGGAGAAATAATTGAAGCCAGCTGGTTTATTGGCTTCCTCTATGCGCTCAATCCTTTTAAAAACCCGTTTAACCTCTGCAGCTCGTTGGTTGTCAGGAACATCCTTCCCCACATATGTTTGAGAATCTTGGGCCCTAACGGAGTCAATCGTGATGTAACTACGGTTAAGATTTTCATCCGCAAGGTTTCCAGAGTGTGCTGATTTGTCTCCTGGAGATTAGCCTTACTCCTCAGTTCCTCGACAATGGACTCCAAGACCTTGCACCTTTGCTGTACTGCAGCCAACTGGGCATCCGTGTTGATCGAATTTCCTCCTTCTGCCATATCTGGATTCGGGCTTGCCTATTCCAAGATGTCCATTTTTAGCTAACAAGAGGAAGTGGGCTGAAAGATACTAAGGTGAGAATGGCACTTCACAAGGTAGACTGAAATAGGCTTAGGCAGAAAGCAAGTGGGCGAGGATACCCAAAAAATGAGGTGTTTGGTGGGCTGAAGTATCTTTCAGACTATGAACTGGGGTTTGGACTGAAATCTAAACAGATGGCTTTGATTGGGCCTGAGAGCTGACACCTAGATCTAGGGTTTGGGTTAGGGTCATGATAAGAAGTCTACCTAGACTAGAATTAGCCCTTGGGCCAGAATGTGTTGGGGTGTAACACCCCAACCGTAACCTTCACACTTAATCAACAATCGCAGCAGAAATAATAACTTAACCATATACCAAAAAGGGTGGTGTTACACGCCGTTAGCCACCCATGTGGCTAACAAGGCTGTTACATACAATGTATCGGTCTGATTACGAGAATCCCGAGCATAATTACAACCTTTCAAAAATCACCTATCCAAAAGAATCACCATATACCGAGTGTAACTGTGCTAAAATCACCAACTAGATCCACATCTACCAAAAATATACAACCTCGAGTGTACAGGCACTACTCGGGTTCAACATCCAAAAATAACAAAAGTATCAACAATCTAGGATCTAAAGCCATTCCGCTTCCTCGATCCTCATCCTGCAAATACACATAGCCCCCAAAGGGGGTCAGCAACCTTTTGCTGGCATGGTTAACGTGCAGCCCGCTGACTACCGGGATACACGCAACTATTTGTCATAATAACATGGCATTGATTTTAACATGCAACAGGCATATACTTAACAGGAATTATTGCAGAACAATAACAACACATACATAATGAAAACAATTCACTTTAGGATCCAACCAACATAGTTAGTCAACTTGTAAGCCTAGAGAATGACTTCATCCTCATGTTAAGCTTAACACATATCACATTACTGTTTTGTTAGTCAAATGAATAACTTAAATTAAAAGATGAGACGGGTATAGTGACCCGAGCACATCAACACATAATTTCCCCCTAGCCCGAGTGGAAGTCAGGTAGGTAAGCTTTGGCTAAGCTAGCGGGAGGTTGAAATCCAAAAAGGAAAACAACCCTAACATAAGGAGAGAGCCGAATCTGATTCAGATATCGACCCCCATACATACACGCGTGACCGGAACGACCGGATTCCTCACTCCCCGGTTAGCACTTGTTAGAAGTCCCACAATGGGAACTTAACACAATCTCTCACAAGAACGTGTTTAAGTCCAGTTAGTCATACAAGGGAAGCAAGGCATAAATCAGCAACACAAACCACAACCAAACACACATAGCTGGGTTAGGGCGTTCCTTAGGTTGGGAACGTTATTACCGGATACCGTTCTCTTACGTTCCTAGCTTTGGTTAATTAACAGTTAGCACGCATTCGAGGTTACCGGTATCGGTATGCACACGTCACATTAATAACAAGAACTGTAAACTCGTTTCATGATTTAATCTTACAAGGTTGTAAACACACAGAAAAACAAACAACACACAAGCCGGTGTAAACCGGTAGGCAACAGACTGCAAGAAAACCATACCTTGGTCCTTGCTGCGTTCGTTCACCACCGAAAGCAGCTCCTATACATAATTAGTGATGTTGGTTAATTACCGTGTTTAACTTCTAATTAGTTAATTACTTCACATAATTATGTTACATACTTTCACACTTAACTTACACTTAATCACCCTCCTAATGGTCATTAAAAGTCACCAAACATGTCTTAACAATCATATATTATCATTAAATTCAAATCCCCACCTTGGAAATGCTTTAAAACACTCTCTGGCACATTTTTAGGGTGGTCCGGGTTGTGTCCGAGTTTACAAACCCGGACCATACCGTCGCAATACTTTCTGCCTCTTTTTTTCACCTGGTCCGGGTTTGTGTCCAAGTTTACAAACCCGGACCACATACAGATTTAAGTCTCGGGTGTGTTTTTGGGGTGGTCCGGGTTTAGGTACCGATTTGCAAACCCGGACCACTCCCATTTTACTCCAGAATGTTGTTTTTCAGCCACTTTTCAACCTCTAATCCAAACCTAATCTTCTCTTAACCTTCCCACATAAATTCTAACATGTTCTAACGCTAATTGGCACCTCAAACCACCCTAATCCCTTGTCTAAATCATCACCCAATTCTTGATTATATTCACCCAATTTTCCACACTTATCTCACCTAGAACTTGCACTTTGTTTCCTAGGTTCCTAATTACATTTTTGTTCATTATCTTCACTTCTTCCAGTTAGCTCACAACCCATATACTCCTTGTATTCTTCTTACACCATTTACTCCAATTCTAGCCCTAAGAGGTATATTTACTTAAGTTGGTTTCTAACAACACCTATTTAGTTCTAAACTCTTTCCCCTTCACAAAACACTTAAAACACCTAGTGTTCTACATGAATTTTGACAGAGGTTTCCCAATATTTCTATCATCCTCACACACCTTGTCAAGCACACTTGCATTAATCCAACCACCACACTCATTCTAGACACTTAGAACACATCCATTCCAGCACTTTCACAATAATAACCACAATGTGCATAAACCTTAAAAGCTTGGCTCTTGGCCCTTAAACAACATTAATTTAAACACTGAATTTCCTCATAATATTAGCAACACCTGCACTACACTCAACATTTATCACATTTATTTGCTCAAACACAAATACATTCATTAAATATACGTTAGTTTAAGGTAAGTTGTTTACCTTGAGTTTTCTTTCAAGACTTTCCTCCTCCTCTCTTCTCTCTTGTTTCAAAACCGGTTACAGTGGGTTTAAATGCTAATCTAGTGACCAAACCCAATGGAATAGTAATGAATATTAAGAGGTTAAACAAACTCTTAACTAACCCTAGAATCAAGAAATGTCTAGGTATAGAAATGAAGAGGATTACCTTCTTTACTCCAATGGAGTACTTGGCAATCAAAAATAGCAACTTCCAACACTTTGAAATTTCACACGGCTGCTACAAGGATGAAACGTGGAGTTCAAAACTGAGAGAAAATGAAAATGGAGAAAACAAGGGGAAAAGAGGTGCCTTTGATGATTTTCTTACCTTAGGACCAACAAGGAATGGTCTAGCTTCAAAAGGAGGTGGTCTTTAGCTCAAAATGAGCTACAGCCATGGAGTTGAAGTTTGGAGTTTGGAGCTTTTAAAGAGTGGAAAAGATGCTCCAAGGTGAGAGGAATATTGTGGTGTATTTATTTTGTGATTTTAAGCTTGTATATTGGTAGAACAAGGAAGTTGAAGGTGGAGCTCATGAGGGTTTACTGGAATCGCCATATGAGGAAGAAGAAGAATAGAGAGGCACTGGGAAGAAGAAGAGGAATACGACAGAGAGGAGAGAAATGAGAAAAAGAAGAAAGAGAATAGTAAAAATGCTTTTACTGCACTTTATTTTTTTTGTCTTTTGTGAGTAGGAGTGAATTAATGGGTAAGAGAGGAAGACAAATACGTGAGGGACTCAAATAAGTCCAGATTTTTACCCAAATATAAATAAGGGGCAGTTTGGTCACTTAGCAATTTAACACCCATAAATCCGAACTGTTACTATTCACCAGTCCGGGACCCGTTTTCGGATTTTTCGTTTTATTAATTTAATGGTTCTATACCTTCATTAATGTTTATTATATTTATATAATGAACTTTAAATTTTTACGAGTCCATTAAACCCGTTTAAAATCACATTTTCCGGTTTCCTCGAAAAACGTGCTTTAAGCTTGTTTTGCGTTTTTCATCCACAAATTGGATCCGTTTCCTTCGGGAATTTTTCCCACATGTTCTTAGTGACTAAATAAGTCTTAGGAATCCATTTGGGACCTTATTTAAGATTATATAACTCCTATGGTTATATAGCACGTGTTTTCACGTTTTGTGACTTTTGCGCCTTTTCTTTTTCTTTTTGGTTTTATTTCTTCACCAATAATTTTAAGGACATAATTAGCCTTAAAATATCACAATTACATAATTAATTAACATATTAAGGTTTGGGGTATTTCAATCTACCCCCTTAAAAGAACTTTGTCCCCAAAGTTCATGCTTCCCACACATCTTAAATATTAGAACACGGGGATTACTTTAAAACAACACTTTCATAACAAACATACTTACATAACATCGGACTCATGGTCCTGGTAACATAACATTACTTAGACTCAAGGTCTATAACATAACAATATAGACATGTATTTCAATACATGCCATACATACATAACCGAAACGGCTCTACCCCCCTTAAAAATAGGGGTACGCCCCGTACCCTATACATACAAATACTAAGAAGTAAACAACGACGGTACTTCGCCCTATATCATCTTCCAGCTCCCAGGTGGCCTCCTCGACCTCCTGGTTAGACCAGAGGACCTTCACCAGTCGAACAGACTTATGACGAGTGTCTCGAGTCTTGGTGTCCAGGATCCGTACGGGAGTCTCCACTGATCGCATGGTCGGCTCTAGTGTTAGCCTCTCGGGCTGAAGTACATGAGACGGATGAGGCATATATTTCTTCAACTGGGACACATGAAATACATCATGTACCTTGCCCAGCTCAGCAGGTAAATCAAGCCTGTAAGCTACCGGGCCTATCCGCTCCGTCACCACATAAGGCCCCACATATTTCGGGCTCAACTTGCCTTTCTGGCCAAAACGAACACACCCTTCATGGGAGATACTCTGAGAAATACCTGATCGCCCACGGCGAACTCCAGGTCGTGTCTGCGCACATCGGCGTATGATTTCTGTCTATCCTGAGCTGCTTTCATGTTAGCCCGGATCTGACGTACTTCTGCTTGTACTTGCTCTAAATACTCAGGTCCTATAATGACCGTCTCACTCGACTCATCCCAACATAATGGCGTGCGGCATGGTCTACCGTACAAAGCGTGGAAGGGAGACATCTTGATCGATGCATGGTAACTGTTGTTGTAGCTAAATTCGATCAGATGTAACTTATCAATCCAGCTGGTCTGAAAGTCAAGTGCACATGCACGTAACATATCCTCAAGCGTCTGTATGGTGCGCTCACTCTGGCCATCTGTCTGGGGTGGAACGCCGTACTCAACTTCAGTTCGGTACCAAGCGCTTCCCGTGTACTTCTCCAGTACCTCGAGAGGAATCTGGTATCCCTATCAGACACGATAGTCTTTGGTACCCCATGATGTCGTACTATCTCACGGTCGAAGAGCTCTGCTAGCTTCGCCACTTTCCAAGTGTCCTTCATCGGAATGAATCGGGCCACCTTGGTCAGTCGGTCAACAACGACCCATATCATATTCAAGCCTCCCCGAGTAGGCGGAAGCCCAACAACGAAGTCCATGGAAATATCATGGAACTTCCACTCAGGAACGGGCATTGGCTGTACCATGCCACCAGGGCGACGGTGCTCAAACTTGACTTTCTGGCAAGTGAGACACCTAACAACATAATCTGTCACATCTTTCTTCATACCGGTCCACCAGAAATATCTCTTCATACTCTTGTACATCTTTGAAGCTCCGGGGTGAATAGAAGTAGAAGAACAGTGTGATTCACTGAGTATGCGCTCTTTCAGCTCAGCGCTACTTCGTGGAATACAAAGTCGGCCATTTAGCCTGATCAAGTCATCATCATGAAGTCGGAAATCATACTTTTGGCTCTCGAATGTGCCGTCAATCAGCTTCTGTCTGATCTCTTGCATGTACTGATCGGACATCTGAGCACTCCGCACCTCATCAACCAAGCTAGAGTGAGAGATTAGCGAATGGAGAGAGTGTGCTCGGTGACTCAATGCATCAGCTACAATGTTTGCTTTACCTTCCTTGTACTGAAGGTTTATATCGTAATCCGTAAGGAATTCGACCCATCTTCTTTGCCTCATGTTCAACTCCTTCTGAGTGAACAGGTATTTCAAACTCTTGTGATCTGAATAAATCGTCACATTCACTCCATACAAATGGTGTCGCCATATCTTCAAGGCGAAGACGATGGCATCCAATTCTAAATCATGTGTAGGATAATTTTCTTCATGTCGCTTCAACTGTCGGGAGGCGTAGGCCACAACCTTCCCGTGTTGCATCAAAAACACAACCCATTCCTTTACCCGACGCATCACAGTACACCTCAAAACCATCAGTACCCTCTGGTATAGTAAGAACTGGTGCAGAAGTCAAAGCATCCTTGAGACTCTGGAATGAGCTCTCACAGTCAACTGTCCACTCAAACGGTGCATCCTTCTTCATTAAGGATGTCAACGGTTTCGAAACACTAGAAAAATTCTTCACAAACCTCCGATAATAACCTGCCAGACCGAGGAAGCTCCGGATGTCGGTAACCGTCTTCGGTCTAGGCTAGGTGCGCACAGCATCAATCTTGGCCGGATCCACAGCGATCCCGGCCTCAGAAATAACATGACCAAGAAAAGAGACTTGGTCCAACCAAAATTCACACTTCGAGAACTTCGCATAAAGCTGGTTCTCTCTCAATGTCTACAATACACTCCTCAGGTGATTTTCATGCTCAACCTTGGACTTAGAATAGATAAGAATATCATCGATGAATACAACTACCGACTTATCCAACTGCTCTCGAAACAAACGATTCATCAAGTCCATAAACTTTGCCGGTGCATTAGATAACCCAAACGGCATGACCGTGAATTCATAGTGTCCATATCTGGTTCAGAATGCGGTCTTCTCAATGTCACTATCCCTGATAGCAATCTGATGGTAACCTGATCGCAGATCGATCTTCGAGAACACAGATGCACCTCTCAGCTGATCAAACAAATCATCGATACGTGGCAATGGGTAACGGTTCTTCACCGTCACAGCATTCAGCTCTCTGTAATCGATGCAGAGGTGGAGACTACCATCCTTTTTCTTCACAAAAAGGACTGGTGCTCCCCATGGTGAAACGCTAGGGCGGATAAATCCCTTGTCAAGTAGGTCTCTCAGCTGCTCTTTGAGCTCTGTCATCTCAGCTGGAGCCATACGGTAGGGCGCCTTCGCTATCGGTCCGGTGCCCGGCACTAAGTCAATCTCAAACTCAACTGCCCGTGTAGGCGGCATGCCTGGGAGCTCCTTAGGAAAGACATCAGGAAACTCCGACAGAACCGGCACATCTGGGCTAAACTCAGGGTCTCTCTCTATGTCCTGGACATAGCAGAGGTATACATCATTCTTTCTTCTAATCTCATGATACATGGCCATGGCGGAGATGATCTGTCGAAGGCTCCCTGGGCCTCTGGCGGTATGAAATGGCAACCCCAGACGGACTCCGAAGAAAGAAGCAGACGATGCACATATGATTCGGCCCTTGTGCCGCTCCAACCAGTTCATCCCCACAATCACATCAAATCCGAGTCCCTCGAACTCTATCATGCCGATCGGGAACTCTTCATTCTTAATTCGAACGGTGGCATCTCGGTAATAACGGGTGCATCTGATCCGCTCCTTAGACGGGAGAGTGACTAGGAAGTCAGGTATCTCCTCCGCATCTAACCCCAGTCTCCTCGCAAATGAGAGTGAGACAAATGTATGTGAGGCCCCAGAGTCAAACAGGATCGACGCATCCACGCCATTCACAGGGAAGGTACCGGTGAGAATAGTGCCGCTTCTGCCGGCCTCTACCTCTGTACACACACTCAGTGTACCTTCCTTCCCGAGTGCAGCGCCTAATTTATTTCACAAACTCGATAAGTATATTGGTAACAACACGGGTAGAATACTCAAGAAATCAACACTGCTTTATTCATAAAACTCATACTCAATGCATCACATACTCAACATACAACTGACTTCACACTTTACATGATTACACATAACTTCAAAATTGCCTAAAGGTTAAGTTCAAATGTCCAGGTTTCATGTGTGTGGCATTGATAATTGTCGGAGGCACCGTATTTAGCTTAATCTTCTGGATACCATGATACAGCATCCTCGACTGCCCACCCATGATTAATACATCTCCAGAGTTCAATACTAACTTCCTTGTGAGGTTCGCACGCTTCTGCTCGCCATACATGAATACTGCGGTATCACCAATGGACCAAGACACCACGGGTACTCCCTTACTTAGAGACTCGGGTGTTTCATCCTTATCTTGGTGTAAACCCAATCTTCCACCCTTTTGGTAGAAGTTGACAATACACAAATCTGCCTTGATACTCGGAAGTGGTTTTGATTCAACTTGCTGAGAAATTCCCACGGTGTGGTTAACCACCACAAGGAACTCCTCAGGTATACTCGGTATGGTAGCTCCATCTTCAGCTCGTGTGTCTTGGTATGTCTTGGTGTAGGGGTTCCAATTCTTACCCATGCACATCATCTTTAAACTCATTTTCGCTCCACTTGGGTATTCGGGTGTGTAGAAACCTCCAGGTGTTTCTCCAAGCTCGTTGCATCGTCGAATGATATGGATTTGTGCTTCGGGTGTCAGGTATCCCCTTAATAATATCATACCTAGTTGGATAACCTGACACCGTTCTGTCGGATAGTCGGCGATGTCGATGGTGGTATCCCGGGGTTCGGTGTGGGTGGGATTGGATAACAAATATTGAAGGTTCCTAAGGTTTAGAATTTCCTAATTTAGGTGGTTTTCACATTATACTTTAACTCATTACTCACATGGTTGTATGTTTAGACTCACTAATACACATGCATAAAATGCGGTAAGCAATCACTTATTTCACTTAACGGTTTAGGTGGTACCTGGTCTAGAACAGGATCCTGGTGCCTCTGACCGGTCCACCACATTCAGGGTAGCCTTGCCTGCTCCCGGCCCCTTCCCCTTCTGGGAATCAGTATTCCCTTGCCCTGAGGATGGCTGATAGGTAGCCTTTGGGCCTTCAGTGGTCGCGGCGGTCTTACCCTTCCACTGCCCCTAGGCCTATAGTTTCTGCCATCGGGGTTCTGGTAGCACTCGAAGTCACGGTGCCCCAGCTTCTTGCAGTAGTGGCACTGCACATCGTTCCCCTTGCAATCCTTGCCGGGATGGTCACCCTTGCACCACTTACAGAAGTAGTGGCGCTCCGGTCCAGAGCCCGTACTAGCTGCTATCACAACACACAATCAGTACACACTTTACAATGTAGCAATACATACTTGAATTCAGTATTCGGAATTAATTAGTTACCCTTGGGCGGGTGAGAGCGTAAGGGCTTAGCCGCATAAGCATAGGTGAGCTTCAGCGGCTCCTCAGTGGTGGTGGTCTGGGCTTGGCCCTTGCCATCCTGATGCTGGCCCTTCTGGGGCTGAGGGTAAGGTTTCCTCTTCTTCCCTCCTTGGTACCCCTGCGTGCTTTGGCCCTCGCTCGTGGCCTTGCGCTTATGCGCATTCTCCTCGTCCCTCAGACGGACGGTGATCTCCACCTTAGCAGCGGCATGATAGCACCTGAAGTTCAAGGTGTTAGTCATGCCCCGCAACACATTTACACACTTACATATAATATAACTCATTCACACTTAGACATTATTTGAAGATACCTGCAAGGTATTATACTCGGCTGGCCCCATGCCATAGCGTAGGCGGTGGCTCAACCCACTGTAGAAACGATTCACTAAGACCCGGTTCGAGTAACCTAGGTCGGGTAGAAGATGAACAAGGTCGGTGAAGGCGGTGTAGTAGTCGTCCACCGTCATTTTGTCCCCTTGCTTCAAACTGTCAAGCTCCAGGCGCTTTGCCTCTTGCACATGCACTGGGTAGTACTTGGCTCGTAGCAATGCCGTGTACTGCTCCCATCCAAAATCCGGGTCGGCCACTTTCTCGGCCCGTACAAGTTTCCACCAATTCCTAGCCGAACCCTTCAAGTAAAACTCAGCAAGATGGACCTTGGCGTCAGCAGGAACGGCCAAAGTCTCGTAGGCGGTCTCAAGCTCCGAGATATACGCCTCTAGTTTGGAAGGGTCGGTCTCCCCTTTGAAGGACAGAGGTCGCAAGTCGGCCAACGCTTTTACCCAATTAGTCTCGCATGGCTGCGGTGGTGGTGGTGGTGGTTCCAGCTGATCTTGACCCACTGGCTGTTGCTGCCCTTGCTGAACTGCAGCTATAATCTGAGGTACCACTTGTGCTAGGGCGGCCGCCATAGCCTCGGCCATCATCTGAGCGGTAGGGTTCTCCCCTGGGTCTCCTGGACCACGCCCCCGCGCCCTTCCTGGTGGTCGCCCTATCATCTGAATTTACATGAACGCACATTAGTATTGTGCTTACAAACTTGTCGGGTCAAATGTTTATAACATCCTTTGGACAACAAGGTTTAAATTTCCTAACTCAGTATATCCTTAAGCTCGGTAATCGGAGTGAATTAATGGGTAAGAGAGGAGAGAAATGAGAAAAAGAAGAAAGAGAATAGTAAAAGTGCTTTTACTGTTTGTCTTTTGTGAGTATGAGTGAATTAATGGGTAAGAGAGGAAGACAAAAACGTGAGGGACTCAAATAAGTCCAGATTTTTACCCAAATATAAATAAGGGGCAGTTTGGTCACTTAGCAATTTAACACCCATAAATCCGAACTGTTACTATTCACCAGTCCGGGACCCATTTTCCGGATTTTTCGTTTTATTAATTTTAATGGCTCTATACCTTCATTAATGTTTAATTATATTTATATAATGAACTTTGAATTTTTACGAGTCCATTAAACCCGTTTAAAATCACATTTTCCGGTTTCTTCGAAAAACGTGCTTTAAGCTTGTTTTGCGTTTTTCATCCACAATTTGGATCCGTTTCCTTCGGGAATTTTTCCCACATGTTCTTAGTGACTAAATAAGTCTTAGGAATCCATTTGGGACCTTATTTAAGATTATATAACTCCTATGGTTATATAGCACGTGTTTTCACGTTTTGTGACTTTTGCGCCTTTTCTTTTCCTTTTTGATTTTATTTCTTCACCAATATTTTTAAGGACTTAATTAGTCTTAAAATATCACAATTACATATATAATTAACATATTAAGGTTTGGGGTATTTCATTGGGCCTGAAGTAAAGCACATGGGCTGGAATGGTCCCTAAATCACAAATGGGCCTAACTTTCTTTGAGCCAGAGAAGATGGTTGCTAAGCCGAAAAAGATTTTATTTACAGGACTTGTGAGTTATTTCAAGTTCAGATGAATTCTTTTTATGGGCCTAGAACTAATTGGATAATTCAAATTGGGCCAGAAGAGAAATCACTTAAGTCTAGGCTTTTGGGCCAAAGCCCGAACGAGTCACATGTTAAATCAAACAAGGCCTCTGGGCCGCAAACAAATAGAGCTTCCAATTCGGGTTGGGCAAGGTTGATGTAGGAGAAGTTCCTATCAGTCTCTAAGCTGGGTAGTGGGCCGATCATACAAGCAAACGAGGCCCACACAAATTCAACATGTCCTCACTCGACGTTTAAATCAAACCGGGTATGGATCTATCCGTAGAGGTGCTTGGGGCATGGGCCCTGGTCACCAAAAACGAATAGGGCTTGCACGCTATTCCCTTTGGGCTTCCCCACTCTTTTCACATCACCTGAAGGTGTACGTCTACGGTCGGGTCTTTGACTGACCAAACAATGGGCTAGGTAAGGGCACTGCCAGGAAAACGCTTGGGGCTAAGGCCTAGGTATTAATGGGGTGTGGTTAGACGACACCCTCTCTTTTCCCCCGCTTATTCACATCACCCAAAAGGTGTGAGTCCCTGACATGGGACCCTGAAACGGGTCCCGAGGTGAAATCGGTTTGCGTGGACCCTCGCTCTCATATGATGCAAAGGTGCAGAAAATTAAAGTGCGCACGAAAGTAAACAAACAAATAAATAAAGCCATAAATAAACAATTTTAGAGTTAAGCCCTTTTTCTTAAAATTAAACAAGTTAATATTAAGAATCTTGTCCCCAGCAGAGTCGCCAGTCTGTGAGCCTCGATTTTTAAACCCTACCCTATGTTGATTAAGCTGATTAGGATCTAGTCGGGTTTTAGGTCCACTTATAACCTAAGACTAATAACTATGTCATAGAACATTAATTATTATAACCTAAGCTAGCTCACTGGAACCTATTATGAGTCGCCACCTAATTTTTACCTAGATAAAATTAGGAAAGGAGAGTTCAGGTTCAGGGGCTTGATATTCAACTTAATTAGGGTTTAATTACTTTCATTACCCCTAAAAGTCATTTTCCTCTACTTAGTTTAATTACGGCTTATTACGAGCCGTTTTTTAACCTAAGTGCGCGCTTCTGATTTTTTTGTATTTTTAACATTTTTTGACAGAAAATTAAAGTAAAATCTGAAAATACCTAAACTACGGTTTCGGAGGCAGGATTAGGTCAAATTTTGTTTTCGTCCGTGACTACGGACCTAATGTCCGTACCCACGGACCCTAGTTAATCTATGTGGAAATAAAAGTCGAATTAAACAGAAAACGAAAATTTAAAAAGTCTGGGGCCACGGACAGGACGTCCGTAGGCCCAGACATAGTTTAACAAAACCTAATTTTTTTAAAGTTTAAAATCCCGCCGCCGTCCGTGGGTGTCCGTGGCCACGGACAACCCGTCCGTGGTCCCGGACCACCGACGGACAGGGGTTTTCTTGTGGTTCCCGACGGTGTTTTTGGCTAAAAAATTATGTACGTGTAGCCTGAAAGGTATACAATACGTTAGTAATTGAAAGATTGTAGTTTGAAGTCGAATTATGCACGAAACTTGACAAACAAGTAACAAGGCAGAAGCAAAAGCAATTAGCAATATAGAAGACGAAAAGGGTTGGTTTGAGCCCAAAATTTTACAGAGAGTTTATAAGGTTGTGGGGAGTTAGAAAAGTAGAATTATAACCTTTTTTACCTTCGAATTCAAGATGATTATTCACGTTGGGATTCTTCGAAGGAACCGATGATGCCGGTTCCGGATTGAGTTCGACCCGAGCTTCTGGTTGTTGATTGTTGATGATGTTCTTCATGTTTTGGAGGTGGTTTGGTTGATGTTTGATGATTATTGATGTGTTGGGAGTTGAAAAGTATGTTTAGGTGGGATTTCGGGGGATCTTTTCATGTGCTTTTGGTGCTTGGATGTGTAAAAACGTGGGGGACTTGTGACGGCTAGGTTTTCTGGTTGCTTAGGGTTCTTGAGGTCCTGATTTGATCATGGGATAAGGCTCCTTGTATAGGCTTCCTTTAAGATAGAAAAATCCGGTAAAAACCAAGATTTACCGACGTTTTAGCTCAAGGGCTTCCAAAATGAATTTGATTATGAAATTTAAAACATGGGTAAAGGATGATATTTCGGATTTTTCTTAAGTGGAATCAAATTTTTTGGATATTGAATATTTTTAAATTCAATTTCTTGTCAGATTCAATCAGAAATTGCTAGAAAATTATTGGAAATTTGAAAAATCAAAATTCCAAACCATTATGCCCAAAATGACATCCTCTATCATGGGTAAAAATTTCAAACAATTTTGAATTAATTTGACCCTGATTTGGAGGAGAGAGAAAGCCTATAGGGGGCTTAGGAGCCTTGAAAAATTATGAAAATGCCCCTGGAGATGACTAAGTTGTCCCTAGTTCTCTAAAATGTGTCGATCGAACTGGGAACCCTTGCTACCAGCCTATTAGTAGAGACTCTCTTCCAGGGGGGTTGAAATTTTGGGTATAACAGATTCGAATTGTGGCGGTTTGGTAATACTTGGTACATCGTACTTGATCCTTCGATGGGAGAGTAACCAAGAAGTTCGGTAGCTCATCTACGTCTAGCCCCAACCTCTTCGTAAATGATGGCTATACAAAGGTATGAGAGGCGCCGGAGTCGAATAGTACTGAGGCTTCAATGCCGCTTACTGGGAAGGTTCCCGTTAGAGTGGTGTCGCTTTTGTCGGCTTGTGCTTCAGTGAGGATTGATAAGTGTCCAAATGATCATGTTTTATAGGTGTATTTCATATATTATATTAGCACTTTTCTTGCTCATTTCTCCACTTTGGTTAGTTTTCCTCTAGTTTATGTTTTATTGGTTATCTCACAAATTTATTGGTTAAACATGAGGAAAACTAAGCTAGGAGCAAAGTAGACAAAGAGACGAACGCATAGGCGCAAACGGCTCGAAAAAC
Organism: Limonium bicolor; assembly: GCA_023374045.1. Lineage (NCBI taxonomy): Eukaryota > Viridiplantae > Streptophyta > Magnoliopsida > Caryophyllales > Plumbaginaceae > Limonium > Limonium bicolor. The sequence continues at coordinate 186,440,837 of CM041779.1, read as the reverse complement.
GGAGTCCAAACGATGAAGCTAGAGCCGGTCAAGTTCGCATAAGAAAAACAAGTCAAAGACTTGTGTCCGTGTCTTGTCCGCTCAAACAAGAACGGACGTGGGCATTTGTGTCCGCCCAATTAAGACCGGACTAGGGTAGGACGTGGGGAATCTGTCCGAGTCTTGTCCGCAGAATAAAAGGCGGACATGGTGTTCTTGTCCGTGTGCCGTCCGCAGAAGAAAGACCGGACACAATGTGTCCGTATGTTGTTCGTGGAACTAAGCGCGGACAGAAGCAAGACGTCCGAGGATATTAGCTCAGACAAGGGGCGGACGCGTGTAAATTCCCAGATCGCGTCTGGTTTTCTTCGCCGACTATCTTCCCAATTGCTTCTTCCTTTCGGCGCCATATCCATCTAGTCGAGCGATATCAGGCGCCTACCTTAATTCCCTCACGCGTCTGTCTCCAGCTCTGTTTGCAATCAATCTCCAATCAATCTTCAACCTCTTCCCCTCCTCTATATAAACACACTGCACCTTCAACCAAATACACACGATTACTCCCCAGAACTCAACACTCCAAATCACTCATTCCACTTACAAATTCCTACGTACACTCTCCACTCTTCGTTCTTCATTTCTCCATTCACCATCCTCACCTCCATTACTCCGTATTATTATTACGTCCAGCCTCTGTCTGACTAATTACCAGTTAATATGTCAGGCTAAGGAGGATTTACTCCGGGCGAAGGTTTAGTTGTAGTTTGTTTAATTATGTAATCTATATTTCTACCGGTTAAAATAAATACAGTTTGTTACGATTAAAGTTTATCTCTTTGCCTTTTTAATAAATTTCATGAATTTTTAAAATGCTTTACAAAGTCTATTTTGATCAGACCGGTGATAAATAGACAGGTTAATTAAGCCGTAAATCTGGAGAAAGCTTATTATGATTTAATAAGTTAGTATTTTCAGATGCAAATATAATTTCTCGCACTTAATGCCCGTTCACATATGTTTTTGCTCGTACCTGGATTAGACCGAGCATTTCTGGTAAACGAGTTCTTATGAATCTATGATTAGTCCTTAAGATAATAACAGGAATTTTGCCAAACTATTCTAATAAACCGGTAGAGATAGCATAATTAATCAGATTATATAAACCTTAACCCGGAGTTCCGTTTAATTTATCTTCAACTCAGTTAATTTTATCTGTTTTTTACTTTACAAAAACAAGTCAATTAATTCCCTCCTTTTTGTGACAAGCTTAGATACCATTTTATTTCGCTATAAGTCCCACGGTTTGACCCCGGTAGCTTACGCTTTACTATACTACTGCGATCGGGATTTGTTTGCAGCCCGATGGTTATTTTGAGTTTTAATTTTTTTTCTTCTATTTTAATTACACCAGTTCCAACTACTCACAATATACAAGTCTGCAAAAATGGCGCCGTTGCCGGGGACTTGATTTATTCTAGTCCCTAAGCCCCGGATAATTCACCTGTTGTTATATTAATATTCTGTTATTATTACTTTGGACATCTAACTTTGGACATCTGACTTTGGACATCTAACTTCGGACACCTAATTTCTGACATTTAATTTCAGCTCTTTATTTTATTGTCATTTATTTTTCAGTCATTTATTTCCATTATCCTTTAAATTTCAGTAAATTAACTTCTAACTACTAACCTTAAATTTCTGTCATTTAAATTTCTGTCTCTAACTACTAACATTAAATTTTGTCATTTAAATTTTCTGTCTCTAACTACTAACATTAAATTTCTATCATCTAATTCCTAACATTTAAATTCTGTCATTTTTATTTATTTTAACACATCACGAGTTTCTTTTTTTTTTTGTTTTGATTGGTGAATGCCTTTTACCAGGTCAAACAGCCTCCCGGAAAATATTAATAATCACACGGTTGGTTACATTCCAGAGATCGAGAGAACCTTTCTGTGCACTCTAAGGCAGAGATGAACTCAACAAAACATTACCACCACACAGTGTTAGAATCTAAACAGAAGCTGACATGGCAATTTCACCAGCGACAGTTCAAAATATCAATAGGCCGTCTAATCTAGGACAACAGTCTGCCATCATCCTTCCTCACCTTACCCCATCCGAATATGATGAATGGCAAAAGCTAAAACCATATCATCAAATCCGATGTGTAAAGGAGTTGGGCATGTTTGATGGCACCAATCCTGACGAAGCTCTGTTACATGTTACCAAGTTCTTGCAGCATGCCAACAGTCTAACTGCGACCGACGCAGTACTCCAGTACGCAAGACTGTCATTATTCCCTCACAGCCTGACGGGAAATGCGAGCAAATGGTATCACAGCCTAACACCAAGTACCATTGGTACTTGGGATGAAATGGCCACCAAGTTCTACGACAAATTCCTTCCCCCGAGCCGAACGTTGGAAATGATTGCTGAAATCTACAATTTCAGACAGCCAGGGTCAGAAAACATTTGTGAAACTTGGGACCGTTTCAAAGGACTACTACTTACTTGTCCTCACTATGGTCTGATGAAAGAACAAGTATCACAATTGTTCTACAAAGGCTTGATCGGTCCATGCAGAACAATGGTACTGTCCTCTTTAGGGGCTGATATTCTGAAAAAGCAAGAAGAACAGTTTCTAAACAGCATGGAGTCTCTCTGTGAAGAAATCAGAGACTGGGCCTCCGGTGGATCAAGGGGTGGTGCTCCAGGGTTATACCATGTTGGGGAAAGTGATAACAAGTTTGACCAGGTGATGAAAAGCCATGAGCAACTCATGGAGAGCAATTCTCAGCAAGCAAAAAAAGTAAGTACTCTACAGAAAGTGGTTGAGCAGATGGCTATGAACTCCTACCCCCAGCAAGCTAAGTCGATGATTTCCCGATCATCTACAATCCCTCCAGGCTATGCTCCTCTGTCCCAATCATCTCCAGCTATCTCTTGTACACAATGTGGTGGGCCTCATGACTATGAACAATGCCCCCAACTACAAGAATTAAAAGCAGTAGAGGAAGCATACTATCTCACCAACAATTTAGGGTACAGGCAGCCTTGGCAACGTAACATGCAATCCAACCTTCGCTACTCAAACACCGACCATATCCAAAACCCACATACACTACAACCATCTCAAAATTACAGACCTCAGTCCAATTTTCAAGGAGGCCAAAGGCAGTATCAGCAACAGCCTTATGGCAATGATGCTTCTTCGAGTCGACCAACTCAACCTCCTTCGAATCCTGAATCTGAAATGTCTCAAATGCAAGAGATGTTTAAGGCAATGATGGGTAAGTCCCGAGACACGCAAGAGGAGGTCACAGCCCTGCGCAAAGACCAAAAAGCCTTGCAGTCCCAAATTCAACAGCTAATCACCCAACAAAGACCTCCTGGTCAATTCCCTTCACAAACCAATCCAAATCCAAAAGAGTATGCAAATGCAATTTACGTAGTGGACCAGCCCATCACACTAGCTCAAAGGGAGCAACAACCAAAGAGTGAAATGGTCCATGAAGTGGAGCAGCAGGCTGAGGAAGAATACCTCGACATGAACCAACTTAAGCTCTATCCCAAATTAGTTGCGATAAATGAAATGATGGAAGGTCCACTAGACCTTGCATCATAGCAACCGGAGAGCAAACTGGTTCATATAGTGGACGACTTACCTGAGGATTTGAGTTACTCTATATTACCCACCCCCGTTCGAACCTGAGAAAACGGCATCAAACCATCTGTGTGAGTTTGAAGACAAGCTATCAGAGGACAACTTCTACCTCAACTTCATGGAGTCTCCTCCCTCTGAAGTCAATTACCTTTATTTTCCCTCCTTCTCTGTGCTATATCTAGAAAATGAGGATTGTTACATCCTCAAAAATAAAGAGGAGGAAATGCTTGCTCCCGCCAGAACATCCAAACAGAACGCTACAATCAACTTCAAGGAGCCATCTCCCTCTGAAGTTGAATTCAATCAAGGCTCTTCCTATGAGCCTCTTCAAAAAGATGAGGATATTTACATCCTCAAATTTGAGGAGGAGGAGCCATCCAACTTTGATCCTCACACCAAGGGACATCCATTGAAAAATCTGGGCCCTTCTCCAAAGAAAAATAATGCCCACCCAACCCACCCATTGACACCCACTTCCACCTTCATTTTCGTTCCATGGGAGGAAATTTACATCCTCGACTCGGAGAAAGCACCACCACTACCATCTTGCCTCCATACGGCTAAACAACAGAAGGAGAATGTTTACATTCTCCAGTTTGAGGAAGCAATACAACCATCACCCGGTTTTCAATACATATTAAGTGCAGCAAACACCTCCTTCAAAAACAGGTTTTTGTGGAGTTTGTATTTTCCTACTTTAATTGTTGCCGAAATACTTTGTTTTGATCCAGGTGGTTCGGTCCTACTTATTGCCAATCACCTATTCCCGGTACTACCATTGTCAACTTTCATTTATGATCCGGGATAATGAAGAACATGCGTCTAGCTAGAGACGTTAAACCCGGGCAGCTTGGTGGGAGGCAACCCACTATCTATCTTTTGTCTTTCCTTTAATTTAATGTTGTTTTCGTTTTTGTACTATATTTCACTTTTATATGTTATAATAAAATGTAGGTTTTACTTGAGTACTTCTGGTTGTGTAGAATATTCTTTACAGGTACATTTCATGACATTCCACAGCTGCACTCAAGTGTGGGGGAGCTCTACACACTCTACGAATGTTGGGGAGTACACTTTTTCCCTTTTGTTGCGCCCTATTAATTTAATTCCATCTATACAATAAGGGCATTGCTTCAGCTTAAGTGTGGGGGAGAGCCCTTTCGGGGCATTTTGTGCTTAAATGTTAAATCTCTCTGCTTATCTTGCATGTGTTCAAAAATTAAATTATGGACCCTGCTAATGTAGGTTGTTCTCTTTATGAATAAATAATATTATGAATTGTGGGATAAATGGTACAAATTTAAAAATTTTCATTTGATTACTTTTGAGGAGCATTTTTATGCGGTGTGACCAAATGATCTGCAATGGTTGGATTTTTATTGCTCAGGGGTTCTTTCTGTCTTCTCTCTTAGGGATTGCTAAGGGGTGCTTCTCTGTTAAAAAAATATAATAAGCAAGGGACTTGCGAGACACCATTGGTAACCAACAAAGAGAGTTGAGTGTTCTTAAAAACAAAAGCTTGATGCTTAGATATTATCTTCTCATCTCTTATGCAAAAGTGAAACAAATGCATGAATCTATTTTTCCTTTTGTTTTCTCCTCAATGCCCATTCTTGAGAGAAGTTGGCTGTGGTAAAAGTTCTCAAAGTCACCTTAACTGAGAAGCATTGAAGTACTCCGGATCATACCCTGAAACTCTATATTTTATTTTTACCCTGAGCACACCTATGCCACCAGCAGTTGATTTTTCACACTCCTCGAAAAAGTTTAAAGATCGTGTATTGTTCACCTCTTTATCCTACCCTTCATAATAATATTTGTTAATATTGAGCATTCCCTACTTACTTGGGTACATGGTTTTGCTTGAGGACAAGCAAAACGATAAGTGTGGGGGTGTGATAAGTGTCCAAAGGAGCATGTTTTATAGGTGTATTTCATATATTATATTAGCACTTTTCTTGCTCATTTCTCCCTTTGGTTAGTTTTCCTCTAGTTTATGTTTTATTGGTTATCTCACAAATTTATTGGTTAAACATGAGGAAAACAAAGATAGGAGCAAAGTAGACAAAGAGACGAACGCATAGGCGCAAACGGCTCGAAAAACGGAGTCCAAAAACGAAGAAGCTAGAGCCGATCAAGTTCGCATAAGAAAAACAAGTCAAAGACTTGTGTCCGTGTCTGTCCGCTCAAACAAGGACGGACGTGGGCATTTGTGTCCGCCCAATTAAGACCGGACTAGGGCAGGACGTGGGGAATCTGTCCGAGTCTTGTCCGCAGAATAAAAGGCGGACATGGTTGTTCTTGTCCGTGTGCCGTCCGCAGAAGAAAGACCGGACACAATGTGTCCGTGTGTTGTCCGTGGAACTAAGCGCGGACAGAAGCAAGACGTCCGAGGATATTAGCACGGACAAGGGGCGGACGCGTGTAAATTCCCAGATCGCGACTGGTTTCTTCGCCGACTATCTTCCCAATTGCTTCTTCCTTTCGGCGCCATATCCATCTATTCCGAGCGATATCAAGCGCCTACCTTAATTCCCTCACGCGTCTGTCTCCAGCTCTGTCTGCAATCAATCTCCAATCAATCTTCAACCTCTTCCCCTCCTCTATATAAACACACTGCACCTTCAACCAAATACACACGATTACCCCAGAACTCAACACTCCAAATCACTCATTCCACTTACAAATTCCTACGTACACTCTCCACTCTTTGTTCTCTTCATTTCTCCATTCACCATCCTCACCTCCATTACTCCGTATTATTATTACGTCCAACCTCTATCTGACTTATTACCAGTTAATATGTCAGGCTAAGGAGGATTTACTCCGGGCGAAGGTTTAGTTGTAGTATGTTTAATTATGTAATCTATTTCTACCGGTTAAAATAAATACAGTTTGTTACGATAAAGTTTATCTCTCACCTTTTTAATAAATTTCATGAATTTATTAAAATGCTTTACAAAGTCTATTTTGATCAGACCGGTGATAAAAACAGGTTAATTAAGCCGTAAATCTGGAGAAAGCTTATTATGATTTAATAAGTTAGTATTTTCAGATGCAAATATAATTTCTCGCACTTAATGTCCGTTCACATATGTTTTGCTCGTACCTGGATTAGACCGAGCATTTTGGGTAAACGAGTTCTTATGAATCTATGATTTAGACCTTAAGATAATAACAGGATTTTGCCAAACTATTCTAATAAACCGGTAGAGATAGCATAATTAATCAGATTATATAAACCTGAACCCGGAGTTCCGTTTAATTTATCTTCAACTCAGTTAATTTTATCTGTTGTTTTACTTTACAAAAACAAGTCAATTAATTCCCCCTTTTCGTGACAAGCTTAGGTACCATTTTATTTCGCTATAAGTCCCACGGTTTGACCCCGGTCGCTTACGCTTTACTATCCTACTGCGACCGGGATTTGTTTGCAGCCCGACGGTTATTTTGAGTTTTAATTTCTTTTCTTCTATTTTAATTACAACAGTTCCAACTACTCACAATATACAAGTCTGCAAGGATACTCAGGTTACCTTCGGTACCAAGTCCACAACCTATTGACTCATAATATTTATAAGTAACAATGGTGGAACACAAGTGGAGTTTAGTAATCGACACTGCTTTTTATTGATAAACCAACCATCATACATATAGTGTCTCTAATACACGCTACTAATACATTACATACAACTACAAGATTAATACTTTCTAAAGGTAAGGTTCAGGCGTCCTGGTTTCATGTATGTGGCATTGATATTGCCGGTGGTGCCGTATTCAACTTGATCTTCTTGATCCCGTGATACAGCAACTTAGATTTTCCACCCATGATTAGGACATCTCCTGATCTCAATACCAGTTTCTCCGCGAGGTCCACACGCTTCTTCTCGCTATACAAGAATACGGCGTCATCACCAATGGACCAAGGCACTACGGGCACTCCTTGTTCAAGAGATTCCGTTGTCTCGTCCTTATCTTGGTGTAAGCCAAGTCGTCCTTCTTTCCATAGAAGTTGACGATACATAAGTCTGCTTCAAGTGCAGGGATTGGTTCATCTTCACATTGTTGTGCAAGTTCTACAGCTTGTGCGACAAGCGTTTGAAATTCAGTGAGTATTGATGGAAGTGTTGCTCCGTCTTCTGCTCGTGTCTTCTGGTATGTCTTTGTATAAGGTTCCAATCTTTTCCCAAGCACATCATCTCTAACTTCATTGCTGTTCCACCGGGGAATTCAGGTGTATAAAATCCTCCTGGACCCATTCCTAGTTCGTTGCATCGCCGGATGATGGAAATTTATGCTGCCCGGTGTCAGGTATCCTTTTAATAAAATCATACCTGGGCGGATAACCTAACACTGCTCGCCGGTGAAGTTGTGAGTGGTGATGTCCGTTTCTTTATGAAGTGGGTTTGAAGGTATTGGGTAACAGATACTAAATTTCCATAAGGTGGTAAATTTATCTAATGTGACTTCTTGTCTCACTAGTGCATGTCATGCTTAAATACATACCTTGGATTCACTTACTCACACTTAAATTCATACTTCGAGTATCTACGCATTCATTCATTCACTCATGCAAGTAGTTCAATACTTTAGACATGTTCTTCAAGGATTAAAGGTTACGGTTAATACCTAGGCCGGACTTAGTACCGGTCCCGTCGCGATCAATGATGTGCAAGGTCGGCTGCCTCTGTGGTGCGCCCTTCTGAGTGCCTCGGGACCCCTGTCCCTGCGAGGCTGCTGGGCTGGAGCATCGCCAGATGCAACCTCCTTGCCTTCTCGCTGTTTGTAGCCCTGATAGTTGCCCTTAGGCTTCGAGTTTTCTGGGCATACATTCGCACGGTGCCACGGCTTCTGGCAGCAGTTGTAGCATCGGATCTCCCTTCCTTGGCAATCGGTGCTGGGATGATCCTTGTTGTAGTCTCGGCACACATAGCTTCGGCTATCATTTTGGCTCTTGCATAGCCAGCAGCAGAACCTGTAGCTTCTATGTCAGCAAGGTTCGGCATACTTATACCAATTCATGTACTTACTAATTCATAAACTTACTATTTCGGTTTCGGGTTCTTACCCTTGTAGGGCTGAGACCTCAGTGGCTTCGCTGCCACTCATGCAGTGTAGGCGAGAGCTGTAACGGCTCAGCTGCCTTGCCCTTCTCAGCATGAGCACTATTGTCTCCGGAGGTGTTCTTTTGGTTTTGGTGGGAGTACTTCCCCTTCTTCTTCTTTCTTCTGATTTTGTTCCTCGGAGTTGTTACCTTTGCTGCTCACCTTGCGCTTTAGCGCTTGCTCTTCATCTCTCAGCTGGCAGGTGATCTCAACTCGAGACGCAGCGTGGTAACACTCCTAAAGTATTCGGCATTAGGTTACACATTTACATATAGGGATACTAATTCGTATTGTTCATGGCATTTAAGGGTTCAACGTTGCTTACTTAAAGGGAGGTAAACCGTGTGAATCCCATACTATACCGAAGTCGATGGCTCAACCCGCCGTAAAAGCGGTAGACCAAGACTTGGCCGGTATACCCAAGGTCGGGTAGGAGTCTGAGAATAGAAGTGAAGGTACGATAATACTCATCTACCATCATCTTCTCCGTCATCTTGAGGGCATCAAGCTCAAGCCGTTTCTTGGTCTTGACATGCTCGGGATAGTATTTAGAGCGGAGGAGAGAGGTGAATGCTTCCCAACCGAATTCGGGATCAACAATGTGCTCGGCCTTGACGAGCTTCCACCATTCCACAGCCGTGTATTTAAGGTAGTACGCAGCTATCCTCACTCGAACTCCAGCGGGAGTCTCAAGAGTCTCAAAAGCCGTGTCCATCTCGGAGATATAGGCCTCGAGTTTGGTGGGGTCACTCTCGCCTCTAAAGCAGGGAGGTCGAAGGTCGGCGACTGTCTTTACCCAATTGGTTTCACGGGGCTGAGGCTGGTCGGGCTGTTGCTGTTGGTTCTGTTGCACTTGCTGCTGGGCTGCAGTCATGAGCTGGGGCATCAGATGTGCCACGGTGGCAGCGACGATCTCAGCGACTGTCCTCTTCCTGACATCTGAACAAGTTTGGATTACATTAGATACTGTGACCATGTGGTCTTGATTCAAACATTGGTATCGTCCTTGCAGACGTCAAGGGTATCCGTTATCAATAACGGTCATTCCTAGTTAGGTTTCTAATTCTCCGTTATAAACAGGTTTATCACCTAACTCGGTAATCACTACTCTCAGTATTCTAATCATCAGAGTGAGACTTCGCTTTGATACCACTTTTTGTAACACCCCAACCGCTAATCCTTCCATTATCCTCTAATCGTCTCCATACTTACTCCTACACGCAGCGGAAACATTCTTACTCCCGGTGGGTGATACAACGCCGTCAGCCATTCCAAGACTAACAAGGCTACTACTACTTACAGTCACGGTCTCAAGATTAGAATATACCGATTAACGAAATTCTTACAGTACAATTCCAATGCTTACTTACAACTTTGATTACCGAGTATCCAAACTATATGAATTACATTCCAAGTCCACAACATTTCCTAAAAATTATGAGTTCATACAACTGCTCATCCATCCAAGTTTCACAATTTAATTCCCTCAAAAGGGTGTACCACATGGTACACCGGCTACTCAAAAAGGCATAAGTCGTGTACAACTCGGTACACCACTCAAATCTACTAACTACTCAAAAGAAATACATTCTGGTCCTTACTCGACCTTCAAGCCTCACGGGTACCTGTAAAATAAAAACAGTACCCCAAGGGGCTCAGCTTACGCTGCATATGAAATCCGCATACCCCGCGTACTAGCGAGGGTACGCCAACTACTTGGTCGTATACATGCAGTTCATTTGCTCATACATACATACATGCTTTTATACACAATAATACAATACGTTACAAAGCATACACACATTCATTTCAATACATACAAGGAAGACATTACAAGTCAACCGTTCAAACTTACTGTTACGGAGATACGCTTCTCCATTACATACACAAGGCTTGTTAGCTTCTTTACACACCCGGGTTAATCGGGTGCAAATTACTCTTTACTCAAGGTTAATGACTTACACCAGCCAAGACCATTACTCATACAATACTTTACTTACTTACTTACTCAAGTCAAGTCGGTATGACCTCTGGGCAGGGACTACTATATCCCACCACGGGCTTTAGGGTGGCTCACTAATCTAGGATGCTACCCATTTAAGGGGTTTGGTCCATGGAAAAGATTAAGGCCAGGATTCGGATCCAACCTCTTGTGTTTCATTATCCTCAAGCGTGGCCGAAACTATATCGGGCTTCTACTCATTCCATTTTACTCAATACTCAAGTTAGGAGTTAGGTGGTTAGGAATTAGTAGAAGTCATTACTTCCATACCAAGGATTAATACACTACACAAGTACTCCACAAGGTACACATACACTTCATTCTCATCCATTCATTTCATGAATTATAGAAACTAAATGTTCAAGATAATACAACAAGAACAATATAGCTCAAACACAATTAAGTGCAATAAAATTCCGATTTGTGCATTTATCTTATTGAGTGATCTCATAAGCACACAAATCAGAGTAACCAAGTAAGCATACAAGGCATGAAGAAATCATACCGTTCACCGTCGCACTCGTTGTACAACACCCCCAATCGTTAATCTATAATTACCTCTTAATCACGCAGCGGAACTCTAATACAACGAGGGTGAAACAACGCCGTTAGCCACCCATATGGCTAACCAGGCCTATCTCACATACAGTAACGGTATGATGGACTGGAGCTTCAAACTTGTGTACACAATACAAATACAATACTCAACTCACTTCGTCACTATACCGAGTTACAATATAGGATGCCGACAACACATTCAGTCTTACACCTCTTTCAATACATAAGTAATTAAATCTAAAACTACCCATGCAAACCACCGACCCCGTCCTACTCTCGAACGGTAACATCTTCGGTGTACCTGTAAAATAAAAAAAAACATCGCCCTTAGGGGCTCAGCTTAACGTGCATATGAAATTCGCATACCCCGAGCGCTAACCGGGGTACGCCGACAACTTAGTCGGATATACATGGAGTTCATTTTAGTCAAACAACATGCATCAAAGCAATACAATAAGTACATGTAATGCTCAAGGAATCTACATCCAATCATGGAACACAATTCCTAACTAACATAACAAGGTTGTTAGTGTATCTGGTTACTCTTAGGCCTTGAGGGTTATTCCTCACTATGCCTTTTTTACTTATTCAATACCTCACCCGCTCTCTCGGGTTACTTATTCATATACACACCATTCTCTTGGGCTACTCGTACCATACTCACCCACACTCTCGGGTTACTTATTCTCATTATCTCACCCATACTCTTGGGTTATTTATACTCATTATCTCACCCATACTCTTGGGTTATTTATACTCAAGCTCTTGTAGATCTCGAGACGCTACAGGTCTCCTACGTCGCGCTTGTTATTCTTAATACATACTTAGGCCAAACTCATGGCTCTCTAGCATAGTCTTACTTCCCGGTTTCGACCCTACTCTGGGTCTAGCATGGAAGGAAGGTTCAACTAGCTCACGGAACTCTCTCTTAGTTCCTATCTCTTTTACTTAGGTCCGACTACTCTCGGACTACTCTCGTTCCCATACACTCCTCTCTCGGAGTTATAATAATATTATGTATATTAGTCTAGAAGCATCACTCTCGATGTTTCTAACGACTTGGGAACATTACTTTAGTTCGGTTAATCTTAGGTTTTAAGAGTTACCCATACATTTACTTTACTCATACTTTCGGTTATTTACATATATCAGGGAAAATCCTTATATAGGAGGTCGACCATGTCTCAAGGGGTTACTAATCCCTCAGGTCTCTTTTACCTTCTTCACTAGTTCGCATCTTTGAACTATCTTAAATCCCCTTGAAGGAGGTTCACTTATCTTTCCACTCTCATTTGTTTCGTGGTGGATTGTTTCAATGTGGTTTTCTAACCATTATCGGGTTATTTACTCAACCCGTACTTCTCCTCACATTCTAGGGAGTTCATATGTTTGCATTATCGTTATATTTTAACGGATAGTTTGTGTGTTTGCCCATTTCGTTATCATAAGCATCGACCCGATCTATGGGTCTCTAGCCTAACGTTACTCACTACGAGTCGGTCCATACACTATGTTAGACCACACCGGCATACAAGTATGTTAGCTCATTCAACATACAACAAGGCATACATAATCAAACAATGGATTATTTTCATGCTTTAATCTTGATTAAGCCGGCACACAAACACACAAATCAACGTAACTCGGTTAGCACGCGGAGTATGAGAAAATCATACATTTCACCATGGATTTACTTTACCGGGTCACCACTCGTTCCTCGGATCTCACTCCCAAAACACTAATCACATATCAAGTGATTCTATTAACAACAATGCTTCCGGTAGATAAACAAACATTACTCCCGTTACACTTAGTTTTACTCTTGTAAATTTAGGCTCTTAATTCCACTCACTTCTAACACTTGTTTACACTTCTTAAGACCTTAATTAGTCATCAAACAAGGCCTTAACATCATCTAAACACCATTACCATTCACTTCCCCATCATTAGGACACTTAAAAACACATTCTGTTTCATTTTTAGCCTGGTCCGGGTTTGTGTCCGGGTTTACAACCCGGACCAAAACACAGATTTCAGTTTCTGTCGCATTTTTCATGTGGTCCGGGTTTGTGTCCTGGTTTATAAACCCGGACCACCCCCTGGGATGGTTTTCTGGTGCGTTTTTGATGTGGTCCGGTTTGGTGTACTTGTTTACAACCCGGACCATGTCTGTAGGTATTTAAATTGTCTGTTTTTGAGCAGTTTTCAACCCCTAAATCACCTCTAAACATTCCCTAACCTTTCCACATGTAATCCAACATATTTTAGCACCTTAATCATGCCCAAAACCTCCTTAGATCATGGATCAACTTATCACCCAATTCTTGCTCAAATACTCCATTTCTAACCTCTCTGTTACACTTATGTAAACTGTGCTGCAGATTTGCTTTTGCTAAAGCATTACCATAATGCCTCTTGCATTATTGTCATCCTAGATTCTACTCCACCATACAACCCCTCAACTCTTGTTTCCAAGGCAAATCATCTACTCATGATAAATCCAAAACACACCTTGTTCTTCTCTTCTCATAAACACTCAAGTCTAAACATACCTAGACTAATTTTGACAGCACTTGCCTATTTCCAAAGCATTTTCACCACACTAAATATGCTCACCATCTGTAACACCCCAACCGTTAATCTCGTCATTACCTCTTAAACTGTTACTAATTACTCCTACTCACGCAGCGGAACTCTAATTACAACGAGGGGGATTTGAAACAACGCCGTTAGCCACCCATGTGGCTAACTAGGCCTTTCTTACATACCGTAACGGTCTATGAACTGGAAAAACCGAGTACTTCATACAAATACAATACTCATTTCACTTCTTACTATACCGAGTCTACAATATACGGATGCCGATAACATACTCGGACTTACACCCCTTTCAAATGCATAAGTAATCACAATCTAACTACCCATGCTCACTGCAGTCCCCGTCCTACTCTCTCGAACGGTGGTCAGCTTCAAGTACCTGCACACTAAAAACGTTCCCCCTAGGGGGTCAGCTTACGCTGCGCATGAAATTCGCATATACCGCGTGCTAACCGCGGTACGCCGACTACTTTGGGTCGGATATACATGGAGTTCATTTTAATCAAACAACATGCATCATGGCAATACAATATATATGTATATCACACAAGGAATCTACATCCAATCACGGAACACGATTCCTAACTAACAAACAATGTTGTTAGTGGTAACTGGTTACTCTTAGGCATTGAGGGTTATTCCTCACTATGCCTTGTTTACTTATTCAATACCTCACCCGCTCTCTCGGGTTACTTATTCGTATACAACCCATTCTTTGGGCTACTCATCTTATACTTACCCATTCTCTCGGGTTACTCATACATATACTCACCCCTTTCTCTCGGGGTTATACTCATTATCTCACCCACACTCTGGGTTATTATACTCAAGCTCTTGTAGATTCTCGAGACACTACAGGTCTCCTACGTCACGCTTGTTACTCTTTTTACATACTTAAGCCAAAACTCATGGCTCTCTAGCGTAGTCTTACTTCCCGGTTTCGACCCTACTCTGGGTCTAGCATGGTGGGAAGGTTCAACTAGCTCACGGAACTCTCTCTTAGTTCCTATCTCTTTTACTTAGGTCCGACTACTCTCGGACTACTCTCGTTCCCATACACTCCTCTCTCGGAGTTATAATAATATCATGTATATTAGTCTAGAAGCATCATTCTCGATGTTTCTAATGACTTTGGGAACTTTACTTAAATTCGGGTAATCTTAGGTTTAAGTGTTACCCTCACAATCATATGCTTGTACATTCGGATATTTCTTATACCGGGTAAAATCCTCATATAAGGGTCGACCGTATCTCAAGGGAGTCACATAGTCCCTTAGGTCTCTTTTACCTTTCTTATATGTTTACATTATTGGACTAACTTCAATCCTCTCGACGGAGGTCATTTATCTCTCCACTCATATTTATTTCGTGGATTGTTTCAATGAGGTTCTCTAACCGTTATCGGGTATACTCAACCCGTACATCTCCTCGCATTTTAGGGAGTTCATATGTTTGTGTTATCGTTATACTTTAATCGATAGCTTGTGTGTGTTTGCATAATACCATTGGTTATGTGACTACCCGTTCAACGGGTTTCTAGTCAATCAGTACTCACTAAGAGTCGGTCTATGCACTAAGTTAGACCACACCGGCATACAAGTATGTTAGCTCATTCAACATACAACAACGCATGCATAATCAAACAAGGGATTATTTTCATGCTTTAATCTTGATTAAGCCGGCACACAAACACACAAATCAGAGTAACTCGGTTAGCATACGGGGCATGAGAAAATCATACCTTTCACCGGGGTTTTTACTTTACCGTGGCATCTCACCATGCTCAGGTCACGCACGACTCTCTGATAATGTTTCAAACATTATTGTTAACACTAAACTCATACGGTACGTAATAAAATGCTACTCCCGTACTTACCCCGTTATCCCGTTATCTCGGTTTCACTCTTGTTAATTTGAGTTCTCACTTCTCAAACACTTCTAACACTTTCTTACACTTCTTAGGGCCTTTACATGTTACCAAACAAGGCCTTAACATCTTATAACATCATTAACATTCAAACCCCCATCATTTACAACCTTTAAAACACTCTCTGTAGGTTTCTGGGGGTGGTCCGGGACTTGGTCCTTACCCTAAGTCCCGGACCAATTGCAAACTTAACTCTCGGGTGAAATTTACACCTGGTCCGGGACCTTGTCCTGGAGTATAGTCCCGGACCAAAGCAGGGGGTGTGCTCTCGGCATAAAAACAGGGGGTGGTCCGGGTCCTTGTCCATGGACTAGGTCCCGGACCCTGCTACAACCTGAAACAAACATTATTTTTCACCCCCATTTCAACCCTTAATCCACACTCAATCTTTCCCTAACCTTTCCACAAGATTTCTACATGTTTAATCACCATTAATCATGCTCTAAAACTCTTCAAATCATAGGCTCAAACCTTACTCAAACTCTTGCTCAAATTCACACATTTTGCATTCTCCCTTTTGCACTAATGCACACTTGTGCATTTTCTAACCTCTCTTAACACTTGCATTATTGTTCTCTCTTCATTTAACCATTCCAAAACTTCCAAGATAATGCACACCTCATACCAAGTTCCAAGACTCACTCTTAAAACCTTAAATCTTCTTTATTTTTCTACAACTCTTCAAGCATTTAAACAACCTCTTTTGCTACAGATTTTTGCACAAATCTCACCACAATCATCCTCTCATATTCTTGGGTGATCATTTACCCAATTCAAACTCCAACAACACCTAGCTAACCCTAGGTTATTCTCCACCCAAAACATCACTTAAACCACTTAGGTTCCCACATAAATTTTGCCATAACTTGGCTACTTCTCTAACATTGCCCAAAACTCATACCACCATTTAAATCATCCTAAAACTAGCCAAACCACAAGGGTTCTATCAGCACTCAATATCTCCTCATTAATCAAGCAAAACTCATTACACCATATAGCATAATTCATCAAATACATAGCTCCCAAACAAGTATTAACTCACAAATGTTTTCTCACTTGCATTATTTCTAAGCAAGCACATTATCACCACAACTCAAGTGGGGTTCATTCATTTAATTAACCCTTCCCAAATGCTAAAACATAGGATACACATTAGGGTTGGTTTCTTACCTTAATTTCTCTTAAGTTTCTTTTAGACATTCTTCTCCTCTTCTCTTCATCCAAAATCGGTCATGGCCAATCACTAGCCCAATTCTCTAGACCAATATACCAATGGATATAAGGAGTACTCATTAGTTCTCCTAACTACGAAAATAACTCATGAATTCAAGAGGAGGGTTCAAGGCATTAAATTTGAACATTACCTTTGGAAACCCTAGAATTGATTTGCCAAGAATCAAAGGAGGAGCTCCAACCCACCATTGGAGACTTGGAGAGTAGCTCAAAACAAAGAGAAGCAAGGCATTAACACATGCCAAAATCGGCCACACAAGAAGGTGAAGAAATATGCAACTTTCTTTGGATATTTTTACCTTGGATGGAAGAGGAAGCTTCAAGCTTCAAAATAGTGTGCTTTCTCTTCAAATGGGCAACACCCATGAAAATCAAACTCCTCCTTTTCGAATTTTGAAAAGAGAGGAAGATAGGCCTTGGTGAGAGGAGCAAGAATCTATGCTCGGTTTTTGAATCGGAGCTTAACGAAGCTTGTACAAGGTGAGGAAGGTGGGGTAGCCATTGGAGAAGCTCCAAACCGTGGAGGAAGGAGAAGAACCAGAAGAGAGAAAAGAGAGGGGGAGTCTCACGATGGGAAATGGGAAGAATGAGGAGAGAGAGAATAAAGTGGGGTATAAGTCCCCTTTTTACTATTTGCTTTTCTCTTTCTTTTTTCTTTCTTTATTACTAGCTTAGAGTGTGTGTGAGTGTGTTGACTCACTAATTAAAACCGGCCCCACTATATTAGTAAGCTGGAGCGTTTTTCGTTTTCTTACAGAAAACGCTCGTTATTTTACCCGGTTTGGCACTATTCACTAACCGGGCCCGTTTTTCGGATTTTTCTCGTTTCTTTCTTTTTAATGGCTATTAAGCTTCCATTAATACTTAATTATAGTTATATAATCAACTATAATTTTTACGGGTCCATTTGACCACTTAAAGTCACGTTTTCGGGTTTTCTCGAAAACGTGCTTTAAACTCCGTTAGCGTTTTAATCCATTATTTGGATCCGTTTTCTTCGGGAATCATTCCCGTATACTTATTAGGCCTAACTAAGCCTTAGGAATCCATCTCGGACCCTCTCGAGATCATATATCTTTATACTCATTTAACGCGTATTTTAGCGTTTTTCGCTTTTCAAGCGTTTTCTCTTTTCTTTTGGTTTTATTCTTTTTACCAATACTCTTAGGCACCATTAGGCCTTTTATAATCATATTAGAGTAATTTAATCGCCATTCCTAGATCCGGGGTATTTCAATCTACCCCCCTTAGGAACTTTGTCCTCAAAGTTGCTGAATCTAGGTGGTTACTCTCATGGCATTCAATGCCAAGGTTATAGTACATGTATAACCTTACAGACTCCACAAGTCTGTCTCATTTCATATACACATACCACAACATATCACAGCATGTATAGCAATCAAAAAATCTTTTTACTCTCTCCATGGAATCGGTCCGAAGACAAGAAGGCACTACAGTCCTCGAATCCATATTGAGTAATATAACTGATCCCTCAGGTACCGGTCACGTTGAACACTTACTCTTTCGGTTCACGGCCGTTTCATGACAAATGGGCGCTTACTCTCTCTGGCCCACGGTCCCCGGTTCTAATCAAAACGTTACACATAGACATATCCTCAGGCACTCTGGTTGACTCACTCAACACAGGAACATCTCAGGGTACTCCCCGTCCCGCTGCCTTTGGAAAAATCACACACTGACACCGCCCCAACCGGTCACTTAGGACCGCCGCACGTACGGTGCAATGGTTTCAAAACTAATACACGCCCACCGTTCTACCGGTCATCAAGACTTAAGGCTCAGCCATCGGCGGGTGATAGCGGTTTCAAAACCAGTTTTCATTTCCATTCATACTGAAGAAAATTCTTTTTCAAAATCTGTTTGAAAATTCTTTTTAAAACATCACACAACTCCAAATCCGGTTTATGGTAGTTGTATCTTTCTTAGCGTGATTACTTGTGACCACTATAGGGAGCTTCAGAATCATCAACCCTGATGTGATCAGCATCAGTGTTGAACTATCCTTCCACCCCAATTTGTGTTCGGTTTCCCTTGATCGCTAGCAGATCAAGTTCCACCTCCCACGTCAGTTTCAAACAACCAGATAGTCAAACATTTTCGTTTTCTATCTTTTTTTTACCCTAGTCATCTTCATAAAACATCGTTTTAGCTTATTTTATCATGGAACTTAAGTCATCCATTATTCTCTATTTGTTTCACTTACCTTGCCTAGGCATTCCATACTTGTGGCCTCATTAGTCAAATTATTACTCAACTTAAAACATACAACATACAACTCCAAAGGATGGAACTCACTCCATCAATCATTCAAATAAAATCACCTAGGGAACTCACTCCCTCTTAGGTTACACATCGGTTTCATGCCGATTCATACTCATTATGTCTCATGTCTAATCTCACTAGACATATACTATAGGGATTCTCATTCCCCAGGAGTTTCTCTACTCCTCTTTTCATATTTAACATACACATTACTCGCATCTCTCATGCATAATACTCATACTTACACGATGAATGGGTAGACATGTTTATGTAACATGAGTTCCAATCATCAAAATAATTTCTTTTGTGCTATGCACATAGTAGTTTACGCACCAATACGTAAAACATACTCTAAGCGGTTTCTCGCCCTACCCCCCTTAAAAGGGGTTACGCCCGCGTAACCAACCATATGTTATCACTGAACATTGGTTCTAATTCGGTATTATGAAGTGTTTTAACTTCAGTACGGTTAATTAACTTATAACCGGGTTCGGTTCCAGCCTCTAAGGCTTCAAGGGGTTTATGATATAGGTATACTTAACCCTGAATCACGATCCACAAGCTTCTGCTGCGTGACCTGATAACTAGAGCTTAATTCGCTCTTTGGTATTCTCAATATATTTCAATCGTCGCTTGGTATCTCTTACCGTATGCGAATTCGATGAGTTATAGATTTTCTCTCCAACTCTCTGGAAATCTATTTGTATAACTCTGTATACCTTCGTGGTTATTCGCTTACTTTTCCCGACTTATTGTCGGTTGAGGTCAAGCTACTACTTAGCATGTAGTGCTTCCTCGTTTAATAGTGGCTCATGGATTATGTTTGTTTCTTGGTTTTGTGCCAGAGTTCTTCATTCATACTACTCTGCATTTTTCCACATATCGATCCTGGGCCCTGTGGGTTACTGCCCACGTTCTTTGTGCATCTTTGGCCAATGGCCGCACGGTTATCTCTCTAGATTCTCACTCAACTGGCTTCGTTGACATTTCTCAATTCCTGGCTCTCCCACTCGATCATTACCGCACAAGTGCAATACCAAAACACTCAGTCATACAGAGTGCAGAAGCGTAAACCCTTGACAGTAAATCTCTCATGGGATAGGGATGATTATGTCTCCTATACCATATTTTCTCATCAGCTTCATATCACTATCCGAATATACTCTTACAATGGTCGCTTACTGCGTACCTTGTTCTACTCGTTACAACATTTGTTTACATGGCATCCGCTACTACTTTAGCTTCTGCTCATGTACTCCCGCCATTTATACTATGGCTTGCCATTCACTTGGCTCAATGAAATACGTTACTCTTTAAATCTCTCTGCGCGCTTGCGCACTGCTTACTCTGCAGTTCATACTGTACACATACTGTTCACTACTCATCCGATTACTCTATCGGTTTCCTTTGTACTGCCATCAAGGTTCCTCTTTACACACTACTATGTTCATATACTCATTGGCAATATACACATGCTCAAGTTTTACTACACCGCTCTAGCGGTTTCACATTACATACTTAGGTGGTAGCCTTTCTCTGGAGGATTCACGCAAATGCCGCTCCATAGGCCCCATAATAACAAGTGGTATCCCCCACTTAAGGTAGTGGTTCGTTCTCCACTGTTCCTCTTATGCCTCTATGCATAGGTTTACAACGTTTAGATCTACAAGTTGCAGTTAGTTTACCGGCTTATAAGCCACATTGCCTCGCCATGCTCCATGCGGGCTGTTTATATAGGTTTCTCCTCTCCGTATGCCATTAAATGGTTAGGAGGTATTTCTGGGCTCTTAGATATGGTTGTCTCGTCACACTTCCAGACATGGAAGGCCCTTTTAAATAACTTGATAGTTGTTTATGCCCTCTGGCAATCTAGGGTATTCCGTGTTACGAGGGATCCCTTCGGGTTCTACCCGAGTGTTTGCTTAAACACTTATGTTCTCAACACGATGTTTCGTTCAACTACTGTTGATTCCAGCACCCTTCTCGGATTGCTCCTGGGTGTTACTGAGTAATGCCATTACATTTGGCTTGTACTCATGGTTATGTTCAGTTGTGACTTCGCCTTGCGGCTATGTCCTTGACTATCCCGTTTAGGGTTGTAATGTCTCCCATTATTGGGTAGATCCTTGGTACCTTCTAATACCTACTAGGTCTGGTCATTATTCTCTTCAGTGAGGTATAAGGTGGGAATTCTATCCCATTCATCAACTATTGATATAATCAATTAAGGCATTCATCTTATTGCTTACACTGGTATCCATTCCAGTTATTAGGTATTTCCTCCTGGATTCCTGAGACATATCTCATGTCTATACTTAATACCCTGTGCTTCTCGCACTTATTATCGTTATATCCTTAGGTCTGTCACCTTACTGGATTCTAGACTCCTTAATCTTGGTAAGCTTCCTTGTGTTCTTCGATCATTCGAAGTGTCCAACTGTCTCGGTTTGAATTGGCTCTTTCGTCCGTAGTATGGAGTGGGCTACTTCCCGTGTTCCGTACTCTACTTGTATACATACATGGAGTATCTTATTGATACGTTACCACTTACCCGACTAACTCATAATTGGTCTGTCAGGCCCGCATGCTCCTTCGGAGTGCGGTCGTTCCATGTCTCGTTTAGTATACCGTAGCGTCGGTCACATGCCTAAGTGAAGTATTCTGTTGCCAACTCCTCTTATATCGTCCTATGATAACTTACCGTCATTCTCTGGTTTGGTTTAAAAATTCGGGGGTTTTTGGAAAATTTCATGTTTGAAAGAAAATTCGGGTTTTAAAAATAAGCTCTTCATGGCATTTCAATGCCGGCTGATTCTTACCCAGTCCAGCTTCTTGCTGGCCGGTATGTTCTTTATACAGTGATTAGGCTGTTAGGCCTTTTCAAGGTTTCATTTGAGAATTCTTAAGGTTCGAGTTGCTATATTGGCTTCATTCGTCATCCCGGTACTTTGCTAAGTACTGATAGCTTGTCAAAGCTCCTGCACTTGCCGAGGCAAGTGCGCGGTACATGCGGTTTTTGGGTTAACTCATACCGGTCACGGTATTGTTTACATTGTATTTGGTAGCCTTGTTGGCTTTTCCTTGATCCTTTAATTGGATAACTGCTCCTTAGAGCTGCTTCTCACTCATCTTGACATGACTGTCATT
This sequence comes from Limonium bicolor, assembly GCA_023374045.1. Taxonomy (NCBI): domain Eukaryota; kingdom Viridiplantae; phylum Streptophyta; class Magnoliopsida; order Caryophyllales; family Plumbaginaceae; genus Limonium; species Limonium bicolor. Next base: position 186,418,332 of record CM041779.1, on the reverse strand, counting down.
CAATTTAGGTGCTTCTCCACTCTCGGAGTTCCTTAATTACTTAGTGCTTTGTTCTACCTCGTTACTCGTTCCCATGTCTTTACTGTGGTTACCGAGGTTAAAGTCATTTAGGCACTACTTCTGTAGTCCTATTCGGTATATCCCGTAGTTATGCTTGTAGATGTCTAAGCTGTGCCCGTTAGGTATTGCAGCCTCTTCGGGTGTGGTAGGGTGGGTGTACCTACTCTTGACTAGATTCTTAGTCGTTAGGTACCGATGTTGGTATTACTTACTATGGCGGTCCGTAGACTTGTGTCCCGGTTCCCGTTAGTTTTCATAAGTCCGTCTTGTCGCAGGATTGGTGCATCCTTCTTGCTGCTGCTCGGCCAGCTAGGTTCTCGCGACTGCTAAGCATGTCGCCCCAAGTTGCCACAGATTCTGGTCTCCTTGGACTAGGATGTCTCGACCTTTTGTCATTGCATGCTGTTATTGTCGTTCCAGCGGCTTCCGTCTCCGGGGTTTCCGGTTCTCGGGATCCACCGCATGACAGATTCTGGTTCATATTGAGATATTTAGTAACTGCCAGATTGGGCTTCCCGTCTCTCTGGCGTTCTTTCCCGAGCTTTTAATGCGGGGTTGTGGAGGCGGGTCTGGTATTGTAGGTATCCAGATCATACTGGAAGTTCCTATCTAGCGCATCTCACGCTACCTCTAACCCTTAGCCCTAATTCACTAATTCCTAACTCGGTATTTCCTAAGCTCGGTATTTCCAGTCATCAGAGCGATACTTCGCTCTGATACCATTTTGTAACACCCCAACCGTTAATCTCGTCATTACCTCTTAAACTGTTACTAATTACTCCTACTCACGCAGCGGAACTCTAATTACAACGAGGGGGTGAAACAACGCCGTTAGCCACCCATGTGGCTAACTAGGCCTTTCTTACATACCGTAACGGTCTGATGAAACTGGAACAACCGAGTACTTCATACAAATACATCTCATTTCTTCTTTACTATACCGAGTCTACAATATACGGATGCCGATAACATACTCGGACTTACACCCCTTTCAAATGCATAAGTAATCACAATCTAACTACCCATGCTCACTGCAGTCCCCGTCCTACTCTCTCGAACGGTGGTCAGCTTCAAGTACCTGCACACTAAAAACGTTCCCCCTAGGGGGTCAGCTTACGCTGCGCATGAAATTCGCATATACCGCGTGCTAACCGCGGTACGCCGACTACTTTGGGTCGGATATACATGGAGTTCATTTTAATCAAACAACATGCATCATGGCAATCAATATATATGTATATACACAAGGAATCTACATCCAATCACGGAACACGATTCCTAACTAACATAACAATGTTGTTAGTGGTAACTGGTTACTCTTAGGCATTGAGGGTTATTCCTCACTATGCCTTGATACTTATTCAATACCTCACCCGCTCTCTCGGGTTACTTATTCGTATACACACCCATTCTCTTGGGCTACTCATTCTTATACTTACCCATTCTCTCGGGTTACTCATACATATACTCACCCCTTTCTCTCGGGTTATTTATACTCATTATCTCACCCACACTCTGGGTTATTCATACTCAAGCTCTTGTAGATTCCGAGACACTACAGGTCTCCTACGTCACGCTTGTTACTTTTTTACATACTTAAGCCAAAACTCATGGCTCTCTAGAGTGTTTACTTCCCCGGTTTCGACCCTACTCTGGGTCTAGCATGGTGGGAAGGTTCAACTAGCTCACGGAACTCTCTCTTAGTTCCTATCTCTTTTACTTAGGTCCGACTACTCTCGGACTACTCTCGTTCCCATACACTCCTCTCTCGGAGTTATAATAATATCATGTATATTAGTCTAGAAGCATCATTCTCGATGTTTCTAATGACTTTGGGAACTTTACTTAAATTCGGGTAATCTTAGGTTTAAGTGTTACCCTCACAATCATATGCTTGTACATTCGGATATTTTCTTATACCGGGTAAAATCCTCATATAAGAGGTCGACCGTATCTCAAGGGAGTCACATAGTCCTTAGGTCTTTTTACTTTCTTATATGTTACATTATTGGACTAACTTCAATCTCGACGGAGGCATTTATCTCTCCACTCATATTATTTCGTGGATTGTTTCAATGAGGTTCTCTAACCGTTATCGGGTATATACTCAACCCGTACATCCTCGCATTTTAGGGAGTTCATATGTTTGTGTTATCGTTATATTAATCGATAGCTTGTGTGTGTTTGCATAATACCATTGGTTATGTGACTACCCGTTCAACGGGTTTTCTAGTCAATCAGTACTCACTAAGAGTCGGTCTATGCACTAAGTTAGACCACACCGGCATACAAGTATGTTAGCTCATTCAACATACAACAACGCATGCATAATCAAACAAGGGATTATTTTCATGCTTTAATCTTGATTAAGCCGGCACACAAACACACAAATCAGAGTAACTCAGTTAGCATACGGGGCATGAGAAAATCATACCTTTCACCGGGGTTTTTACTTTACCGTGGCATCTCACCATGCTCAGGTCACGCACGACTCTCTGATAATGTTTCAAAACATTATTGTTAACACTAAACTCATACGGTATGTAATAAAATGCTACTCCCGTACTTACCCGTTATCCCGTTATCTCGGTTTCACTCTTGTTTTTGAGTTCTCACTTCTCAAACACTTCTAACACTTTCTTACACTTCTTAGGGCCTTAATGTTACCAAACAAGGCCTAACATCTTATAACATCATAACATTCAAACCCCCATCATTTACAACCTTTAAAACACTCTCTGTAGGTTTCTGGGGGTGGTCCGGGACTTGGTCCTTACCCTAAGTCCAGACCAATTGCAAACTTAACTCTCGGGTGAAATTTAACCTGGTCCGGGACCTTGTCCTGGAGTATAGTCCCGGACCAAGCAGGGGGTGTGCTCTCGGCATAAAACAGGGGGTGGTCCGGGTCTTGTCCATGGACTAGGTCCCGGACCCTGCTACAACCTGAAACAACATTTTTTCCCCCATTTCAACCCTTAATCCACACTCAATCTTTCCCAACCTTTCCAACAGTTCTACATGTTTAATCACCATTAATCATGCTCTAAAACTCTTCAAATCATAGGCTCAAACCTTACTCAAACTCTTGCTCAAATTCACACATTTGCATCTCCCTTTTGCACTAATGCACTGTGCATTTCTAACCTCTCTTAACACTTGCATTATGTTTCTCTTCATTTAACCATTCCAAAACTTCCAAGATAATGCACACCTCATACCAAGTTCCAAGACTCACTCTTAAAACCAAATCTTCTTATTTGCTAAACTCTTCAAGCATTTAAACAACTCTTTTGCTACAGATTTTTCACAAATCTCACCACAATCATCCTCTCATATTCTTGGGTGATCATTTACCCAATTCAAACTCCAACAACACTAGCTAACCCTAGGTTATTCTCCACCCAAAACATCACTTAAAACCACTTAGGTTCCCACATAAATTTTTGCCATAACTTGGCTACTTTCTAATTGCCCAAAACTCATACCACCATTAAATCATCCTAAAACTAGCCAAACCACAAGGGTTCTATCAGCACTCAATATCTCCTCATTAATCAAGCAAAACTCATTACACTAGATAGCATAATTCACAAAAAATAGCTCCCAACAAGCATTAACTCAAAATGTTTTCTCACTTGCATTATTTCTAAGCAAGCACATTATCACCACAACTCAAGTGGGGTTCATTCATTTAATTAACCCTTCCCAAATGCTAAACACATAGGATACACATTAGGGTTGGTTTCTTACCTTAATTTCTCTTAAGTTTCTTTTAGACATTCTTCTCCTCTTCTCTTCATCCAAAATCGGTCATGGCCAATCACTAGCCCAATTCTCTAGACCAATATACCAATGGATATAAGGAGTACTCATTAGTTCTCCTAACTACGAAAAAACTCATGAATTCAAGAGGAGGGTTCAAGGCATTAAATTTGAACATTACCTTTGGAAACCCTAGAATTGATTTGCCAAGAATCAAAGGAGGAGCTCCAACCCACCATTGGAGACTTGGAGAGTAGCTCAAAACAAAGAGAAGCAAGGCATTAACACATGCCAAAATCGGCCACACAAGAAGGTGAAGAAATATGCAACTTTCTTTGGATATTTTTACCTTGGATGGAAGAGGAAGCTTCAAGCTTCAAAATAGTGTGCTTTCTCTTCAAATGGGCAACACCCATGAAAATCAAACTCCTCCTTTTCGAATTTTGAAAAGAGGAAGATAGGCCTTGGTGAGAGGAGCAAGAATCTATGCTCGGTTTTTGAATCGGAGCTTTAACGAAGCTTGTACAAGGTGAGGAAGGTGGGGTAGCCATTGGAGAAGCTCCAAACCGTGGAGGAAGGAGAAGAACCAGAAGAGAGAAAAGAGAGGGGGAGTCTCACGATGGGAAATGGGAAGAATGAGGAGAGAGAGTAAAGTGGGGTATAAGTCCCCTTTTTACTATTTGCTTTTCTCTTTCTTTTTCCTTTCTTTCTTTATTACTAGCTTAGAGTGTGTGTGAGTGTGTTGACTCACTAATTAAAACCGGCCCCACTATATTAGTAAGCTGGAGCGTTTTTCGTTTTCTTACAGAAAACGCTCGTTATTTTACCCGGTTTGGCACTATTCACTAACCGGGCCCGTTTTTCGGATTTTTCTCGTTTCTTTATTTTTAATGGCTATTAAGCTTCCATTAATACTTAATTATAGTTATATAATCAACTATAATTTTTACGGGTCCATTTGACCACTTAAAGTCACGTTTTCGGGTTTTCTCGAAAAACGTGCTTTAAACTCCGTTAGCGTTTTAATCCATTATTTGGATCCGTTTTCTTCGGGAATCATTCCCGTATACTTATTAGGCCTAACTAAGCCTTAGGAATCCATCTCGGACCCTCTCGAGATCATATATCTCTTATACTCATTTAACGCGTATTTTAGCGTTTTTCGCTTTTCAAGCGTTTTCTCTTTTCTTTGGTTTTATTTTTCTTTTACCAATACTCTTTAGGCACCATTAGGCCTTTTAATAATCATATTAGAGTAATTTAATCGCCATTCCTAGATCCGGGGTATTTCACCATCAGTTCTTCATCTGGTTAATGAGGCACCAACAACTACCACTTTTGATCCCCATCTGCTCACATATGTACACTAGCTAGTTTCTAGATTTATTGCACACATAAACCACATTAAAAACATTCTCATTCCCACTCAATATTGTAGTACCAAGAACCTAACCAATTCAAGAGCATCAATCCAACTCTAAAATCTGTTTTAACAAGTCAAATAAAAACTAACTCAAGGTAAGCTTTTTACCTTGTTTCTTTTCGGTTTTCTTCCTCTCTTCTTCCTCTTTCTCTTGCTCTCTCTTTCTTTTCTTGTTTCCACACCACCAAAGTATAGATGCTAGCTACAATCTCATTCCCCCATACACACAAACAACCTAATTATTCACATCCTCCACACAAGGGCAAGGTGGCAATCAAATGAGGGCATTTCCAACACTCCCACAAGGGCAAGGTGCAACCGGCTGAAATGGAGGGAATTTTTTTCAACGTGGGGAAATTTTCCCAAATTACAAGAACAAGCTAGAAATGAGCAAAACTCTAGTTTATAATTACCTTGAGGCATCAAGGAGGTGAATGAGAGTCAAAAGCACCCTTTTAAGCTTCAAAAGGCCCAACACCCATGGAAGTGAAGGTGGAGGAATCAAGTTTTTAAGGTGGAAAACGTAGCCCTCGCCGATACGAAACTAGCGTACAATTTTTTTGCGATTTGGTGGAGAAATGAACAAGATGAGGAGGAAGAAGATGGGGCTGTGTGCTTCCTTCTCAAATCGGTAATGTTAACAGAGGAGGAAGGAGAAAGAATAGACAGAGCTGGGCTGCGTGAGAATAAGAAGGAAAAGAGGTGAGAGGGTAAGTAAGTTACTTTTTACTATTCCCCCTTTTTCTTTTACTTTACTTATTTCTTTGACATCTTTTACTAAATAGCTAACAAGCTATTAATGAGTGTATTCATATTAATTAAAACACGGCCCACGTGAATTAATAGCCCGGGTCATTTTTTTTCGTCTTTTCGAATTAAACGCGTTTCGTCTCCCGTTTGGTCACTATTCCTTACCGGGTCCGTTTTCCGGAATTTTCTCGTTTAATTAATTTTAATGGTTATTAGCTCCCATTAATACTTATTTATAGTTATTTAATCAACTATAATTTTTTACGGGTCCGTTGACCACTTAAAGTCGCTTTTCGTTTTCCTGGTTTTTTCTCGAAAGACGTACTTAAAACTCCGTTAGCGTTTTAATCCATTATTTGGATCCGTTTTCTTCGGAATCATTCCCGTATACCATTAGGCCTAACTAAGCCTTAGGAATCCATCTCGGACCCTAACGAGATCATGTATCTCTTATTTTCATTTAATGCGCATTTTAGCGTTTTTCGCTTTTCAAGTTTTCTCTTTACTTTTGGTTTTATATCTTTTTACCAATACCTCTAGGCACAATTAGGCCCTTAATAATCATATTAGAGTAATTAAATCACCATTTTTAGATCCGGGGTATTAAAATCTACCCCCCTTAGGAACTTTGTCCTCAAAGTTGGTGAATCTAGATGGTTACTCTCTCATGGCGTACTATGCCAAGGTTATAATACATGTATAACCTTACAGACTTCACAAGTCATTCTCATTTCACACTACACACCACATACCACACACATACCACAGCATGTATAGCAATCAAAAAATACTTTTTGTACTCTCTCCATGAATCGGTCCGAAGACAAGAAGGCACTATAGTCCTCGAATCCATATTGAGTAATATACTACTGATCCCTCAGGTACCGGTCACGTTGAACACTTACTCTTTCTGGTTCACGGCCGTTCATGACAAATGGGCACTTATTCTCTCTAGCCCACGGTCCCTTCGGTTCTGATCAAAACATTACACATATACATATCCTCAGGCACTCTGGTTGACTCACTCAACACAGGAACATCTCAGGGTACTCTCCCCGTCCCGCTGCCTTTGGAAATCACACACTGACACCCCCCCACCCCCCCGCCCCAACCGGTCACTTAGGACCGCCGCACGTACGGTGCAATGGTTTCAAAACTAATACACGCCCACCGTTCTACCGGTCATCAAGACTTAAGGCTCAGCCATCGGCGGGTGATAGCGGTTTAAAAACCAGTTTTCATTTCCATCTTCATACTTGAAGAAAATCCTTTTCCAAATTCTGTTTGAAAATTCCTTTCAAAACATCACACAACTCCAAGTCCGGTTAATGGTAGTTGTATCTTTTCTTAGTGTGATTACTTGTGACCACTTATAGGGAGCTTCAAGAATCATCCAACCCTGATGTGATCAGCATCAGTGTTGAACTATCCTTCCACCCCAATTTGTGTTCGGTTTCCCTTGATCGCTAGCAGATCAAGTTCTACCTCCCACGTCAGTTTCAAACAAACAGATAGTCAAACATTTTCGTTTTCTATCTTTTACTCTTTCTAGTCATATGCATGAACAATTCATTTCAATTAATCTCTAGTTCCTAGTACTTAGGTCATTTGTCATTCTCATTGCTTCACTACTTTACCTAGGTATTCCTTACTTATGGTCTCTTTTCCTCAAATTGTTACTAAATTTAAAACAAACATCATACAACTTCAAAGAATGGAACTCACTCCATCAATCAATCTCAAATCAAATCACCTGGGGAACTCACTTCCCACTAAGTTACACATCGGATTCACACCGATTCATACTCATTATATCTCATGTCTAATCTCAATAGGCATACACTATAGGGATTCTCATTCCCTAGGAGTTTCTCTACTCCTCTTTTCTTAAATACTATATACGTGTTACTCGCATCTCACATGCACAATGACCATAATTACATAATGAACGGATACACATGTTTATGTAACATGAGTTCCAATCATCAAAACAATTTCCTTTGTGCTATGCACATAGTAGTTTACGCATCTATACGTAAAACATACTCTAAGCGGTTTCTCGCCCTACCCCCCTTAAAAGGGGTTACGCCCGCGTAACCAACCATATGTTATCACTGAACATTGGTTCATTAATTCGAGTATTATGAAGTGTTTTAACTTCAATGTGGTTAATTAACTCATAACCGGGTTCGGTTCTAGCCTCTAAGGCTTCAAGGGGTTTATGATATAGGTATACTTAGCCCTGAATCACGGTCCACAAGCTTCTGCTGCGTGACCTGATAACTAGAGCTTAATTTGCTCGTTGGTATGCTGAATGTATTTAATCCACTCCCTTTTATCCCTTTGTGTCTTGGAAATAAAGGTTTTCAATCGTCGCTAGGTATCTCTTACCGTATGCGAATTCGATGAGTTATAGATTTTCTCTCCAATTCTCTGGAAATCTATTTCGTATAACACTGTATACCTTTGTGATTATTCACATATTTTTCCTGACTTATTGTCGGTTGAGGTCAAGCTGCTACTTAGCATGTAGTGCTTCCTCATTTGATAATGACTTCTGAATCATGTTTGTTTATTTATTTCTGTGCAAGAATTCTTCATCTATATCACTATGCGTTACTATGTATCAGTCCTGGGACCTGTGGGTTACTGCCCACGTTCTTTGTGCCTCTTTGGCCAAAGGCCGCACGGTTATTTCTCTAGATTCCCACTCAATAGGCTTCGTTGACATTTCTTAATTCCTGGCTCTCCCACTTGATCATTACCGCACAAGTGCAATACCAAAACACTCAGTCATACAGAGTGCAGAAGCGTAAACCCTTGACAGTAAATCTCTCATGAGATAGGAATGATCATGTCTTCTTTACCACATTTTCTCATCAGCTTCGTATCATTATCTGTTACTGCGTATCATGCTCTACTCATTACAACATTCGCTTCTATGGCATCCGCTACTACTTTAGCTTCCGCTCATGTACTCCCGCCATTTATACTATGGCTTGCCATTCACTTGGCTCAATAAAATATACTTCCTTAACTCTCTGCGTTTATGGTGCATCGTTTAGTCTGTAATTCATATTGCACATGTACTGTGTTTACTACTCAACCGATTACTCTCTCGGTTTCTTTCCACTGCTATCAAAGCCTTTCTACATACTATTTGATTTCAAATACTACTTGGCAATATACACATGCTCAGGTCTTATTACACCGCTTTAATGGTTTCACATTACGTACATAGGTGGTAGCCTTTCTCTGGAGGATTCACGCAATTACCGCTCCGTAGGCTCCACAATAACAAGTGGTGTCCCCACTCTAAGGTAGTGGTTCGTGCTCCACAATAACTCTTATGCCTTTATGCATTTGTTTTGCAATGTTTGGATCTACAAATTGCACTTGGTTTTACCGGCTTACAAGCCACCTTGCCTCGAGCCATGCTCTGCGCGACTGTTTATACAAGTTTCTGCTTCCCCGTACACCATTAAATGGTTTGGAGGTATTACTGGGTTTTTGATATAGTAGTTTCATCACGCTTCCGAACATGGAAGACCCTCTAGGTTTCTTGATATTAATTCATGCCTTCTGGCAATCTAGGGTACCCCGTGTTACGTGGGATCCCTTCGGGTTCTACCCGAGTGTTCTCTTTAACACTTGTGTTCTCAACACGATGTTTTGTTCAACTACTGTTGACTCCGGCACCCTTCTTGGATTGCTCCTGGGTGTTACTGAGTAATGCCATTACATCTGGCTTGTACTCATGTGTATGTTCAGATTCTTACTCCGCCTTGCGGTTATGTATATTTTGAAATATCCCATTTGGGTTGTAACATCTCCCGTTATTGGGTAGATCATTGGTTCTTTCTCCTTTATGATCCTGGTCAGGTCGTCATTCTCTTTAGTGAAGTATACTTTGGGAATTCTATCCCGTTTATCGAACATGAATATGTTCATTCTAGGCATTTGCCGTATTGTTTATACTGGGTATTCATTCCAGTTACCGTATGTTTCCTTCGTGATTTCTGAGACATATCCAATGTCTATATTCAATACTCTGTGCTTCTCACACTTTCGACTCTTAGTCATCCTCTTGGAATGGGTTCTTGACTTCTTTCTCTTTATAAGTTTGTCTGCGTTCTTCGGTCATTCGAGGTGTCCAAATATCTTGGTTTGGATTAGTTCTTTCGTCCGTAGTATGGAGTGGGCTACTTCCCGTGTTCCGTACTCTACTTGTATACATACATGGAGTATCTTATTGATACGTTACCACTTACCCGACTAACTCATAATTGGTCTGTCAGGCCCGCAAGCTCCTTCGGAGTGCGGTCGTTCCATGTCTCGTTTAGTACACCGTAGTGTCGGTCACACGCCTAAGTGAAGTATTCTGTTGCCAACTCCTCTTATATCATCCTATGATAATTTACCGTGATTCTCTGGTTTGGTTTTTAAAAATTTGAGGGTTTTTGGAAAATTCTCTGTTTGAAAGAAAATTTTTGAGTTGAAAATTAAATCTCCACGGCATTTCAATGCCGGTTGCTTCTTACCAAGTCTGACTTCTTGCGGACTGGTATGTTCTTTATACAGTGGTCAGGCCTTCAGGCCTTTCCAAGGTTTCGTTTCAGAATTCTTAGGGTTTGTGGTGCTATATTGGCTTCTCTTGCAGTCTTGGTACTTGCTAAGTACTGGTCGCTTGTCAAAGCTCTTCTTATTAGTCCCGCTATTACTGCACTTGCCATGGCAAGTGCGCGGTACTGGCGGTTTTTGGGTTAACTCATACCGGTCACGGTATTGTTCACATTGTATTTGGTAGCCTTGTCGGCTCTTCCTTGATCCTTTAATTGGATAACAGCTCCTTACAGCTGCTTCTCATTCCTCTTGACATGACTATCATTCATTTAGGTGTTTCTCCACTCTCAGAGTTCCTTAATTACTTTAATTCTATGCTTCACCTCGTTGCTTGTTCCCACGTCTTTACTGTGGTTACTGAGGTTTAACTCATTTAGGCACTACTTTTGTAGTCCTATTCGGGTATATCCCATAATTATGCTCGTAGCTGTCTAAGCTATATCAGTGAAGTATTGCAACTTCTTCGGGTGTGGCAGGGTGGGTGCACCTACTCTCAACTAGCCGTTAGTGGTATTACATAACCAAGGCGGTCCGTACACATGTGTCCCGGTTCTCGTTATTTCTTATGAGTCTGTCTTGTCGCACGATAGGTGTTTTCCTCTTGCTGCCGCTCGGCCAGTTAGGTTCTCGCGACTGCAAAGCATGTCGCCCCAAGCTGCCACAAATTCTAGTCTCCCTGGAATAGGATGTTTCGACGTCTCGCCATCGAGTGCGGTTATCATCGCTCCAACGGGATCCATCTCCGGGGTTTCCGGTTCTCAGGATCTACCGCATGACAGATTCTGGTTCATATCGAAATATTAATTAAGTGCCAGATCGGGTTTCCCCGTCTTTCTGGCGTTCTTTTCCAAGCCTTTAATACGGGGGTTGTGGAGGGTGGGTATGGTATTGTAGGTATCCAGAACATACTGGAAGTTCCTAACTAGCGCATCTCTCACGCTACCACTCAACCCATAGCCCTAAATCTCTAATTCCTAATTCGATATTTCCTAAGCTCGGTATTTCCAGTCATCAGAGCGATACTTCGCTCTGATACCATTTTTGTAACACCCCAATCGTTAATCTCATAATTACCTCTTAATCACGCAGCGGAACTCTAATTACAACGAGGGTGAAACAACGCCGTTAGCCACCCATATGGCTAACCAGGCCTATCTCACATACAGTAACGGTCTGATGGACTGGAGCAACCGTGTACACAATACAAATACAATACTCAACTCACTTCGTCACTATACCGAGTCTACAATATATGGATGCCGACAACACATTCGGTCTTACACCTCTTTCAATACATAAGTAATTAAATCTAACTACCCATGCAAACCACCGACCCCGTCCTACTCTCGAACGGTAACATCTTCGGTGTACCTGTAAAATAAAAAAAACATCGCCCCTAGGGGCTCAGCTTAACGCTGCATATGAAATTCGCATACCCCGAGCGCTAACCGGGGTACGCCGACCACTTAGTCGGATATACATGGAGTTCATTTTAGTCAAACAACATGCATCAAAGCAATACAATAAGTACATGTAATGCTCAAGGAATCTACATCCAATCATGGAACACAATTCCTAACTAACATAACAAGGTTGTTAGTTGTATCTGGTTACTCTTAGGCCTTGAGGGTTATTCCTCACTATGCCTTGTTTACTTATTCAATACCTCACCCGCTCTCTCGGGTTACTTATTCATATACACACCCATTCTCTTGGGCTACTCGTACCATACTCACCCACACTCTCGGGTTACTTATTCTCATTATCTCACCCATACTCTTGGGTTATTTATACTCATTATCTCACCCATACTCTTGGGTTATTTATACTCAAGCTCTTGTAGATTCTCGAGACGCTACAGGTCTCCTACGTCGCGCTTGTTATTCTTAATACATACTTAGGCCAAAACTCATGGCTCTCTAGCATAGTCTTACTTCCCCGGTTTCGACCCTACTCTGGGTCTAGCATGGTGGGAAGGTTCAACTAGCTCACGGAACTCTCTCTTAGTTCCTATCTCTTTTACTTAGGTCCGACTACTCTCGGACTACTCTCGTTCCCATACACTCCTCTCTCGGAGTTATAATAATATTATGTATATTAGTCTAGAAGCATCACTCTCGATGTTTCTAACGACTTGGGAACATTACTTTAGTTCGGTTAATCTTAGGTTTTAAGAGTTACCCATACATTTACTTTACTCATACTTTCGGTTATTTACATATATCAGGGAAAATCCTTATATAGGAGGTCGACCATGTCTCAAGGGAGTTACTAATCCCCTCAGGTCTCTTTTACCTTCTTCACTAGTTCGCATCTTTGAACTATCTTAAATCCCCTTGAAGGAGGTTCACTTATCTTTCCACTCTCATTTGTTTCGTGGATTGTTTCAATGTGGTTTTCTAACCATTATCGGGTATTTACTCAACCCGTACTTCTCCTCACATTCTAGGGAGTTCATATGTTTGAATTATTGTTATATTTTAACGGATAGTTTGTGTGTTTGCACATTTTCGTTATCATAAGCATCGACCCGATCTATGGGTCTCTAGCCTAACGTTACTCACTACGAGTCGGTCCATACACTATGTTAGACCACACCGGCATACAAGTATGTTAGCTCATTCAACATACAACAAGGCATACATAATCAAACAATGGATTATTTTCATGCTTTAATCTTGATTAAGCCGGCACACAAACACACAAATCAACGTAACTCGGTTAGCACGCGGAGTATGAGAAAATCATACCTTTCACCATGGATTTACTTTACCGGGTCACCACTCGTTCCTCGGATCTCACTCCCGAAACACTAATCACATATCAAGTGATTCTATTAACAACAATGCTTCCGGTAGATAAACAAACATTACTCCCGTTACACTTAGTTTTACTCTTATAAATTTAGGCTCTTAATTCTCACTCACTTCTAACACTTGTTTACACTTCTTAAGACCTTAATTAGTCATCAAACAAGGCCTTAACATCATCTAACACCATTACCATTCACTTCCCCATCATTAGGACACTTAAAAACACATTCTGTTACATTTTTAGCCTGGTCCGGGTTTGTGTCCGGGTTTACAAACCCGGACCAAACACAGATTTCAGTTTTCTGTCGCATTTTTCATGTGGTCCGGGTTTGTGTCCTGGTTAAAACCCGGACCACCCCCTGGGATGGCTTTCTGGTGCGTTTTTGATGTGGTCCGGGTTTGTGTACTTGTTTACAACCCGGACCATGTCTGTAGGTATTTAAATTGTCTGTTTTTGAGCAGTTTTCAACCCCTAAATCACCTCTAAACATTCCCTAACCTTTCCACATGTAATCCAACATATTTTAGCACCTTAATCATGCCCAAAACCTCCTTAGATCATGGATCAAACTTATCACCCAATTCTTGCTCAAATACTCCATTTCTAACCTCTCTGTTTACACTTATGTAAACTTGTGCTGCAGATTTGCTTTTGCTAAAGCATTACCATAATGCCTCTTGCATTATTGTCATCCTAGATTCTACTCCACCATACAACCCTCTCAACTCTTGTTTCCAAGGCAAATCATCTACTCATGATAAATCCAAAACACACCTTGTTCTTCTCTTCTCATTAAACACTCAAGTCTAAACATACCTAGACTAATTTTGACAGCACTTGCCTATTTCCAAAGCATTTTTCACCACACTAAATATGCTCACCATCAGTTCTTCATCCCTGTTTAATGAGGCACCAACAACTACAACACTTTTGATCCCCATCTGCTCACATATGTACACTAGCTTAGTTTCTAGATTTATTTGCACACATAAACCACATTAAAAACATTCTCATTCCCACTCAATATTGTAGTACCAAGACTACACCAATTCAAGAGCATCAATCCAACTCTAAAATCTGTTTTACAAGTCAAATAAAAACTAACTCAAGGTAAGCTTTTTACCTTGTTTCTTTTCGGTTTTCTTCCTCTTCTTCCTCTTTCTCTTGCTCTCTCTTTCTTTTCTTGTTTCCACACCACCAAAGGAGTATAGATTGCTAGCTACAATCTCATTCCCCCATACACACATAACAACCTAATTAATTCACATCCTCCACACAAGAACTAGTATTTTAAGGAGCTAGTCTTTGATACTTAGCTTAGGTATTACCTTAGGATATTCAATAGGAGAGCTTGGCAATCAAATGAGGGCATTTCCAACACTCCACAAGGGCAAGGTGCTACCGGCTGAAATGGAGGGAATTTTTCAACGTGGGGAAATTTTCCCAAATTACAAGAACAAGTTAGAAATGAGCAAAACTCTAGTTTATAATTACCTTGAGGCATCAAGGAGGTGAATGAGAGTCAAAAGCACCCTTTTAAGCTTCAAAAGGCCCAACACCCATGGAAGTGAAGGTGGAGGAATCAAGGTTTTGAAGGGTGGAAAACGTAGCCCTCGCCGATACGAAACTAGCGGTACAATTTTTGTGCGATTTGGTGGAGAAATGAACAAGATAGAGGAGGAAGAAGATGGGGCTGTGTGCTTCCTTCTCAAATCGGTAATGTTAACAGAGGAGGAAGGAGAAGAAGATAGACAGAGAGCTGGGCTGCGTGAGAATAAGGAAGGAAAAGAGGTGAGAGGGTAAGTAAGTTACTTTTTACTATTCCCCCTTTTTCTTTTACTTTACTTATTTCTTTGACATCTTATTACTAAATAGCTAACAAGCTATTAATGAGTGTATTCATATTAATTAAAACCGGCCCACGTGAATTAATAGCCCGGGTCATTTTTTTCGTCTTTTCGAAATAAACGCGTTTCGTCTCCCGGTTTGGTCACTATTCACTTACCGGGTCCGTTTTCCGGAATTTTCTCGTTTAATTAATTTTAATGGTTATTAAGCTCCCATTAATACTTATTTATAGTTATTTAATCAACTATAATTTTTACGGGTCCGTTTGACCACTTAAAGTCGCGTTTTCAAGTTTTTCTCGAAAGACGTACTTAAAACTCCGTTAGCGTTTTAATCCATTATTTGGATCCGTTTTCTTCGGGAATCATTCCCGTATACCAATTAGGCCTAACTAAGCCTTAGGAATCCATCTCGGACCCTAACGAGATCATGTATCTCTTATTTTCATTTAATGCGCATTTTAGCGTTTTTCGCTTTTCAAGCGTTTTCTCTTTACTTTTGGTTTTATTCTTTTTACCAATACTCTCTAGGCACAATTAGGCCCTTAATAATCATATTAGAGTAATTAAATCACCATTTTTAGATCCGGGGTATTAAACTCGTACTACCGGTCTCCGTCGGAGTTCAACTATTTGATTCCTATACATACATAGGGTTGTATTGTCAATGATCTATTATTGATCCAACTTATTCCTTCACTAATACTTCTTATGTATACTTACTACTTCTTTACTTTCATACTTGATTATGAAAATCATTCTTTCCTTATTACTTCTTAAACTTGCTTTCTTACTCATGTACTTACTTCCTTACCATTTTTACTCCATTAATGGTGTGCTTTTATATATATGTATACATGTACATATATACATATATGATTACTATAATCACATTTTTTTTTACTCGACCGACCTTACCCAGGGTCAGACCCAAGGTCAGTCGAAGTCAGTAAGTTACAACGCTGGAAAATTCAGACCCACCGACCTTGCAAGTCCGGTCCAAAGGTCAGTCCAAGTCAGTGAGTTCTGGTTTCGAAAATTTAAGACTCGACCGACCTTGCAAGGTTGGTCCCATGGTCGGTCGAAGTCAGTAGACTTCTGGGCTTACAATTTTACGACTCGACCGACATTGTCAAGTTCGGTCCCAAGGTCGGTCGAAGTCAGTAGGCTTCCCGTCTTTGTAATTTAAGGCTCGACCGACCTTGCAAGTTCGGTCCCCAAGGTCGGTTCAGCCCAGTACATTTGTTTAAAAATCTGTTTTCAATCCTTTCTTTGCCCATTGTTTCCCCAATCTTCCTACATGTAATCTCACATGTTTTAAGACTACTTAGGCCCTCTAAATCACTCTAGTTCATCCACCAAACACATTACTCATTTCTAAATTAACTACACAATTCGTTCTCACTTCATTCCAGCACTTATACTAATTTTCTTCCTCTAATGCTACAGATTTTTAATCCATCTCTTACCATTCCATACTCCCTCTACCAATGCCACTCCTAGCATTCTAATTTCCTTACCTCACATCCTAGTTCCATCCCATTACCTAGCTCCTTTCTAAATCCGTTTTCAAGGTGGTTAAACACTCACAACAACTACCAAAACACCTAGTAATTGTTTAGGTTATTCCCTTTTCATTCACAACTAAGTCTCCTAATTTCTAGACAAATTTTGACATAGTCTCCCATATAGTTCTCACTTTGCCCACATACATATCAGCTCACAATTCAATCCCAATTCACACATCATTCTACACACTACAATATACTATATTTTTCTTGCACATTCACATTTCTTTCCGATGGCTTTCCCAAGCTTTTTGATATACTTTACAAGTTTCTAAACAGCTACATTACCTTCCTCATTACACTACAACATACCTATAACTCATTACCATATACATTACATATTTATAATACTCAAAATCTATTACACTAGTGCATTCAAACTAGTTCAAGGTAAGAGCAATTACCTTGTTTTTCTAGTTTTTGCTTTCTTTCTTTCCTTTTCCTTTCTTATTTCCTTCTTCCTTGTTCTTCCTCATACAACGGATAATGGTACAGCCACCATACCAATACACAACAACCACTTAGAGTTTTTTCTTAACTAACCCTAGAATTTTGTGTTTTAGAGTTTAGAGAAGAGCATTACCCTCCAACCAATGAATGAGGTTCTTGACTAGTAAGAGAGCAAGATTTCTAGCCCAATGGAGAAGCCAAAATCTGCTGGAGCACTAGACACAAAGCATTCAAAATCTGGAAATTTCCAAGATGAAAGAGAAGGCTAA
Source organism: Limonium bicolor (assembly GCA_023374045.1). NCBI lineage: Eukaryota > Viridiplantae > Streptophyta > Magnoliopsida > Caryophyllales > Plumbaginaceae > Limonium > Limonium bicolor. Next base: position 186,400,766 of record CM041779.1, on the reverse strand, counting down.
AAATGAAAGGTTTTCGAATTTCTTTTTACCTCAAAACACCAAGGTGAAGAAGGAGCTTCCAATGGTGGACTCAAACATTCAAATGGAGAATACCCATGGAGATGAAAGTGGGTGTTTTCGATTTTTGAAAAGAGGAAGGTGCTCTCCTTGCCAAGGGGATTCCAATGGTGTAGTTTTTATAATTTTTGGAGTTGATTTGGTCTCTCAAAATGGAAGAGAATGAGGGGCTGGTGAGGGCTCTAACAAATCTCCATTAGAGAGCTCAATGGGGAAGAAGAGAAATGAGAGAGAGGAGGGAAAACGTGAGAGAGGGGGAGTAGGAGAGAGAGTGCCTCTTTTTGCTTTTTACTTATTTCCTTTGTCTTTTAGCAAATAAGAAGAGAATTAAGAGAGTGAGTGAGAGGAGGAAATCGGCCCCCCATCCACACACACACACAGACTTCTACTTTTATCTGCAAAAGTGGACACCTTCACTTTGCTTACTTACACTCTCACCCCACAGCTTACTGGTTTTTACAGTTTTTACTAACCGGAACCCATTTTCCAGAATTTTCTCGTTTAATTGATTTTATTGGTTCTAAACCTTCATTAATGTTTATTATTGACTACTTGGTTGACCAAATTATTACGAGTCTATTTGACCCGCTTAAAGTCACGATTTCCTGGTTTCCTCGAAAAACGCGGTTTAAGGTTCATTTGTGCTTTTAATCCATTTTAAGGATCTGTTTTCTTCGGGATTTGTTCCCTCATGTTTATTTAGATGTAATTAAGCCTCTAAAATACTTATTAGCCTAATTGATCACTATTTTTAATTACATGGTATTTCAACGGGATTCATGAGAAATTTAGGGGAAACTCTACCAAAATTCCTATAAAAGTGTATGTCTTTTGCTTTATCCACAGGCATATCATGGAAGGTCGTAGGAGTTCCTATAGGGTTGCTAAAGTTGGAGCATCAGGCTCTCAACCACGTCACAGGCGCCGCAGGGAAACATCCCCTACCTATGACCATACCCGTTTCAGAGGAGCTCAACAAGAGCGTTGGTTCCATGAGAATCAGGATATTTCCTTCCAGCAGGAGAGTCTCTTTAGCGATGAGGTGATCGCCACTTTCGACCTCGATCACCTATTTCAGCACCTTCACTGGGTAGGGTTGCTTACTTGCCCTAGGAGCTATGTCAGAGAGTTAGTCATAGAGTTCTATGCTAACTTGGACCAGGACGATACTAGGGTTGTGATATCTTATGTACGTGGTCAGTCCATCACCGTGGGTGATAAGTGTCCAAATGAGCATGTTTTATAGGTGTATTTCATATATTATATTAGCACTTTTCTTGCTCATTTCTCCACTTTGGTAATTTTCCTCTAGTTATGTTTTATTGATTATCTCACAAATTTATTGGTTAAACATGAGGAAAACCAAGCTAGGAGCAAAGTACACGAAGAGACGAACGCGTAGGCGAAAACGGGGATCAAATCGGAGCTAAAACAAACATTTTAGAGGCAAAAGACCCTGGGTCCGGACTAGTGTCCGAATCACCTGGTCCGGACCAACACACGCCAGCGCACCAGATAGGAAAATTGACATTGGTCCGGACGAACGTGTCATGCCAGCGTACAGGGCAGCATGTGAAGAGATAAAATCATTATCTCTTCACACGTTAACACCACCGCCTTACCACTCCCTTACCCTATATTTCTCTATAAATACACCTCCAAACCTCCATTAATCCATATCTCATTCCACCCCAAACTTATGCCATTTTACTTCCATAAAAATACCATAAAACTCTCCAAAAATCATACTCTCATCCACATATTATCCACATAAATTCCATACAACACCTTATTCCATAAAAACATTCCATTTCCATACCGTTGTTCTGTCCAACCTCTGCCCAATATTAGCAGTCAAGATAGTGGAGCTGAATTAATTATCTTTCCGATGATTTCTTTTACTTCTCATTCTGTCTTTTTAATTATGTTGGGCTAAGAGGATTTACTCCGGGCGAAGGTTTGCCGTAATTTGTTTAATTATGTAATCTATATTTCTACCGGTTAAAATAAATACAGTTTGTTACGATTAAAGTTTATCTCTCTCCTTTTTAATAAATTTCATCGATTTATTAAAAAGCTTACTAAATCTGTTTTAATCTGATCGGTGACAAACAGATAGGTTAATTAAGCCGTAAACTGTAGGAAACTTATTTTCATCGGATAAGTTAGTACTCAGTTGCAAGAATAAATTCCTCACACTCTGCCGTTTACTAGTGCTTGCTTGAGTTTTCATCGGACCTTGCATTTTCTGGTAACGAGTTCTTATGAGTTTTCATCGGACCTTAAGATAATAGGAATTTGCCAAATATTATAATAAACCGGTAGAGATAGCATAATTAATCAGATTATATAACCTGAACCCGGAGTTCCGTTTAATTTATCTTCAATCAGTAATTATCTGTTTTTACTTTTCAAAAACAAGTCAATTAATTCCCCCCTTTGTGACAAGCTTAGGTACTATTATTTCGCTATAAGTCCCACGGTTTGACCCCGGCCGCTTCTGTCTTACTATACTACTACGCGACCGGGTTTTATTTGCAGCCCGACGGATATTTTGAGTATTAATTTCTTTCAATTGTTTTAATTACACCAGTTCCAACCACTCACATATACAGTCTGCAAAATGGCGCCGTTGCCGGGGACTTGATTTATTCTAGTCCCTAAGCCCCGGATAATTCACCTGTTATATTATAATAATCTGTTACTATTATTTTGGACATCTGACTTTGGACATCTGACTCTGACTTGGACATCTGACTTCTGACTTCTTATATTTTGTCATTTTTTTTGTCTTAACATTTAATTTCCATTGTCCTTAACATTTAATTTCCATTGTCCTTAACATTTAAATTCCATTGTCTTAACATTTAAATTTCCAGTATCTAACTACTAACTTATAATTTCTGTCATTTAATTTTCTGTCATTTTAATTTCCATTGTCTCTAACTACTAACTTATAATTTCTGTCCTAACTACTAACTTATAATTTCTGTCAACTAATTCCTATTTTATTTATTCTAACACATACGAGTTTTTTTTTCTGTTTTGAGTGGTGAATGCCTTTTACCAGGTCACACAGCTCCCAGAAAATATTAATAATCACACGGTTGGTTACAATCCAGAGATCGAGAGAACCTTTCTGCGCACTCTAAGGCAGAGACGAACTCAACAAACATTACCACCACAGTGATAGAATCTGACCGGAAGCTGACATGGCATCTACACCAGCGACAGTTCGAAAATCAACAGGCCGTCTAATCAAGGACAACAGCCTGCCATCATCCTTCCTCACCTTAGCCCATCCGAATACGATGAGTGGCAGAAGCTGAAGCCATATCATCAAATCCGATGTGTAAAGGAGTTGGGCATGTTTGATGGTTCCAGTCCACGAAGCCTGTTACATGTTACAAGTTCTTGCAGCATGCCAACAGTCTAACTGCGACCGACGCAGTACTCCAGTACGCAAGACTGTCATTATTCCCTCACAGCCTGACGGGAAGTGCGAGCAAATGGTATCATAGCCTGACACCAAGTACCATTGGTACTTGGGATGACATGGCCACCAAGTTCTACGACAAATTCCTACCCCCGAGCCGAACGTTGAGATGATTGCTGAAATCTATAATTTCAAGCAACCAGGGTCGGAGAATATTTGTGAAACTTGGGACCGTTTCAAAGGACTACTACTTACTTGTCCTCACCATGGTCTGACGAAAGAACAAGTATCACAATTGTTCTACAAAGGCTTGATCGGTCCATGCAGAACAATGGTATCCTCCTTAGGGGCCGATATTCTGAAAAAGCCAGGAGCACAATTTCTGAATAGCATGGAGTCTCTCTGTGAAGAAATCAGAGACTGGGCCTCCGGTGGATCAAGGAGCGGTACTCCAGGTTTATACCATGTTGGGGAAAGTGATAACAAGTTTGACAGCTGATGAAAAGCCATGAGCAACTCATGGAGAGCAATGCTCAGCAGGCAACAAAAGTAAGTACTCTGCAGAAAGTGGTTGAGCAGATGGCTATGAACTCCTACCCCCAGCAAGCTAAGTCGATGATTTCCCGATCATCTACAATCCCTCCAGGCTATGCTCCTCTGTCCCAATCATCTCCAGCTATCTCTTGTACACATGTGGTGGGCCTCATGACTATGAACAATGCCCCCAACTACAAGAATTAAAAGCAAGAGGAAGCAAACTATATCACCAACAATTCAGGGTACAGGCAACCTTGGCAACGTAACATGCAACCAACCTTCGCTACTCAAACACCGACAATATCCAAAACCCACATACACTACAACCATCTCAAAATTACAGACCTCAGTCCAATTTTCAAGGAGGCCAAAGGCAATATCAGCAACAGCCTTATGGCAATGAAGCTTCTTCGAGTCGACCAACTCAACCTCCTTCGAATCCTGAGTCTGAAATGTCTCAAATGCAAGAGATGTTTAAAGCATGATGGGTAAGTCCCGAGACACGCAAGAGGAGGTCGCAGCCCTGCGCAAAGACCAAAGCCTTGCAATCTCAGATTCAACAGTTACTCACCCAACAAAGACCACCTGGTCATTCCTTCACACAGACTAATCCCAATCCAAAGAGCAAGCAAATTCAATCCTTATAGACGATGGCACATTCCAATCACAAACTTGAGTGCAGTCTCCCTAAGGAGTGGAAGAACTTGCTACCAGAAAAGAAAAAAAATCAAGAAGAGGCCTACATCAATGATGAAGAACAACCAATCCAGCCTCACCTCCCTCAAAATCCAAGTTCCTACTCCTGCTACTCCTCCATCCATCTCAAATAACCATCGACATTCCATCTTCATCTCCTAAAAACAGTGAACTCCCATTTCCCAACAGGATGAAAAAGAAACACCTAGATGAGCAGTTTCCAAATTCTTGAGCATTTTCAAGAAACTGACTCTCGACATACCTCTAATTGATGCTTTGCAAGAGATGCCTAACTACGCCAAATTTCTAAGGATCTCTTAACAAAGAAAAGAAGAAACCTGGAAAAGAAACAGTGCACCTCACGGAGGAATGCTCTGCTGCTCTTCTTCGAGCACTCCCTCCCAAACAAACAGATCCGGGAAATCCCGTTATCCCGTGTTTTATAGGTGGAGTGGACTGTGGAAGCGGTTTATGCGACCTGGGAGCCAGTATTAATATCATGCCCTACGCCACCTTCTTGAAAGTAAAAGGAGGAGAAATGCAACCGGTTCCTTTCAAACTCCAACTAGCTGACAGATCAGAGATCAAGCCATGGGAATAGTCCGAGATCTGGTAGTTGGAGTGTCTCGCTTTATCTTTCCAGCTGACTTCGTCATTCTAGAAATGGATGACGATGTTGAGGTTCCCCTGATTCTAGGTCGACCGTTTCTAAGTACTGCCAAAGCCATCATTGATGTCCACGATGGGAAAATCACTTTGAGATACGAGGATGAAACGATCGAATTCGATATGCAGAAAATGATGAAGAAAAGCTCTAACTTTTCTCCTCATGCTAAGACAGTGGGATTAACAGATGATGAGGAGGAGGAAGGCGATTTTTCTACAGATGAGGACATGTATTCCCTATCTTCCATCCCGAAAGCTGAAACTGAACCGCTAGAGCAAGTATTATTACTTCTCTAGAAGAAAAGGTGGAGGATCCGGAAGTTAACGCCATGCTGGCGTACGTAGAAAAAGGAAGGCAGGTTTCAAGCCTACCGACCACCATCGAAAGACTTGACAGAAAACCTCAAAAATCAATTCCATCAATAGAACAGCCACCAGAGCTCGAGCTTAAGGAGCTACCTTCTAAACTCAAGTATGCCTTTTAGCTGAAAATGACCATTTGCCTGTCATTATTTCCTCTTCTCTGAATTCCGGGGAGGAAACAAGGCTACTCGAGGTATTGAAGAAACACACAGCGATCGGGTGGACTATTGCTGATATAAAAGGAATTGACCCCTCCTATTGCACGCACCACATCTATATGGAGGAAAACTACAAGTCTATCAGGCAACCCCAACGTCGGCTAAACCCTAACCTAAAGGAGGTAGTTAAAAAGGAGGTTCTGAAACTCCTAGATGCGAACATCATTTATCCTATCTCTGACAGTCCATGGGTAAGCCCGTACAAGTTGTCCCGAAGAAGGGGGCATCGAGGCTGTTGTGAATGATAAGGGAGAGGCTATCCCTCAAAGAAAAATCACTGGTTGGCGCATGTGTATCGACTACAGGCGCTTAAACTTGGCACCAGGAAAGATCACTTCCTCTCCCCTTTATCGATCAGATGTTAGAGAGACTAGCAGGGCAAGAGTACTACTACTTTTTTAGATGGGTTCTCAGGGTACTTCCAAATACCAATCGCACCAGAGGACCAGGACAAGACCACTTTCACTTGTCCATACGGCACCTTTGCGTACAGACGAATGCCCTTCGGACTATGCAATGCCCCTGCTACCTTCCAGCGATGCATGCAAGCTATATTCGCTGATTTCATCGAACAGAGCATAGAGGTATTCATGGATGACTTCTCTGTCTATGGCTCTAGTTTTGATAAATGCTTGGCACAACTTGATTTGATCCTAGGACGGTGTGAGGATACAAATCTCGTTTAACTGGGAAAAATGTCACTTTATGGTCAAGGACGGGATTGTCCTTGGACATAAAATCGGCTGAAGGAATAGAGGTGGATAAGGCCAAGGTGGAGGTTATAGAGAAATTACCGGCACCAACCTCTGTTAAAGATATTCGAGCATTTCTCGGGCATGCAGGATTCTATCGACGGTTTATACAAGACTTCTCAAAATCACTAAACCATTGACCGACCTGCTACAGAAAGATGCCCCGTTTCATTTTGATGATAAGTGTTCAGCTGCTTTCAATACATAACACAAAAACTGGCATCTGCACCTGTTGTCATATCACCCGACTGGTCTCTCCCGTTTGAGATCATGTGTGATGCAAGTGACTATGCAGTGGGGCAGCTCTATGCCAGAAAAAAGAGAAGATTCTAAGAGTGATTGCTTATGCCAGCAGACACTAAACGATGCCCAGAAGAACTATACTACCACTGAAAAAGAGCTTCTGGCTATAGTATTCTCCCTTGATAAGTTCAGGTCATACTTATGGGGAAGCAAAGTCATAGTGCACACAGACCATCTGCTCTCAAATACCTATTTGCAAAACAAGAAGCCAAGCCTCGCTTGTTGCGCTGGATTCTTCTACTGCAAGTTTGACATGAAGTCAAAGACAAGAGCGGAAAATTAAATGTCGTCGCTGACCATCTCTCCCGGTTAGTAACTCCTACGGATAGTGTGCCTATTAACGAATTCTTCCCCGATGAGACTGTCTTTTCTATCACCAAGGTACAAGAGCCATGGTATGCGGACCTGGCCAATTATCTAGTCTCTGGAACAATACCATATGATCTATCTTACTCCCAGAAGAAGAAATTTCTTTCTGATTCAAAGCATTATTTCTGGGAAGATCCATATTTGTTCCGAGTCTGTGCAGATGGGTTGATTCGCCGGTGTCTCCCTGAAGATGAGGTTCACAGCGTCATACATTTTTGTCACTCACGGGAAGCCGGTGGTCACCATGGACCCACAGGACCGCTGCTAAGATCCTGGCCTCAGGATTTTATTGGCCGACTCTTCACAAGGATGTTTACCAATTCTGCCCAATGTGATAATTGTCAGAGAATGGGTAACACATCTAGGAGACATGAAATGCCACAACAGGAATACTAGAAGTGGAACTCTTTGATTGTTGGGGCATTGATTTTATGGGACCGTTCCCTTCCTCACAGGGCCACCAATATGTTTTAGTGGCAGTGGATTACGTGTCGAAATGGGTAGAAGCCATACCCTGTCATCATGCTGATTCAAAGACCGTAACCAGATTCCTTAAGAAGCACATCTTTACCCGTTTTGGCGTGCCTAGAATTATTATTAGTGACGGAGGATCCCACTTCTGCAACCGTTCATTTGAAGCGCTTATGGGTAAGTACGGGGTACGTCACAAGGTAGCTCTACCTTATCACCCCCAGACAAACGGCCAAGCAGAAGTTTCGAACCGTGAGTTAAAATGGATTCTCCAGAAAACGGTTAACTCATCACGAAAGGATTGGGCATTAAGTTAGATGATGCGCTTTGGGCTTACCGCACCATATTCAAGACTCCCATCGGAATGTCTCCTTTTAAGCTTGTCTATGGGAAATCATGCCATCTGCCAGTAGAGCTGGAACATAAGGCATATTGGGCACTCAAGGCCCTAAACTTCGATTTAGAAGCCGCATGAGAAAAGCGTAAGCTTCAACTCTGAACTCGAGGAGTTAAGAGATCAGGCATACCACAGTGCGACAATATACAAGGAGCGCACCAAGAAACACCATGACCAAATGATCCACAAACGCGACTTTAAGGTTGGCGACGGGGTGCTGCTTTATAATTCCAGATTGAAATATTTCCTGGAAAACTCAAATCTCACTGGACTGGCCCATTCCAAGTAGTTGGAACTACTCCTTTTGGTGTTTACGAACTCCAGAATAAGAAAGGAGAATGCTTCAAAGTCAATGGATCCCGTCTAAAAAGGTATGCTGGAATTCTTGAAAATAATAATGCTCTGTTCGCAATTTCTTTTTACAGGAATACGAGGAAGCCTCCAGCCCAAAGGAACAGAAGACACACTCTACGTCATAAGTTTAAAAAGTGTGCAAACTTCCTAACGCCAGCAGTTCAGATACCTCGCCCTCAAACTCTTCTCCAACCTAAAGCTTGGTCAAATACGTCTAGCTAGAGACGTTAAACCCGGGCAGCTTGGTGGGAGGCAACCCACTATCTTCTTTCCTTTAATTTAATATGTTTTCTTTTTTGTACTATATTTCCTTTTATATGTTTAATAAAATGCAGGTTTTACTTGAGTTCTTCTGGCTGTGTAGAATATTCTTACAGGTACATTTCATGACATTCCACAGCTGCACTCAAGTGTGGGGGAGCTCTACCACTCTACGAAATTTGGGGAGTACACTCTTTCCTTTATTAATTGCATGCCCTGTTAATTTAATTCCATCTACGCAATGAGGGCATTGCTTGAGCTTAAGTGTGGGGGAAGAGCCCTTTTCAGGGCATTTTGTGCTTAAAATGTTTAAATCTCTCTGCTTATCTTGCATTTGTTCAAAAATTAAAATTATGTACCCTGCTAATGTAGGTTGTTCTCTTTAAAAACAAATACTATTATGAATTGTGGGATAAATGGTACAAATTTAAAAATTTTCATTTGATTACTTTTGAGGAGCATTTTTATGCGGTGTGACCAAATAATCTGCAATGGTTGGATTTTTTGCTCAGGGTTTCTTTCTGTCTTCTCTCTTAGGGATTGCTAAGGGGTGCTTCTCTGTTAAAAAATATACATAAATAAGAAGGGACTTGCGAGACACCATTGGTAACCAACAAAGAGAGTTGAGTGTTCTTAAATACAAAGCTGATGCTACATATTATCTTCTCATCCCTTATGCAAAAGTGAAACAAATGCATAAATCTATTTTTCCTTTTGTTTTCTCCTCAATGCCCATTCTTGAGAGAAGTTGGCCATGGTAAAAGTTCTCAAGTCACCTAACAGAAGCATTGAAGTACCTTGGATCATACCCCGAAACTCTATATTTTATTTTTACCCTGAGCACACCTATGCCACCAGCAGTTGATTTTTCACACTCCTCAAAAATTTAAAGATCATGTATTTCACCTCTTTATCCTACCCTTCATAATAATATTTGTTAGTATTGAGCATTCCCTACTTACTTGGGTACATGGTTTTGCTTGAGGACAAGCAAAAAGATAAGTGTGGGGGTGTGATAAGTGTCCAAATGAGCATGTTTTATAGGTGTATTTCATATATTATATTAGCACTTTTCTTGCTCATTTCTCCACTTTGGTTAGTTTTTCTAGTTATGTTTTATTGATTATCTCACAAATTTATTGGTTAAACATGAGGAAAACCAAGCTAGGAGCAAAGTACACGAAGAGACGAACGCGTAGGCGAAAACGGGGATCAAATCGGAGCTAAAACGAACATTTTAGAGGCAAAAGACCCTTGGTCCGGACCAGTGTCCGGATCACCTGGTCCGGACCAACACACGCCAGCGCACAGAGAAAATCGACATGTCCGGACCAGCTGGTCCGGACCATGGTCCGGACAGTGTCATGCCAATACAGGGCAGCGTGTGAAGAGATAAAATCCTTATCTCTTCACACGAAACCACCGCCTTACCACCCCTTTACCCTATATTTCTCTATAAATACACCTCCAAACCTCCATTAAATCATATCTCATTCCACCCCAAACTTATGCCATTTTCCTTCCATAAAAATACCATAAAACTCTCCAAAAATCATACATCTCATCCACATATTATCCACATAAATTCCATACAACACCTCATTCATAAAAACATTCCATTTCCATACCGTTGTTCTGTCCAACCTCTGCCCAAATATTAGCAGTCAAGATAGTGGAGCTGAATTAATTATCTTTCCCAGATGATTTCTTTTACTTCTTATTCTGTCTTTTTAATTATGTTGGGCTAAGAGGATTTACTCCGGGCGAAGGTTTGGCCGTAATTTGTTTAATTATGTAATCTATATTTCTACCTTAAAATAAATACAGTTTGTTACGATTAAAGTTTATCTCTCTCCTTTTTAATAAATTTCATCGATTTATTAAAAAGCTTACTAAATCTGTTTTAATCTGATCGGTGACAAACAGATAGGTTAATTAAGCCGTAAACTGTAGGAAACTTATTTTCATCGGATAAGTTAGTACTCAGTTGCAAGAATAAATTCCTCACACTCCTCTGCCGTTTACTAGTGCTTGCTTGAGTTTTCATCGGACCTTGCATTTTCTGGTAACGAGTTCTTATGAGTTTTCATCGGACCTTAAGATAATAACAGGAATTTTGCCAAATTATTATATAAACCGGTAGAGATAGCATAATTAATCAGATTATATTAACCTGAACCCGGAGTTCCGTTTAATTTATCTTTAATTCACTAAATTAATCTGTTTTTACTTTTCAAAAACAAGTCAATTAATTCCCCCCTTTTGTGACAAGCTTAGGTACTACTTATTTCGCTATAAGTCCCACGGTTTGACCCCGGCCGCTTCTGTCTTACTATACTACTGCGACCGGGTTTTATTTGCAGCCCGACGGATATTTTGAGTATTAATTTCTTCCAATTGTTTTAATTACACGTTCTAACCACTCACGATAATCAGTCTGCAGTGGGCTTAGATGATTTTGTGCATTTTTACGGCCTGCATCCTAGTGACCTTGAGCATAGGGGCCTAGAGACGATGGCAGCCTTGGAGAGCGAGGCAGGCCAGTTTTATCTGCATCACTGTACTCAGTCAGAGCGCGTTCATTCTTCCACGAGGGGTCAACCAAGGAAGCAGGTGATCCTCCCCTCCGCCTTACCCACTGCTCTTGATAGAGTGTTGTTGGAGGTCTTGTCCCGTAAAATGCTACTAAAAGCACGTAACGACGTCTCCGCTCGCTACTACTTCCTCATGAGGTACATTCAGCATCCACCTGACTCAGAAGAGGGCTTGATCCAGCTGTCGGTCTTGATGAGCGACCACCTGATGATAGCAGCCCGGGCTGGTCGCCATGCTTTGGTTTACCCAAGTGTCATTCAGTGGCTATGCGAATGCGCACAGGTCCCGATGGGGAATGATGATTGGGAGCCTTTATATCCCAGCTACACCATGGAGATGCTGAGGTCCCTTGGCTACTCGACTGATCAGGGATGGGCCTTCCCGCAGCAGGCCAGAGTCTTCTCTCAGAGACCAGTCCGGCCCAGGCAGAGGTAGCCGGCACCAGAGCCCGAGAATGCCCCGCACCACGAGGACCCGTTGGGAGAATACACCTACCAGGGTGGGGGCCAAGCTACACAGATACTGAGTACCCCATACCACTCTCCTCTTACTACGTTCTACCAGCTCTGCCACCGCAGCCGGCTACGCTTGAGAGCTTGCAGAGGGATATCCGATCTTTCCACATTACTCAGGGTCACATGGAGCGTAGGTAGATACGCATGGAGGGCCGTATGGACGATTTTATGACTCATATGTACTCGGTCTTCCCACCCCACCTCCTCCGTAGCCGTAGTCTTAGGATTTCATGTTTTTTTCTATGTATTTCATGATTAGAATACTGTCTTTCTTTTATCTGTATTGTCTGACACGAGTTTTCTTTTGATGTTATTATGCTCTCACATTTATGGCATGTTGCATCTAGTACTATTCCAAGAGTTTCTTGAGCATAGAAAAAAAATATCATCCATATGTCTCGAGTCAAATGTACATCTTTGTCATCAGAGCAAAACCAAAAACTCAAAACAAAAACAAAAAGAAAATGAGCGACCTCATCACTCCGTCCATATACTCACCACAGCTCCTCATACAAACACCACCTTCATCATATACATCCCATGTGTCTCACCACTTCACTTTCTCAACATTTCACCACATACATAAAGCTAAAAATTTGCTGTCACAAAATCACCCATCACCCCTCCACAGGATCACCCCATCACCACTCACCATTACACACACAATTATCCTCCACAAATAACCTGGGTATTCAAAGGGCTTGTCAAAAAACCCCACAACAATATTGGGGGCAATCTGAGTTAAGGAACGATAATGTTTATTTCTTTTGTTTTAACGTGCAAACAAGTCTCTGAGTGTACACTTCACGAGAGTGCCTTGAGTGGTAAAACCAAGAGCGAAGGAACCTGTCATTCTTACACGACTCTAGAGAGATCACATTCAAAGGTAAGGTAAACGGCATGACTCCGACCGAAGGAGATAATTTGTAAATTTACGCTTAAACCTATGAAAAGTAACAAACAATGCATACACAACTATTAGGGATGACGAAGAACCTAGGTACAGCACCACACAACCAAAAGCTTGTGAACCCTGACATTACACCCTAGGCTCCCCCGCTGAGCTTTTCGTATACATCCTCTTTTACAACACTACAAACTCCACAAACAATCCAGCCAATGATGAATAACCGACCAGGTGACCAAAGGAAGCAAGGAGCCCGACTTCCGAACAGCAACTTCACAAGTCCAAAGAAGCAAAACTGCTACCAGCATGACAAAATGATCCCAAATGGTCCCAAAGTGACAAAGGATCCAAATGAGCTAACATTAAAAACAGCTCTCAAAGTTCAAAACCGGGAAGCACAAGAACCTCAAAGGAAAAGAGATTCAAAGAAAGGTAAACCTGAAAAGCCTCAAAAAATCTAGAATTAGAAGAAAGAGAGAAGGTGCAAGGAACAACCCAAAAGTCCCAAGTCCCAAGCTCACAAGCAAAGTCATCACGAATTTGCCAAACGACTTCAAGACAAAGAAGACAAGTCCGAGAGACGGTGCAAATTGCAGCTTTGGTCACCCTTATAGCTCCACATATCCTAAACATTACTTCATTGTCCTGTTATCATTCATCACACCCCATAGCCACGTTATAAGCTTAAAAGACTTCTGACTTAGTAGTTGTGTATCCAATCACGTGAAAGTAACAAGTTGAACGCGTAAATCTAACAAATGTCAAATTCAATGGTTGAGATGTTTTGTCCAAAAGGAGAGCACAAGTGCAAGCATTAAACACTTTGAGCGTAGGATAGAAAGCACCACATCAGGATAAACCCTGACCTTGTAAGAGTGAGATTTGTTTTTGCGCAATAAATCAAAGAAAATACTAGGGGCAATCGATCGTTCCGATCGATTGCCATAAAATCCTAAAGAACTCAGATTGCCTTAAGCAAAAATGTAGGGGGCAATTGTTGGTCCCAACAATTAAAACAACGACATCGACTGAGGCCTAAAAACCCGAAACCTAAAGGTTCAAACCCTTCTCACATCACTCAGGCCCGACCTAAGCCCTACCTCCACATTCAAACATCAACAGACCCGTCCTAAGCCCTACCTCCACATTCAAACATCCATAGGCCCGTGTTGAGCCCTACCATCTCCAGGTTTGACATAAGCCATAATCCTTCTACATTCATTTAGACCCTTCATACACTTACACTTTCACTTAGAACTACCCTTAAGCTCGTCATAAGACCTAGAACCATCCCTTAGGCTCGTCCTAAGACCTAGTTGCATATCTTTAGGCTCGTCATAAGACATAGAACCATCCTTTAGGCTCGTCATAAGACCTAGAACCATCCTTAGGCTCGTCATAAGACCTAGAACCATCCTTAGGCTCGTCATAAGACCTAGATCCCACCTTTAGGCTCGTCACAAGACCTAGAACCATCCTTTAGGTTCGTCATAAGACCTAGTTGCATATCTTTAGGCTCGTCATAAGACCAAGAACCATCCTTTAGGCTCGTCATAAGACCAAGAACCATCCTTAGGCTCGTCATAAGAGCTAAAACCTTCCTTAGGCTCGTCATAAGACCTACAACCATCCTTTAGGCTCGTCATAAGACCAAGTTTCATACCTTTAGGCTCATCATAAGACCTAGAACCATCCTTAGGCTCGTCATAAGACCTAAAACCATCCTTTAGGCTCATCATAAGACCTAGTTGCATTCCTTTAGTCTCGTAGTAAGACCTAACATTACCCTTTAGCTTACCCACTCTCATCAAACATATTGCATTCATCTCATTCATATAGGCTCGACATAAGACCTAGTTGCATTATCCAGGCGCGTCACAAGAGCTGGCGATAGAAAAGTTGGCGACGTGATGGCAATAAATCCTCCTATGTTATGTCAGCTACTTTGGGATCAACGAATGGTGGACGGAGGCAATAAGTCCCCAGGGTTTTTACCAGGAGTTATCCCTGCACACCGACTTGGGGGGCAATGGCAATAAGTCCACATTGGGTCCAGCCAGGAGCATTGGCACACGGGTTTTCGGTCCCCAGAAGCATTCGAGCATCATCAGCATCATTAGCATTTCAACATTCTTGCATTTGCATACCACCCAGTTTTCACATTTTAGGTTGTTACCGCCTTAGAATCGCTTGACATTATTTTTACATTTTAGGTTCTCAACGCCTTAGAATCGTATGACATTATTTCATTTTTACTTTTTAGGTTATCAACGCCTTAAAATCGCTTGACATTACTTCATTTCACTCTACTTATAGGTAGTCAGCGCCCTAGAATGGCTCGACACGACTTGTTAGTCTCCAACGACATGCAGGGTCTGTTCACGATCCAAAATTTTGAGGTATCACTCAAGCATCAACCAGGCTTTTCATATTCGATACAAAGTCTAGTTGACGGGGGGCAATCTGTTATACCCAAAATTTTAACCCATCCAGGAGAGTCGCTTGAAGTATTGGTGCAAAAAGGGTAGTTTGGTCAAATAGCAAGAATTCCCGGTTCGATCGGCGCATTCTGGGGCATCAAGGGCTGCTTAGTCACCTTCAAGGGTATTTTCATGATTTTTCAAGGCTCCTAAGCCCCCCCCCCCACGAGCTTTCTCTCTCCTCCGAAAGTGGGTCAAATCAACTCTGAATGTTTTGAAATTTTAACCCATGATAGAGGTTGACATTTTGAGCATAATGGCGTTGAAATTTTGATTTTTCGAATTTCCAAAAATTTTCCACCAATTTCTGATTGAATCTAACGATAAATTGAATTTAAAAATATTCCAACATTTAAAAAATTTGATTCCACCTCAAAAAAATCATAATTGCCATCCTTAACACATTGCTAAAATTTCACAACAAGATTCCTTTGGGAAGTCACTTAATTAAAATTCCAAAAAATTTTACTTTTACTAGATTTTCTTTATCTTTATGAAAGTCTATAAAAGGGAGAAAGTCCATAGATAAAAGGAGAATCTCACAAGCTCAAGAACCCTAGGAAGTTAGAAAGCATTGCCTCCTCTCTCTCTCTCACGTTTTTCATCACTCGGCCACCAAAATCATACCGAAATTCCCCCGAAATCACCATCTAAACTCGTTTTCCAACTCCCAAAGCATCAACAATCATCAAAACCCCATAAAAACACCACCAAAATGTGAAGAATAGCAAGAAAAACCAACAACCAGAAGCTTAGTTTGAAGTCCTTTTGGATCTGCCATCAACGGAGCACTCGACGAATCTCGACGTTAAGAATCATTGTAAATCCGAAGGTAAAACAGGTAGAAATTCCACTTTCATAACTCCCTACAACTTTATCAGTCTTATTTCAAAATTTGGGTTCCAACCAACTCTTCCCGGCCTCTGTATTGCTAATTGTTTTAGCTACTGCCTTGTTACTTGTTTGCTAAGTTTTGTGTGTTATTCGACTTCAAAGTGAAAACTTTTAATCACTAACATCTTGTATATCTTTCAGGCTACAAGTACATTAGTTTTGAGCCAAAACACCGTCGGGAATCACCCAAACGCCGCCGTCCGAGGGCGGTCCACACCCACGGACGCTATGTCTAGGGTCCCGGATGCCCTGTCCGTAAGCCCGAACGCCCTCAGACGGTGGCAGGATTTTTAATTTTTCTATTTTTCAAACTTTATGGTTTTTAACGGTGCATGTCCAGTCCCACAGGTGCCCTGTTTGTGGCCCTGGACTTTTCAAGTTTACGTGTTTATTTTAGTTCTATTTTCGTAATCATGTACTTCAATTGGGGTCCGTAGCTAAGAACATAATTAAAATTTGACCTAATTTTGTCTTCGAAACCCTAGTTTAGGTAGTTTTAATTTCACATTAATTTTCTATCAAAAAAAGTTAAAAATACAAAAAAATCATAAGCGCGCACTTAGGTTAAAACGACTCGTAATAAGCCGTAATTAGACTAAGTAGAGGAAAAACAACCTAGGAGAGGTTATGAAAGTAATTTGAACCCTAATTAAGTCGAATAACAAGCCCCCGAACCCAAACTCTCCTTTCCTAATTGATCTCTAGGTTAAAATTAGGTGGACTCATAATAGGTTCCAGTGAGCTAGCTTAGGTTTTAATAATTATGGTTATATGACTTAGTTATTAAACTTAGGTTATAAGTGGACCTAAAACCAGATCAGATCCTAATCAACTCAATCAACATAGGATAGGGTTAAAAATAGAGGCACACACGTGGTTTCTATCTTGTTCCACAGAGCTCCAAAAAGTAGAACATAGTTGCACTCTCTTCTTAGAAGCTAAACATGTGTGTGTTACTACTTGTTACGCTCATATTCTTTGGATAAAGCAACAATTAGAAGATTACCATATCCTTCCCTCTTGTACTTCAATCTTTTGTGATAACAATAGTGTCATTAGCTTGTCAAAAAATCTAGTTCATCACTTCAGGACAAAACATATTGAAATTAGACATCAATTTTTTAGGGATTGCGTTGAAAAAGAACTAGTCAAACTTGATTTACATTCCATCTGCAGATTAACGATCGGATATTTTCACAAAGCCACTCCAATGAGGGCCTTTTGAAGCACTCAACCTACAAATTGGGATTACTCGCTCTGGTTAACTAAGGTCCTATCTTCTTTTCCTTTTTGGTAATATCTAAACTGAGTGACTAAGTGTGTTTGCCTGGGTTCATTATTTTCTCTTGTTGTTACTTATCTGAATCCCAAAAAAATGGCATAAATTTGGTAAGATTCCTAAATCCGCCCGTGTTCTCTACTGATCTGTGCCCTTAATCCTCTCCCAATCCCCATTTTTCTCACTTGAAAATTATCTTCACTCCCCCACGTTTCCTCACTATCTACCCAACGTCTCGGCTGGCCCTCTTCCCTCACCTCCAACCTTGCGCTAGCTGCTCATTATTCTCTGCCACCCTACAATACCTACAACAATGTCATCCTCCAACCTAAACACCCCCGACGCCGTCCTAAATGGCCCATCTCAGCTCTATTTCATAATCCGTCATTTAGCTGCTCTTCAAGCCCAACAACAACCCACCATCTCCACCTCCATCTCACTTAATCGCTGCTACCTCTCCCCATTAATCCTCAAAACCACAATCCACTCAACTATCATCCCCGTCACACCATGATACACCTGTCATACCCACTACTAACAACACCTTCAAACCCTCCCGATCATCATCCCCACCAAAATCCTCAATTCAGTTTGGCACCCTACCGGACTTTGATCTGAAATACCCCAAAATCAAAAATAGTGATTAATTAGGCTAATTAAGATTTTAGAGGCTTTATTATGCCTAAATAAACATGAGGAAACAAATATTGAAGAAAACGGATCCTTAAAACGGATTAAAAACACAAACGAACCTTAAAGCGCATTTTTCAAGGAAACTGGAAAAACGCGACTTTAAGCGGGTTAAATAAACCCATAATAATTTTAGTCAATCAAATGTCTATATTTAAGCATTATTGAAGGTCTAGAACCATTAAAATTAATTAAATGAGAAAATTCCAGAAAACGTGTTCCGGTAGGTGAGTAATGTAAAAACTAGAAGTTGTGGGGTGATAAGTATAAATAAGCTAAACTAACATGTCCCACTTGTAAATAAAAATCTAAAAATCTGTATGTGTGTGTATGGGGCCGATTCCCCCCCCCCCCCCACTCTCACACTCTTAATTGTTTCTAACGCACATAAGGACAAAATACATAAAGAATAAAATAAGAAAAGAAAAAAGGTAGAAAGTACACTTACCATATTTTGGACTATCTCTCTCCAATTCTCTCACACTCCCACCGTACTCCCTCCTTGCTCTCTGATTCATCTTCTTCCCCAACCCAAACAAAGGCGATTTGAAGAAACCACACAAGCTCCCACCTTCTTCTTCATCTTTGAGCACTCAATCCTTGTCCAAAAATCATAAAAATTATACCGTTCGAATCCTCTTGTCAAGGAGATTATCTTCCTTTGTTCAAAAATCGTAAAACTCACATTTCATCTCCATGGGCATAGCTCTTTGTGGAACTTGAGCCACCATTGGAACCTCCTTCACCACCTTGTTGTTTTGAGGTAAAAAGAAATTCAAAAATCCACCATTTCTAACTCTCATTTGAATTATAAGAATTTTTAGATTTTTGAACTCCTTGTGCCTTGTTCTCCATCTAGTTTTTGGCTCCATTCTTGGGCTAGAAATCTTGCTCTCTTGCTAGCCAAGAACTCTACCTAGTGATTGAAAGGTAATGACTCTATGAAACCAAAAAACATGTCTTATATTCTAAGGTAAATCTCTAAGGTTTAGATTTTATATTAGATACTCATTAGTGTCCTTGGATATGGGATGTAGAGATTAGCCAACTTGAACCTCATTGAGCAATTGGTAAATCAAGAACATGATGGGGAGAAAGAGGAAGGACGAAAAGAGAAAGGAAGAAAGAAAAACAAGAAGCTAAAACACCAAGGTAATGAGATTACCTTTGTGCAGATTTTGGTGCACATCTATGAGTATTTATATTGCTTAATTATTGTGTATCACTACATGGTGAATGAGAAATGGTATTAGTAATGTATTTATGTTGAGGAGTAGAGGTTTTTAAGTTAGGTGAATTAATGTGCAAGTGCTGGAATCGAATAAGGGGATGATGTCTAAAATTTGTGTTGATAATGCGTATAAATAAACAGGGTTGTAAACTGAGTTGGGCAAGCAAATAATGCTAAGGAAATACTTAAGAAAACAAGGAGACTCTGTCGAAATTTCGGTAGAAAATTAAGTAGCTTAAGTGTGTAAGTTGGGAAGAAATAATCTAGTGTGTCTAGGTGCTTAATGAGTAATTAACTACGTTGGGAAACTTGATGGGGAGATATAGGTAATGGAGTAGCATGTAAGGTGAGAACAATGCTAGGAACACCAATAATACAATGGTGTGAGCCTCGATTTTTAAACCCTACCCTATGTTGATTAAGTTGATTAGGATCTAGTCGGGCTTTAGGTCCACTTATAACCTAAGATTAATAACTATGTCATATAACATTAATTATTAAAACCTAATCTAGCTCACTGGAACCTATTATGAGTCACCACCTAATTTTTACCTAGATCAAATTAGGAAAGGAGAGTTCGGGTTCGGGGACATGGTATACGACTTATTTAGGGTTCAATTACTTTCATTACCCCTCGAAGTCGTTTTTCTTCTACTTAGTTTATCTATGGCTTATTACGAAGTCATTTTAACCTAAGTGCGCGAGCTTCTGTTTTTTAAGTTTTTTAGCATTTTTTGACAGAAAATAAAAGTGGAAATTAAAAATACCTAAACTAGGGTTTCAGAGGCAAAATTAGGTCAAATTTTAATTATCTCCATAGCCATGGACCTAATGTCCAGAACCACGGACCCCAATTGAATTACATGATTACGAAAACATAACTAAAATAAAAACGTAAACTTGAAAAGCCCTGGGCCACAGACATGTACCGTTAAAAACCCTAAAATTTGAAAAATTGGAAAATAAGAAATCCCACCACCGTCCGTGGGTGTCCGTTGTCATGGACAACCCGTCCGTGGTCCCGGGCCATGCGTCCGAGGTCACGGACCACTCACGGACAGTGAGTTTTTGTTGGTTCCCGATTATGTTTTTAGCTCAAAATTTATGTACTTGTAGCCTGAAAGATATACAAGATGTTAGTGATTTAAAGTTTTCAGTTTGAAGTCGAATAATGCACAAAACTTGGCAAACAAGTAACAAGGTAGTAGCTAAAACAATTAGTAATACAGAGGCCAAGAAGTGTTGGTTTGAACTCAAATTTTGTGGCAAGACTGATAAGGTCGTAGGGATTTAGGAAAGTGGAATTTTACCTGTTTTACCTTCGGGTTTACAATGATCCTTTACGCCGGGATTCGTCGAGTGCTCCGTTGATGGCAACCCGAAAGGTTTTCGAACCAAGCTTCTGGTTGTTGGTTGTTCTTGCTGTTATTCGCGTTTTGGTGGTGTTTATGTGGGGTTTTGATGAATGTTGATGCTTTGGGAATTGGAAAACGAGTTTAGATGGTGATTTCGGGGGAATTTCGGTATGATTTTGGTAGCCGGGTGTTGAAAAACGTGAGGGAGAGAGGAGAGGCAATGCTTTCTGACTTCCACTGGTTCTTGAGCTTCTGAGATTCTCCTTTGATCAAAAGATTTATCCCATTATATAGACTTTCTTAAAGATAAAGAAAATCTAGTAAAAGTAAGATTTTTTGGCATTTTAATTAAGTGACTTCCCAAAGGAATTTTGCTGTGAAATTTTAGCCGCGTATCAAGGATGGCAATTATGATTTTTCTGAAGTGGAATCGAATTTTTTAAATTTTGGAATATTTTTAAGTTCAATTTCTCGTCAGATTCAATCGAAAATTGCTAGAAAATTATTGGAAATTCAAAAAATCAAAATTTCAACACCATTATGCTTAAAATGTCATCCTCTATCATGGGTTAAAATTTCAAAACATTCAGAGTTGATTTGAGCCACTTTCGGAGGAGAAAGAAAGCTCGTACGGGGCTTATAGGAGCCCTGAAAAATCACGAAAATACCCCTGAAGGTGACTAAGCTGCCCTTGATGCCTTGGAATGTGCCGATAGAACCAGGAATTCTTGCTGTTTGACCAAACTACCCTTTTTGCACCAACACCTCAAAGGACTCTCCTAGGGGGTTAAAATTTTGGGTATAATAGATTGCCCCCCGTCAACTAGACTTTGTAATGAATGTGAAAAGTCTGGTTGATGCTTGAGTGATGGCCCAAAATTTTGGATCGTGAACAGACCCTACATGCCATTGGAGACTAACAAGCCGCGTCGAGCTATTCTAAGGCGTTGACTACCTATAAGTGAAGTAATGTCAAGCGATTCTAAGGCGTTGACAACCTAAAGAAGTAAAAATGAAATAATGTCAAGTGATTCTGAGGCGTTGACAACCTAAAATGTGAAAACTGGGTGGTATGCAAATGCAAGGATGTTGAATTGCTAATGATGCTGATGATGCTCGGATGCTTCTGTGGACCGAAACCCGTGCCAATGCTCCTGGCTGGACCCAATGTGGACTTATTGACATCGACCCCCAAGTCGGTGTGCAGGGGTAACTCCGGGTAAAAACCCTGGGGACTTATTGCCTTCGCACACCATTCGTTGATCCCAAAGTAAGCTGACATAACATAGGAGGATTTATTGCCATCACCTCACCAACTTTTCTGTCGCCAGGTCTTGTGACGCGCCTGGATAATGCAACTAGGTCTTACGACGAGCCTATATGAATGAGATGAATGCAATGTGTTTGATGAGAGTGGGTAAGCTAAAGGGTATTACTACGAGCGTAAAGGAATGCAACTAGGTCTTATGATGAGCCTAAAGGATGGTTCTAGGTCTTATGACGAGCCTAAAGGTATGCAACTAGGTCTTATGACGAGCCTAAAGGTTGGATCTAGGTCTTATGACGAGCCTAAAGGTGGGATCTAGGTCTTATGACGAGCCTAAAGGTTGGATCGAGGTCTTATGACAAGCCTAAAGGTTGGATCTTGGTCTTATGACGAGCCTAAGAATGGTTCTAGATCTTATGACGAGCCTAAAGGTTGGATCTAGGTCTAATGACTAGCCAAAGGTTGGATCTAGGTCTTATGACGAGCCTAAAGGTTGGATCTAAGTGAAAGTGAGTTAAGTGTATGATGGGTCTAAATGAGTGTAGAAGGATTAGGGCTCAAGACGGGCCTGTGGATGTTTGAATGTGGTGGTAGGGCTAAGGATGGGCCTGTTGATGTTTGAATGTGGAGGTAGGGCTTAGGACGGGCCTGAGGAAATTTGATGTGGAGGTAGGGCTTAGGACGGGCTGAGTGATATGAGAGGGGTTTGAACCTTCGGGTTTTGGGTTTTTGGGCCTCAATTGGGGTCGTTTTTGCAATTGTTGGGACCAACAGTTGCCCCCTATATTTTTCCGTAAGGCGATCTGAGTTTTTTAGGATTTTATGGCAATCGATCGTTCCGATCGATTGCCCCAAGTATTTTCTTTGATTTATTACGTAAAAACAATTCCCACTCTCACAAGGTCAGGGTTTATCTTTATGTGGTGTTTTCTATCCTACACTCAAAGTGTTTAATGCTTGCACTCATGCTCTCCTTTTGGTCAAAACATCTCAACCATTGAATTTGACATTTGTTAGATTTACGCGTTCAACCTATTACTTTCACGAGATTAGATACACAACTACTAAGTCGGAAGTCTTTTAAGCTTATAACGTGGCTATGGGATGTGATGAATGACAACAGGACAAGGGAGGAATGTTTAGGATATGTGGAGCCATAAGGGTGACCAAAGCTGCAACTTGCACCGTCTCTCGGACTTGTCTTCTTTGCCTTGAGGTCGTTTGGCTACTTCGTGATGACTTCGCTTGTGAGCTTGGGACTTGGGACTTTCGGGTTGTTCCTTGCACCTTCTCTCTTTCTTCTAATTTTGGATTTCTTAGAGGCTTTTCATGTTTGCCTTTCTTTGAATCTCATTTCCTTCGGGGTTCTTGTGTTTCCCGGTTTTGAACTTTGAGAGTTGTTTTTGATGTTAGCTCCTTTTTGATCCTGTGTCACTTTGGGACCATTTGCGGATCGTTTCATCATGCTGGTAGCGGTTATGCTTCTTTGGACTTGTGAAGTTGATGTTCGGAAGTCGGGTTCCTTGCTTCCTTTGGTCACCGGGTCGATTATCCATCATTGGCTGGCTTATTTTGTGGAGTTTGTAGTGTTGTAAAGAGGACGTATACGAAAAGCTCAACGGGGTGCCTAGGGTGTAATGTCAGGGTTCACAAGCTTTTAGCTATGTGGTGCTGTACCTAGGTGCTTCGTCATCCCTAATAGTTGTGTATCCGTTCTTTGTTACTTTTCATCGATTTAAGCTTAAATTTACAAATTATCTCCTTCGGTCGGAGTTATTCCATTTACCTTACCTTTTAACATGATCTTTCTGAAGTCGTGTAAGAATGACACGCTCTTTCACTCTTGTTTTTACCGCTCAAGGCACTCTCGTGAAGTGTACGCTCAGAGACTTGTTTGCACATTTAAACAAAAGAAATAAACATTATCGTTCCTTAACTCAGATTGCCCTCAGCATTGTTGTGGGGTTTTTTGACAAGCCTTTTGAATACCCAAGTTATGTGTTGAGGATGGTTGTGTGTGTAATGGTGAGTGGTGATGGGGTACTCTTGTGAAGAGGTGATGGATGATTCTTTTGTGGCCGCAATTTTGTTTTTATGTGTCTGGTGAAATAGCAAAAATAATAAAGTGATGTGATACATGTGGTGGCTGCAATGGAGGTGGTGAATGTATGCAGGGGAAGGTGGTTATGTACATGAGGCTCATGAGAGCAAGAGCTCTATTTGCAATGCTTAAATACACCCTATGAATGAATTTCACGCAAGGTGTCCGGATGACAGTTTAATTCACTCAACCTAAAAAAAATGCACCACTACAAGGAACGAGAATGTCTTTTTATTAATGCTTCCTAGAGTTTTACAAGATGAAATGAAGATTGACATGAGGACAAACCTAACAATGAAAATATACTCATGCAAAGAACTTTTTGAGCTTATCCAAATTGACTAATCCTGGGAGCTCTTCTCCAGTGCTAGCCAGAACTAAACTTGCAGCACCATATGAGAATAGTTGCTTCACCAAGTATGGCCCCGACCACTTGGGTCTGAATTTCCCTCTCGGATCTGGTAGATCGCCCCTAAGCTGCTTTAGCACAAGGTCACCTTCTCGAATCCCCCGTTGTTTGACTCGTTTATTGAAAACTCAGGCCATTTGCTTCTGGTAGACTTGGACACATTCAAGAGCTTGCAATCTATTCTCGTCCAAGAAAGCCAAATTGTCTAGCCTCTTCTCCTCCAACTCAGATTCGGGTATTTGCAGCTCGCTCATGACTCGTAGGGCCTTTATCTTCATTTCAATTGGTAGTACTGCCTCAGTCCCGTAAACTAGTGAGTAGGGAGTAACCCCAGTGGCTGTCTTTACTGATGTCCTATAACCCCAAAGAGCCATCGGTAGTTTGAACGACCAATCCCGGTAGGTATCTACCATTTTTGCAAAAATCCTCTTGATGGTTTTATTTGCTGCCTCAACGGCCCCGTTTGCCTGTGGACGATAGGGTGAGGAATGATGATGTCGGATTCCATATTTTTTCATGAGTTGCTCAGTTTCGGCCTTGAACTGAACACCATTATCTATTACAATTTCGGAAAGCACACTATATCTGTAGATAATCTCACTTTCGATAAACCATGTCGTCTGCTTGGCCCCAATTGAGCAAAAGATTTAGCCTCCACCCACTTGCTGGAGTAATCGATTGCCACTAGGATGTAATGATGGCCATTTGATGCCTTGGGATGTATTTCACCGATGATATCAATTCTCCATGAAGCGAATGGCCAAGGTGATGCCATATGGTGTAAGGGTAGAGCTGGGAGGTGTTTCAGATCTGCATAGATTTGGCGTTTCTGGCATCTTTTTACGTACTGTTGGCAGTCATTTTCCATGGTTGTCCAATAATATCCATGTCTCAAAATCTTGCGTCCCAAGGTGTGCCCACTCATGTGAGTCCCACAAATTCCTGCATGGACTTCATCCATTTCCACTTTTGCCTCGATTTGCGAAAGGCATCTGTGGAGGGCCCCAGATGGCATCCTTTTGAACAGCTGCCCTGCCACTACCGTGTAGCCGAGAGCTAGTTTTCGAATTGCCAAACGATCTTGCTTGCTAGCATCCTCTGGGTATGTTCCCTTTTCCATGAATTTTTTGATGTCCTGAAACCATGGTTCTTTGTCCACCTGTATCACATTTATTTGAAAAGAGGGTTCGGGCCGAAGGGTCACTTGGAAGTGGATGTGCTGCACGTCTTCCAGCATCTCAAGAGAAGAGGCGAGGGATGCCAGGGTGTCCACAAGGGTATTATGTGATCTGGGAACATGGGTGAAGCTGGTGCTTCTGAAGGCCTTCTCAAGTTGCACTAGATGGCGGTGATATGGTACAAGCTTCTCATCTTTAACTTCCCACTCGTTATTGATGTGACATACAACCAGGAAAGAATCTCCAAAGACTTCGATATCCACTACCCCCAAGCCCAGCGCCGTCTCGAGGCCCAGAATGCAGGCTTCTTATTCAACCATGTTGTTGGTTACACTATAGCTTAATTTGATAGAGGTAGGTAGTTGCAAGCCCTCCGGCGAGATGAGCAGAATACCCACTCCATAACCATTCTTGTTGGAAGACCCATCAAAATATAAGTTCCATGCCCCTTTTTCTATGGCCATCAAATGTTCATCAGGAAATTCATCGTTGCAAAGTGACTCTTCGGCAATTGGATTATCAGTCAAATGCTCCGCTATTACTGATCCTTTAATAGATTTTTGCACACAAATTTTGATGTCGAATTCCGATAGCAGAAGAGACCACCGCAACATCCGACTAGTTAGAATTGGCTTTTCTATCATATACTTGATTGGATCCATCCGAAAGATCAAATGAATTTCATTCCCCAACAAATAATGTCGAAGTTTCTTTACTGCCCACACAAGTGCTGCACAGGTTTTGTCAATGGGGGAGTAACGAGTTTCTGCATCCACCCATTTCTTGCTAAGGTAGTAGATGGCATATTCGCGAGGCGGGTCACCTTGGTTCTAAGCCAACATAAGCCCCATGGAGAATTCATGAGCTGCTAAGTAGAGGATTAGGGGGTTCCCTTCAATTGGTGGCACCAAAACGGGTGGCTCCTGTAAATATTCTTTAACCCTTTCAAATGCCTATTGGCTTTGCTCGTTCCATTTTTTTGGAGCATCTTTCTTCAAGAGTTTAAAGATAGGCTCACAAATTTCAGTCAGATTTCAGATGAAGCGGCTAATGTACTGCACCCGTCCCAAAAAACTTCTAATGTCTTTTTCGATTTTCGGTGGCTGCATGTCCCAGATCGCTGAAACTTTGTCTGGGTCGACTTCAATGCCCTTTGGAGTTATCATGAAACCAAGCAGCTTTCCACTAGTTACCCCAAAACTACACTTTTCCGGATTCAGACGCATCTTGTATTGTTAGATTCGTTCAAAAAACTTTCTAAGATTAACTAAATGATCGGTTCTCTGTTTAGCTTTCACAATCATATCGTCCACATAGACCTCAACTTCCTTATGCATCATATCATGAAGGATTGTGGTTGCAGCTCTCTAATAGGTGGCACCCGCATTCTTCAAACCAAAAGGCATTACATTCCAACAATAAGTCCCCCACTGCGTGGTGAAAGATGTCTTATCTTGATCTTCAATTGCCATTATTACCTGATTGTACCCGGAGAATCCGTCCATGAATGAGAAAAGCTCATGCCTCGAAGCTCCATCCACCATGACATCAATGTGCGGTAACGAGAATATGTCTTTTTTACTGGCCTTATTGAGGTCCCTGTTATTAATGCAGACCCTGATTTTCCCATTTTTTTTCATTACCACAACAATATTAGCGAGCCAGAGAGGATACTTGACAACTTTAATGACGCCGACCCAGAGCAACTTCTCTATCTCCTCTTTGACCTTAACCTGTAGTTCGGGCTTCAAACGTCGCAACTTTTGAATTTTAGGTGCCACGTCGGGATATGTCGGGATGTGATGTTCTACTATTTTTGAGTCTATTCCTGACATATCGGTGTAACTCCAAGCAAGAGACATCTTCAAATTCTCTAAGCAAAGCTATCAGCTCGTCTTTTTCATTCTCACTCAATGATACCCCCAGTTTAACAATCCTGGGGCTATCGGATGTCCCCAGGTTAACCTCGGTAGTGTCTTCTATTGGATGTGCCTTGTGAACTTTTGTTTCCATCTCACTCAGAATTTCCTCATCATCAAGCTCTGTGGGAGTTTCTAGAGGTTCACTGCTGGCATGGTTGAATTCTTCAAGGGGGTTGACCACTGGAGAGGCTTCTAGAGAACTGACCTTGGCTTCCAATCCTTCTATCACAGAAGCATACTTTGATTCTAGACCTTCCCACGCTAAGGCATATTTCGTCTCTAGTTTCGTGAGGTCACTACTGAGATTAGCCAGATTAGACATGCTAAAGTCCTTAGGATTCATTCTTTTTTTTTCTGATTACCTATTTTGATTTTCCCATGGTTAGCAAAGGTTTACACAACAGGGTCAGTTTCTATCAAAATTCTAGGTTTAGCAATGGGCCCCCATACAGACAAGGATCATACAAGTTCAACATGTCCTCACTTGACGTTCTAATCAACTTGGGTGTGGATCGATCCGGAGAGGTGCACAGGGCGTGCGCCCAGGTTACCACAAAGGAATAGGGCTTGCACGCTACTCTCTTTGGGCTTCCCCACTTTTTTCACATCACCTGAAGGTGTGCGTCTATGGCCGGGTCTTTGACTGACCAAACAATAGGCTAGGTAAGGGTACTGCCAGGAAAATGCTTGGGGCTAAGGTCCATGTATTAAGGGGGTGTGGTTAGACGACACCCTCTTCTTTTCCCCCACTTATTCACATCACCTTTCATGGTGTGAGTTCCTGACGGGGGACACTAAATGGGTCCCGGGGTGGAATCGGCGTGTGTGGACCCTCGCTCTCTTATGATGCAAAGGTGTAGGGAATTAAAGTGCGCACAAAAGTAAACAAACAATGCAATAAAAGCCATAAATAAACATTTCAAGTTAAGCCCTCTTTCTTAAAATTAAACAAGTTAATATTAAGAAGTTGTCCCCAATAGAGTCGCCATTCTGTGAGCCTCGATTTTTAAACCCTACCCTATGTTGGTTAAGTTGATTAGGATCTAGTCGGGTTTTTGGTCCACTTACAACCTAAGATTAATAACTATGTCATATAACATTAACTATTAAAACCTAAGATAGCTCACTGGAACCTATTATGAGTCGCCACCTAATTTTTACCTAGATCAAATCAGGAAAGGAGAGTTCGGGTTCGGGGGCTTGGTATACGATTTATTTAGGGTTCAATTACTTTCATTACCCCTCGAATTCGTTTTTTCTCTACTTAGTTTATCTACGGCTTATTACGAAGTCGTTTTAACCTAAGCGTGCGAGCTTCTGTTTTTTATGTTTTTTAGCATTTTTTTACAGAAAATAAAAGTGGAAATTAAAAATACCTAAACTAGGATTTCAGAGGCAGAATTAGGTCAAATTTTAATTATGTCCGTAGCCACAAATCTAATGTCCGAGACCACGGACCCCAATTAAATTACATGATTACGAAAATAGAACTAAAATAAAAACGTAAACTTGAAAAGTCCGGGGCCACGGACAGGGTGTCCGTGGGCCCGGACATGTACTGTTAAAAACCCTAAAATTTGAAAAATTGGAAAATAAGAAATCCCGCCACCGTCCGTCGGTGTCCGTGGTCACGGACAACCCGTCTGTGGTCCCGGACCATGCGTCCGAGCTCATGGACCACCCACGGACAGTGGGTTTTTGATGGTTCCCGACGATGTTTTTAGCTCAAAATTTATGTACTTGTAGCCTGAAAGATATACAAGATGTTAGTGATTAAAAGTTTTCAGTTTGAAGTCGAATAATACACGAAACTTAGCAAACAAGTAACAAGGTAGTAGCTAAAACAATTAGTAATACAGAGGCCGAGATGAGTTGGTTTGAACGCAAAAATTTGTGGCAAGACTGATAAGGTCGTAGGGAGTTAGGAAAGTGGAATTTCTACCTGTTTTTCCTTCGGGTTTACAATGATCCTTCACGCCGGGATTCGTCGAGTGCTCCGTTGATGGCAGACCTAAAAGGTTTTCAAACCAAGCTTCTGGTTGTTGGTTGTTCTTACTGTTATTCATGTTTTGGTGGTGTTTATGTGGGGTTTTGATGATTGATGATGGCTGGGAATTGGAAAACAACTTTAGATGGTGATTTCGGGGGAATTTCGGTATGATTTTGGAGGCCGGGTATTGAAAAACGTGAGGGAGAGAGGAGAGGCAATGCTTTCTGACTTCCTAGGGTTCTTGAGCTTGTGAGATTCTCCTTTGATCAAAAGATTTATCCCTTGATATAGACTTTCTTAAAGATAAAGAAAATCTAGTAAAAGTAAGATTTTTTGGCATTTTCATTAAGTGACTTCACAAAGGAATATTGCTGTGAAATTTTAGACACGTGTCAAGGATGGCAATTATGATTTTTCTGAAGTGGAATCAAATTTTTTAAATGATGAAATATTTTTAAATTCAATTGCTTGTCAGGATCAATCGAAAATTGCTAGAAAATTATTGGAAATTTGAAAAATCAAAGTTCCCACGCCATTATGCTTAAACTGTCATCCTCTATCCTGGGTTAAAATTTCAAAACATTTGGAATTGATTTGAACCACTTTCGGAGGAGAGAGAAAGATTGTAGGGGGGCTTAGGAGCCCTGAAAAATCACGAAAAATACCCCTGAAGGTGACTAAGCTGCCTTTGATGCCCTGGAATGCGCCGATCGAACCGGAAATTCTTGCTGTTTGACCAAAATACCCAATTTGCACCAACACCTCAAAGGACTCTCCTGGGGGGTTAAAAATGTGGTTATAACAAATGGCTAAAGAGCCACTAGGATGGTGAAGAGAAAGGAAGCAAAAATTTGCCACATATAAGAAACTAGTATAAGTGTTGAAACGAAAACTAGAGAATTGTGTAAATTAATATAGGAATGAGTGATGAGCTTAGTGGATGGTATAGGGGAGTTTAGAGCATCAAAATTGGTGTTAAACGTGTTAGCAATGCTTTGGGGAAGATTAGGGAAGGAATGGGTAAAGAATGGTGCTGGAAACAAAGTTAAAAATAAGTATACTGGAGCCGACCGACCTTGGGACCACCCATGGTAAGGTCGGTCGAGCCTGAATTTAGCAAATACGGAAGTCTACTGACTTCGACCGAGCTTGGGACCGAACTTGTCATGGTCGGTCGAGTCGTAAAATTGTAAGCCCAGAAGTCTACTAACTTCGACCGACCTTGGGACCTACCTTACAAGGTCGGTCGAGTCATAAATTTCGAACCCAGAAACACACTGACTTGGACCGACCTTGGGACCTACCCTACAAGGTTGGTCGGGTCTAAATTTTCAAAACGGATGTCTATTAACTTCGACCGACCTTGGTTAAGGTCGGTTGAAGTTGAATTTTCCAGTACCATGCCCTACTGACTTCAACCAACCTTGGGGCTGGCCCCGGGTAAGGTCGGTCGAGTAAAAAAAATTGTAATCATATATGTATATGTATATATATATATATTATATATATATATATATATATATATATATATATATATATATATATATATATATATATATATAAGGCTTTAGTGGTACACCAATAATAGAGTAATAATGGTGAGAAAGTAAGTACATGAGCAAGAAAACAAGTTTAAGAAAATAATGAGAAAAGAATGATTTTCATGATCAAGTATGAGTTGTAAGAACTAGTAAGTGTACATTGGAAATATTAATGAAGGAATGAGTTAGGTCAATAATAGATCATTGACCATACGACTCCATGTATGTTATAGGACACGAATCGTGAACACCGAAGGAAAGTCGGAGTTCGAGTACGACGGTGAATGGTATGATTTTCTCATGCCCCTATGCTACCTTTGCTACCTGATTTGTGTGTTTATGTTATCACCTAAATAAGATAAATGCACGAATTGGGTTTTTAATGCACTTACTTGTGCTTGTATTATATTGTTCTTGTTGTATTGTCTTGAATCTATTGTTTTTATAATTCATGAAATGTATGAATGTTAATGAAGCGTATGTGTGGCCTTGATGTGTAATGTATTAATCCAATGTATGGAAGAAGGACTTCTAAATAATTCCTAACTAGGTAACATTTCTAACAATGAGAGATTGATAAATTGGAATGAGTAAGTCCGATATAGTTTCGGACACGCGTGAGGATGAGGAGACACAAGAGGTTGGATCCGATTCCTGGCCTTAATCTTTTCCATGGACCAAATCCCTTAGGTGGGTAGCATCCTGGATTAGAGAGCCACCCTAAAGCCCGGTGGTGGGACATTGTAGTCCCTGCCCAGAGGTCACATTGACTTGACTTGAGTATGTAAGTAAGAAGAGTATTTGTATTGTAACGGTCATGGCTAGTGTAAGTCATTGACCACGAGTAAAAGAGTAAAGTACACCCAATTAACCCGGGTGAGTAAAGAAGGTAACAAGTATTGCGTATGTATTGGAGAAGTGTATCTCCGTATTCGATAAGTATGAACGGTTGACTCGTATTGTCTTCCTTGTATGTACTGAACGGAATGTGTGTATGATCTATGATGTGAACGTATTGTTTCTTATAAATGCATGTATGTATGTATGAATAAAATGAACCGCATGTATTCGACCAAGTAGTCAGCGTACCCCCGTTAGCACGCGAGGTATGCGAATTTCATATGCAGCGTTTTGCTTAGCCCTTGGGGCACTGTTTTTATCTCCGTAGGTACCCGCGAGAATTGAAGGTCGAGTTGGGACCGTGATGATTCATTTTGCGTAGTTAGTTGGATGTGAATGGTGTACCGAGTTGTACACGGCTTATGCCTTTTTGAGTAGTCGGTGTACCATGTGGTACACCCTTTTGGATTTTGAGATTATGAATTTGGTAAGAATGAGAGGTTGTATAAACTCAAGCTTTTGGTAAACTCGTAGAAGTTCGGATCTAATTAATATACTTTGTATACTCAGTAATCAAGAATGTAAGTAAGTATCGAAAATGTAATGTAAGTATTTATGTTGCTCGGTATATCCTAGTCTTCAGACCATTAGAGTAAGTAGCGGGAGCCTTGTTAGCCGTTGGATGGCTAACGGCGTTTTATCACCCGCCGGGAGTATATAAGTATCCACTGCGTGTAGAGTAGTTATGGAGACGATTAGAGGATGATGATAGGATTAGCGGTTAGGGTGTTACAAAAAGTGGTATCAGAGCGCTGTAGCGCTCTGACGATTAGGTTATCGAGCGTAGTGATTACCGAGTTAGGTTACAAACCGTTTTACACTGAAGAATTAGAAACCTAACTAGGAATGACCGTTAATGATAATGGATACCCTTGATGTCTGGAAGGACGATACCATTGTTTAAATCAAGACCACATGGTCACAGTATTTAATGTAATCCATACTTGTACCGATGTCTGGAAGAGGCCGTGGTGGAGGCCAACCCCGAGGAGAGTAGGCTGATGAGCCTAGTGCCAGACGGTCACCGAGATCATCGCCGCCACCGTGGCACAGCTGTTGCCCCAGTTAATGACTGCAGCCCAGCATCAAGTACAGCAAAACCAATAACAACAGCCCGACCCACCTCAACCCCGTGAAACGAATTGGGTAAAGGCAGTCGCCGACCTTCGACCTCCCTGCTTTAGAGGCGTGAGCGACCCCGCCAAGCTCAAGGCCTATATCTCTGAGATGGAGACGGTTTTCAAGACCCTCAAGGCTCCTTCTAGAGTGAGGGTGAGGATAGCGGTGTACTACCTCAAGGACGCAACTATAGACTGGTGGAAGCTCGTCAAGGCCGAGCACACTACTAACCCCGCATTTGACTGGGAAGCATTCACCTCTCTTCTCCGATCTAAGTACTATCCCGAGCATGTCAAGACCAAGAAGCGTCTTGAGCTCGATGCCCTCAAGATGACGGTTGATGAATACTACCATACATTCACATCCATTCTCAGACTCCTACCCGACCTTGGGTATACCGGCCAAGTCTTGGTCGACCGCTTCTACGGCGGATTGAGCCATTGACTCCGGTATGGCATGGGGTACACTAGGTTTACCTCCCTTCAGGTAAACATCGTTTAAACCCTTAGATGCCATGATCAATACGAATTAGTACCTCCCTATGTAAATGCGTAACCTAATGCCCAAATACTTTAGGAGTGTTACGACGTTGCATCTCGAGTTGAGATCACCTGCCAGCTGAGAGATGAAGAGCAAGCGCTGAAGCACAAGGTGAGCAGCAAGGGTAACAACTCCGAGGAACAAAATCAGAATAAGCCATGTAAGAAGAAGAAGAAAGGGAAGTACTCCCACCAAAACCAGAAGAATACCCCGGGAGACAGCAGTGCCCATGCTAAGAAGGGCAAGGCAGCTGAGCCGTTGCAGCTCGCCTACACTGCGCCAGTGGCAGCAAAGCCACTGAGGTCTTAGCCCTACAAGGGTAAGAACTCGAAACTGAACTAGTGTACTTGTAAATTAGTATGTATGTGAATTAGTGTAAATATGCCGAACCTCGCTAATTCGGAGCTACAGGTTCTGGTTTTGGCTATGGCAAGAGCCAAGGTGATGGCCGAAGCTATGTATGCCAAAATTGCAACGAGGATCATCCCAACACCGATTGCCAAGGAAGGGAGATCCGATGCTACAACTGCCATAAACCGAGGCACTGTGCGAATGTATGCCTAGAAAACACGAAGCCCTAGGGCAACTACCAGGGCTACAAGCAGCGTGAAGGCAAGGAGGTTGCATCTGGCGATGCTCAGACCCGGTAGACCTCACAGGGACAGGGGTCCCGAGGTGCTAAGAAGGGCGCACCACAGAGGCAGCCGGCCTTGCACATCATTGACCGCGACGAGACCGGTACTAAGTCCGGCCTAGGTACTAACTGTAACCTTCAATCCTTGAAAATCATGTCTAAAGTATTGAATTGCCTGTATGAATGAACGCATTAATGCGTAAGCACTGGAAGTATGAATTAAGCATGAAATGAGCTAGTTGAGACTAGAACTCACATTAGATGAAATTACAACCTTAAGGAGATTTAATATCTGCTAAACAATACCTTCAAACCCGAATCATGAAGAAACCGACATCACCACTCACCACTTCACCAACGAGCAGTGTCAAGTTATCCGACTAGGTATGATCTTATTAAAAGGATACCTGACACTCGAAGCGCAAATTTCCATCATCCGATGATGCAACAAACTAGGAGCGGGTCCAGGAGGATTTTATACACCCGAATTCCCCAGTGGAGCATCAATGAAGCTGAAGATGATGTGCTTGGGAAAGGACTGGAATCCTTATACCAAGACATACCAAAAGACGTGAAAATAAGACGGAGCAACACCTCCATCACTACCCACCAAATTTTAGACGCTTGTTACGCAAGCTGTAGAACTTGCACAACAGTGTGAAGATGATCCAATTCCTGCACTTGAAGCAGACCTTTGTATCGTCAACTTCTATGAGAAAGAAGGACGACTTGGCTTACAACAAGATAAGGACGAGAAAACGGAATCTCTTGAACAAGGAGTGCCCGTAGTGTCTTGGTCCATTGGTGATGACGCGGTATTCTTATATAGCGAGCAGAAGCGTGTGGACCTCGCCGAGAAAATGGTATTGAGATCAGGAGATGTCCTAATCATGGGTGGAAAATCAAGGTTGCTGTATCACGGTATCAAAAAGATCAAGTTGAATACAGCACCACCGGTAATAATCAATGCCACAGACATGAAACCTGGACGCCTGAACCTTACCTTTAGAATGTATTAACCCTATAATATTATGTAACGCATTAGTAACATGTATTTGAGACACAGTATGTATGATGGTTGGTTTATTAATAAAAAGCAGCATTGGTTATTAAATTCCACTTGCGTCCTACCGTCGTTACTTACCAAACTTATGAATCATTAGGTTGTGGACTCGGTACCGAAGGTAACCTGAGTATCCTCACTGAAGCTCAAGCCGATAAGAGCGGCACCATTCTAACGGGAACCTTCCCAGTAAATGGCATTGATGCCTTCGTACTATTCGACTTCGGCGCCTCTCACACCATTGTATCGCTATAATTTGCGAAGAGGTTGGGGCTAGATGCAGATGAGTTACCAAACTTCCTGGTTACTCTCCCGTCGAAGGAGCAAATAAGATGTACCAAGTATTACCGAACCGCCACAATTCGAATCAAAGGCAAAGAATTTCCCATCTCCTTCATCAAATTCAATGGGTTGGGATTCGACTTGATAGTCGGGATGAACTGGTTAGAGGGGCACAAGGGGTGAATCCTCTACGCCCAGCATAGACTGCTGCTCAAGAGTCCATCTAGGGCTACTGTTTCATACCGCCAGATGCCGAGAGAGCCTTCGACTACAGTCATCTCCGCTATGGCTATGTACCAGGAGCTTAGAATAGGGCGTGATGTATATTCACAAGTACAAAAAAGGCCTATTTTGGCGGTTGTTCTTACAACTGCTGAAATAGGGCCCTGAAAAATTTGTGTCTAAAAAAAAGACACCTATTTCGGCGGTTGTTAGCTAGGAACCGCCGAAATAAGGTCAGAAGATACCTATTTTAGCAGTTCCTAGCTAACAACCGCCGAAATAGGGTCGCTGAAAATTCCATGTCTAAACAATGACACCTATTTCGGCGGTTGTTAGCTAGGAACCGCCGAAATAGGTCAATTTTCCTGTTCTATTTTTGCATTCCCAGTTTTTTCGTCAATTTTTCGAATTCCCACCCCTCCAAATTATCTTTCCGGCCTTTCACTTCTCTCTCTCTCTTAATTCTCTTCACGCACTGTAAATTCGTAACCCTCTGCGCCTCCTCCTTCATTCTCTTCTTGTGTCTGCTCCTCGAATTGCTGAATCTCGCTCACCAGATTGAAGACAGGGTTGAAGTTGTTCATTCTGAAATCTGTAATATACTCAAACTTATATTTTTCTCTCAGGAAAACTAGGAACATACATGCTCACATATTTTCATTCTCTGCGCCTCTATTCATTCTCTATGCCTTTCACGGTAATTTTTGTAACCCTAACTGACGAGCAACAACATGCTTTACGCCTCATGTCAATTTTGCAACCCTAACTGGCGAACAAGGAATCGAACAAGCTCTGTGCCTCTATTCATTCTCTACGCCCTCACAGTAATTTTTGCAACCCTAACTGGGCCTCTATTCATGCTCTGCGCCTCTATTCATTTTCTGCGTCTGTAATCTCTCGAATCACGGTAATTTACAAGGCGAACAAGGAGCATACATGCTCTTGCCTCTTTCATTATCATCTTGTGCCTGCGCCTCATATGAATCACTGGAAGTACTGCATCTCGTGAGTGAGAGGTTGAAGACGGGGCAATAATATCAATTTTTTTTAAAAAAATAGACCTATTTCGGCGGTTGCTAGCTAGGAACCGCCGAAATAAGTGTGTTTTTCTTATTCTAAAACGCACCTATTTTGGAGGTTCTTAGCTAACAACCGTCGGAATAGGTAGTCTATTTCGGCGGTTTTTCAACCGCCAAGATAGGGTCACACACCTATCTCAGCGCACCTCATTTCGGCGGATCAGAACCGCCGAAATAGGCCCAATACAACCGCCGAAATAGGCCTTTTTTGTACTAGTGATTTATGCTATGTGCAAGATCTAGAAAGAGATCCATCATTCTGCACCGAGGTGCCAGTAGTATCCAAATTTCCCGATGTATTTCCAAAAGAACTACCCGGTATGCCACCCCCGAGAGCAGTAGAGTTTGAGAATGATCTTGTACCTGGTACTGGTCCCATTGCTAGGGCACCATACCGTATGACACCAGCTGAAATGACAGAACTTAAAGAACAATTGGGGATCTGCTCGACAAAGGGTTTATACGCCCGAGCGTATCACCCCGGGAGCCCCGGTCCTCTTCGTGAAGAAGAAGGACGGTAGCCTCTGCCTCTGCATCGACTACCACGAATTGAATGCGGTCACTGTAAAGAACAAGTATCCACTGTCACGCATCGACGACCTGTTCAATCAGTTAAAGGGTGTTTCGGTCTTTTCCAAGATTGACCTCCGATCCGGGTATCACCAGATTGCCATCCGAGAGAAAGATTGAGAAAACAGCATTTCGTATGAGATATGGCCACTATGAATTCACGGTGATGCCATTCGGTTTGTCTAACGCACTAGCCAAGTTCATGGATCTGATGAACCGTCTGTTCAGTGATCAGTTGGACACTTCAGTAGTAGTCTTCATCGATGACATCCTTGTGTATTCGAAATCAGCAAAAGAGCATGAAAACCATCTGAGGAAAGTACTTGAGACACTACGCGAGAATCAGCTGTATGCGAAGTTCTCCAAATGCGAGTTCTGGC
Source organism: Limonium bicolor (assembly GCA_023374045.1). Lineage (NCBI taxonomy): Eukaryota > Viridiplantae > Streptophyta > Magnoliopsida > Caryophyllales > Plumbaginaceae > Limonium > Limonium bicolor. Next base: position 186,362,743 of record CM041779.1, on the reverse strand, counting down.
TAGATCAAGTATCCTTCCCTGGTCATGTCATCTCCAGCTAAAATTGAAGCAGTACGATCATGGCCTAGACCTAAGACTGTTACCGACATCCGGAGCTTTCTTGGTCTAGCCGTTTATTACCAGAGATTTGTGAAAGACTTTTCTAAAGTCGCAAAGCCCGTGACTACATTGATGAAGAAGGATACACCCTTTATATGGGCCGATGACTGCGAGAAATCCTTTGAGAGCTTGAAGGACTCGTTGACCTCAACGCCCATTCTCACTCTTCCAGAGGGCATAAAGGGATTCGTGGTATATTGTGATGCATCTGGAAAGGGCATGGGATGCGTACTCATGCAGCATGGCAAGGTAGTAGCTTATGCCTACCGCCAGCCAAAGAAACATGAGGAGAATTACCCGACTCACGATTTAGAGCTTGGAGCCATTGTCTTCGCATTGAATATATGGCGACATTATCTATACGGGGTAAGCATTACCATCTATTCCGATCATAAGTGCCTCCAGTACGTCTTCACATAGAAAGAACTGAATTTGAGACAATGAAGGTGGATGGATTTCTTATCTGATTACGACATTAACCTTCAGTACAAAGAAGGGAAGGCAAACGTTGTAGCCGACGCCCTGAGCCATCGAGCATACTCGCTCCATTCGCTACTCGCTTCTTCTGGCTTGGTTGACGAGGTACTGGATGTTCAGTTGAGCGGCCCTTATTTTACAGAGATAAGACAGAAAATCACAGAGAGTACCTTCGAGAACCAAAAGTATGACTTCAAATTGCATGAAGATGGCCTGATCCGACTGAACGGCAGATTATGCGTTCCCCGAAGCAATGCTGAGCTGAGGGATCACATTCTGCGAGAGTCACACTGTTCTACATTCTCCGTCCATCCGGGAGCCTCCAAGATGTACAAAGACATGGAGAGGTACTTCTGGTGGTCGGGAATGAAATCCGACGTGACTGAGTATGTTCTGAGGTGTCTCACTTGCCATAAGGTGAAATTCGAGCACCGAAGACCGGACGGAATGGTGCAATCTATGCCAGTTCCAGAGTGGAATTTCCATGATATCTTCATGGATTTTGTTGTTGGACTCCCACCTGCCAGGTGAGGACTCAACATGATCTGGGTAGTAGTCGATCACCTCACCAAGGTTGCCCGATTCATACCTATGAAGGACACCTGGAAGGTGGCGAAGCTCGTTGAGTTATTCGACAAGGAGATCATTCGACACCACAGATTCCCGAAAACCATTGTATCTGACCGCGATACCAGATTTCTTTCGAGATACTGGAGAGCGACACGGGAAGCGCTGGGTACTGAGTTGAAGCTGAGCACCGCCTTCCATCCACAAACCGATGGTCAGACAGTAAGAACCATCCAGACACTTGAGGATATGCTTAGAGCATGAGCCTTAGACTTCCAGGGAGCATGATTGATAAGCTTCATCTAATCGAGTTTTTGTACAACAACAGTGTAGGATCGGTTGGCTAACTCAAACCAACCTAAGGTGTGAGTCTAAGGGTTGGTTTGACTCAATCGATCTCTAAAAGAAAAGAGACACTCTGGGACAAAAAGACACTCAATCGAACTGGCTAAACTCAGTGTGCAAAAGACTTAAAAAGACTTGAACAAATTAATGATAGAAATGGACTCTGTGGAACTCAGCAAGATACACAAATAAGTTATTTTATTCTCTGGTCAAAAATAGTATAACTTATAAATGCCCACTAAGTAGAAGAGATCTACTTAGTGGTTTTTCACTCACTCACCCAATACACTTTCTGATCAACGCAATGGTAAGTGTAGCAAAACTAGGATCTTCCTAGGGAGAGTCTATCTAGATGCACTAACTAGTTTGGTACGTATTTTCTCTCTCTGACTTACAAAACAATTAATTTCTCTCTCTCTAAGCTCTGGAATGTTTCTCAATGAAAGCGCAAGTAAAAATAGCTATTACAATTCTTATTTATACTAGCACTAGAAGCGGCAGGTCGAGGGAGTTAGTTCTGTAATTATCGGAACTAACTTAGTGGGCAACGTCCTTAAGTGGTCTTCTGACTTGGGCCATGAACTTTGGATGTGATGGGGGGCTGTATGACTGTTGTGGTGTTGAAGCATTCACGAGTTCGCTCCTTAGTTTTCGCAACGGCATGGGAGAGTCTGTGAAGTCTCCTTAGTTGTATGGACTCTCTTATAGTAGCTTGCTCTTTGTGTTTGACTGAGGATGATTGACTCTGTCGAGGTGATTGGATATCTCTACAACACTCTGATGTCCCAACAATTTCCCATTGTTGCTGATGATTGCAAACCTCCGTGAATCCCAATTGTGTCAATCCTGAAATGAGAACAAAAACACAAAGAACTAGGGGAACCGACCCTGTCAAAGTTCCCCCTAAATAGCAGCAGTAGCAGTTGAGTTCAAAGACTCCATTGAGGTTCCCCCTTAATCGTAGAGGGACTCCAGGCAAGCAGATATTGAATAGGCAGTGTAACTGGCATAATAAGGCATAGTATTGAAAGCAGTTATAGTACTAGACCACACGGTCCAGCAGCAAAAATCCGAATGCAATTTTAAAGCAGCAATAGAGTCGTCCGTACACCAGACGAGATTCACCGCTTCCCCCTTTTGCTTTCATCAGAGGGAAGCACATTAGTCACGAAAGAGTTAGTCAAAAAATCCACACACAAACCAGCAGAAAGTGTTTAGAACTTAAAAACAGCCTAAGTCCTAACACTACACACACACACACACCAATTTAAGGGTCAGGGTAGGGGTTTAGGGTAGCTTGGATGTCAAGGAGTTGATCCTGCAAGGCCGTCACAGTCGTCACGATCCCAACAAGTTTGTCCATCATCCGTGAGTGGCTCTGAGTCAGCTCTGCTGCCAGGGCAAGGAGTCTCTCCGCTTTCTTCAAGAGTGGTAGGAGAGTATCTTGAGGGACTGCCTCGTGAGAAGTTGAAGGACCCGCTGTCGTTGGAGTTGATGGTGGGGGCAGAAGCTTGGACTTGTCGATGGATGTTAACCGATTCAGATAGCGGAGGTTGATGGTGTCTGCATCGTCGATGGACTCCGGCGTGGATGTCGTCAGGGGTACCCCTAACGATATTTCTTTCTGCAGCAGGTTCACCGAGCATATACCGCTGGGTGAAGGGGTCTATCTTTGCACATCGACATTGCGGCTCGGGCGGTTTCTATATCCTGGTGGAGGTGGCGCCAGTAGATTTGTCGTGGCTGTTGGTGGGAAACTCTTGGACTGGGGAAGATTCGGTGAAACCAGAGGAGACTGGTTGGGCCTTGACAGAAGATCGTAGGACTCGTTTGGCTATGGGACGAGTGATGGTTTGAGCTTTTCTTTTTCGAGGTTTGGGTTTTTGAGATTGTGGAGGTGTTGGGGTTGCTGATTTTTCTTGGGATTCTTGTGGGGTTGGTGTTGGAGATATTTTGGGTGAAGCTTGCAGTTGATCAGTGGCTTGGATTTTGGTGGTAGGGTTTGGTTGTTGAGGTAGTGGAGATGGTGGCAGGGTTTGAAGTGCTGTGACATCTTCGACATCCGTCTCAAGAATGTTGGTCTTGGCGGTAGAAGGGGGTGTTGGTTAGGGTGATGTGTTGCGGGTGGTTGGGGGTGGTGTGGCAGAGTGTGTGGGGGATGAAGTGGCAGTGGTTTTGGTGGGAGAGTAAGTGGTGGTGGTGGTGAGTGGAGATGGGTTAGGGTTGGCCATTGATTGATGTACGCCTGAAGGCGGAGAGGATCTTAGAATATCTCAGTCGGGATGTTGATGCCGTTAAAATTAATGCCCGTCATTTGGAATTGGTGTAGTTTTGGGTGTAAGGTGGATGTAAGTGAGAGAGATGGAGTAGGCTGATGGGTGATATAAAGGATGAAGTGACTGTGGAAGGTGCATGGTTTTCATGTGTCAGGCGAGAAAAATCAGGGGACGTGAGATTAAAGGTGTGGATTTAGGCGGGGCGGGTGTGGATAGATGACATGGATGTATAGAGCTAATAGCATAGAGGTGTTCTAAGCAAGAAAACACAGTTCACAGATTCAAGTGCAAACAAAGACAGACTCAGTGAGACATAAGGAGGAGTACCTGCTGATGATTGCGGTAGGGACAAGGAGATGCAACCGTCTAGGTAGACGGAGTCAACCCAATTGCTGATCAAAGTGATTCAAATCATGCTGTGGATAAGGGTTTAGTGAAGATATCTGCAAGTTGATCTTCTGTGGGCACAAAGTTAAGTTGAATGAGCTTTTTCTCGACACAGTCTTTCAAGAAGTGAAAACGGATTTCAATATGTTTCGTTCTTGAGTGTTGGACTGGGTTTTTGGATATTTTGATTGTGCTTTTGTTGTCACAACAGAATGGGATCTGGTCTTGGGTGACATGATAATCTTGAAGTTGTTGTTTCATCCAAAGGAGTTAGGAGCAACAGGCTGCAGCAGAGACATACCCTGCCTCCGCTGTAGACAGTGCAACAGAGTTTTGTTTTTTGGAGGACCATGAAACAAGGCAAAGACCCAAGAACTATGCATTACCTGAAGTACTCTTTCGATCTTGGAGGGAACAAGCCCAATCAGAGTCACTATATCCATATAAAGTGAAAGTAGGAGATCGAGGATACCATAGATAGAGTGTACTTGTACCTTTGAGATATCGAAAGATACGTTTGACTGCTTTGAGGTGAGACTGTTTTGGTGTTGCTTGGAAGTGGGCACAAAGACAGACTGCGTGGAGAATGTCGGGGCGACTGGCAATCAGGTACAAGAGGGACCCTATCATTCCTCTATACTCTGTGGCATTGACACTGACTCCGTCGTCATCGAGATGAAGTTTGGCAAATGTGCAGCTTGGTGTTGACCTGCTTTTGACATTGCTGAGATTGTACTTGTCAAGGAGTTCCTTGATGTACTTTTGTTGATGGATTTTAATCCTGTCCCTTTCCTGCTGAACTTGTAGTCCTAAGAAGAACTTTAGCTCACCTAACTCATTCATGGAGAACTCTTGCTTCATAAGGTTAACAAAATGGTCACAGAGGGTGTTACTTGTAGAGCCATAAATAATATAATCAACATAAATATGTACTAGAAGTAAGTCATGTGATGAATGAATAGTGTTTTATCTACGTCTCCTCTAGAAAACCCGTTTTGGAAGAGATATGTAGACAGTCTTTCATACCAGGCTCGCGGAGCCTGTTTCAGTCCGTAAAGGGCCTTACACAGCTTGTAGATGTAGTCGGGATGGACGGAGTCTGTAAACCCTGGGGGTTGCTCGACATAGACTTCTCTATCAATATAGTCATGGAGGAAGGCCGTTTTGACATCCATTTGATATAATGTGAAACCTTTAAATGCAGCAAACACAATCAACATGCGAATTGCTTCAAGACGAGCTACAGGTGCGAAGGTTTCATCATAGTCAATCCCTTCTTCTTGATTGTAGCCCTGAACAACCAATCTAGCTTTATGCCTGAAAACTTGTCCTGCATCATCAAGTTTATTACGAAAGACCTAACGAGTACCAATGGTTTGTTGATGTGTGGGTCGAGGAACTAACTCCCAAACAACATGTCTTTGGAGGGAATTTAGTTCCTCTTGCATTGCAGTGACCCAATCACTATCAAGGAGTGCTTCTTTGACATTTCTTGGTTCAGTTCTGGAGAGAAAGGCACCAAAGGCACAAAGGTTTTGCATAGCTTGGAAGCGTGTTTGAACACCTGAATTTTGGTTGGATATAATGTTTTCAGGAGGATGAGCAGATTTTTCTTGGAACTGGCGATGTGAAGCAGGAGGGGGTATGTCTTTGTCGGAGGAATCAAAGTTCAAGTTTTGAGGCAAGGGTGTCTCAGAGTTATTGTTAGAGTCGGTAGAGTCTGATGTATTGTTTTTCTTTTCCGGGGAGTCATCAGGTGTGATGGATTGGGGATCTTGGAGTCTTCCTATGGGAACAGTGATGAAGTGTGGATCAGTGAGGAAATCATCTAGAGCAAAGTCAAGTTGATCAGAAGATGAGCCAACATTGTGGGACTCATCGAACTTGACATGGGGACTTTCTTCTAAACATTGAGTTCTCAGATTAATAACACGATAAGCTTTGCTTTTAGAAGAGGAGCCAAGAAATATACCTTCATCACTTTTAGGGGAGAACTTACCCAAGTTGTCGTTACCATTATTGTGGATAAAGCACTTACATCCGAAACGCCTGAGATGAATGAGATTTGGTTTACGTTGATGGAGTAGTTCGTAGGTTGTCTTGTGAAGGAATGGATGGATCAACGCACGATTTAACACATAGCATGCTGTGTTAACAGCCTCTTCCCAGTATGATGGAGTTAGTTGACTGTCAATGAGCATGGTGCGTGCCATTTCAACCAAGGTTCTATTCTTTCGTTCAACCACTCCGTTCTGTTCTGGAGTGCGTGCGGATGAGATTTGGTGATCAACTCCGTTGTCCCTACAAAACTCATCAAACGACTTATTGCAAAATTCAGTGCCCTGGTCTATTCTCAGGATTTTCAATGTAAATGAGAATTTGTTGATAAGCATTTTATGGAGTTTGACAAACTCCGTAAAAGATTCATCCTTAGTAGACCGAAAAATAACCCAAGTCCAAATAGAATAGTCATCGACTATGACCAGAATATACCTCTTACCAATTCTACTTTGAGTACGCATAGGGCCAACAAGATCCATGTGGAGCAATTCTAACGGAGAGCTAGTAGAGAGAGTTAACTTACTTTTGAAAGACGACCGAGTGTGTTTACCTTTTATGCACGCTTCACAGACGGAGTTTGTGTCAAAGTTTGTATCGGGTAAACCAATCACCAAGTCCTTGCTTTTAAGTTTATTCAACAGCCTGTGATTTGCGTGACCAAGTCTGGAGTGCCACAACAATGAATTTTTGGAATGCACATTTAGATAGACTTGATCGTCTGGATTAATGGAGTTTAAGCACATTTTGTAGAGATTTCCTTCTCTGCGTCCCACAGCTTTTAGGGAACCTGTACGCTCATCAAAAACCTTACAATTCGAAGAGGAGAAAAGTACCAAATTGAATCTATCACAAATTTGAGAAATACTTAATAAACTATGTTGAAGTCCAGTGACCAGATGGACTCCATCAATTTTAAATCTAGAGGGGTCACCTACAGAGCCAACTCCCACGATTTCACCCTTGTTGTTGTTTCCGAAAGTAACCTTAGCTCCTTGGTAGGATGAAAGCGAATTGAATTGATTTGGGTCTCCAGTCATGTGATGAGAGCATCCACTATCCAGGTACCAGTTGTCTCCATTCGCCTTCACCTACAAAACAAAAGATCATTTGTTAGACTTGGGAACCCAGATGTACTTGGGTTCCCTTTTCGAGCCAGATCTTTTTAATTCTTCTCTAGCTTCAAGAATCAATCTAACTCGTTTGAGATTGAATGAAAGATCTTTATTCAATTTATCACAACCACTGTCCCTATGTCCAAGACTCCCGCAGTAGCCATAAATCTTGGTTGGAGGAAGATTGACGTATTTCTGCTGTCCTTTCCACCAGGAGTCAAACTTCTCCTTTTCTTGATATCGTTTGGCTTTGTTGTCGGGTTTGGACATATTTTTTGGAATATTGAACTTCCCTTTTTGCCACTTGGCTTAGATGGAGTGGATCCAACTCCAGATTGGAGATTAGCAATCTCTTGAGAGAGTTGTTCTACTTTTAAATGAAGATCATCACGATCTTGATTGACTTCCTTGATTTTGGAGTTGGCCCACTCAGGCAGTTCGGGGGAGGTGACTTGTTTGATAAATTTGACTGGCTTAAGAGAGAGAGAGCATGCTCCTTTTCTTTCATTTTTTGAGTGAGGTTTTTGATAGTAGTGTTTAAAGACATGTTTTTGGATTTGGAAGCATTGAGATCATTTTGAAGAGAACAACATTTATCGGTGAAAATGGTGAGATCCTGTTTGAGAGAGTCAATCAGAGTGAGATACTCTTTCTGGTCGCTCTGGTTGATGATTAGAGGGTATCATTGAGTTCCTTTTGAAGGGAATCAACATTACGCTGTGATTCTTGTAGATCCTTTCTAAGAGAGCAAGAAATGGTCTTGTGTTCCTCAGTTTCATCTCTTAAGGCATACATGAGACCTTTTGAGATTTCGAGTTCCTCAGTTAACTTGGATATTTTGGTGGTGAGACTTGCTTTGAGGGAGTTAGTCTGTTATACCCAAAATTTTGACCCCTGGGTTAGGGTCTACGGGGTGCTGGTGTTGTGAGAGGCATTTTAATCAAGTAGTGAGGGATTCCGGCTCGATCGGCGCGTTCCATGGCATGGGGAACAGCTTCGTCATTTTCAGGGGCGTTTTGGTAATCTTTAAAGGCTCCTGAGACCTCCTATAAGCTTTCTCTCTCCTCCAAAGGATGCCCAAATCAGCTTGAAACGCTTTGATATTTTAACCCATGATAGAGGATGACATTCTAAGCATAATGGCGTTGGAATTTTGATTTTTTCGAGTTCCAATAATTTCTAGCAATTTTGACTGAATCTGACAAGAAATTCGATTTAAAAATATTACAACATTTAAAAAATTCGGTTCCACCTCAGAAAATTCATAATATCCATCCTTGACTTGTGGTTAAAATTTCACAGCAAAATTCCTTTGGGAAGTCTTTTAATTAAAATACAAAAATCTACTTTACTAGATTTTTTTCTTTAAGAAAGTCTATATAAGGGGATAGGTTTTTGGATAAAAGGAGGACCTCATATGCTCAAGAACCCTAGCTAGAGAGTCAGAAAACACAGCCTCCTCTCTCTCTCTCTACGTTTTCCAACACCGGCCACCCAAATCATACCGAAAATCCCCGAAATCACCATCTAAACACGTTTTCCAATCCCAAAGCACCAATAGTCATCAAAACCCCACAAAACACCACCAAAACGTGAAGAACAGCAAGAACAACCAACAACCAGAAGCTTGGTTCGAAATCCTTCGGGTCTGCCATCAACGAAGCACTCAACGAATCCCGGCGTGAAGATCATCTTGAATTCGAAGGTAAAACAGATTACAACTCTACTTTTCTAATTCCCCACGACCTTGTTAACTCTCTGTCAAATTTTGGGTTCAAACTAACCTTCGTACGCTTCTGTATTGCTCTTGTTTAAGCTTTGGTCCAATAACTTGTTTACCAAGTTTCGTGCTTAATTCAAATTCAAATTGAAAACTTTCAATCACTAACGTCTTGTACATTTCAGGCTACACGCCCATAAAATTTGAGCCAAAAACACCTTCGGGAACAGCCTCAACGCCGCCGTCCGATGGCGGTCCGCACCCACGGACGTCATGTCCGGGGTCCCGGACTCCCTGTCCGTAAGATCGGACGCCACGGACGGCGGCGGGATTTTAAATTTTAAAAATTTAGGTTTTCTAATAATGTCCGGGCCCACGGACAGCCTGTCCGTGGCCCGGACTTTACAATTTTCTGTTTTCTGTTTAATTCGACTTTTATTTATATGGGTTAACTGGGGTCCGTGGTCTCGGACATTAGGTCCGTGGCTACGGACGGAAACAAAATTTGACCTAATTCTGCCTCCAAAACCCTAGTTTAGGTAATTTTAATTTCCACTTTAATTTTCAGTAAAAAAAACGTAAAATAAAAAAAAAAAAACAGAAGCACGCACTTAGGTTAAAAACGACTCGTAATAAGCGTAATTAAACTAAGTAGAGGAAAAACGACTTCTAGGGGTAATGAAAGTAATTGAACCCTATTAAGTCGAATATCAAGCCCCCGAACCCGAACTCTTTCCTAATTTGATCTAGGTTAAAGTTAGGTGGCGACTCTTAATAGGTTCCAGTGAGCTAGCTTAGGTTTTAATAATTTTTGTTATATGACATAGTTATTAATCTTAGGTTATAAGTGGACTAAAAACCGGTTAGATCCTAATCAACTTTAATCAACATAGGATAGGGTTTAAAATCGAGGCTCACAGACTGGCGACTACTGGGGACTAGATGTTAATATTAACTTGTTTAATTTTAAGAGGGCTTAACTTGAAAATGTTTATTATGGCTTTATTACATTGTTTATTTATTTTGTGCGCAATTTAGTTTTTGTACCCTTGCATCATATGAGAGCGAGGGTCCACGCAAACCAATTTCACCCCGGGACCGTTTGAGGGTCCCCTGTCAGGGACTCACACCTTCTAGGTGATGTGAATAAGTGGGGGAAAAGAGGAGGGTGTCGTCTAACCACACCCCCTTAATACCTGGGCTTTAGCCCCAAGCATTTTCCTGGCAGTACCTTTACCTAGCCCATTGTTTGGTCAGTCAAAGACCCGACCGTAGACGCACACATTCAGGTGATGTGAAAAAAGTGGGGAAGCCCAAAGAGAATAGCGTGCAAGCCATATTCCTTTGTGGTGACCTGGGCCCCTGCCCCAAGCACCTCTCCGGATCGATCCATACCCGGTTTGGTTTAAGCGTCTAGTAAGGACATGTTGAATTTGTGTGGGCCTTGTTTGTATGATCGGCCCACTACCCAACTTAGAAACTGATAGGAATTTCTCCTACATCAACCTAGCCTAACCTGAATTTACGGCTTTATTGTTTGCAGCCCAAAGGCCTTGTTTGGTTTGAAGAATTGTTTGTTCGGGCTTGGGCCCAAAAGTTTAGACTTAGGTGATTTCTTTATTTCAACCCAATTTGGGTTATCAATTTAGTTCAAGGCCCACGAAAAATAAATCCACCTAAAGCAATTCATGAAAATCCATTTGGCCTTTCACTTCAAGGCTCATTCTAGTCTAAGAAAGACTTTCCACTCGGGCGTTGGCCCAAAGTCCTAGTTATAAGTATCATCTTTTAGGCTCAATCAGAATTACTCGGCCCAAACAAGTTTTAAATACCACTTTATCAAGTACTCCTTCCCGGCCCAGAACTTCAGTCGGTCTCTTTTATTTTCTGATAGACGCATTTTGGAACAGGTAAACTGTCATCACGAGCATGGAGGGAAAAGGCAGGCCAGATGGTGCAGAAGATAGGATGGCAAAAAGAGCTTAGGCTGGAAGCCATGACAAAAGATTTGGGAGACTTGAGAGACAAGATCAATTCTCAAGGTGTAGATTTGCATGTTCCAGGAAGGGCCACGATGCTAGAACTGAACTTGAAGCCATGATGGCTGCCATGGAACGAAGACATAATTGTGTCAGGGATGCCATGGAATCCAACTATATTGCTGTAATTGAAGAATTGAAGGCAAAGGTTCTTCCCTGGAGGCCGAACGTCAAGCTCAAGACGAACTAGCAGGCAGGCTTCTCAACTCTCTTCATGATCATACAGAAGCTGGCCCCATCTGGGCCCAGGGTTCATAGGGAAATGTCGAGGAACTTGTTGCAAAATTCCAGAAAGCTAGTAGGCAGCCGGAAGTGGTCAACCAGCAGCAACTTGCATTCAAGGTTGCACCCGAAAATGGACTAGACAGCATGAAGAAGGCGCCAGTGGGTGGTTAGGGAGGACCAAGTTGGGACGGTAGAGTAGTAGAGTACCACAGCAGAACTCTGATCTGAGACAATTTACTAAATCGGCCAGAACTAAGTCAAGCGCTTGAGGAACTTCGAAGGAGGAGTCTGCTACAACCAAAGGCCCCGAAGGTAGGACTTGCTCGATTGGGGAAGGATCCGAACCAATTCTGTCGCTACCATCAACTTCCCGGTCATGACACTGACCATTGCAGGGCCTTGCAGCATAAGATCCAAGACTTTATTGACTAGGGATTTCAGTTCTCGAAGCGCGAGAACATTTTCGGAAGTTCCATGCCAGAACATCGCTAGGAGTTATCTTTATATTTGTTTTCCCTGTTTGTTCCCTTAGTCATTCGGTATAGCTTCCTTTTCCTTAGTTAGCTTAGTGTGGTCGTTGCTTTTCTTTTGAAATAGTTTAAACAATAAGGGATTTTGTGTCACACTTGTCTGCTATTAATAAGAGAATGTTCATTTTGCTTTCATGAAAAGTCCGAATTAGTACTTACACATTCATTCTCGCATCTTTCGAAAAAAGGCACGATGTCTCATGGAACCCAACCTGCAAGTGTTATAAGGTAGAACCTTTGTTTCCACGATTCCTCTGTACAAAGCCACCACTCTGCATACAAGCACCACCTTCATCATTTACATCCCATGTGTCTCACCACTCCACTTTCTCAACATTTCACCAAATACATAAAGCCAAAAATTTTGTTGTCACAAAGTCACCCATCACCCCTCCACAGAATCACCTCATCACCACTCACCATTACACACTCAACCACCCTCCACAAATGACCTGGGTATTCAAAAGGCTTGTCAAGAAACCCCACAGCAATACTGGGGGCAATCTGAGTTAAGGGACGTTAATGTTTATTTATCTTGTTTAAGTGTGCAAACAAGTCTCTGAGTGTACACTTCGCGAGAGTGCCTTGAGCGGTAAAACCAAGAGCGAAAGAGCGTGTCATTTTTACACGACTCTAGAGAGGTAACATTCAAAGGTGAGGTAAACGGCATGACTCCAACCGAAGGAGATAATTTGTAAATTTATGCTTAAACCTGTGAAAGGTAACAAAGAACGGGTACACAACTATTAGGGATGACGAAGCACCTAGGTACAGCACCACACAGCCAAAAAGCTTCTGAACCCTGACATTACACCCTAGGCACCCCCGCTGAGCTTTTCATATATGACCTCATTTACAACACTACAAGCTCCACAAACAAGCCAGCCAATGATGAATAACCGACCCGGTGACCAAAGGAAGCAAGGAGCCCGACTTTTGAGCAACAACTTCACAAGTCCAAAGAAGCAAGACTGCTACCAGCATGACGAAACGATCCGCAAATGGTCCCAAAGTGACACAGGATCCAAATGAGCTAACACCAAAAACAGCTCTCAAAGTTCAAAACCGGGAAACACAAGAACCCCGAAGGAAAGGAGATTCAAAGAAAGGCAAACCTGAAAAGCCTCAAAGAAACCCAGAATCGGAAAAAAGAAAGAAGATGCAAGGAACAATCCAAAAGTTCCAAGCCCCAAGTTCACAAGCGAAGTCATCACGAGGTAGCCAAACGACTTCAAGGCAAAGAAGACAAGTCCGAGAGACGGTGCAAGTTGCAGATTTGGTCACCCTTATAGCTCCACATATCCTAAACATTCCTCCATTGTCCTGTTATCATTCATCACACCCCATAGCCACGTTATAAGCTTAAAAGACTTCCGACTTAGTAGTTGTGTATCCAATCGAGTGAAAGTAACAGGTTGAACATGTAAATCTAACAAATGTCAAATTCAATGGTTGAGAAGTTGTGACCGTAAGTGAGAAACGAGTGCAAACACCAAACACATCAAGTGTAGGTTAGGAAGCACCATATCAAAACAAAAGCCTTGACCCTGTGAGGACGAGACTTGTTCGCACGTTTAGCCAAAGAAAATACTGGGGGCAATCAATCGTTCCGATCGATCGCCGTGAACTCTAACTCAGATTGCCTTAAGAAAGAATACTGGGGGCAATTGTTGGTTCCAACAATTGCAACAACGACACCGATTGAGGCCCAAAAGTCCAGAGCCCGAAGGTTCAAACCATCCAAACATCCCACAGGCCCGTCCTAAGCCCTTCCTCCACATCAAATTCCCACAGGCCCGTCCTAAGCCCTTCCTCCACATTCAAACATCCTCAGGCCCGTCCTAAGCCCTTCCTCCACATTCAAACATTCACAGGCCCGTCTTGAGCCCTAATCCTTCTACATCCTTTTGGACCCATCATACACTTGACCCACATTCGTTTAGAACCATCCTTAGGCTCGGCATAAGACCTAGATCCAACCCTTAGGCTCGTCATAAGACCTAGTTGCATACCCTTAGGCTCGTCATAAGACCTAGATCCAACCCTTAGGCTCGTCATAAGACCTAGATCCAACCCTTAGGCTCGTCATAAGACCTAGTTGCATTCCCTTAGGCTCGTAGTAAGACCTAGCGTTACCCTTTAGCTTACCCGCTCTTATCAAACACATTGCATTCATCACATTCATATCGGCTCGTCATAAGACCTAGTTGCATTATCCAGGCGCGTCGCAAGACCTGGCGACAGAAAAGTTGGCGAGGTGATGGCAATAAATCCTCCTTTTGCGATGTCAACTTATTTTCGGGATCAACGAATGGTGGGCAAAGGCAATAAGTCCCCAAGGTTTTTACCAGGAGTTATCCCTGCACACCGGCTTGGGGGGCGATGGCAATAAGTCCACATTGGGTCCAGCCAGGAGCATTGGCACGGGTTTCGGTCCCCAGAAGCTCCGAGCATCATCAGCATCATCAGCATTATCATCAGCATCATCAACATCATCAACATCATCAACATCATCAGCATCATTAGCATCATCAACATTTCAGCATTCTTGCATTTGCATACCACCCAGTTATCATCATTATAGGTAGTCAACGCCTTAGAATCGCTTGACATTATCTCATTTCCACATTTTAGGTTGTCAACGCCTTAGAATAGCTTGACATCATCTCATTCGTCACAGGCAGTCAACACCTTAGAATAGTTTGACATCATATCATCATTATAGGTAGTCAACGCCTTAGAATTGCTTGACATTACTTCATTTTACTTATAGGTAGTCAACGCCTTAGAATCGCTTGGCATCGCATCATTTCATGTATTATAGGTAATCAACGCCTTAGAACCGCTTGACATTATTCCGTTTTCGTCACCTAGGTAGTCAGCGCCTTAGAATAGCTTGACACATTTTCACTTATAGGTAGTCAGCACCTTAGAATAGCTCGATAGCGTTTTTGTTGCTTAGGTAGTCAGCGCCTCCGAATAGCTGCACGCAATCAACGCGGTTTCGCACAACATGGAGAATTTCGTGAAGTCCAAAATTTTGGGGCATCACTCAAGCATCAACCAGACTTTTCACATCCACTACAAAGTCTAGTTGACGGGGGGCAATCTGTTATACCCAAAATTTTGACTCCCTGGGTTAGGGTCTACGGGGTGCTGGTGTTGTGAGAGGCATTTTAATCAAGTAGTGAGGGATTCCGGCTCGATCGGCGCGTTCCATGGCATGGGGAACAGCTTCGTCATTTTCAGGGGCGTTTTGGTAATCTTTAAAGGCTCCTAAGACCTCCTATAAGCTTTCTCTCTCCTCCAAAGGATGCCCAAATCAGCTTGAAACGCTTTGATATTTTAACCCATGATATAGGATGACATTCTAAGCATAATGGCGTTGGAATTTTGATTTTTCGAGTTTCCAATAATTTTCTAGCAATTTTTTACTGAATCTGACAAGAAATTCGATTTAAAAATATTCCAACATTTAAAAATTCGGTTCCACCTCAGAAAATTCATAATATCCATCCTTGACATGTGGTTAAAATTTCACAGCAAAATTCCTTTGGGAAGTCTTTTAATTAAAATACCAAAAAATCTTACTTTTACTAGATTTTCTTTATCTTTAAGAAAGTCTATATAAGGGGATAGGTTTTTGGATAAAAGGAGGACCTCATATGCTCAAGAACCCTAGAGAGTCAGAAAACACAGCCTCCTCTCTCTCTCTCACGTTTTCCAACACCCGGCCACCCAAATCATACCGAAAATCCCCCGAAATCACCATCTAAACACGTCTTCCAATCCCCAAAGCACCAATAGTCATCAAAACCCCACAAAAACACCACCAAAACGTGAAGAACACCAAGAACAGCCAACAACCAGAAGCTTGGTTCGAAATCCTTTCGGGTCTGCCATCAACGAAGCACTCAACGAATCCCGGCGTGAAGAATCATCTTGAATTCGAAGGTAAAACAGGTTACAACTCTACTTTTCTAATTCCCCACGACCTTGTTAACTCTCTGTCAAATTTTGGGTTCAAACTAACCTTCGTACGCTTCTGTATTGCTGTTTGTTTAAGCTTTTGTCCAATAACTTGTTTACCAAGTTTCGTGCTTAATTCGAATTCAAATTGAAAACTTTCAATCACTAACGTCTTGTACATCTTTCAGGCTACACGCCCATAAAATTTGAGCCAAAAACACCTTCGGGAACAACCTCAACGCCGCCGTCCGAGGGCGGTCCGCACCCACGGACGTCATGTCCGGGGTCCCGGACTCCCTGTCCGTAAGATCAGACGCCCACGGACGGCGGATTTTTAAATTTTAAAAATTTAGGTTTTCTAATAATGTCCGGGCCCACGGACAGGCTGTCCGTGGGCCCGGACTTTACAATTTTCTGTTTTCTGTTTAATTCGACTTTTATTTTCATATGGGTTAACTGGGGTCCGTGGTCTCGGACATTAGGTCCGTGGCTACGGACGGAAACAAAATTTGACCTAATTCTGCCTCCGAAACCCTAGTTTAGGTAATTTTAATTTCCACTTTAATTTTCAGTAAAAAAAACGTTAAAAAATAAAAAAAACAGAAGCACGCACTTAGGTTAAAAACGACTCGTAATAAGCCGTAATTAAACTAAGTAGAGGAAAAAACGACTTCTAGGGGTAATGAAGTAATTGAACCCTAATTAAGTCGAATATCAAGCCCCCGAACCCAACTCTCCTTTCCTAATTTGATCTAGGTTAAAGTTAGGTGGCGACTCTTAATAGGTTCCAGTGAGCTAGCTTAGGTTTTTAATAATTTTTGTTATATGACATAGTTATTAATCTTAGGTTATAAGTGGACCTAAAACCCGGTTAGATCCTAATCAACTTTAATCAACATAGGATAGGGTTTAAAATCGAGGCTCACATAGTCTCAGAGACAATTTTAGCAATTAAGGTCATAAAACCCATAGGAGTAATGCGATAGAGATCTGTTTCACGATGGGAGTGAGTTACCTCATTGTCAGGGATCATGCACTCCGTTGTATCATGTGCCATGAGACATACCAGGCCGCTGGACTCTATGTCTTGATCGTCGGAGTCTGAATCACCCCAACCGACAGCGGCCATCAGCGACCTACCTTGGGATTTTCCATACTGGTTCTTGAGTAAGGGGCAGTCCTTCTTGAAGTGACCGGGTTTATTGCAGTTGAAACAGGTGACAGAGTTGAAGACTTGTTTGGAGGTATTCGAGAACGATCGACTATATCGGTTAGGCTGGTTGCGCATGAATTTTCGGAAGTTCTTTACTATGAAGACAAAGTCTTCCATAGTCTCAGCCTCACATTCTTCAACAATAATATCCACCAACTCGGCCTTAGCTTGTCTGATTTGAGTATCAGCAACATAGGCTCCTTCTTGAGTGTACTGAGTCGAATTAACTTGCAAGGCTTCGTCATTCAAAGTAGTAACCATACTAGAAGAAGAAGAAGAAGATGTAGTACCGCATTTCTTTCGAGCATTCTTTTTGCACTTATCCACAAATTGTAGATAGGAACCTAAATCTTGGCAGCTCCATTTGGATAAGTCCTTGCATGCTTTGGTGGAGATTACCGTCTCTGCCCATTCTTCTTTGAGACTGTCAAGCAGCTTGTGCAAGACACTCTCTCTATCCGGTAAGATGTTCACTTCCTGCATGGTAGTAGTTAGTAAATTGAAACGATCAAGCACTTCTTCTAAAGACTCACCTGGTTTTTGCAGAAAATTCTCGTAGTCCATTCGAAGTTCTTTAGCTTTGGATTTTTTTGTTTAGTGACTCCTTCATGAGTAGCTTGAAGGAGTGTCTATATCTCATTTGCAGACTTACAGTGATTGACTCTTCTTTGTTCTGGAATGGATAGGCAAGTATAGATTGCGCGTGATGCTTGGTTATTTAGCTCATACCTTTTGCGATCTGCAGCAGTCCATGTGGATCGATCTGGAATGACTGCGAGATCTCCTCCAGTGACTATCTCCCACAGTTCAGAGTTAACTGACTCAATGTGTTGCTCGATCTCATTTTTCCAATGATCGTAGTTTGTAGAGGTGTGTTTGGGGTGCTTAAAGTGCATTTTGTTGTTTTGATTGGCGAAGAGGTCTGCCATTGCTCGTTGATTGACTACCAGCCTAAGCAAGGCTCTGATACCACGTGTAGGATCGGGTGGCTAACTCAAACCAACCTAAGGTGTGAGTCTAAGGGTTGGTTTGACTCAATCGATCTCTAAAAGAAAAGAGACACTCTAGGATGAAAAGACACTCAATTGAACTGGCTAAACTCAGTGTGCGAAAGACTTAAAAAGACTTGAACAAATTAATGTTAGAGACGGACTCTGTGGAACTCAGCAAGATACACAAATAAGTTATTTTATTCTCTGGTCAAAAATAGAATAACTTACAAATGCCCACTAAGTAGAAGAGATCTACTTAGCGGTGTTTCACTCACTCACCCAATACACTTTCTGATCAGCTCAATGGTAAGTGTAGCAAAACTAGGATCTTCCTAGGAAGAGTCTATCTAGATGCACTAACTAGTTTGGTACGTATTTTCTCTCTCTGACTTACAAAACAATTTTCTCTCTCTCTCTAAGCTCTGGAATGTTTCTCAATGAAAACGCAAGTAAAAATAGCTATTACAATACTTCTTTATACTAGCACTAGAAGCGGCAGGTCGAGGGAGTTAGTTTCGTAATTGTCGGAACTAACTTAGTGGGCAACGTCCTTAAGTGGTCTCCTGACTTGGGCCGCAAACTTCGGATGTGATGGGGAGGCTGTATGCCCGTTGTGGTGTTGAAGCATTCACGAGTTCGCTCCTTAGTTTTCGCATCGGCATGGGAGAGTCTGTGAAGTCTCCTTAGTTGTATGGACTCTCTTGTAGTAGCTCACTCTTTGTGTTTGACTGAGGATGATTGACTCTATCGAGGTGATTGGCTATCTCTGCAACACTCTGATGTCCTAACAAACGGCTATCACGCTTCGACAAAGATGTCACCATTCCAAGCTTTGTACGGTAGACCCCTCGTACCCCGTTGTGTTGGGATGAGTCAATCATAGCGGTCATAATTGGACCGGAGTATCTTGAGCAAGTACAAGCTGAAGTGCAGCAAATCTGAGCAAATATGAAAGCAGCCCAGGATAGACAGAAATCCTATGCCGATGTGAGACGACGCGACCTTGAGTTCACCATGGCGATCAAGTGTTTCTGCGCGTTTCACCTATGAAGGGTGTATTTCGATTTGGCCAGAAGGGCAAGCTGAGCCCAAAGTTTGTAGGCCCGTACATGATTACCTAGAGGATTGGAGTTGTGGCTTACACGCTAGCATTACCTGAAGAATTGGGGCGTGTTCATGATGTCTTTCATGTATCACAACTCAAGAAATACATAGCCGATCCTCTCATGTATTAGAACCTAAACACTTATCCCCAGAGCCGATGATGAGATACGTCGAGACTCCACTGTGAATCCTTGATACGAAGACTAGAGACACTCGTAACAAGTCAGTGCGAATGGTCAAAGTCTTGTGGTCTAACCACGATGTCGAGGAAGCGACTTAGGAATTAGAAGGCGCCATGAAGGCGAAGTACCCAGATTTATTTGTAGACTAGATTGTATCCATAGAGTACGGAGGGAACGGGGCGTACCCCTTTTAAGGGGGGTAGAGCCATTTTGTTTTGCATTGCTTCGGGATAGCATTGCATAGTATGTATATATTGTAGTACATTTTGTTGGCACATGTAGTGCTAATTGTATTTTGTTTGGCGCAGTGTAGTGCTCGGTATGTTGTACAATGTGTAAGGTATGTGTATAATGCATTTGTGTTGTACGGCATCTGACACAAAGAGTATTGTGAAATGGTATTGTGGAATGTGTGCATTGTATTGTGTATTATATTGGGATTGTGTGTGCTTGCGGTGTAAGAATTGTGAACCCCTTGTAAGTGGTAGTAATAAGTGATTTGTGGCAATTGAGTTGCCAAATCTGTACAGATAGTAACCTATTAACCTTGAGCAACTTTGAGGGCAAAGTTTCTTAAGGGGGTAAGTTGAAGTACCCCAAAATCAAAAATAGTAATTAATTAGGCTAAATAAGATTTTAGAGGCTTAACTATGCCTAAATAAACATGAGGGAACAAATCCCGAAGAAAACGGATCCTTAAAATGGATTAAAAACACACACGAACCTTAAAGCATGTTTTTCGAGGAAACTGGGAAAACGACTTTAAGCGGCTTAAATAAGCCCGTAATAATTTTAGTCAATCAAATTTCTATATTTAAGCATTAGATAAGGTCAAGAACCATTAAAATTAATTAAAAGAGAAAATTCCGGAAAATAGGTTCGGTTGGTGAGTAATGTAAAAACTAGAAGTTGTGGGGTGATAAGTATAAATATGCTAAACTAACATGTCCCACTTGCAAATAAAAATCTAAAAATCTGTATACGTGTGTATGGGGCCGATTCCCCCCCCCCCCCCCCTCACATTCTTAATTGTTTCTAATGCACATAAGGACAAAATACATAAAGAATAAAATAAGAAAAGTAAAAAGGTAGAAAGTACACTTACCTTACTTTGGACTCTCTCTCTCCAATTCTCTCACACTCTCACCGTACTCCCTCCTTGCTCTCTGATTCATCTTCTTCCCCAAGCCATACAATGGCGATTTGAAGAAACCACACAAGCTCCCACCTTCTTCCTCATCTTTGAGCACCCAATCCTTGTCCAAAAATCACAAAAATTATACCGTTGGAATCCTCTTGTCAAGGAGATCATCTTCCTCTGTTCAAAAAACGAAAAACTCACATTTCATCTCTATGGGCATAGCTCTTTGTCGAACTTGAGACCACCATTAGAAGCTCCTTCACCACCTTATTGTTTTAAGGTAAAAAGAAATTCGAAAATCCACCATTTCTAGCTCTCATTTGCATTATAAGAATTTCTAGATTTTTGAACTCCTTGTGCCTTATTCGCCAGCCGGTTTTTGGCTTCACTCTTGGGCTAGAAATCTTGCTCTCTTGCTAGCCAAGAACTCTACCTTGTGATTGAAAGGTAATGACTATATGAAACCCTAAAAACATGTCTTATATTCTAAGGTAAATCTGTAGGGTTTAGATGTTATATTAGATACTCATTAGTGTCCTTGGATATGGGATGTAGAGATTATCCAACTTGAACCCCATTGAGCAATCGGTAAATCAAGAACAATAAGGGGAGAAAGAGGAAGTAAGAAAAGAGAAAGGAAGAAAGAAAAACAAGAAGCTAAAACACCAAGGTAAAGAGATTACCTTTGTGCAGATTTTAGTGCTTATGTATGAGTATATATATTGCTTAAGTATTGTGTATCACTACATGGTGAATGAGAAATGGTATTAGTAATGTATTTAAGTTGAGGAGTAGAGGTTTTTAAGTTAGGTGAATTAATGTGCAAGTGCTGGAATCGAATAAGGGGATGATGTCTTAGATTTGTGTTGATAATGTGTTTAAATAAACAGGGTTGTAAACAGAGTTGGGCAAGCAAATAATGCTTAGGAAATACTTAAGAAAACAGGGAGACTCTGTCGAAATTTCGGTAGAAAATTAAGTAGCTTAAGTGTGTAAGTCGGGAAGAAATAATCTAGTGTGTCTAGGTGCTTAATGTGAGTAATTAACTATGTTGGGAAACTTGATGAGGAGAGATAGGTAATGGAGTAGCATGTAAGGTGAGAAGAATGCTAGGAACACCAATAATGCAATGGCTAAAGAGCCACTAGGTTGGTGAAGAGAAATGAAGCAAAAATCTGTTTCATATAAGAAACTAGGAAGAAACTAGTATAAGTGCTGAAACGAAAACTAGAGAATTGTGTAAATTAATATAGGAATGAGTGTTGAGCTTAGTGGATGGTATAAGGGAGTTTAGAGCATCAAAATTGGTGTTAAACGTGTTAGCAATGCTTTAGGGAAGATTAGGGAAGGAATGGGTAAAGAATGGAGCTGAAACAAAGTTAAGAATAAGTACAGTGGAGCCGACCGACTTTGGGACCGCCCTTGGTAAGGTCGGTCGAGCCTGAATTTAGCAAATACGGACGTCTACTGACTTTGACCGACCTTGGGACCGAACTTGTCAAGGTCGGTCAAGTCGTAAAATTGTAAACCCAGAAGTCTACTGACTTCAACCGACCTTGGGACCTACCCTGCGAGGTCGGTCGAGTCATAAATTTCGAACCCAGAAACACACTGACTTGGACCGACCTTAGGACCTACCCTGCAAGGTTGGTCAGGTCTAAATTTTCAAAACAGATGTCTACTAACTTCGACCGACCCTAGGACCGACCTTGCGTAAGATCGGTCGAAGTTGAATTTTCCAGTACCATGCCCTACTGACTTCGACCGACCTTGGGGCCGACCCCGGGTAAGGTCGGTCAAGTAAAAAAAAAATAGTAATCATATATGTATATGTATTAATATGTATACATATATACAAGGCTTTAGTGGTACACCATTAATAGAGTAATAATGGTGAGAAAGTAAGCACATGAGTAAGAAAATAAGTATAAGAAAATAATGAGAAAAGAATGATTTTCATGATCAAGTATGAATTGTGAGAACTAGTAAGTGTACATTGGAAATATTAATGAAGGAATGAGTTAGGTCAATAATAGATCATTGACCATACGACTCCATGTATGTTATAGGACTCGAATAGTGAACACCGAAGGAAAGTCGGAGTTATAGTACGACGGTGAAGGGTGTGATTTTCTCATACCCCGTATGCTACCTTGGCTACCTGATTTGTGTGTTTATGTGATCACCTAAATAAGATAAATGCACGAATTGGGTTTTTAATGCACTTACTTGTGCTTATATTATATTGTTCTTATTGTATTGTCTTGAATAAATGGTTTGTATAATTCATGAAATGTATGAATGTGAGTGAAGCGTATGTGTGGCCTTGATGTGTAATGTATTAACCTAATGTATGGAAGAAGGACTTCTAACTAATTCCTAACTAGCTAACATTTCTAACAATGAGGGATTGGTAAATTGGAATGAGTAGAAGTCCGATAAAGTTTCGGCTACGCATGAGGATGAGGAGACCCAAGAGGTTGGATCCGATTCCTGGCCTTAATCTTTCCATGGACCAAATCCCTTAAGTGGGTAGCATCCTGGATTAGTGACCCACCCTAAAGCCCGGTGGTGGGACATCGTAGTCCCTGCCTAGAGGTCACACTGACTTGACTTGAGTATGTAAGTAAGAAGAGTATTTGTATTGTTACGGTCATGGCCAGTGTAAGTCATTGACCACGAGTAAAAGAGTAAAGTACACCCGATTAACCCGGGTGAGTAAAGAAGCTAACAAGTATTCCATATGTATTGGAGAAGTGTATCTCTGTATTCGGTAAGTATGAACGGTTGACTCTTATTGTCTTCCTTGTATGTACTGAACGGAATGTGTGTATGATCTATGATGTGAACGTATTGTTTCTTATAAATGCATGTATGTATGTATGAATAGAATGAACCACATGTATTCGACCAAGTAGTCGGTGTACCCCCGTTAGCACGCGGGGTATGCGAATTTCATATGCAGTGTTTTGCTGTGCCCCTTGGGGCACTGTTTTTATCTCCACAGGTGCCCATGAGAATTGAAGGTCGAGTTAGGACCGTGATGATTCATTTTGCGTAGTTAATAGGATGTGAATGGTGTACCGAGTTGTACACGGCTTATGCCTTTTTGAGTAGCCAGTGTACCATGTGGTACACCCTTTTGGATTTTGAGATTATGAATTTGGTAAGAATGAGAGGTTGTATAAACTCATAGCTTTTGGTAAACTCGTAGAAGATTGGATGTAAATAATATACTTTGTATACTCGGTAATCAAATGTAAGTAAGTATCGGGAATGTAATGTAAGTATTTATGTTGCTCGGTATATCCTAGTCTTCAGATCGTTACAGTAAGTAGCAGGAGCCTTGTTAGCCGTTGGATGGCTAACGGCATTGTATCACCCACCGCTAGTATGTAAGTATCCACTGCGTGTAGAGTAGTTATGGAGACGATTAGAGGATGATGAAAGGATTAGCGGTTGGGGTGTTACATGATCTAACCCCAAACCCTAACTCTTCCTCGAGAGAGAATCAAGAAACTACTGATTTAGACACTAGTCCATCAACTGAACCTTTCCCTCCTCCAAATAAATCAAAACAAAACGAGTCAAATCCACAACCGCTAGACCCCCTATATCTTCTAAAAATCTTTGTCCCCGTACGTGGAAGAAGCACTCCTACTGCCCCAACAACTCCAAAAGGTCTGATTGTTGTTCTAGGCAAACCCAAGCCTCAAACCAAGGTTACCGCCACCATGTCTTCAACTCAAGGTGACTCTGACGTAGCTGCAAAGCCGTCAAAAAAAGTGTCTACGACCTCGTGCAGACTGACTCCCTCCTCCCACAAAACCAGGTTTGATCAATCTGCTGCACAACTATTATAATATTCTGGATGATGATTCTGCTAAATCTAGAAAGTGAAAGGTAAACTATTGGATGTCGAGTGGTTTCATAGTATGGGATTCTCTTCGATTTTTGAAATTGTGGAATATAAAGGGTGCTTCATCTTTTTACTGGAATTGATGAATTTTTTTGAGGCCGCGTCGGTTGAGCTTTATAAATCCTGTTTCATTCATAAATCCCGCTTGTTAACTAAGGTAAATGGTCTTGGAGTAGTTATGAGCTCCGTCACATTGGCAAACCATCTGAAAATTCTAATGATGGCTTAGAATTCTACGATTGGACTGGGTTCCCCTCGCTTGATTTTTTATTTGTTGAAACCGTACATAACTTTATTGTCTCAAATAGTCGTATAGGTTACTCTTCACGCCAGTCCCTCTCTATCATTCACCAGATGCTCCACTTAATAATAATCAAAAGCCTCATCCCCAGTAAAAAAGGAAACCGCCTTGTACGTCCAATGGACTTGGCCCTAATGTACTGCCTCCTCCACCATAAAAAAATAAACCTTCTAAAACTTATTATCTACCACATGGACCACTGTGAGCCTCGATTTTTAAACCCTTATCCTATGTTGATTAAAGTTGATTAGGATCTGATCGGGTTTTAAGTACACTCATAACCTAAGCTTAATAACTAAGTCATATAACCATAATTATTAAAACCTTAGTTAGCTCACTAGAACCTATTATGAGTCGCCACCTAATTTTAACCTAGATCAAATTAGGAAAAGAAGTTCTGGTTCGGGGGGTTGATATTTTTCTTATTTAGAGTTTAAATTACTTTCATTACCCCTCTTAGGTTGTTTTTCCTCTACTTAGTTTAATTACAGCTTATTACGAAGTCATTTTAACCTAGGTGCGCAAGTTTCTGATTTTTTTTGGATTTTTATCATTTTTTTGACAAAAGATTAATGTGGAAGTTAAAACTACCTAAACTAGGGTTTCGGAGGCAGAATTAGGTCAAATTTTAATTATGTCCATAGCCACGGACCTAACGTCCGAACCCACGGACCCTAGTTAATCTAGTTATATAGAGAAGTCAAATCGAAAAGAAAACAAAAATTTTGAAAAGTCCGGGGCCACAGACAGGGCGTCCGTGGGCCCGTACATAAGTTGAAAAAACCTAGAAAATTCAAAATTTTAATTCCCGCCGCGGTCCGGGGGTGTCCATGGCCATGGACAGGCCGTCCGGGACCCCGAACAAGCTGTCCGAAGCCTCGGACAACCCTCAGACGGCGGCGTTCTGGTGGTTCTCGGTGGTGTTTTCGGCTCAAAATTTATGGGTGTGTTCCTTGAAATACTTACAAGATGGTAGTAATCAAAAGATTTCAATTTGAAGTCAGAATAATGACGAAACTTAGCAAACACGTTAAAGGGCAGAAACAAAGAAAAACGCTAACTCAGGAGCCGAAAAGGTTCGGATTGATTCCAAATTTTGACAGGGAGTTAATGAAGTTGAGGAGAGTTAGAAAACCTGAATTATAACCTGTTTTGCCTTCAGATTCGAGGTGTTTCTTCACGTCGAGATTCTTCAGAGGCCTCGTTGATGGCGGATCTGAAAGGTTTGATGGTATTTTGGTGAAGGTTTGATGATTGTTGATGTTGTGGGAGTTGAAGAATGTGTTTAGATGATGATTTTGGAAGGTTTTTGATGTCATTTCGATGCCCGGGTGTTGAATAACGTGAGAGAGTTGTGACGGCTAGGTTTCCTGGCTGCCTAGGGTTCTTGAAGTTCTAATTTGATCAAGGGATAAGGTTCCTTATATAGACTTCCTTACAGATAGAAAAATCCGATAAAAACCGAGATTTACCGACGTTTTAGCTCAAAGGTTTCTAAAAGGAATTTGACTTTGAAATTTTAAACATGGGTAAAGGATGATATTTCTAATTTTTCCAAGGTGGAGTCGAATTTTTTGGATATTGGAATATTTTTAAATTCAATTTCTCGTCAGATTCAATCAGAAATTGCTAGAAAATTATTGGAAATTCGAAAAATCAAAATTCAATGCCATTATGTCCAAAATGTCATCCTCCATCATGGGTTAAAATTTTAAAGCATTTAGAATTGATTTGACCCTTCTTCGAAGGAGAGAGAAAGCTTATAAAGGGTTTTAGAGCCTATGAAAATCATGAAAATGCCCCTGAAGCTGACCTAGCTATCCCTAGCACTCCAGAATGTGCCGATCAAACTGGGAATCACTGCCACTTGACCAAACTACCCTTTTAGTAACTATGCCTCAAGATACTCTCTTCCGGGGGTTAAAATTTTGGTATAACACCCACTCTTTTCCATATACAAGCACTCTCTTGGGTATGTATTCTGGTTACCCATCATTTTCAAAAACAATAACATTTCGCTTGCTTACTCTAAGTCCTCCCCGTATTAGACACTAATATTCTCGAGAAAATCCTCTACAACAAATCTCTCTCTCTTTTCACAAAAAACCTCCCCATCCTACTGGCATTCCCTTCTGAACCTCTTCCATCTACCCAACCGACTAAGTTCTCTGATCATTTGATTCACATGGAGGAAGCCATTCTTGATCTTAACTCAAAGATCGATGAAATGATCGATGTGTTCAGCGATGCGTACCAGCAGCTGCGCATGCAATTCATGAAGGACCTAGTCGAAGAGGACGAAAGGATCTGAAGGACGATGGTGCAGAGGATGTGCCAGTCAGTACAAGGACGAGCAGAGGTGCCATTGCGACTGCCACTAACTCTACCCCTAACCTTGACCCGCATCACTCCTCTCTAAACTGTTTTGAACAAACTTATGCTAATTTTGGATTGTGGATATTGTTTCAAAGTGCTTGTAACTGACACTTTTTTGGACTCTTGGTTGTCGTACACTTAGATCCTATCACTCTCCCTGATGTTGGCAAAAGGGGGAAGTGGTGTATCCTACGGTTTGCTGGTATGCGGGTTTATTTCTTTTTGCTATAGGGGTGCCTCTCATGGCCCGTTGCATTAGTAGTTTTTTAACATTACTCTGTTGGTTAAAATTTAATGGTTTATTTCAAGAAGTGAATAGCTTTTGCTTCACTGAGACCCTCTTATCTATGTCTGTTACCGAAGGGGATGGTTCCCCTGTTCTTTGTTTTCCTTGGCTTTCTATCTTATCTTTGAAGGATACACTTGTTTTACCATCATCAGCAAAAAGAGGAAGTTTTTAGTCCCTCAGTGTTAGCAAATGATGAGCAAGAGCAAGTAAGTCTGTCCGATGGAGTGTGCCTATCTATCGGAGTCAAAGAGATATGGAGCAGTTAGTGGAGATAACCGACCGGAGTAGACAAATCTTCACTCAATGCCATATGTTACTATCAGAAGTATGGAGCAAGGGTAGACCAATTCAGCCACTAAGGTACATGGAGCACAACTTCATCAGTCATCATGAGTTCGACTATTAGTATTTATAGCTTTGATATTCATTGTAACGTAGGAGAGATAACAACATTCTAAGAGAGAGCTAAACAGTCTAAAGTTTGTTTGAGTATTTTATTTTCCACACAAGCATTTATATTCATAGTCATTTAGAGTGTGATACATAGAAGAACTCCGTGTAACACATTGATCCATTTTTAGAGTTCTTAAGTGCAGGTCTTACGCAAACTCCTTCTGTCTAACCCCGAGAATAGGAAGCTAGGTTATAAATTCACCTTGAGTTTTCAATACAAGCGAATCCTTTCTTGTTGTTTTTATATAAGGCTTTCATATTTAACATTATCTCAGTACGAGTTTGCCTAAGTCTAACACCTCAAACAGACTCGGTCAGCACCTCCCCGATCCTATCACGTATTATCAGAGCTCATCCCACGCATTGTCTTCACCTCAGGTAGACTCGGTCAGCACCTCCCAGATCCCCGATCCCCAGACAGACGTCTCGCAAGGTATTTATCCATGTGCAACCACATAACGTATGGGGTATGGTACGTTATTGTGAACATCAGGAACTTACCGTCTATAGTGGAAATGATCTGATTACAGGGACGTGGATGTTCAGCAAGACCTTGAAACAAAGATGTCGATAGCCTGAGCAAGTTGGATCCTCCATAATAGCAGTAAACTAGGCCAACTTCACCACTGCTATTTCCGGGAACTGGATATTACAATGTGTGTGGGGTAGATCATAAATGCAGAACTAGAAAGGTACCCACCTATAATCATTCTCATCGGCAGCCTTGTCCATTCCAGAATTTGGACGGTGAATAAAACACCATTAACAACCCATGGAATTCTCACGAGAACAACTTACATTGCCTTGACTTCTCCAAATTCATTAACGTTATAGTTGAACTCGACTTTGTAGATTCTAACGCCACCAAACGCACCTCAAGAGTGATGGATATTGGTGGTGAGATTATTGGTATTGATTTGGTTTGAGGAAAATAATCTCCTCAACAAAGCGCGGTTATAAGCAAGAAGGGCTCCCGAAACTTTGAAGACTTTCATGGTGAAAGTCTTAAAATTTGCTGGGTTGTTGGGGCTTAATGAAGAGGGTGCATATATGTGGTAGTGGTAGGATTAGTGATCGGAGGAGCGTAAAGACAGGAAGAAGAAAGAACAAAGTAAACCCAAGACAAGATGCATGCATAGTCGATTAGAGAAAACGGAGGCTATTATAAACGAAAATATGCAATGGAAATCATGAAAATAATTGTGAATTAGAGGTGGAGTACCAGAGTGGTAATCTCACCATTCCATGTTCTTGAGGAAGTGTGTGAAAAACCGAAGAGCCAAGGAAGAAGAAAGTGAAAGGGTGATCAGGTATGTGAGGGAGAGCTGTTGTAATAAGTAATCTCTAATCATTCCCACCATACCCGAGAAACACCTACGTTAGGAATTGAAATTTGATGAAAAAGGCTTGATTTTATAAGATTTAGGGGGAAGGAGATGAAATGAGAAACAAGGATGGGTGTATACTCCCTAGGAGGGAAGAGTTTGGCTCTGAGTATTGTAAGACAACAATATCCCAAAAATCACTTTGTTTAGATTCACTTTCTCATATACTTTTTCAATGCATGAAAACGTAAAATCAAATGGTAAAAAATACCATGGTTCACATTTCACGAAGTATTAGGTTTGGCCATATATATAAATTGCTTGAACTAGTTACACTTACATTACTCAAAACCACCTTCGGGGACGTCACAATAATTGGTATCAAGAAAATTGTGTACACATTTAACAAAATAATGTTTTTTAATATGCGCACTGCTCAATCCCACGAGGAGTGTGGGTCATGCTTGCCCGCAGCCCGACCATTCTTTAATTCAGACTAATAATCTTAAATGTGTGGACATCAATGATCAAACCGGTGATGTATGTGTATACTTGATCTCGCTCTTTAAATCAAACTAATGTGCTTAAATGTACACTCATCAAGGTTTGAACCCGCGACATATGGGGGGTTATGATAGGTGAATATACTTTACTAACTATGGGCAGTGAACCTAGCCGTTGTAGTCCAGCATGATCGTATCCACAGGGACTTCGCGACTATCTGGCTAATTATAAATTTGGTAAATGTGCATAAATATATACAAAATTGCATAAATGTAAACTGTTTGGGTTTTTGGGGTTTTGGTTTGATAAACAGCAAAATAAAGAAAAACAATAAAACTAAACTACTAATCTAGGATAGATGTACCCGGGACGGATATATGCACCTATCATCCCTTTACAATCAATTGTTGACTCTGGAACTCATAGCTAAACAATTGGAACACTTAATTAATTAATAGCATAATTTAGGTCTATTAATCCTAACCAATTTAGTTGGAATCCGGACTCTAGTTTGAATATATGGTTCAATCGAAAGCATTAATCACAAGTTCCCCCTAAGTTGCAATGTAGTCTCATATCAATTTCCTCAATAATCGAGTACACTGATTTAGTCCCCATAGTATTGATCTCTACTTTCAGAAACCCATCCACGGAAACCCATACTAATGTTAAACTAATCGGCAACATTAAACCAACCTATTCAACATAATGACAATAAATTGAGCAAATCCGAAGCAAATCCTCAATTATCATGCTTAAAAGCCATAAAAATTCAATAATCATAATTCATTAAGCACAAGGACAAAAATAAGAATTAAAATAAGTTCAAGATTCAACAAAGCAGTTTATGGATGTTGGGAAAAATCCTCATCCCTGTGTACGAAAAAGGTTAAGCCTCCATTAGAGCATAAATAAGAGAAAAATAAGAAGAATTAGCCATTGGAGGTTGAAGGGGATCTTCCAAGGAGGTGAGTTTTTCCTCGCCATCTTGGTTTGGGTCTTTACTCCAAGACACAGACCCGGACCAGGGTCAAAAAGAGGTCAAAACTCCATCTCGGCTATGGCCCGGGTTTGTATTCTCGGACACATACCCGGACGAAACCCCACATTTACACTAATCTCTTTTTTGCTCTATCTTTTTTATTTTGACTTTGATTTTGGATTTTTTCTCCCACACATTCCTCTCTTTGTCTCCTTTTCTCCTAGTTATTTTATTTCTCCTATTTATCCAATAAATGTGTAAGAACACCACCAAAACACAAAACTAGAGAAAAATTAGCTAGAGTAGAGAAATAAGCATGATAAGTGTTGATAAATCATATGAAATACACCCCTAAAACATGCTCTTTAGACACTCATCATTACCCCAACACTTACCTTTTTGCTTGCTCTCAAGCACAACTATGAACCCAAGCAAGTTGGAAATGCTCAAAACTAACAAATACTATCACAAATTGTAGGATATGAGAATGATAAAAAGGTGATTAAAACCTTTGAAGGATGTGAGCCATCACATATTGGTGGCATGGGTGTGCTTATAGCAAAACAAAATCTAGAGTTTTAGGGTATGATTCGGGGTGATTCAAAGCTAAGAACGTGAGGTAACATGGAGAACTTTTCCCATGACAAACTTCTTTCAAGAATGGGCATTGAGGAGAAAACATTTTCTCACTATACAATGACCAAAGGACCAATGACGATCCTATCCTAAAAGAGAAGGAGGAGGAAAGAGGAAAAATAGATTTATGCATTTGTTTCACTTTTGCACAAGAGATGAGGGGAGAAATTTGGGCATTTAGCCTTTTCAATGAAGAACACTCGACTGGCATTACGTTGGTTACCAATGGTGTCTCACAATTCCCTTAAAGATTTTCACAAAGAAACACCTTTTAGCAATTCCTAAGAGTTAAAGCAGAAAGAACCCTCAAGCAATAAATATCCAACCATTTCAGATCCCTTGGACACACCACATGAAAAATGCCCCTCAAAAGCAATCAAAAGAAAAAAATGAGCATTTATCCCACAATTCATAACAGCATTTGCTCTCAATGGGAACAACCACAACACATGGACCCAAGTTTCTCTGTGGGCAAACATAACATAAGCAGGAGGCTTAAACATTTTAAGCGCATATTCACCGAAAAGGTCAATGGGTATAAATAGTTTTGACTACCGGTTAAAAAGTTTAGCTATCACTATCGTTGATGGAGCACAATGGCAGCCACTATGTTAATAGCATTAAAAATTAGTAGCAATTTGTAATTAAGGAACTAATATGTGTGTAGTAGCACTTCATCAGTAACTAAAGTAGTTTTTTCTTATAGTTGAAATAGAATAAAAGTATGAAATGTAATAAAGGGGAATAAGAAAACATCTTCCTTTGATTTTTCTAACTGTATGTTTGTGTAGTGGAAAAGGTCACGAGTCATCAGCAACGCCTGCCGATTACCAGTCAACATGGACACCAAGTGTCAGTTAACATTCACCTGTCATCAGTCAGTGGTTTTCGATCAATGGCCAATATTTATAGGTCAAACAATATTGAGGTAAGAGAACCCTATTTCATAGTGGAAAGTGGGAAATCATGACACATAGATTTGGGAGTAATCTCATTTCCTTTTCTTCAAAATAGTATCCCCCAAAACAAAGCTTCCTTAGTACCCGATGTGCAATAGTACAAGATAGGACTTCTTACCTAGTCTCGACTTTGAAGTAGTAGGTTTTCATGAAAGTAACCAAAGCAATGTATATGTTGCTCTTTGCAAGGATTAAAGAATGACACAACACACTTTTTTTAAAACATAATTTATATTACTATAGTTAAATCAAGGAAGTACATAGAGTTATATAACAGGGGGTTAACTAAACGTAGTTTAAATATGGCTATTGCTAGACACAACACAAACTGAGGCCTTAAGCAATGTTTAGACTTTTGAACCACTGCAGAATTTTGTACTTCGATGGGCCCCAGTCTGACGATAAAATTTCTTGTCATGCAGATGCAACAATGAGATTCTAGACTCCTCATGGTTGATCACGTGGCATCACTATTGCTGTCCACTTGTCCTAGAACATTAAAGACAAACACCATGTGAAAAATGGGGAAGTATAATGATGATATTGCATGGAATCTTTGACCCTCAATTTTTGAACCACTATCCTATGTTAATTCGGGTGGATTAGGATCTAGGTCCACTTATAACCTAACTTTAATAACTATGTCATAAAATTATAATTATTAAATCCTAAGTTAGCTCACTGGAACCTATTAAGATTCTTCACCTAATTTTAACCTATGGTAAATTAGGAAACATTAGAGTTCGGGATTGGGGGCTTGGTATTTGACTTTTCCAGTCTAATCTACTTTCACTACCTTTCTAAGTCATTTTTCCACTACTTAAGTTGTTTATGGCTAATTATGGAGTTGGTTTAACCTAAGTGCGCAAGTTTATGATTTTTTTATATATTTTAACATTTTATCACTACAAATTAAAGTAAAAATTGAAATTACCTATCTAGTATTTCAGAAGCCAAATTAGATCAAATTTTAATTTTGTTTGTTGCAGCGGACCTAATGTTCGACCCCACGGACCCTAATTAACCTAATTAGGCAAAAAGTTGAAATTGCAGAAAAATGAAATTTTGAACAGGGTGTCTGTGGGCCCGGACATGTGTTTGAAAAACCTAAAAATTTTGAAAAATTAAATCCCGCCATCATCATGGTGCATCCGGGACCCCGGACGAGATGTTCATGGGTGCGGACTGCCCTTAGACGACGCATTCGGCAGTTTCCTGTGGTGTTTTCGGCTGAAATATGGGTACATAGCCTGATATACTCTAAACACGTTAGTACTTGAAAGACTTCAACTTGTATTCGAATTAATACCGAAACTTAAGGAACAATTTATTGAACAAAAACGCAACAAAATGCTAATTCGGGAGCTAGAAAATGTCGGTTTGATCCCAAACATTAACAAAAGGAGTACTAAGTTAAAAGGAGTTAAAACCTATTTTACCCTCGGAATCAAGGTGATACTTCACGTCGGGAATCTTTGGAAGCCTCGTTGATGTCGGTTCTGGATTGAGTTCAACCCGAGCTTCTAACCCATAGTAATTGGTGGTGGTCTTCACGTTTTGGTGTTGGTTGGATAATGGTTTGATGATTGTGGTGTTAATGGGAGTTAGAAACTTGTTTTGGTGGTGATTTTGGTGAAATTTAGGTTTTTGGTCGGGGCTCAGAAGTTCAAAACGTGGGAGAATGGAGACGAATAAGAGTTCTGATTGCCTAGGGTTATTGGTGATTTGATTTATTCAAGAAAAGATCCCTTATACAAAAAACACTAAATATATGGTAAACTTGGTAAAAGACCGAAGTTTACTAGGATTTGGCTGGGTGACTTTTGGAAGGAATCTGACTATGAAATTTAACCAGCAAGTAAAGGAAAATATTTATGATTTTTCTAAGGAAAAGTTGGAACTTTTGGATTAAGGAATATTTTTAAAATCCATTTTTGTCAGATTCGTTCAGAAATTAGTAGGAAATTATTGGAAATTCGAAAATTCGAAAATTCTAAAACCATTATGCTCTAGATGTCATCCTTTATCATGTGTTTAAATTTCTAATCATTTTGAGTTGATCTGGGTCATTATTGGAGGAGAGAGAAAGATTACAAGATGACACAAAAACCCTAAAAATTATGAAAATGTCATTCGTGATGACTTAGCCGCCACCTTTGTCCTGAGACGTGCTAATCAACCTGGGATTCTATCCCCTTTGACCAAATTACCTTTTACAGCACTTTGAAACTATCACGAACCCAAAATCGGACTAGTTCTAAGACTATTATACGCCGCGTGCTATCACTAACTTGGAGCACACAGGGCTACTAAGTCCAATACACAACAACCCGAAATCCAATACTTCGGAATAAAGAGAAATCAACATATACAAATGCCCCGTCAAACTATTGAACAAATCATAGTGTAAGCTCACTACATGTTCGAGAAATACCAAACAAAACAGAAATCCTTAAAAAGAATGGAAAGCAAAGGACCTCCAACCGGTCGACTAATCAATCTACAAAATAGTAAATTTGGATAGGGCGGAGCAACCACAGCTCAGTAAGTAGTAAAATTCATCAACATAAGCATGTTTAAAACGCTTTACAAAACATAAATTATATAATTAAAGGTACCAAATCATATACAAAATCAAAATAGAACACACATCCTGTCACATCAAAAGAGTCAGAGATCGCGTATAGGGCAGAATGAAACAAAAGTCTCAAAAGTGAGGACGGGACACTAGCTCAAAGCACACAGAAGCGGTTCAAAGACCAATGGGTCAGAAGACCCAAATAACATAATGGACCCGTCGGCCTTAGAATAGAATGAGGAGAGTGCCCATATAACAAAAACAGAAGGACGTCATACGCAACATGCTACGGAATAGCTCGACTCAGCCATCCATGGCTCAGAAAGCAATAAGCTAGGTACCATAATTGTTTATTATCACAAATCAAAATGGAATGTGATCAAAATACAAATAGCACAACGTGAACTTACGTACGACCATAAAAAGGTGTAACACTGCAATCTAGAAGCAAAATAGAAGTCAAAACATACGTTTATGCCAAACGAAGGAAATGTATAGGCTTGTGTTCGGGCTTGGAAGTCCAGACAATATCCGAGATGAAAATTGCAAGATATCCATTCTTGTGTTTGAGCATGTGTTCAAAGCGAAAAGCCAAATGACGTCTGGACTTATGTATGGGCTTGGAAATCTAGATGAAGTCCGAAACAAAACTCTTACGTGGTCCAGACTTGTGTCTAGGCTTTGAAGTACGGACAAAGTCCAAGACTAAAAAACACAGAGCGCGTCCATGCAAACCATCCGGACACGGGAAAATGGAAAAGTTGCAAACGTCCTCACATCTTGTTTGGCCTGCACGTCTGGACGAATATCCGAACGCGATGAAAATTGGAGTAGATTTATTAGAAAAACTCAATTGTTATGCATAGAATATTAATATTCAAAAAATATTCAGTAAACTCTATAACCATGGGGGATTTGCAATCCAAATTTGATGTTAAAACAAGGTAGACATCCAACCAAGAATCAAATCAATAAATGTAATGTTCAAGACAATCCTTAAATTCATCTCCATGGGAAACACACCCACGTTGAACCCATCTACTACCTACCTGAAAATTGTATCTCTGGAATTACTCTTTTTGAAACCGGAACATCAATTCCACACCACCTATCTCGCTAAGATTCTAACATAGAGAAAATCTGGGTAACCAGACAATAAGTTGAGAACCCACACCAGAAAATAAAAGACGAACAAAACCTGATAACGAAGAATAACTAACCACGACCAGCAGATCCGAAACCGGCTTCACAAAGATCACAATTCCACACACGGAATCCCACAATAGAAGATCAATCAACACACAGAACAAACTGACAAGGAGTGCATAGAGAGGTGTAGAACAGAATGTGACCATCAGAAGAAGGAAGGGAAAATATAATAAAACTGATCCCACTTTACCTTTCCTAATTAATTAATAAAACTAAAATGATATTGGGCCCTAAATAAATACTATAGGCCACTAAACCATTTATCTGAACCGGCGACCCAATCAATAATGTCTGCTACTGCAATGAAATAAAACAAAACTAACATAACTCCCAATTATGCATATGTATACACTTATATATATATATATATATATTCTCTTTTTAAACCAAATAAAAATTTGGTATATTACATCCTTCTCCCTTTAAACGAATTTTGTCCGCAAAATTTGACGTGTCATAATTCTCAAAAAGGTGGGGGTACTTGGTCCACATCTCATCCTCTTGCTCTCAAGTGGCCTTTCGGTTGGACTAATTGCACCACAAAACTTTCACCACTAGAAAGGTCCTACTTCGAAGCTTACACACATTGTGTGCTAAAATTTTGACTGCCACTGCCTCAAATGGTAAATCCTCACACAACTGTGATGGACCAAACTCAATCACATGCGACGAAACGAGGCTATACTTCCTAAGCATTGACACATGGAAGACATCATGAACTCCTAACAACATTGGTGGTAAGGCCATGCGATAAGCTATAGAACCAATCATCTCTAGATTCTCAAAAGTTCCTACGAACCATGAGCTTAACTTCCCACTCTTCCTGAATCTCGTAACGCCTCTAACAGCGACACTTTTAGGAAAACATGATCCTCAACCTGAAACTCCAAAGGTCTTCGCCAATTGTCTGCATAGCTCTTCAGCCTGCTTTGAGCCACTAGTAGACGCTTCCTAATGCTCTGAATGTTGTCCACCGCATCCTGTACAATATTTGGACATAGAAGAGTTCTCTCCTTTAGATCGTCCCAACAGATAGAAGATCAACACTTTCTCCTACACAAAACTTCAAAAAGTGCCATACCAATGCTGGACTGATACACATGCCCGAAGCATATCCTCCATGATCTAGTTGGTCCTCTCTGTCTGACCCTCTATCTGAGGGTGATAGGCTGAACTGAAAGCTGGCTTAGTCGCCAAATCCTTCTACAAGATACTCCAAAATCAGGACACAAATCTAGGGTCCCTATCAGAAACAATGTTACGGGAACACCATGCAACCAGACCATATCATCAATATATAGCTTAGCTAAGCACTTTAGATTGAAGATCTTCTTAACTGGTAGAAAGTGGGCACTCTTAGTGTGCCAGTCCATAATCACCCACACAGCATCATTTCCCTTTGAAGTCTGAGGGAGACCTATCACAAAGTCCACACTGATACTCTTCCACTTTCACTCAGGAATGGGCAGAGGCTGAAGAAGTCCTGCAAGTCTCTGGAGCTCTGCTTTCACCTGCTGGCAAGTCTGACATCGTGAAACGAACTCAGAGATCTCTCTCTTCATATTATTCCACCAGAACGTCTATCAAAGATCTCGATACATCTGTACACCTCTAGAGTGCATTGAGTAAGGAGTTCTATATGCCTCCTACATAATCTCCTACTTAAGAGCAAAATCACTTGGCACACAGATTCTATCTCTGAATCTCAAACAATCATCCTCGAAAACTTTGAAATCAGACTCCTTACCGGCTAAAATTATTTCCTTGATCTTACCTAGATCAGCATCATTCTTCTAACCATCCTTAATCTTATCGAACAAAATGGTCTTAACCAGAAGCCCTGCCGACACACTAGAACTCTCTGATTTCATAACCTCCACACCCAATCTCTACTACTCTCTTAAGGACCTCTGAGTCCTAGAGAGAAAACACACTACTTATGATGCTACTCTACGACTGAGTGAATCCACCACTACATTAGCTCTACCTAGGTGGTGCAGAATCTCCAAATCATAATCATGGAGCAACTCCAACCATCTCTTCCGTTTTAGGTTCAGCTTCTTCTAAGTAAACAATTTGGTTAGACTTTTATGATTAGTATACACCTTACAGGAAGCTCCATACAAAAAATGCCTTCAAATATTCAAAGCAAAAACCATTGCCGCTATCTCTAGTTCATGGGTCAGGTAATTCTTCTCACATGGCTTAAGGTGACGAGAGCCATAGGCGACATCCTTACCTTCTTGCATCAGAACACAACCTAGATCCTCATGTAAAGCATCACAAAATACCTCTAATCCGATAGTCTCAACTAGCAATATAAAAATGGGGGCATAAGTTAGACGCCTCTTAAGCTCCTGAAAGCTCTCTTCGAAAGCTCCGCTCCACTCATGCTTAACATCCTTACGAAGCATACGAGTCAAAGGGGTGACAATCTTAGAAAATCCCCTAATGAACTTCTTATAGTAACTTGTCAAGCCTAGAAAGCTGCGAATGTAAGAAACATTAGTGGGTTTAGCCCACTCAATAATAGCCTTAATCTTTTCTGGATCAATAGAGATTCCATCCTTAGACGTCACATGGCCTATAAAAACCACCTGATCCAACAAAAAAACACACTTCTTCAACTTAGCATAGAGCTCACGCTACTTTAAAATCTGAGGCACAAATCCTCAAGAACTCCTCATGCTCCTCAACTCTCTTAGAATATACCAAATTGTCATTTACAAACACCACCACAAACTGATCCAAAAAGTGTTTGAAAACCCGATGTTATACCCGAAATTTTAACTCCCATAGGGTTTGTAGGAATTTAGGGTCGTGAGAGACACTTTGATCAAGTAATGAGGAATCCCGGTTCAATCGGAACATTCCGGGGCATCAAGGACAACTTAGTCATATTCAGAGGTAT
The DNA here is from genome assembly GCA_023374045.1 of Limonium bicolor. NCBI lineage: Eukaryota > Viridiplantae > Streptophyta > Magnoliopsida > Caryophyllales > Plumbaginaceae > Limonium > Limonium bicolor. Next base: position 186,323,862 of record CM041779.1, on the reverse strand, counting down.
TTTTGTAATTTTTGAGGCTCCTAAGACCTCCCATAGGCTTTTGCCCTCATCCAAAAGCGTCTCAAATCAACTCGGAATGCTTTGAAATTTTAACTCATGATAGAGGATGACATTTTGAGCATAATGGCTTTGAAATTTCAATTTTTCAAATTTCTAATAATTTTCTAGTAATGTTTTGTTAAATATGACGAGAAATTGAATTTAAAAATATTTCAATATCCAAAAAAAATCAATTCCACCTTGGAAAAAATCATAAATATCCTCCTTTACACATGTTTAAAATTTCATAGCTAAATTCCTTTTGGAACTGACTTTTTACGGCTCCCAAATCAGTATTTATTTTCATTTCTGCTTACTAACTTGCTCATTAAGTTTCGTCAATAATTTGAAGCCAAATTAAAAATATTTGATTATTAACATCTTGGAAATTTATAAGGCTACGCGTCCAAAAATTTTGAGCATAAAACATCACCGGGAACCACCTAAAACCTGTCGTCTGTAGGTCATCCGTAGCCCCGGACGGGTAGTCCGTGGCCACGGACACCCTCAGACAGCAGCGGGATTTTAATTTTTTAAAAATTTAGAGATTTACAAATCATGTCCCGGCCTACGGATGTTTTGTCCGTGGACCCGGACTTTTTCAAAATTTCGTTTTCCTTTCAATTTGACTTTTCTGTATAACTAGGTAATTAGGGTCCGTGGGTTTGGACAGTAGGTCTGTGGCCACGGACAGAAACAAAATTCGACCTAATTCTTCCTCCAAAACCCTAGTTTAGGTATTTTCACTTTTCACTTTAATTTTCTATCAAAAATTTTAAAAAAAATAACTGAAATCAGAAGTTCGAGCACTTAGGTTAAAACAACTCGTAATAAGCCGTATTAAACCCAAAATAAGTCGAATACCAAGCCCCCGAAGCCGAACTCTACCTTTCCTAATTTACCCTAGGTTAAAATTAGGTGGTGACTCATAGTAGGTTCCAGTGAGATAACTTAGGATTTAATAATGAATGTTTATGACATAGTTATTCAACTTAGGTTATAAGTGGACCTAGAACCCGACCAGATCCTAATCAACTTGAATCAACATAGGATAGGGTTCAAAAATGGAGGCTCACAGAATGACGACTCTGCTGGGGAAAAATTCTTAATTTTAAACTTTTTTAATTTTACAAAAGACGGCTTAACTCAAAAAAAAATTATTTGTGGCTTTATTACATTGCTTGTTGACTTTCGTGTGCAATTTCAATTTCTACACCTTTGCATCATGTGAGAGCGAGGGTCCACGCAAACCGATTTCACCCTGGGACCCGCCTTAGGGTCCTCTGTCAGGGTCTCACACCTTTTTAGGTGATGTGAATAAGTGGGGGAAAAGAGGAGGATGTCGTCTAACAACATCCACTTAATATCTGGGCTTTAGCCCCAAGCATTTTCCTGACAGTGCCCTTACCAAGCCTTGTTTGGTCATTCAAAGACCCGACTGTTGACGCACACCATTAGGTGATGTGAAAAGAGTGGGGTAGCCCAAAGAGAATAGTGTGCAAGCCCTATTCCTTTGAGGTGACCTGGGCCCACGCCCCAAGCACCTCTCCGGATCGATCCATACGTGTTGAACCGAATCATTTTGTGAGGACATCTGCATAACCCTCTTTGTATGGTCTCTGTTTGTGTGTATATCTTTTCTGGGCCTCAGGCCCAACATCTGTATCAAGTCTTCAGTTATCATTCGCCCAAATGAGATATCTAAAAATCCCTTGTGGCCTAAATACTTTTACTTCCTCAAAGTCATCTCCTCAAAATCATAAGCCTGAAAATCCAGTTCAAAATGGATTCCTCTAAGATTATTGGCCCAATCCACGTGTCAAAATTTCCATCCCTCTTGGCATGGATAGCCAAAAAAGATACATCTTGTGACTAGAGCACAATGACCCTCAAGAGAAAATCTTTTTGCGTCCATAAAAGCCCGAGACCTAACAGTTTCTGCTTTATATTCTTAAACAAGAGGAAAGACACAAATTCAGAAAGGCGTTGGGATAGGATTTCCGGCCGCTTAATCTGACTACCCACTTTCCCTCATTCACAGCTCCCCGTCGAAATCGCCTCCGTTTCATCTGATATGTTAGTCGAGGCCCATAACAATGTCCCTCAAGAAAACCAGCAATCATAAGGGGGATTCGAAGGTGTTACTTCCGCTGAAGAGCTCATGAAAGCTTTTGACATGAAACATAAGGAGGCAGTCCAGGAACTTGAAAATAAGTATGTGGACACAATTGCTAAGCTGGAAGAAAAGCTGGCCACACTAGAGATTGCAGCTCAAAGTAGGACCACCGGAGCTCCAATAGGGGGACAAGACAAAATAACTAGCTTGGTACACAACACCGAGCTGCCATTGAAGCCATGAAGGCTCGACATGTGACAGCAACAGATGAACTCCATGAGATGATTAGATCTCTAGAGGAAGCAAGATGGGAGAGACCATGCAGGGATTTGTCAACCCCTTATACGGCATGAACAATGCCTCAATGGAAAGACACAACACTCAAGGCGGGTACAGGGGTGATGCCCCTGGGAATCAACTAGCTGCAGAAGTCTAGAGGGCACTAAAGTGTATCGAGCGTATGGAAAAAGTCAGCAAACCTGCTTGTTTTGACTACTTCTTCATGGGATCCTATCCCGACGTTGAGCTACCTTCGAAGATGAAGCTCCTAACAATAGCTCTCTACAAGGGCTCAACCGACCCTCAGATCCATCTGGCAATGTTCGACCGAGAGATATCTATCCTGAGACTCAATGACATGCAAAAGGCTAAGGTTTTCGCCCGGTACCTAGACGAGATTCCCTAATAGTGGTATCTAACTCAAAGGATGAACATCAAGACATACGAGGAAGTATGTGAAGCTTTTCTGACCCACTTTGAGTATGCCAAGAATTTGGAGATCACCCGGTCTGACCTCGCTAGCACTCACCAAACCGGAAGTGAGTCCATGTCTGATTTTATAAAATGGTGGAGAAGGAAGGCAGTAGGCATGCCCACGAGAATGGATGAATAGGAGCAAATTCGCATGATCGTTGAGAACATGCAAAAGTAGTATAATGACGCACTAAAATACATGTACTTTCCAAGCTTTGATATGTTCATGGGCCAGGTAGGTGTGCTAGAGGAGAAGATCCACAAAGGAGACTTGAAGCTTGGATATCCACGGGGGTCCGGGGGTAATGCGAAGTTCCCAAAATCTGAACCGGCGAAAGCTTCCTACTCGACAGCGGCTTACACCCAGGGCATGCCGCAGAGGTACGCGGGGCAGTACGAGGTAAATGTAGTCCAACAGCCAAGGGAACAATGGTAGAGCTATAGGGTAATACCACCTCCGAGATAGGATTTCAACCAGCAGGAATTCACAGATATCGGCCGACCTTTGAGTCAAGCTCTGAAGAAGCTCCAGGAGCAGAATATCCTACAACCTCTTCCACCTCGGCAAGGAGTTACCTGGTTGGGCAAGAATCCAAATTAATTATGTCACTACCACCAGTTACCTGGCCATAATACTGACCAATGTAGGGCCCTACAACATAAGATCCAAGACTTGATTGACCAGGGACTTCAGTTCTCGAAGCGCGGGAATATTTTTGGGAATCCCATGCCGGAGCACCGTTAGGAATCATTGTTATTTTTCTTTTCCTTTCTATTGTTTAGCGTAGTCTCTTTTTTCCTAGTTGTTTCCCTCTCTTTAGCTAGTTCAGTTGTTTTTCCCTTTTCCATAGTGCGCAATGTCATTTTTGCTCCTTTTAATTATTAATAAGAAAAGTACCCGCTTTCCTTCTTTGTTCATGTTCATTTATGTTGAGCTCGAATTGATGTTTGTACATTCATTCATGCACTTAAAAAAATGTTGTCTCATCAAGCACACCGACAGGTTTCCCTGACATGTATCCCACGTATCTCACCACTCCACGCCTCCACCATTATACGAAAACCCAAAACAGAAAACCCCCTCAAAAAAGGAAAAAGTGTCATTCGATCACCACACCACCCATTACCTCCTCACACACAATCACATTTCCACAGAAAATTCCACCTCCACATACAAAAGGGCATTCAAAAGGTTTGTTAAATAAACCTCAAAACAATATTGGGGGCAATCTGAGTTTAAGACCGATAATGATCATTTCTTTTGTTTAAACGTGTGAACAACCTCTGAATGAAAAATTGTGCGAGAGTGTCTTGAGTGGTAAAACCAAGAGAGAATGAGCGTATCATTTTTACACAACTCCAGTGAGATTACATTCAAAGGTAAGGCAAAGGGCATAACTCTGATCGACGGAGATTATTTGTAAACTTACTCTCAAGACCTGCAAAAAGTAACAAAGAATGGATACATAACTATTAGGGATGATGAAGCACCTAGGTTCAGCATCACATAGCCCAAAAGCTTGTGAACCCTGACACTATACCCTAGGCACCCCTGCTGAGCTTTTAATATACTCCCCTTTTTAATACACTTGAAAGCTACGCAAAACAAGCAAGCCAATGATGAACAACCGACCTGGTGACCAAAGGAAGCGAGTAGCCCGACTTCCAGATAGCAATTTCACAAGTCCAAAGAAGTGAGACAACTACCGGCATGATGAAACAATCCATAAATGATCCCAAAGTGACACAGGATCCAAAGAGCTCACATCCAAAACAGCTCTTAGCATTCAAAACAGGAACCACCAAAACCCCCGAAAGGAAAAGGACACAAGGCAAATCTTATAAGCCCGAAAGAAGTCCAAACACAAAACAAAAGAAGGGAAAATGATGCGAAGGACAACTCCAAAGTCCAAAGTTCCAAGCTCACCAGCAAAGTCATCACGAAATGGCCAAACAACTTCAAGACGAGAAGAGGCAAATCTGAAAGAAGGAGCAAGTTGCAGCTTTGGTCACCCTTACAGCTCCTCATATTCCGAACATTCCTCCATTGTCCCATTGTCATTCATCACATCCCGTGGCCACGTTATAAGCTTTAAAGACTTCTTACTTAATAGTTGTGTATCCAATCAAGTGAAAGTAATAGAATAAAGGTGTATGTTAAACAAATATCAAATTCAATGATCAATACGTTATGACCGAAAGGAAAGGATGAGTGCAAATGTTAAACACATTAAGTGTAGAATAGAAAGCACCACAACAAATAAATCCTGACCCTGTGAGAGTAAGACTTGTTTCACGTGGTTAAATGAAAGAAAATACTGGGGGCAATCGATCATCCCGATCGATTGCCACAAACACTAAGAACTTAGACTGTCTTAAAGAAAAATACTGGGGGCAATTGTTGGTTCCAACAATTGCAATAACAAAACCAATTGAAGCCCAAAGCCCGAAAGCATAAAACCCAAAAATTTCAAACCCTCTTCACATCATACAGGCTTGTCCTAAGCCCTACCTCCACATCTAATCATCCTCAGGCTCGTCCTAAGCCCTACCTCCACATCCAAACATCCCCAGGCTTGTTTAAGCCCTTCCTCCACATCAAAACATCCTCTGGCTCATCCTAAGCCCTACCTCCACATCCAAACATCCTCAGGCCCGACATAAGCCCTAACCCTTCTCTACATACATTTAGGCCCATGATAAGGCGTAACTTATCTCTACGTCACCCACTTAACTCACCTTCACATAGTGTCACCTTTTGGCTCGTCATAAGACCTAGAACCACCTTTAGGCTCATCATAAGACCTAGTGTCACCTTTAGGCTCGTCATAAGACCTAGAACCACCTTTAGGCTCGTCATAAGACCTAGTATCATCCTTAGGCCCGTCATAAGACCTAGAATCACCTTTAGGCTCGTCATAAGACCTAGATCCACCTTTTGGCTTGTCATAAGACCTAGTATCATCCTTAGGCTCGTCATAAGACCTAGAATCATCCGTTTAGGCTCGTAGCTTTACCTAACATCACTTTTAGTTTACCTACTCTCATCAAACACATTGCATTCATCTCATTCATATCGGCGCATCATAAGACCTATCTACATTATCCAGGCCCTTCACAAGACCTGGCGGCAGAAAACTTGGTGAGGTGATGGCAATAAATCCTCCTGTGTTATGTCAACTTATTTTGGGATCAACGAATGGTGGGCGATGGCAATAAGTCCCCTAGGTTTTTACCAGGAGTTATCCTTGCACACCGGCTTGGGGGCAATGGCAAAAAGTCCATATTGGGTCCAGCTAGGAGCAACGGCACGAGTTTCGGTCCTTAGAAGCATCCGAGCATCATCAACATCATCAGCATCATCAGCACCATCAACATCGTTAGCATATCAGTATTCCTGCATCTACATACCATATAGTCTTCACTTGTAGGTAGTCGACGCCTTAGAATAGCTTGACATTACTTCATTTTTACTTTTAGGTGGTCGAAGCCTTAGATCGCTCGACGTCTTTTCACTTTATTCGTAGGTAGTCAGCGCCTTAGAATAGCTCGACATAATTCATCAGTTTTCAAACAGCATGCAGGGTCTTTTAACTTTATTTTGGGGTATCACTCAAGCATCAACTACTCTTCATATCCATTACAAAGTCTAGTTGGCGGGGGCAATCTGTTATACCCAAAATTTTAACCCCCCCATAAGGTTTGTAAGGATTTAGTGTCATGAGAGACAGTTTGATCAAGTAATGAGGAATCTTGGATTGATCAGCGCATTTCGGGGCATCAGGGACAGCTTAGTCATCTTCAGGAGTATTTTCGTAATTTACGAGGCTCCTAAGATTTCCTACAGGCTTTCTCTCTCCTCTGAAAGTGGCTCAAAATAACTCGGAATATTTTGAAATTTTAACCCATAATAAAGGATGACATTTTGAGCATAATGATAAGCCGCAAACTTATCATATTTTAGGTGTTAGATTTAGTATTATATTTATCTAAATTAGGTTATATATAAGTTATTTGTGCTATATTAGGTATTAAAGTGTTTTATTAGTTCAGTCTTATGTTTTTATATGTTTTTCTGTGCAAGGGATGATTTTCTAGCCAAAAGTTCATTGATGCCGGACTCCCTGCCGGATAACTTCTGCACGGCACGAGATTAGGTCAGAAAAGAGGCTTTGCCGGACACAATGCCGGGTAGATTCCATCCGGCATAAGGGAAGAGTCGCCACGGTTGACCAAGCGATAGCGGTTATTGACCGTTGGTGATTAGGCTGGTGCCGGGTATGATGCCGGGTATATCCTACCGGGCATATGCACTGTTTTGCGTGGATTTTTGCGGTTTCGACCGTTGAGCAGTTGACACGTTTTCCACATGTGCCGGCTACTCCTCATCCGGCACGACGCCCGGCAACAGACACAATTGAGCCCTATAAATAGGCCGAGAGTCTACATCATTGAACACACTTCAACACCCATATACACTCCATTCATTATTCCATTTCCGCCTCCATTCCATGTGTTGGTGTCCAAGGAAGTTCTGCCCGATCATCCATGCGAAGAGAAGGAATCTCCTCTGGGTTAAGGCTATGGCCATTTCCTTGATCCTTCTGTGTTTTCTTCTTGCATTTGGTGTAGATGGTTGAGTAGGAATTCTTTGTCTTCTCTGGTTAGAAATGGTTCTCTTTGTAAACATACTATGTTCACTCAATAAAAGATATAAGTTCAACTTGGAATTTTGTGTTTATTGCAAATTAGGAATGAAGTTGTTTCTTCTTCCAAGTACTTCAATTCTGACCTTGGTAAGGCAGAAAGGTTGAGGAATTCCAAGTGGCCTTTCTATTTGTCTTTTATAACTTAAAGGATGAAATTTAAGGCTTAGAATTCTCCCCTTTTCGGTTCATTGATTACCTAGATATTGTTAGTTTTCGATACTGATTTGGGAGTGCTTATTTCGGCTTCAAACTGGAAGAGTAAATTGACATTTTGGGAAGGCCGGATGGCATGCCGGGTGCAAGATGTCCGGCACATTCAAGATTCTTGTCTTTGCCGGGTGCATTTTGTCCGGCATAGTATCCGGCATTACCAAAAGTTGGTTGGTTCAGAATTTATTCTTTTCCCTTGGTGTTCAATTGTCTTTTTATGACGTTGCCATTTCGAATCTGGGGTAGATTATTATAAATACTATTTTAGATTAGGTTTTAGGTAGTTTTTCTTAATTTGTACTTACACACTTATTTTTCCCCCTTGTTATAGAATAGGTATTACTGGATTAGGACTAATTTTCTATAAGTCCCTTGGGTTCGATACTCTCGGTCGTAATATATTTACACTATACTCCGACCGAGTTTTTATTTGCTACCTGTAGTAGAGTTGTAGGTTTAGTTTATTATTTTATTCTTTTTGTATATAGTTTTATCCTACAATTTTTTAGTTAGCACATAATTGCTCTGGAATTTTGATTTTTCAAATTTCCAATAATTATCTAGTAATTTTTTATTGAATCTGATTTAAAATTGAATTAAAAAATATTCCAATATCCAAAAAAATTCGATTCCACCTTGGAAAAGTCAGAAATAATCTCCTTTACTCATGATTAAAATTTCATAGCAAAATTCTTTTTGGAAGCCCTTCAGCTAAAACGTCGGTAAATCTTGGTTTTTACTAGATTTTTCTATCATTAAGGAAGTATATATAAGGAGCCTGAACACCTGATCAAAACAGAAGCTCTCAAGCCCTAGCATGTCAGAAATCATAGCCATCTCATAGCCCTCACGTTTTTCAACTCCCGAGCCCCAAAATTCTGCCAAATCTTCACCAAAATAACCTTCTAAACACTTTTTCCCACTCCCAAAGCATAAACCATCATCAAAATCCCACTAAAACACCACCAAAACGTGGAGAACATCAAGAACAACAAGGAGTAAGAAGCTTGGTTTGAAGTTCTTTAGGATCCACCATCAACGAGGCTCCCGAAGTATCTTGACGTGAAGGATCACCATAATCCCGAAGGTAAACAAGATTTGAAAGAAAATCTCTCAACTTCTCTCGTCTTTAATTACTTTATGTTGAAATCCGGGATCGAACTGACTTCTTACGGCTCCCGAATCAGTATTTGTTTTTGTTTCTGCCTACTAACTTTCTCATTAAGTTTTGTCAATATTTTGAAACCAAATTGAAAATATTTGATTACTAACATCTTGAAAATTTCTCAGGCTACACGTCCATAAATTTTGAGCCTAAAACACCACCTGGAACAACCTAAAACCCGCCGTCTGTGGGTGGTCCGCAACCCCGAACGGGTAGTCCGTGGCCACGGACACCCTCGGACAGTGGTGGGATTAATTTTTGAAAATATAGGGTTTTACAATGCATGTCCGGGCCTACAGACGTTCTGTCCGTGGTCCCGGACTTTTTCAAAAGAGGGATACCCGTAGTGTCTTGGTCCATTGGGGATGATGCAGAGTTTTTATACGGTGAGCAGAAGCGTGCGGACCGTGCAAATAAGTTGGTACTTAAGTCTGGAGATGTATTAATTATGGGAGGAGAGTCAAGGATGTTATACCATGGGATTAAGAGAGTCAAGCTGAATACAGCACCGTCGGCAGTGATTAATGCGACGCACATGAAACCAGGACGGTTAAGCCTAACCTTTAGACAATATTAGCTATGTAACATTTTAGTGTGAGATAAGGAATGAGATGTAAGATTGAAGCACATGTTGTAAACAGGATGGTTATGAATAAAATAACAGTGTTGTTCATATAAATTGTTACGACTCTTGTTATACCATCAATACTCATGAAGCTTGTGAACACAATTAGGTTATGGACTCGGTACGGAAGGTGTGCTAAGCATACTTACAGAGGCACAGGCCGACGCCAGCGGTACTATCCTCACCGGCACCTTTCCGATTAATGGAATTGAGGCTTCAGTTCTCTTTGACTCAGGGGCCTCGCATACCTTTGTCTCGGCATCTTTCGCGAGCAGGTTGGGGCTAGACGCTGATGAGCTACCCGACTTCACGGTTACGCTCCCGTCTAAGGAGAAGGTTCGTTGCACTCGTTACTACCGAGGAGCCATTGTCAGAATTAAGGGAGAAGACTTTCAAGTCAGTTTTATTGAGTTCAGTGAGCTAGGATTTGATGCTATCTTCGGGATGAACTGGTTGGAGCGGCACAAGGGACGTATCCTCTGCACCGAGCATAGATTGCTGCTTAGGAGTCCGTCTGGGGTAACAATATTATACCGCCAGAGGCCCAGAGAGCCTTCGACTAAGATCATCACCGCCATGGCAATGTATAAGGAATTGAGGAGAAAAGAAGAAGTGTACCTCTGCTATGTACAGGACATAGAGAGAGACCCCGAGTTCGACCCCGACTTACCGGTAGTGTCGGAGTTCCCCGACCTATTTCCACGGGAACTACCTGGCATGCCACCCACTCGGGAGGTAGAGTTCACCATCGAGCTGCTACCTGGTACCGGACCGATAGCCAAGGCACCATACCGCATGGCTCCGGCAGAAATGACTGAGTTAAAGGAACAACGGAAGGACTTGTTGGATAAAGGATTTATTAGACCCAGTGTATCACCATGGGGAGCGCCTGTTCTCTTCGTGAAGAAGAAGGATGGTAGTCTCCGCCTCTGCATCGACTACAGAGAGTTGAATGCAGTGACAGTGAAGAATAAGTATCCACTACCCCGCATTGACGATCTGTTCGATCAGTTGAAGGGAGCATCTGTGTTTTCCAAGATTGATCTCAGATCGGGGTATCATCAGATAGCCATTAAGGAGGGAGATATTGAGAAGACGGCATTCCGGACACGATACGGCCACTATGAGTTTACAGTGATGCCATTCGGTTTGTCGAACGCACCGGCGAAGTTTATGGATCTGATGAACCGCTTGTTCCGGGAGCAGCTGGACAAGTCGGTTGTGGTATTCATCGACGACATATTGATATATTCAAGATCTAAGGTTGAACATGAGGAACATTTGAGGAAGGTATTAGAGATACTGAGGGAGAACCAGCTATATGCTAAGTTCTCCAAATGTGACTTTTGGCTTGACCAGGTCTCTTTCCTAGGTCATGTCATCTCAGATGCTGGGATCTCAGTGGATCCAGCAAAGATTGATGCCGTACGTACTTGGCCAAGGCCGAAGACTGTTACCGACATCCGGAGCTTTCTCGGTCTGGCAGGTTACTACAGGAGGTTTGTTAGAGATTTCAGCAAGGTCGCAAAACCGATGACCAGTCTGATAAAGAAAGATGCACCGTTCTTATGGACGGCTGACTGTGAGAGATCATTCTAGAGTTTGAAAGACTCACTGACCACTGCACCGGTTCTTACAATTCCAGACGGTACAGAGGGCTTTGAGGTTTACTGTGATGCATCCGGCAGAGGGCTGGGTTGCGTGCTCTTGCAACATGGCAAGGTGGTGGCATATGCCTCACGCCAGTTTAAGAAACATGAGGAGAACTACCCCACACATGATTTAGAGCTGGGAGCTGTAGTCTTCGCTTTGAAGATATGGCGCCACTACTTATACGGGGTTAGTGTGACGATCTACACCGATCATAAGAGCTTAAGATACATATTTACTCAGAAGGAGTTGAATCTCAGACAGAGGAGATGGTTAGAATTCTTGAAAGACTATGACATTGACCTCCAATACAAAGAGGGAAAGGCCAATGTTGTAGCAGACGAACTGAGCCGTCGAGCACACTCACTCCATTCGCTAGTCTCTTTCTCCAGCTTGGTTGATGAGGTGCGAGAGGCTCAGAGGACAGATGAGTACATGGGAGAGGTCAGACAGAAGCTGACAGATGGTACCTTTGAGAGTCAGAAATATGACTTCAAACTTCACGACGATGATCTGATCAGACTTAAGGGCCGGTTATGCATACCACAAACAACACGGATCTGAAAGACCGTATACTCAGGGAATCACACTGTTCTTCAGTTTCCATCCATCCGGGAGCCTCTAAGATGTACAAAGACATGAAGAGATACTTCTGGTGGTCGGGGATGAAGACAGATGTTACCGAGTTCGTCTTGAGGTGTCTCACATGCCAGAAGGTAAAATTCGAGCACCGAAGACCGGGCGGAATGGTACAATCGATGCCAGTTCCGGAGTGGAAGTTCCATGATATCTCCATGGACTTTGTAGTTGGACTCCCACCTGCTAGGGGAGGTCTCAACATGATATGGGTGGTGGTGGATCGCCTTACCAAAGTAGCCCGATTCATACCGATGAAGGATACTTGGAAGGTGACCAAATTAGCCTAGTTGTTTGAGAAAGAAATAATGAGACATCACGGGATACCAAAGACCATAGTGTCAGATAGAGATACCAGATTCCTTTCGAGGTACTGGAGAGCTACTAGAGAAGCGTTGGGTACAGAACTGAAGTTAAGTACCGCGTTCCATCCTCACACAGATGGTCAGACTGAGCGTACGATTCAGACACTCGAGGACATGCTGAGGGCATGTGCCTTAGACTTCCAGGGCAGTTGGATTGACAAATTGCATCTGATCGAGTTTTCATACAACAACAGCTATCACGCTTCGATCAAGATGGCACCTTTTCAAGCGTTGTACGGTAGACCATGTCGTACACCGCTCTGCTGGGATGAGTCGAGTGAGACGGTCATTATAGGACCAGAGTACTTAGAGCAAGTTAAGGCTGAAGTTCAGCAACTCAGGGAGAACATGAAAGCTGCTCAAGATAGGCAGAAGTCGTATGCTGATGTTCGACGACGGGACCTGGAGTTCGTAATGGGCGACCAGGTATTTCTGCGAGTTTCACCGATAAAGGGTGTATTCAGGTTTGGGCAGAAGGGAAGATTAAGCCCGAAGTTTGTTGGTCCTTATGAGATTACGTAGCGGGTGGGCCCGGTTGCTTACATGTTGAATTTACCTGTTGAACTGGGTAAAGTGCATGATGTTTTCCATGTCTCACAGCTAAAGAAATACATGCACCACCCCTCCCATGTGTTAGAACCTGAGAGGTTGACTTTAGAACCAAATATGAGATCCTTGGAGACTCCTCTGAGAATCTTGGACAGTAAGACTAGGGACACTCGCCATAAGTCAGTGCAACTGGTGAAGGTTCTCTGGTATAACCAGGATGTCGAAGAGGCCACGTGGGAATTAGAGGATAAGATGAGGGCGAAGTACCCTTCTTTGTTTAATGACTAGATCGTCTATATAGGGTACGGGGCGTACCCCTTTTTAAGGGGGGTAGAGCTTCCTCATTTTTGAGTTAGGAAACGCGCATGTTTGTCGTTTGTTTGGGTGTTTAAGATGTAATTTTGTGTAAGTTGCTACACTTTGGTGATAAGTTTGAGTTATGTATAATACTTATGTATTGTATTTGTGATTGACCTTTGAGTCTTGAGATGTGTGAATGTGAATATAAGATGTGGTGTTAAGATTAAGGGAATTGAGTACCGTGAATGGTTAAGCATATATGTGAACTTTGGGACAAAGTTCATTTAAGGGGGGTAGATTGAAATACCCCAAACCTAGATATGGTATTTAAAGGATAAACTAAGGTATAAGAAGGCTAAATAATGCCTTAGAAACATTAAGAAACTATTTTAATCAAAGAAAATATAAGGAAACACCGAAAGAGCAGTTTAAGCAAAAACGTACTTTAAGCTTGGAGAGACTTGGGTGAGCACCCAAATATTGTTCTAAGACCTTAGTAACATCCTAATGGTCATATTAAACCAATTACCAAAGAAAACCAAGCTTGAAAACAAGTTAAAACACAAAATGTGCTTTAAGTACTCTTAAAGCACATTTTTGAAAAATTGTCTTGTAAATGGGTTTTGAATGGCTAAATGTCCATCATTACTCTTTAATTAACATGTGTACTATCACATTAGGAGGTATAAATCAATGGGAAATCAAAAAATTCACAACTATGTGCCTTGTTTTGTGAATAGTAATTAAATTAAGCTAGTTTATGACATAAGTCAATATAAGTGAGCTAATTGGTCAACAAAGACTAAATTACCCCTTGCTACTTAATGGGGGCCGGTTTATAAGGGGATGGCTCAAAATGTGAGTAAGCTAGATTATTAGTAAATAAGAGAGAAATGTACTAGCAACATAAATATCTCACCTTTATTCACCTCTCTCCTCACCTCTTCATTCTCTCTTGTTCCCACCGGTTTTGAGCTGCTCCTCTCTTCTTCTCCAACGTGAAGAACAGCCCCCATGTGAGCTTCATCTTCCCTTGATCACTACTTGCTCATTTTAGCTCCAAAATCAATACAAATTACATACTCTTCTTAGTTAGCTCAAGCTCTATCTTTCTATCTTTTCAAAACTTCAAGAGCTCCATTTTGGTGCCAAGCCAAACCACCATTATAGGAGGAAACTCAAGCTTGGAGACTCCATTGGCTTCTCCATTCTCTTAAGGTAAAGAAAGTGTAAGAAAATCTAGGTTTCCATCACTTTTCTTCATGACCGAAAATACATACTCATGGGGCTTCATTTTAATGCCTTGTTCTAGCTTGTTTTCTACTCTCCAAAGGATAGAGGAGGTCCTTCTTGCTTCATATCCAAGCTTGTCTTGAGAAACCAAGGTAAAACAATCAATTCAATACCTTAAAGTACATTTTTAACCTAGGTTTTGTTCCTTAAGGTTGGTGTGTTGTTTAGTGCTCATTGGAGTCATTGAATATTGGTTAGAACATTGGCAAGGAGAGTTTAAGTGGTGACCGAGATTGAGCAAGGAAAAAGTCTAAGGAGGAAAGTTTGTGAGCTTGTAAAAGAACAAGGTAAATTACTTACCTTAAGGTGTTTTTAATGTATTAAGGGATGGGATATGGATAGGTAACAAGTTTAGCTTAGAGTTTATAGTGAAAAAGGGATATGAAACTTAGGAGAAAGAATACTATTATATTGAGAACTTGTGACTAAGGAGCAAATGAGAAAAGGAGATAGTTTAAGAATGTCAAGGTGAATTGTATGAACATTTGAATTGCAATGGGAGCCTTGCCGTGTGTATTTGTAGGTCAAAGGCTATATATAATGAGGAAATTCAGTGTTTAAGATTTATGCATTTAAGGGCCTAAAAGCCAAGTCATTTAAGGGCCTAAGTGCCAAGCAACTTAAGTTTATGCACTATATTGTGATGTAGTGTAGTTTTGATGTTCTATGTGTGCTAAGGAGGTTTGGTGAGAATTTGAATGTTGATAGCTAATTAATGGTGAGAAAATAAGTGTTTTGGTGTAATAATGTCCTAGAGAACCCATGGCAAAATTTTGTGAAGAACCTAAGTGTTTAAGATGTGTTAGGGAGATTTCGTGACCGAGGAAGTGTTAAGAAACCTTAGGAGTTGTTTTGATGAAAATGAATGAGTTCAAGATGTTCTAGTGAACTAGGGTGACTTAGGTATGTCTAGGAGGAACTAGGGGTTACAATGGTGAATTTTAGGCACCGAGACCTTGATAAAAAGAAGTTAGGAAACTTTAGTAGGTTTGATGTGAATGAGTGTAAAACTTTGAGACGATTTAGGTAGAAACTAGAGTTTAGAATTTAAGGAAGGCTTGGAAATTGTAATAGGGGTGGAAAGTAGTGTATATGGTGTGGTCAAGTTCTTAAGGAGGGAACTTTTGGCTAGTAGAAGTTCTAGGTGAAAGGGATGTTAAAATGTAGGAAAGAAATAAGTGTTGGTAGTTGTTGTAAGAATTGAGTAAAGGATTGGAATGATCTTTGGAGGTTGTTTTAATGAGTTTGGAGGATGATTTAAGGTGAGTTTAAGGGTGTAAATGATGTTAGAACACATTAGGAGGCTTGAGGAAAAAGTTGGAGAGGATTGCATAATTTTAGGGCTTGTTCTAGACTGGTCCGACCCAGTTGGTTGGATCGGACATGGGTCGGGCGTCCTCTGTTAAGTCACCCGTAACTGTTCTGGAGTGGTCCGACCCAGAGGACTTGGGTCAGACATGGGTCGGACGGGTGAGTCTTAGAAGACGGGAAAGTTTCTGGAAAGGTCCGACCCAAGGGGCTTGGGCCGACCCAGTTAGTTGGGTCAGACGGTGGGTCGGACGACCCTTAACACTTAAAAAAAAAAATTAAGGATGCATGATGGTGTTAATAGTGCACCATTAAGAGGGCAATGATGATTAGAAACCTAAAGACCAAAGGGGATTAAGTTAAGTTAAGTGTAAGTTCATAAGTTTAAGGTTAAGTTGCAAGGTTAAGTTATAAGACTTAAGAAGTGTTAATTGGGGACCACTAAGGTTAAATAAGTTAAATAAGTTAAGCAATGTATAGATACTTAATCATCTAAGATGGATGGTATTTTAGGACTTGAAAGTTGGAAACCGGAGGAGTATTAAAACCGGGACGATCGACGGTGAACGGTACAATCTTTCTTGTGACCTGCTTGCTAACGAGGTGTCCCTCGGCTTGTGTGCTATCTGTTTAATTGCTATGACTAAGACAAGATAAAGCATGCAACCGGTTATATTTGTTCTCGCTGTGAATGTGTTTCTTTACACTAACCCACGAGACCTGAGATCATTACTAACCAAGTTTAGTACTTACTGAGTTAGGAATAAGAGTTAAGTATTGGTGATTGTTGGTTAATACCCGTTAAGGTTTAACTAACACTTGGTGTTTAAGATTTCTACTAACTGGAACTTGAGTGAGGGAACCCGGGACTGACTCCGGTCATGCATGCTAAGGAAGGGGGACGGTATTTGAATCAGATCCGCCCTCCGCTTAAGGACTTGTCTTCGGACTTGTTGCCTAGGGCCGGTTGCCGGCCCAGCTACGCTGGACTCCCGTCCAAGGTAGGTGGCATTAAGATGGTACGGTAGGATCACCTAAATCCTAGGTTTGAGATTAAGCTACAACCATTCCCTTCTAGGAACGGTTTGTATACTGAGAATAAGTTAAGGTTAAGATTGAGGTAAGATAAGGAACTGAGGTTAAGGAAATCAGGACTAAGGAGGGGGTTACTAACCCGCTTGATAAGGGAACGCTTGTGTCGTTCATTGTGTGTGAACTATGTATGTTCATCTGTGGATTGTTGTTTATTGCACTTCATATCATGCTTGTGTACTTAATCAATTTCCATGCTATCGACAATTAGCCGTCGCAGCCCCGTTAGCTTGGGGGCCATGAGAGGGAGTACCAGCATTCGTGCTGACCCCCTTTGGGGGCTGTTTTTACACTTGCAGGTAAGCAGCCAATGAAGTCACACCACGAGAGTAGGAGTGGAATGGTACAATCTTTCTTGTGACCTGCTTGCTAACGAGGTGTCCCTCGGCTTGTGTGCTATCTGTTTAATTGCTATGACTAAGACAAGATAAAGCATGCAACCGGTTATATTTGTTCTCGTTGTGAATGTGTTTCTTTACACTAACCCACGAGACCTGATATCGTTACTAACCAAGTTTAGTACTTACTGAGTTAGGAATAAGAGTTAAGTATTGGTGATTGTTGGTTAATACCCGTTAAGGTTTAACTAACACTTGGTGTTTAAGATTTCTACTAACTGGAACTTGAGTGAGGAAACCCGGGACTGACTCCGGTCATGCATGCTAAGGAAGGGGGACGGTATCTGAATCAGATCCGCCCTCCGCTTAAGGACTTGTCTTCGGACTTGTTGCCTAGGGCCGGTTGCCGGCTCAGCTACGCTGGACTCCCGTCCAAGGTAGGTGGCATTAAGATGGTGCGGTAGGATCACCTAAATCCTAGGTTTGAGATTAAGCTACAACCATTCCCTTCTAGGAACGGTTTGTATACTGAGAATAAGTTAAGGTTAAGATTGAGGTAAGATAAGGAACTGAGGTTAAGGAAATCAGGACTAAGAGGGGGTTACTAACCCGCTTGATAAGGGAACGCTTGTGTCGTTCATTGTGTGTGAACTATGTATGTTCATCTGTGGATTGTTGTTTATTGCACTTCATATCATGCTTGTGTACTTAATCAATTTCCATGCTATCGACAATTAGCCGTCGCAGCCCCGTTAGCTTGGGGGCCATGAGAGGGAGTACCAGCATTCGTGCTGACCCCCTTTGGGGGCTGTTTTTACACTTGCAGGTAAGCGGCCGATGAAGTCACACCACGAGAGTAGGAGTGGAATGGTACAATCTTTCTTGTGACCTGCTTGCTAACGAGGTGTCCCTCGGCTTGTGTGCTATCTGTTTAATTGCTATGACTAAGACAAGATAAAGCATGCAACCGGTTATATTTGTTCTCGTTGTGAATGTGTTTCTTTACACTAACCCACGAGACCTGATATCGTTACTAACCAAGTTTAGTACTTACTGAGTTAGGAATAAGAGTTAAGTATTGGTGATTGTTGGTTAATACCCGTTAAGGTTTAACTAACAATTGGTGTTTAAGATTTCTACTAACTGGAACTTGAGTGAGGGAACCCGGGACTGACTCCGGTCATGCATGCTAAGGAAGGGGGACGGTATCTGAATCAGATCCGCCATCCGCTTAAGGACTTGTCTTCGGACTTGTTGCCTAGGGCCGGTTGCCGGCTCAGCTACGCTGGACTCCCGTCCAAGGTAGGTGGCATTAAGATGGTGCGGTAGGATCACCTAAATCCTAGGTTTGAGATTAAGCTACAACCATTCCCTTCTAGGAACGGTTTGTATACTGAGAATAAGTTAAGGTTAAGATTGAGGTAAGATAAGGAACTGAGGTTAAGGAAATCAGGACTAAAGAGGGGATTACTAACCCGCTTGATAAGGGAACGCTTGTGTCGTTCATTGTGTGTGAACTATGTATGTTCATCTGTGGATTGTTGTTTATTGCACTTCATATCATGCTTGTGTACTTAATCAATTTCCATGCTATCGACAATTAGTCGTCGTAGCCCCGTTAGCTTGGGGGCCATGAGAGGGAGTACCAGCATTCGTGTTGACCCCCTTTGGGGGCTGTTTTTACACTTGCAGGTAAGCGGCCGATGAAGTCACACCACGAGAGTAGGAGTGGGTAGCCCTAGGTGGGACTTTATTTTTGAGTATGGGTTGCGCTTGTGCTCCCGTCTGTTCATATTGAAACTGGTGTAAGTTTGTGATTATGACTTAAATACTTATACTCGGTTGGTTGGTGGTATTTTGGTTGGTGGTGTTTGGACGATTGTTTATTTAGGATAAGTGTTGTAATCGATAAGGCCGGTATGTTCTAACGATCAGACCATGGCAAGGTCCAGGTGTTTGTTATTTCCGCTGCGACGAATTCGATTAAGTGTTAAGTTTTGCGATAACCACGATTGGCTTTAGACGGGGTGTTACACTTCTACCCTTTTCTGATAGTCGGCCTACAGTTCCCAACCGTTCCTCAACTAAATAGTCTATCAATTACACCCAGTATTAACTTTTTAGCCCAGTCCTACCCAGCTCACCAACTTCCTAGTATTACACACACTTAGTCTGACTTATCTTTGCTCTAAGTCTCTCTCCTTTTTCATTTGTGTCCACCTAGCGATGGAAGTTTATGTACCATATTTATACACATAAGACTTATAATAGATGACCTATAACTTCCTATACTATAGGTGTCGTTTGCCTCTTTATTCTAGGTAGAGTATCCAATTCCAAGTATAGAATGAGCCTCAACTTGACCTAGAGTCATCACGACACATGTCGCCTTATGACTGGACATGTCGTTAGCGAATACTCAAGTGGTCGGTCACCACTAGCACCTCTGCACTTGCTTGATCTTGTCTGGTTCATTAATGGCTCATAAATGCTCTATTTCAGACTTCATTTTCGCTACGTGATAGTGTGCATTAATAGCCCTCGACTTATCTTGTTATCTTGCCCATTAATGAGCAATGATTTTTGTCATGAGCTAGTTGCTTGTGTGGATGCCTGAATCTACATGATTTTGTTGAACTAATTGATGTATTTTGTCCTTGTATTATTTCTGATGCATGAGAAATGTGATCGTGTGGTACTTGACTTCTTGAGTGTACTATAAGTTCTAGTGGAGCTCTAACGACAGGTGCCCGACTGGTAGGGCACAAGTCAGGAATGGAGCGTGCTTGCAACCATGTGTGGTAAGCCACTCCTCTACCTGCTTATCTCTGTCTCAAAGCTTAACAAACATATTAGATAAACGCCATAGGTTTGCTATAATCAAAACTAAAGGATCTTGACTTAACAATTTCCCCCCTTTTGATGATGGTAACCAATACTAAATCATATGTACTTGACAACTTAAATTTTTAGAGATATTCCCCCTAAGAGGGATTCCCTCTGAGTTTGTTAAGAGATGGAAAATAATAAAATTGTACCATATCACAAAGTAAAGAGATTATCATTAAGATCACGTGTGATACAAGAGATTTGATGGACATTTGTCACAAGTACATATCTTTCTCTTTCTTTCCCCCATTGCCATACAGCAAAAATAGGGAGTAACTACACGATTGAAAGTATTGAAAAAACCATAACATTTCATGGATTATAAACTATAAAGTTGAAAGAGATAATCTAAGAGGATTTACGCTTGGATGTGATGAAGGATGAGGAAGCATTTTCGGTGTCACGGCTGTCTCCTTCAGAGTAATAGTGAAGGATGAGTCTATGGACATGAGTGAAGTCATAGAGTCACTCGTTACTGATTGGCTAGTGATGACATTAGTAGACCAGGCGGATGATATGTCTGAATGAGTTTGGAGTGGTGATGAAGGGGTCTGTTTTCTTGGTTTCATGAGTTTTCTGATGTAGGAGAAAATGTTTTGTTCACTTGAACTTGATGAGCTGTAATTTTTTGGATTCATGACTGAGGAAGGGATTGTTGCGTAATGAAGGAGAGTGAAGGACTAATTTTATAGCTTTTATAGATGGGTGAGCGATAGTTCGCCGTCTGGTCGTGAGGGATGCATTGAATGTGGTTTGTTACATTCTAAGGAATGAATTCCCATGGTATTTTCCAGGTATTCATGACTGGCACTGATAGCTATGTCTCTGATCAGGTTGTAGCGTTATAATAAAGAAAGACGCAGTCAATGCAATAAATTCACTCGCATTTATCATTCAAGAGGTAATGTAGAGGTATGCTTAAGTTGTATCAAAGTTTTGTCCGTTATGAAACAGATTGTCAATGGCGATAAAAGAATGGAAAGAAAAATCTAACTTAAAACTAAATCTTCTCTAAACTTCACTCGTGTCTCTAAAAGACTTAGAAGTCTCAGCCTATAGATGTTGATCTAGAAAGTCTATTTCTCCTTGAACCATGTGATGAACACTTGGTTCTATGGAGACCGCCTGCACAGCCGTAAGAGTGACTCTTATACGCTGAAGAATATCTCGAGTTGAAGTATCTAGACTGGTCCACGACCTGTTGTGGACCGGTGAAAGACTTTGCTCTCTCTTGTGAGCAGACATCTTGATGATTGGACAAGACTCTGAGCATGAGCCTTCGCTTCTGGTTGACTTTGGTAGGACAGTGAGCTTCTCCCCTTGAGTTTTTATCCACATTTTGGATAGCATCTCTGAGCAGATGTTGTCCCAAGCGGTCCGCGAGCACTCATGGAATCAGTTGGTGTCAACTCCAAATTGCTCTAGTGTCTCCTTGGTTGAACTTATGTATCATCATGCCTCCTTTATACCCCAAATTATTCCAAGTCGTATCCTTAGGAACTACCAATCCTTCAGGCTCCAGATTGAATGTCTTGCTGATCGAAGACTTTATGATGTTTATTTGGATTCTTTGAACTTCTGAAATGATGTAATCTTCATTGTCATCACTTTGGAGAGGGCCTAAGTGTCTCATGTGTTCCTTGAGCAGCTCTGCGTAGCAGGTGATAGGCTTTTGGAAGAAGTCAATCCAACCCTAAAACTTAAGCAGCTCTATGATTTCCTCGAGACCCATTTTCTCTATCCATTCAATATCCAATGTCTTTGGTAAGACGGGGCAGGACTTGTCATCAATATTTGCAACCTTGATGAGAGTTGGCTCTAGCTCCCTTAATCTCTTCAATCTCTTGAGTGTTTGTTGTGGCTGAGGTTTTGTGATTGCTTTCTTTGATTTAAAGAGCTCCTCGAGCTTTTGAGTGTATGGTGATGGAGCTATTTGTTGCTTTCCTTTTGCTTTCGTGAAATGCTCACGCTCCACAAGTGTTGGTATGACTGGTGAGGGCGACTCCGTGTCATTGCTTTCTTCTTGACTAGATCGGTGAGGTGTTGGTGACTATTCAGTGACTGGTAGTGCAGCTTAAACAGATGATCCTCTCTTTTCCCTAGAGTTTGGTGTTGTCAGCTCCTCCATTTGAGCTTCATCTCATATTGTGTGCTCTTTTGGTGACTTCTCTTCACTTTGCACTTCCTCTTCTTCTATCTCGTGAGTGACATTCCTGATGATGTCAGTTGGAGTGGCTTCCTCAACATCGGTGAAGTGAAGTCAACAAGTTGCTGGCTCCGAGGTGGATTGAGTTTGCTTAGGTGGTTCTTGTATGCTTTGCAGACGCTTGGAGGCGCGAGTTGTGCAGCTGATGGGGTCGTGGGTGAGCCTTTTTCTTTTTGAGATTTTGGTTTCTTTGCTTTGGTTAGTTTTGTGGCGGTTTTGGAGGTGTCGGGAGATGAAGCAGAAGAGATCATGACTATAGTTTTTGTGGAAGTTGAGGTAGGAAGAATTGTAGGTCTTAGGTGTCCTTTCTGGATGAGATTGTATAGACGAGGGAAGTCGAAGCATAAGTAGGTTACCTTTTATCGTTTTATTTCTCTTTCTTCTAAAACACAACATTTTAAGTTGTTTTCTTCTTCGACTGGCATCTTGTTAATGCTTGCACCCTTTTGAGAGGTGCAGATGTGGTCATCGGGCTGTCAGTGACGTGACGAGCTCTAGATTCGATTCTGGAAGGATGGCTTTTGAGCTCTTAGAGCGAGGAGCAGACTTGGGTGCCACTTATTTTAGGAGTGGAGCTTGCTGGAGTTTAATACTTTTCAATCGAGAATTCTTAGCTAGGCTGTGAGGTGAGAATTTTTTGCACGAAGCTCGTTAGAGTGTTTGTAAGAGAGAAAATAAGTTGATTGTATGCTTTAAAGAGATTGAGGGTAGTAGTGTGACAAGAGTGGAACTCTCATCACCCTTTTATAGACATCGAGTAATGGTCGGCGCCTGTTGGGGGTCCGCTCACTGACAGGTTGTAATGGTACTATTCATAACGAGTATCGGTCGTGACTATCAGTCGTCGATCCCTTGTTCTTTTACTCATTTTTATCTGTTACCCCCTTTCTATTCTATTCTCTCTTTTGTGAAATGGCTGACATATCTACTTCAAGTAGCCTTTTTGATAAAAACATATGTGCATTAATTATTACAATGACCATTGAACGACATACTTGAAGTGTTGCTGACCGGTTGATGATTGGTAGTAAGAGTTGAAAGACAGCCTAACCGTGATTAATGATCATTACTCCAAGATCATGAATAATCTTGTTGAATCTATGTCTACTTAATGGTTGGTAAGGTTGTCTGCTAGTTGGTTTTCATTTGAAATGTAATTTGAACCAACAAATTCCTTTTCACAACAATCTCCAAGAAAATGATGTCTTACTGGATTTTTGGAAATAGGTATGGTACTAGTATCATCATACATAAATGGTAGCATACCTGTTTTGACACGGTAGTCATCAATTTGTTGTTCGAACCTCAAGAGTTGAACACATCAGCTTGCTGCAGCTATTTATTCAGATTCAGCAGTTGAGATTGCTACACTTTGTTGTTTCTTTGATCTCCATGCGGTCAAACATGATCCAACAAAGAATGTTGTCCTAGACGTGCTCTATTGATCGGTGATAGAGCTCCCATAGTCTGCATCTAAAAATCCTATAATATGTTAGTTAATAAATATTAGATGAAATAGACCAAGATTCATAGACCCTTTGTGATAACGTTGGATTCCTTTCACAGCTTGTAAGATGAATTGCTCTTGGATCTCTTGAAACCATGATCTTGGAGCTTGTTAGAGCCCATAAAGAGCTTTGTCAAGCTTGAGCATCGTGGTTTTCCCTTCTTGTGTCTCAAGACCCAGAGGTTGTACAACATACACTGCTTTTTTGACATATCCATTGAGAACGGAATTCTTAATGTCGAGTTGACGGTGATACGTGGCCTTTGACATCATCATTTCTTTTCATGACACATTGATGACCAATTGCTAACCTTTTGGGCCCGAGTTATTCAGTTTATGACTTATCCTTGAGATTTTGTTTGGTTAGATCAAGTCCAGAACCCTCATCCTCTTTGGATTCCATGATCTGACCTTAGATCCATGATCTAAAGGTTGAGTTGTACTTGGATTTGTCTTGCTGTTATACCCAAAATTTTAACCACCTAGTATAGGGTTTGTAAGACTTTAGTGTTGCGAGAGACACTTTGGTCAAGCGGTAATGATTCCCAGTTTGATTGGCACATTCTGGAGTGCCAGGGACACCTAGGTCAGCTTCATGGCATTTTTGTAATTTTCAAAGGCTTGTAAGCCGTCTATAAGCTTTCTCTTTCCACCAAAAATGGCTCAAATTAACTCAAAATTCTTTGAAATTTTAACCCATGATAGAGGATGACATTTTGAGCATAATGGCTTTGGAATTTTGATTTTTCTAATTTCTAATAGTTTTCTATCAATTTCGGATTGAATCTGATGAGAAATTGAATTTAAAAATATTCCAATATTCAAAAAATTCGATTACACCTTGGAAAAAGCTAAAATATTATCCCTGACCCACGATTAAAATTCCATAGTCAAATTCCATTTACCAACCTTTGAGCTAAAACGTCGATAAATCTCGGTTTTTACCAGATTTTTCTATCTTTAAGGAAGCCTATATAAGGAACCTTAACCCTTGATCAAAGGAGAACCTCTCAAGCCCTAACAAGTCAGAATACCCAGCCGTCTTAAGTCCCTCACATTTTTCAACTCCTGAGCCCTGAAATTCTGACAAATCTCCACTAGAATCACCTTCTAAACACTTTTTCCAAATCCCAAAGCATCAATCATCATCAAAACCCCACTAAAACACCATCAAAACATGGAGAACATCAAGAACGACTAGTGATCAGAAGCCCGGTTTGAAGTCCTTTAGAATCTGCCATGAACGAGGCTCCCGATGAATCCCGACGTGAAGGATCACCGTAATCAGAAAGGTAAACAAGGTTTATGAACGGGTAATTCGATTCCTTTTATCTTTAATTGCTCTCTGTTGAAATCCCGGATCGAACCGACTCTTTAGGGCTTCTGAATCAGCGTTTGTTTTTGTTCTGTCAGCTAACTTGTTCTTTAAGTTTCGTTAGGAATTCGACTTCAAATTGAAATTTTAATTACTAACATCTTGTACATCTTTCAGGCTACATGTCCATAAATTTTGAGCCGAAAACATCGTCGGGAACCACCAAAAACAGACTGTCCGTGGGTGGTCCGTGACCTTGGACCTATGGTCCAAGCCCACGAACGGGTTGTCCGTGGCCACAGACATTCACGGACGGCGGCAGGATATTATTTTTCAAATTTTTAGGGTTTTAACAGTACATGTCTGGGCCCATGGACAACCTGTCTGTGGCCCTGGACTTTTCAAGTTTGTGTTTTTATTTTTTATTTTTTATTTTATTCAACTTTCAAAATCACATAGTTAAATTAGGGTCTATGGCCTCGGACATTCAGTGTGTGGCCTTGGACATTCAGTCCGTGGCTACGGACAAAAACAAATTTTGATTAATTTCGCCTCCGAAACCCTAATTTAGGTAATGTTAACTTTCACTTTATTTTTATGTCAAAAAAAGCTAAAAAATAAAAAAAATTAGAAGTTTGTGCAGTTAGGTTAAAACGACTCATAATAAGCCGTAACTAAACTAAGTAGAGGAAAAATGACTTCGAGGGGTAATGAAAGTAATTGAACCCTAAATAAGTTGAATACCAAGCCCCCGAATCCAAACTCTCCTTTCCTAATTTAATCTTGGTTAAAATTAGGTGGCGACTCTAATTAGGTTCAAGTAAGCTAACTTAGGACTTAGTAGTTAATGTTTTATGGCATAGTTATTAAGCTTAGGTTATAAGTGGACCTAGAACCCGACCAGATCCTAATCAACTTGAATCAACATAAGATAGGGGTCAAAAATTGAGGCTCACAAAATGGCGACTCTACTGGGTACAAGCTCTTAATATTAACTTGTTTAATTTTCAGAAAGAGGGTTTAACTCGAAATTGTTTATTTATGGCTGTTATTATGTTGTTTGTTTACTTTCGTGCGCAATTTAAATTTCTACACCTTTGAATCATATGAGAGCGAGGGTCCATGCAAGCAGATTTCACCCTAGGACCCACCTTAGGGTCCCCTGTCAGGAACTCACACCTTTTCAGGTGATGTGAACAAGTGGGGGAAAAGAGGAGGATGTCGTCTAACCACATCCCTTTAATACCTGGGCTTTAGCCCCAAGCATTTTCCTGGCAGTGCCCTTACCTAGCCTTGTTTGGTCATTCAAAGGCCCGACCGTAGACACACACCTTCAGGTGATGTGAAAAGTGTGGGGAAGCCCTAAGAGAATAGCGTGCAAGCCCTATTCCTTTGTGGTAAGCTGGGCCTACGCCCCAAGCACCTCTCCGGATCGATCTATACCCGGTTTGATTTAAGCGTCTAGTGAGGACATGTTGAATTTGTGTGGGCCTTGTTTGCTTCTACGACCGGCCCACTACCAGCCTAGAAATTGATAGGAACCTTCCCTACATCAACTCAGCCCAACCCGAATTTACGGCTTTATTGTTTGCGGCCCAAAGGCCCTGCTTGCTTTGAATATATGAGTTATTTGTTTGGGCTTTGGCCCAAAGCCCAAGATCTAGGTGATTTCCCCCTTGGCCCAATTTGAATTATCTATTTAGTTTTTGGCCCACAAAAAGAAATCCACCTGAACTTGAAATAACTCATGAATCTTGAAAGAAATAAGGCCTTAATTTTGAATTCCTTTTCTGCTCAGTAGCCATCTTCTCTCACTCATAGAAAGTTAGGCCCATTTGTGATTTAGGAACCATTCCAGTCCATGTGCCTTACTTCTAGCCCAAACACATTTCGGCCCAAGTGCCATATTCTCAGAATATTTCGGTCTAAAAGCTCATTCTAGTCTAGGTGAACTTTTTATTCGGGCCCTGGCCCAAACCCTAGATATGGGCATCATCTTTTGGGCCCAATCAGAACCATCCATTTAGGTTTCAGTCCAAATTTCAATTCACAGTCTGAAAAATACTCCAGCCCAAACACCTCATTTTTTGGGTATCCTGGCCCGCTTGCTTTTAGTCTACGCATATTCCGGTCTTCAATTTACCTTATTAAGCGTCAATTCTCAACCTAGTATCATTCAGCCCACTTATTTTTGTTAGCTAACGATAGACACATTGGAAACAGGTAGACCCAAATCCTAAGTGTGGTGAAGGAGGAGATCCAATCAACATGGAAGTCCAGCTCGCAGCTTTGGAACAAAAGTACATAGCCACCATTGATGACATTGAGCAAAGACATAGTGCTGTCCTGAACGCCATGGAATCCAACTACATCACCTTTATTAAAGAGTTGAAAGCAAAGGCCCTTTCCCTGGAGGCCGAATGTCAAGCTCAGGATGAATTAGTGGATAGGCTTCTCAATTCCCTTTATGACTGCACCAAAGACGATACCACTAGGCCCCAAGGTCCACAAGGAAACGTCGATGAAATCACCTCAGAACTCAAGAGAGCGATTAGGAAACCAGAAGTAGACAATCAGACTACAACTCGCATCCAAAGTTGCACTAGTAAGAGGACCAGGCAGCATGAGGTAGACACTGATCAGCGGTCATGAGGACCTGGTCAGAGCATTGGAACAGTAGAACCACCCCAACGGAACTCTCATCAGAGAGAGTTTACAAACATCGGTCGAACACCAAGTCAAGCACTTGAAGAGCTTCAAAGGAGATACCTGATGCAACCACTCGCCCTGAGGCCAGGAACTACTCATTTGGGGAGAGATCTTAATCAATTTTGTCACTTCCATCAGCTACTCGGTCACGACACTGACCACTGCAGGGCCCTAAAGCATGGGATCCAGGATCTGGTTGACCAAGGGCTCCAATTCTAAGAACGTGGTAGAGTATGCAGAGCATGCACGCCCAAGCGTCATTAGAAATTGTTGTTTTTAAGTGTTCTCTTCATTAAGTAGATTTCTTTTCTTGATTAGTCGTCTTTAGTCTTTTGTAGTAGTTAATTTCCTTTATCATTTTCGATAGTTTCCCAGAGTTTGTAATTTCCAATGTTATCTTTTCATTGAATAAAACTTAGTTCCATTTTTACTATTTCTGTGCATGCCATTATTCATTAAATCTACAAAAAAAACAAAAAAATGAGCACTCATGTCTTTCAAGGATCACGAAGTAATCATTTGCTGACTATAGAACGGAATGACTTGCCTCTTGTTTCTAAGAGTTTTAACATGTCTTACTAAACACCACGACTCACCCCAAAACATCCAAACAACCCATAAAGCGGTTCCAAGTGCACACATGTCGAATTGTTGTCATAAACCCTATATCAATACTGGGGGTAATCTGAGTTTAGGTTCATTATCTTTCATCTTTCGTTTAAATGTGTGAACAAGTCCGAGTGAAGGTTAACGAGAGTGCCTTGAGGGGAAAAACCATGAGTGAATGAGCATGTCATTTTTGCACGACTCGGGTGAGACCACATTCAAAGGTAGGGTAAAATGCATAACTCCGACCGTAGGAGATAGTTTGTAGATTTATACTTAGACCTGTAAAAAGTAACAAAGAACAGATACATAACTATCAGGAATGACGAAGCACCTAGTTTCAGCACCACATAGCCAAAAGCTTATGAACCCTGACATTAAACCCTAGGCACCCTCGTTGAGCCTTTCATATATCCCTTTTTGATATTATGAACTCCTCAAAAAAACCCAGCCGATAATGAATTTCTAACCCAGTGACCAAAGGATGCAAGGAGCCAGATTCTCGGATAATGTTTTCATCAGTCCAAAGAAGCAACACCGCCATTAGCATGACGAAGTGATCCGAAAATGGTCATAGAGTGACATAGGATCTAAAGAGCTCACATCAAAACAACTCTCAAAACCCAAAACCGGGAGACACAAGAACCCCGAGGGTGAAGTCAAGGAAGGATAAAAAAGGCAAACCCGAAGTGCCTCGAAGAAATCCAAATGAAAAAAAGAAGAGAAATGGTGTAAAGGACAACTTCAAAAGTCCAAGTCCAGAAGCTCAAAGACAACATCGACAGAAAGCAGCTAGACGACTTCAAGACAAGGAAGATGAATCCGAGAGAAGATGCAAGATGCATCTTTGGTCACCCCTTTTAGCTCCTCATACCTCAAATATCCCTCTGTGCTCCAGTTGTCTTTCATCACACCCCATGGCCACGTTATAAGCTTTAAAGACTTCTGACTTGGTAGTTTTGTATCCAATCACATGAAAGTAATAGATCAAATGCATAAATCCATCAAATATCAAATTTAATGGTCTAGAAGTTATGACCATGAGCAAGAAATGAGTGTAACACCTAACATGTCGAGTGTAGGTTAGGAAGCACCACATCAAAACATATGCCTCGACCCTGTGACGATAAGACTTGTTCGCATGTTTAATCAAAGAAAATACTGGGGGTAATCGATTGTTCCGATCGATTGTCATGAACTCTAGCTCAGGTTGTCTTCAGAGAAAAATACTGGGGCAATTGTTGGTTCCAACAATTGCTATGACAACACCAATTGAAACCCGAAGCTTGCGCACCACCAACATTACCACCACACAGGCCCACATAAGCCCTTACCTCTACTTCATACACCGCAAGCTGGTCATAAGCCGTACCTCTATACCATACACCATAGGCTCATCATAATCCCTAATCACCATTCAAATGCTTCAAACCCCCACAGCACACATCACACACTCCCACCAGTCGCATGTTCTTCTTCTAAGAAACAAATTGCAGATCAGAAGTCTTTAGTCAGGAAATGATAACTTCACTTACCTTATCAGTTTAGAAAATGTTTCTTCAAACATTGCCATGTTTGGCACCTTTTTTAGTAGTTTTGTTGTTTTGGACAATTTTTATTCAAACACTTTGATTTCATTTTACAATTTCTGCACAACATCTCGCTATCACCACGTTTGGCATTTTTACAATCAGTTTTCACCACATTCTTTTGCACGAGACCATTATCTTTCAACTCATTTTTAGTCCAAGACCCATTATTCAGTTCGAGACCAAAAATCAGTGTGAGACCCATCATTCGCTTTAGTACGAGACCCAGCATTTTCGTCATCAGTGCGAGACTCATCATTCTCTTTAATACGAGACCCAACATTTTCATCATTAATGCGAGACCCATCATTCTCTTTAGTACGAGACCCAGCATTTTCATCATCAGTGCGAGACCCATCATTCTCTTTAGTACAAGACCCAGCATTTTCATCATCAGTGTGAGACCCGTCATTCTCTTTAGTATGAGACCGAGCATTCTTATCATCAGTGCGAGACCCATCATTTTCTTTAGTTCGAGACCTAGCATCATCTTCAGTGTGAGACCCAAAATCAGTACGAGACCCTGTATTTTCTTCAGTGCGAGACCTAGCATTTTCATTTAGTATGAGACTTCGGTGCGAGACCAGTGCGAGACCAGTACGAGACCTAGTATCATCTTCAGTTTGAGACAAGTATGAGACAGTGTGGGATCCAAGTTGGTGGGGCGGTGGCAATAAGTCCTCATCTTCATGTCAACTTTTTAGGGAGAAACAACTAGTGGGCAGTGGCAATAAGTCCCCTTCGTAATCTGGAAGTTATCCTAGTACCCTAGTTGGTGGGTAGAGGCAATAAGTCCCTATAGTATACCAGCCAAGAGCATTGGAACGGGTTTCGGTCCCCAGAAGCATCCGAGCATCATCAGCATCATCAGCATCATCAGCATCATTAGCATCATCAGCATCATCAGCACTATCAGCATCGTTAGCATATCAGCATTCCCACATCCACATACCATATAGTCTTCACTTTTAGGTAGTCGACGCCTTAGAACAGCTCGACATTACTTCATTTTCACTTTTAGGTAGTCGACGCCTTATAATAGCTCGACCTTACTTCATTTTCACTTTTAGGTAGTCAACTCCTTAGAATCGCTTGACATTACATCATTTTCACTTTTAGGTAGTCAACACCTTAGAATCGCTTGACATCACCTCATTTTCACTTTTAGGTGGTCGACGCCTTAGAATCGCTCGACATCCTTTCACTTTACTCATAGGTAGTCAACGGCTTAGAATCGCTTGACATCACTTCATTTTAGCTTTTAGGTGGTCGACGCCTTTGAATCGCATGACATCCTTTCACTTTACTCATAGGTAGTCTGAAACTTAGAATAGCTTGACACAATTCGTCAGTTTTCAACAGCATGTATGGTCTTTCAAGATCCCAAATTTTGGGGTATCACTCAAGCATCAACTAGACTCTTCATATCCATTACAAACTCTAGTTGATAGGGGACAATCTTTTATAGCCAAAATTTTAACCCCCCAGTATAGGGTTTGTAAGACTTTAGTGTTACAAGAGACACATTGGTCAAGCGGTAATGATTCCCAGTTTGATCGGCACATTCCGGAGTGCCAGGGACAACTAGGTCAGCTTCTGGGTAGTTTCATAATTTTCAAAGGCTTCAAAGCCCTATATATGCTTTCTCTCTCAACCGAAAATAGATCAAATCAACTTAAAATGCTTTGAAATTTAAACCCATGATAAAGGATGACATTTTCAGCATAATGGCTTTGGAATTTTGATTTTTCGACTTTCCAATAATTTTCTAGCAATTTCTAATTGAATCTCACGAGAAATTAAATTTCAAAATATTCCAATATCCAAAAAATTCGATATCACATTGGAAAAATCAAAAATATCATCCTTTACCCATGTTTAAAATTTCATAGTCAAATTCCTTTTACAAACCTTTGAGCTAAAACGTCGATAAATCTTGATTTTTACCGGATTTTTCTATCTTTAAGTCTATATAATGAACCTTAACTCTTGATTAAAGGAGAACCTCTCAAGCCCTAACAAGTCAGAATACCCAGCTGTCTTAAGTCCCTCACATTTTTCAACTCCCGAGCCCCGAAATTCTGTCAAATCTCCACCAGAATCACCTTCTAAATACTTTTTCCAACTCCCAAAGCATCAATCATCATCAAATCCCCACTAGAGCACCATAAAAGTGTAGAGAACATCAGGAACGACTAGTGATCAGAAGCCCGGTTTGAAGTCCTTTCGAATCTGCCATCAACGAGGCTCCCGACGAATCCTGACATGAAGGATCACCGTAATAAGAAAGGTATACAAGGTTTGTAAACAGATAATTCGATTCGTTTTATCTTTAATTGCTCTCCGTAAAAAACTCGGATCGAACCAACTCTTTGCGGGTCCTAAATCAACGTTTGTTTTTGTTTCTGTCAGCTAATTGGTTCTTTAAGTTTTGTCAGTAATCGGCTTCAAATTGAAATCTTTTAATTACTAACATCTTGTACATCTTTCACGCTACACGTCCATAAATTTTGAGCCAAAAACACCGTCGGGAACCACCAAAAATCGACTATCCGTGGGTGGTCCGCGGGCTCGGACCTATGGTCCGGGACCACGGACGGGTTGTCCGCGGCCACAGGCACCCACGGACGGCGGCGGATTTTATTTTTCAAATTTTTAGGGTTTTAACAGTACATGTCCGGGCCCACAGACAACCTGTTCGTGGCCCTGGACTTTTCAAGTTTGTGTTTTTATTTTTATTTTTATTCGACTATCAAAATCACATAGTTAAATTAGGGTCCGTGGCTACGGACAAAAATAAATTTTGATTAATTTTGCCTCTGAAACCCTAGTTTTGGTAATGTTAACTTTCAGTTTATTTTTCTGTCTAAAAATGCTCAAAAATAAAAAAATCAGAAGTTTGCGCACTTAGGTTAATACGACTCATAATAAGCCGTAATTAAACTATGTAGAGGAAAAACGACTTCGAGGGGTAATGAAAGTAATTGAACCCTAAATAAGTCTCGCCTTTCCTGATTTAATCTAGGTTAAAATTAGGTGGCCACTCTAATTAGGTTCCGGTGAGCTAACTTAGGACATAGTTGTTAATGTTTTATGACATAGTTATTAAGCTTAGGTTATAAGTGGACCTAGATCCCGACCAGATCCTAATCAACTTGAATCAACATAGGACAGGGTTCAAAAATCGAGGCTCACACCTATAGAGACTTAGAATTTCTCAAAGAGTTCATCTTATAACCAACCGTTTCAAGACTAGTTTTCTTAGTAGAGTAATGTCATCATGTCCTAGCATTTGGTGCCATAAGGTGGATTCATCTATTGAAGCAGTTAAACATGGAAGAGTTAGACTATCAATATCCTCAGACATGTTCATGTTTTTCTATCATCTGCCTCTTAACAAATCTTTCTCCATCACTTAGACTTTTTATGCTACAATATGTAGAATAGAAGTGAGCTAAGTTATCGCTGTCAAAAATTTGAGATATTCTGAGCAATTTTAATCCATTAACCAAAATGACATTATTAATGACATAACTTGAAGTAATATCGGCCTTACCCATAGTGATGATTTCTCCCACTTTGTTGTCGCCAAAGAAAATAGTTCCTTGGCCTCCTGATTCGAGTAAGAGGAATTTTTGTTTGTTTCCTGTCACATGTGTAGAGCACCCACTGTTCATGTACCAGCCGGGATCCCTTCCCACTCGATTCTACACTTAACAGGTTAATTGTGTGGGATTAGAGTCCCAATGAAGTTTGGACGCATTTCCACCGAGTGATTCTGTTTTATTCTTGACAACCCACCTTAATCCATTTTTTTCTAACTGACGCTTCTTCATAAAGCGTGCTTTGTGACATTTGTTTTTCTGGTGACCCTGTTGTCTACATAAGTGACAGATACCTCCACGATGTGTCTGTGATAGGACTTCGGCCGGTCGTTCACCGTTGCTTCTGGGGTTTTAGCATCTTTCTCTAATTTTACATATTTTTCTTGAAGAGATGCTAGTTCCTTTTCCTTTTCATTAAAAGCAATGATTAGTTCGTCAATCTCAGGTTGCTTACCTAACTTCAATTTTTCATGGACAGCAAGAATTTCACAATAGTCATTCAGTAATTTTTTAATGCATTTGTGAGTTTAACTACCTTATCTGAGTAGTCTTCTAATCTTTAATTTTCCTCAAAAACCTCTTTATTTTCCTTTTGAAGAATTTATAGTTGATCGATCAAAATGGGAGAAAATTTTCTAAGTCCTAGAAGTTTAGCTTTCTGAACTTTTCTTCTGAGTTGAGAATAGTTTACCTTTGTTTGTTCTTTTTCTTTATCAGATGTCTCCATGTCTTGAGCCATCAAGCACACTTCCTCAAGGCCTAGATGAGCCTTCTCATCTCCTGAGTGGTTGATATATGAGGTTTTACCATCCTCACTTAGTTCTAAGTCTCCTTATGCAGCGACAAACGCTTCTTTCTTTGGTTTCTTATTGAATGACTTCCGGGCAGGCTTCCTACCCGTGTCGTTGTCCTCTCGAGGTCGCTGAGGATAGTCCTTGATGTGGTGTCCACGCTTACAACACCCAAACATTTACCATTGCTTTTTCTTTGGTAATCCTCAGATTCTTTAGATTCCTTTCCTCTTCTCATATTGTTTTTAAGAAATTTTCAGAAGTACCTCTTGGCATAGTGGACCATCTCATTATCATATTCTTCAGACTCATTTTCTTCATCATCAGCTATCTGAAGGGCTATCATTTTTCCTCTTTCTTTCGTTGAGTTTTCTGAGTTTCATTGTAATATTTTTAGCTCAAACGCCATTAAGGATCCTAACATGTCTGCCAAAGACATCTTAGAGAGATCATGAACTTCTTGCATGGCATTGACTTTGCTGTCGAAGGAGGCAGGGAGGGATCTAAGGAATTTCCGAATTTGATCCTCATTTGATATAGTTCTTCCAAGCACAAGGATTTCTTTGATCAGCTTGGTGAACCTTGTGTGCATTTCAGAGATGCTCTCCTTCTCTTCCTTCTTGAATATCTCCCAATGAGTGAGTAGCAACTCAATGCGAGTCTTTTTTATCTCGTCATTTCCTTCATATGTGACTTTAAGAGTTTTCCAAATCTCTTGGGCAGTTTTAGCTGAGGCCACTTTAGAGTATTGCTCAGGTAGTAGTGTAGAATGTAGAATTCTTACTATTCGAGCATTGAACATTAATTTCTTTATTTGATCATAAGTCATGTTGTCTATTGATATGTCTTGTCCTTGAGTTCTTGGAAGGTGTATTCATCACGTGATATAATCCTCCACATCCTTGGATCATCAGACTTGATTTGAAAACTCCATTTTATTTTTCCAGTGAGTGTAGTTGTCTCCATTGAAGAGTGGTGGTTGATTTGATGTAGAACCTTCTTCTCATGCCAGTAGATTTGAATGAGACATTTCGATCATCTTCCAAATCAGTTAGCTTTCTAGAAGAGACAAGCTCTGATACCAATTGAAACTGGCGGATGCCCCCAGATACGTCCTCGACCTGTCGTGGACGTGTCTTTTATGTTGTTTGGAACTATTTCATCATTTGGAAGAGACGGGATAAACTCAAACTGGAAACCTTATTCGGTTGAGAATTCACACATAGAAATTCACTCAATCTCCCTCGCCCTACCCACGGACTCTGGGACAGTTTAGGACTTTATCCCTAAGCCATCTACCCTCACCTGACAGTCGGCCTATAGTTCCCCAACCGTTCCCCGACTCGTCAGTCTATCAATTACACCCAGTATTAACTTTTCAGCCCAGTCCTACCCAGCTCGCCAACTTCCTAGTATTACACACACTTAGTATGACTTATCTCTGCTCTAAGTCTCTCTCCTTTTTCATTCGTGTCCACCTAGCGATGAAAGTTTATGCACCATATTTATACACATAAGACTTGTAATAGATGACCGATAACTTCCTTTACTCTATGTAACACCCCGTCTATTAATCCTAACTCTCACTGTAATCACTTTGTAACATTAATTAAAAATACATTAATCATAACATTCGTAGTGGAACACTCTCACTAACTAGACGGGTGTCACAATCATCCATCCAACTACTTAACCATCCATCCGCAGTGATGACGAGATTAATACAACTCATAACACTTATCAAATGCATCATAAACTGTCCGACCCATACTAAATCCATATAAACCTAAGAATTAGTGAGCAACTTTTAAAATTCATAATACATCACAACCATCACTTGACACATTTAATACAATCCCATAGTCCAGAAAACTCCTACACATGTCGTTAATCAAAATCAAAACCATACCCCATCCTGCACTCTGGCGTCAATCATAGTACACATGGAAAATGTGGTTGCCAAAAGGGCTCAACACGAGGATGAGTATGTTGAACCATATGATCCTAGGCCCCATTAGGCCACATGAGTTGTTTAGCCGTCTTAACA
The DNA here is from genome assembly GCA_023374045.1 of Limonium bicolor. Classification (NCBI taxonomy): domain Eukaryota; kingdom Viridiplantae; phylum Streptophyta; class Magnoliopsida; order Caryophyllales; family Plumbaginaceae; genus Limonium; species Limonium bicolor. The sequence goes on along the minus strand of CM041779.1, from coordinate 186,287,450 downwards.
TGCTATTCAATTTTCATGTTGTTCCAGTTTACAAGTACATACATAAAGCTGTAAATACGGGAAGTAAACAAATTGCAGTTCATATATATCATTTACAACCATCCAGTCATGTACATCATACACAAGCAAATCATCCAATCAAATCCACAACCAGGAACATATTAACCACATCGAATGTCATACTCTCGTGTTCATTTACCAACACTTGAAGCCCCGCTTCCACCATCACTCATTTTTTTATGGGTGTCATGTTAAAAGATAATTCCCCATTAATATTCACCATGTTTAATTTAATTTTTGGATAGTAGTCCTCAATGCCAAATAATCAAAGATCATTGGATTTCCTGAGTCTCGTGAGAGATGACACAAGGTTATGTAATTCACTTTATAACACTTGTGATATATAGTTCACTCATTATTTAATATGTTACACCTTAACCTTAGAATTTTATAACTAATGTTTTATAATTCATCTCCTCATCTTATAACATCCCTTATTTAATATTATATGGTTCTCAACCATATTATGTAATCCATCTCACTCCATATATTTTTATGAGTTATACAACTCTAATCTCTTACTCCATTAACCAAAGTCTCTTAATCCCTTGATTGTATATTCATATCTACATATATATATATATATATATATATACTTCCTTCGAACTAATGTCATGCTATGTGGCTTTTATCTACTCGACCTTGGTATGCCTATATATGCACACTTGTTATTATAATTGTTACTGTTATTAATAACATTATATCAATCCTCCGGGTATGAGTATATCCATCTGTAGAAGTATGTTCCCACCAATTTAATGTTACACTAATATTTCCATTCATAACCTCATAATTTCCTATGTACATATACTTATTTATACACTAATATATATACTCATAATTTATAATGCTCACCCATTATGTGTACATATTATATATATATATACAACTAAGTTTTCATATAAATAATATCAACTTTTACACTTACAAATTAATACCGATTTTATAAGACAGTTCTTCAATTATTTTAACCCATCAATTCAATTTCTATTTAGCTCCCAAGTAATCTCTACAATCCTTGTGAATTAAACCCAAACCAAATGACCTTACAGCCCAATTATATATACTAATTTGTTTTTAACTTCTAAATTAGACTTAAGCCCATTAAGTCCAACCAACTAACTAAAAACCCTTGTTACATTTTGACCTCAACCGATTAGTGGATCCAACCTATTGATTATGACCCAATTCCTAATTTCATCTACTCCTATTAAACCTCAAATTTCAAGTTTTCCAACTTAACTAAATAACTAAATCCCTCCATAGATTTCTCAATTTAGCCCCAAAATATTCGGACACCCTTAAGTTAATATAGCCCATCAAAGTTCCAAATAAATAGCTAAATTCTGAATGTTCTATAATACGAATTAATTGCCCAGTTCATTCCCAAATCTTCTCACATTTCGAGATTTAAATTTGACTCCAAGAATTTCCTAAATCCTAAACTTTTCACCTTTTCCAATTCCTCCAAAGATCCCATATTTCATTTCCAATCCTTATCTTAATCCTATTCTAAGTCCTGAAAACATTTATGACTATGATTATACCCTAGATTTCTTTAAATCTTTAATCTAACACATTATTTTTAAATTAAGAATACCATTATTTTAAATTTCCAACTTCTACCCCAAACTTCTTTAGTTTTTAAAATATTACCCATCAGTCTACTAAAACTCTAAACTTGGCCAAAAGTCAAAATTTGTATCAGTCAAAATTACCAGATTTATTTTAATTAAAACCCAAATGTTGACTAGTACACTCCATTTATCCAGTAATCCAAAATTTATACAGAACTCTATCCTCATACTTTCGCCCAAACATACTGGAAAGTTCAGAAACCTTATTTCAAATTCGAAACCTTAAACTTTAATTTGAACCATAATTCGATTTTAGTGTTGCTAATTAGCATAACCGCATCACGATAAAAAAATACAATCCAACTACATACATTGTTTGAATTTGAGAACTTTCATAATTTCAGGAATTAGTAAACACTCAACCAAAAACACTACTTCCAGAATTGACCAACCACACCCGATTTTCCAAAATCATCAAAACACCAGAAGTAATCTTGCACAATAATCACAAGATTTTGCCTAATTTTCAAGTTGCACAAAACGCCAAAACATTCTACCAGATTTTCAAAATAACTAACACACTAAAAACAAAATGCCTGATCACCTCTAACTTTCGGTTTTACCCATAAGTCACAAACAACTTTGCCAGAATATATGTTTTGAAATCAAGAACAACCCTCAAAACCTAAACTAGCCAATTTGTGTTCGTAGTTATAGTTCTCTATTTGTTTGTTTTTTTCCTACCATTTAAGTTTCTATAGATAGGGAAGCAAGATAAAAGAAAACTAAATACATGCTAAGGTTAAATCGTTGACCTTGTAGCTTCCAGGAGTGGGTTTTGCAACCTCAAGTTTTCGGCCCTGTTGTAAAACAAAGCGATGTCAAAATTATCATTCCCGATCTGTTAGATTTATTGAGGTTTTGAGTTTGGAGATTCGTATCTATGGACATATACTTACAGTTAGGGGTTTGTTTCCATTTTCTGCTTGTGGTTTCAGAAATGGCCGAGCATTCAGCCTCTATGGGTTTTCGGTTCGAAAGAGAAAAGAAAAACAGATGAACGAATTAATGTTTCAGAACGGCATTCAAAACCAAGCAGAAAATGAGCAGGGAACAACCAAAGGAGAAGAACACATTATTACCTCACAATTTCAAACCGGTAAGGCATCGCCATTTTTTTCCTCTTCAGACCTCAGTCTAAGGAAGTTGTAAAGAGAAACGTGAAAGGAAAGTAAGCTAGGATCAATTTTAGTCTCGAATCTAGTAGAGAATCGAAGGGAAACCGAGAGCTCACCTCTTTTTTTCGAACTCGGATCTGGCAAGGTTCATTCCTTGTCACGATGAAGGAGATTAACGAAGAAGAAGGACTGTGAGCCTAGATTTTAAACGCTATCCTATGTGGATTAACTTGATTGGGATCTAATCGGGTTTTAGGTCCACTTATAGCCTAAGATTAATAACTATGTCATATAACAATAATTATTAAAACCCAAGCTAGCTCACTGGAACCTATTATGAGTCGCCACCTAATTTTAACCTAGATCAAATTAGGAAAGAAGAGTTCGGGTTCGGGGGCTTGGTATTCGACTTAACTAGGGTTCAAATTACTTTCATTACCCTTCCTAGGTCGTTTTTCCTCTACTTGGTTCAATTACGGCTTTCTACAAAGTTGTTTTTAACCCTGGTGCGCGCTTCTGTGTTTTTTTATTTTTTAACGTTTTTTGACAGAAAATTAAAGTGGAAATTGAAATTACCTAAACTAGGGTTTCGGAGGCAGAATTAGGTCAAATTTTGTTTCCGTCCGTAGCCACGGACCTAATGTCCGAGACCACGGACCCCAGTTAACCTATATGAAAATAAAAGTCGAATTAAACAATAAACAGAAAATTGTAAAGTCCGGGGCCACGGACAGGCTGTCCGTGGGCCCGGACATTATTAGAAAACCTAAATTTTTAAAATTTAAAAATCTCGCCGCCGTCCGTGGGCGTCCGAGCTTACGGACAGGGAGTCCGGGACCCCGGACATGACGTCCGTGGGTGCGGACCGCCCTCGGACGGCGGCGTTGAGGCTGTTCCTGAAGGTGTTTTTGGCTCAAATTTTATGGGTGTGTAGCCTGAAAGATGTACAAGACGTTAGTGCTTGAAAGTTTTCGATTTGAATTCGAATTAAGCATGAAACTTGGCAAACAAGTTATTGGACAGAAACTTAAACAAACAGCAATACAGAAGCGTACGAAGGTTAGTTTGAACCCAAAATTTGACAGAGAGTTAATAAGGTCGTGGGGAATTAGAAAAGTAGGGTTGTAACCTGTTTTACCTTCGAATTCAAGATGATTCTTCACACCGGGATTCATTGAGTGCTTCGTTGATGGCAGACCCGAAAGGATTTCGAACCAAGCTTCTGGTTGTTGGTTGTTCTTGCTGTTCTTCACATTTTGGTGGTTTTTGTGGGGTTTTGATGACTATTGGTGCTTTGGGGATTGGAAAACGTGTTTAGATGGTGATTTCAGGGGATTTTCGGTATGATTTGGGTGGCCGGGTGTTGGAAAACGTGAGAGAGAGAGAGGAGGCTGTGTTTTCTGACTCTCTAGGGTTCTTGAGCATATGAGGTCCTCCTTTTATCCAAAAACCTATCCCCTTATATAGACTTTCTTAAAGATAAAGAAAATCTAGTAAAAGTAAGATTTTTTGGTATTTTAATTAAAAGACTTCCCAAAGGAATTTTGCTGTGAAATTTTAACCACATGTCAAGGATGGATATTATGAATTTTCTGAGGTGGAACCGAATTTTTTAAATGTTGGGATATTTTTAAATTGAATTTCTTGTCAGATTCAGTCAGAAATTGCTAGAAAATTATTGGAAACTCGAAAAATCAAATTCCAATGCCATTATGCTTAGAATGTCATCCTCTATCATGGGTTAAAATATCAAAGCGTTTCAAGCTGATTTGGGCATCCTTTGGAGGAGAGAGAAAGCTTATAGGAGGTCTCAGGAGCCTTTAAAGATTACCAAAACGCCCCAGAAAATGACGATGCTGGTCCCCATGCCATGGAACGCGCTGATCGAGCCGGAATCCCTCACTACTTTATTAAAATTCCTCTTACAACACTAGCACCCCGTAGACCCTAACCCAGGGGGTCAAAATTTTGGGTATAACAGATTGCCCCCCGTCAACTAGACTTTGTAGTGGATGTGAAAAGTCTGGTTGATGCTTGAGTGATACCCCAAAATTTCAAATGTTTCCAAGACCCTGCATGTTATCGAAAACTGATAAATTGTGTCGAGCTATTCTAAGGCGCTGACTTCCTATAAGTAAAATGAAGTAATGTCAAGCAATTCTAAGGCGTTGACTACCTATAATGATGATATGATGTCAAACTATTCTAAGATGTTGACTGCCTGTGACGAATGAGATGATGTCAAGCTATTCTAAGGCGTTGACTACCTATAAGTAAAGTGAAATGAAGTAATGTTAAGCGATTCTAAGGCGTTGACAACCTAAAATGTGGAAATGAGATAATGTCAAACGATTCTAAGGCGTTGACTACCTATAATGATGATAACTGGGTGGTATGCAAATGCAAGAATGCTGAAATGTTGATGATGCTGACGATGTTAATGATGTTGATGATAATGCTGATGATGCTCGGATGCTTCTAGGGACCGAAACCCGTGCCAATGCTCCTGGCTGGACCCAATGTGGACTTATTGCCATCGCCCCCCAAGCCGGTGTGTAGGGATAACTCCTGGTAAAAACCTTGGGGACTTATTGCCTTTGCCCACCATTCGTTGATCCCGAAAATAAGTTGACATAGCAAAAGGAGGATTTATTGCCATCACCTCGCCAACTTTTCTGTCGCCAGGTCTTGTGACGCGCCTGGATAATGCAACTAGGTCTTATGACGAGCCTATATGAATGTGATGAATGCAACGTGTTTGATAAGAGCGGGTAAGCTAAAGGGTAACGCTAGGTCTTACTACGAGCCTAAGGGAATGCAACTAGGTCTTATGACGAGCCTAAGGGTTGGATCTAGGTCTTATGACGAGCCTAAGGGTATGCAACTAGGTCTTATGACGAGCCTAAAGGATGGATCTAGGTCTTATGACGAGCCTAAGGGTTGGATCTAGGTCTTATGACGAGCCTAAGGGTATGCAACTAGGTCTTATGACGAGCCTAAAGGATGGATCTAGGTCTTATGACTAGCCTAAGGGTTGGATCTAGGTCTTATGACGAGCCTAAGGGTATGCAACTAGGTCTTACTACGAGCCTAAGGGAATGCGACTAGGTCTTACTACGAGCCTAAAGGATGGATCTAGGTTTTATGACGAGCCTAAGGATGGATCTAGGTCTTATGACGAGCCTAAGGGTTGGATCTAGGTCTTTTGTCGAGCCTAAGGGAATGCGACTAGGTCTTACTACGAGCCTAAGGGATGGATCTAGGTCTTATGACGAGCCTAAAGGATGGTTCTAAGTGAAAGTGAGTAAAATGTATGATGGGTCTAAATGGATGTAGAAGGATTAGGGTTTATGTCAAATCTGGAGATGGTAGGGCTTAGGACGGGCATGTGGGAATTTGATGTGGAGGAAGGGCTTAGGACGGGCCTGTGAATGTTTGGATGATTTGAACCTTCGGGTTTTGGACTTTTGGGCCTCAATCGGTGTCGTTGTTGCAATTGTTGGAACCAACAATTGCCCCCAGTATTCTTTCTTAAGGCAATCTGAGTTAGAGTTCATGGCGATCGATCGGAACGATCGATTGCCCCCAGTATTTTCTTTGGCTAAACGTGCGAACAAGTCTCGTCCTCACAGGGTCAAGGCTTATGTTTTGATGTGGTGCTTCTTAACCTACACTCGACGTGTTTGGTGTTTGCACTCGTTTCTCACTTACGGTCACAACTTCTCAACCATTGAATTTGACATTTGTTAGATTTACGTGTTCAACCTGTTACTTTCACTCGATTGGATACACAACTACTAAGTTGGAAGTCTTTTAATCTTATAACGTGGCTACGGGGTGTGATGAATGATAACAGGACAATGGAGGAATGTTTAGGATATGTGGAGCTATAAGGGTGACCAAATCTGCAACTTGCACCGTCTCTCGGACTTGTCTTCTTTGCCTTGAAGTCGTTTGGCTACTTCGTGATGACTTCGCTTATGAACTTGGGACTTGGAACTTTTGACTGTTCCTTGCATCCTTTTCCTTTTTCCGATTTTGGATTTCTTGGAGGCTTTCAAGTTTGCCTTCCTTGAATCTCCTTTCCTTCGGGGTTCTTGTGTTTCCCGGTTTTGAACTTTGAGAGCTGTTCTTGATGTTAGCTCGTTTGGATCCTGTGTCACTTTGGGACCATTTGCGGATCGCTTCGTCATGCTGGTAGCAATTTTGCTTCTTTGGACTTGTTTGTTGTTCGGAAGTCGGGCTCCTTGCTTCCTTTGTTCACCGGGTCGGTTATTCATCACTGGTTGGCTTATTTGTGGAGCTTGTAGTGTTGTAAAAGAGGTCATATATGAAAAGCTTAGCGGGGGTGCCTAGGGTGTAATGTTAGGGTTCACAAGCTTTTTGGCTGTGTGGTGCTATGCCTAGGTGCTTCGTCATCCCTAGTAGTTGTGTATCTGCTCTTTGTTACTTTTCACAGGTTTAAATGTAAATTTACAAATTATCTCCTTCGGTCGGAGTCATGCCGTTTACCTCACCTTTGAATGTGACCTCTCTGGAGTCATGTAAAAATGACACGCTCTTTCGCTCTTGGTTTTACCACTCAAGGTACTCTCGCGAAGTGTACACTCAGAGACTCGTTTGCACATCTAAACAAAAGAAATAAACATTATCATTCCTTAACTCGGATTGCCCCCAGTATTGTTGTGGGGTTTTCTTGACAAACATTTGAATGCCCAAGTTATTTGTGAAGGGTGATTGCATGTGTGGTAGTGAACAATGGCGGTGAGGGGTAATGGGGTGATTGCTGAGTGATTCATTTCTTTGGCCTTTTGGCGGCCGCGGTTTGCTTTTTATGTTCTGATGAAATGGTAGAGGTGATGGAATGCTGCGACATGTGTGGTGACTGTAATGGAGGTGGTGAATACATGGATGGGAAATGGTTTTGTACAAGGCACATGAGAGCAAAAGCTCTGTTTCTAACGCCTAAGGTACACCCCACAAAGGAATTTCACGCTAGGTGTCCGGACGACAGTTTAATTCATTCAGCCTAAAGAAGAAAGCACAGCTTCAAGGAACGAGAATCTCTTTTTATTGATGTTTCCTAGAGTGTTACAAAATGAAACAATGATTGACATGAGGACTAACCTAGCAATGAAAAAAAATGCTTATGCATAGAACTTCTTGAGCTTATCCAAATTGACTAATCCCGGGAGCTCCTCCCCGATACTAGCTAGAACTAAACTTGCTGCACCATATGAGAACAGTTGTTTCACCAAGTATGGCCCCGACCATTTGGGTCTGAATTTCCCCCTCGGATCTGGTAGATCAGCCCTGAGTTGCTTTAGCACAAGATAACCCTCTTGAATTCCTTGTTGTTTGACTCGTTTGTTGAAAACTCGAGCCATTTGCTTCTGGTAGACTTGGATACATTCGAGGGCTCGCAACCTTTTCTCGTCCAAGAAAGCCAAACTGTCGAGCCTTTTCTCCTCCCACTCAGACTCAGGTATTTGCAGCTCGCTCATGACTCGTAGGGCCTTTATCTTCATCTCAATGGGCAGTACTGCCTCAGTCCCGTAAACCAGGGAATAGGGAGTAACCCCAGTGGCTGTCTTTACTGATGTCCTGTAACCCCAAAGAGCCATCGGTAGCTTGAATGACCAATCCCGGTAGGTATCGACCATCTTGGCTAGAATCCTCTTAATGGTCTTATTTGTCGCCTCAACGGCCCCGTTTGCCTGTGGGCGGTAGGGTGAGGAATGATGATGTTGAATTCCATATTTCCTCATGAGCTGCTCAGTTTCGGCCTTGAACTGAACGCCATTGTCTGTAACAATTTCGAAAGGCACACCATATCTGTAATCTCACTTTCAATAAACCGTGCTGTCTGTTTGGCCCCCAATTGGGAAAGATCTAGCCTCTACCCACTTGCTGAAATAGTCAATCGCCACCAGGATGTAACGATGGCCATTCGATGCCTGGGATGTATTTCCCCGATGATATCAATTCCCCATGAAGCAAAGGGCCAAGGCGATGCCATATGATGTAAGGGGAGAGCTGGGAGGTGTTTTAAATCTGCATGGATTTGACACCTCTGGCATCTTTTGACGTACTGTTGACAGTCGTTTTCCATGGTTGTCCAATAATATCCGTGTCTCAGGATCTTGCGTGCCAAGGTGTGCCCACTCATATGAGTCCCACATACTCCAGCATGGACTTCGTCCATTGCCACCCTTGCCTCATTTTGCGAAAGGCACCTGTGAAGGGCCCCGGACGGCATCCTTTTGAACAGCCGTCCTGCCACTATCGTGTAGCCGAGAGCCAGTTTTCGAATTGCCAAACGATCCTTGCTGGCGTCCTCTGGGTATACTCCCTTTTCTACGAACTTCTTGATGTCCTGAAACCATGGTTCTTCGTCCACCAATATCGCATTTATTTGAAAAGAAGGTTCATGCCGAAGGGTTACTTGGAGAAGGATATGCTGCGCATCTTCTGGCATTTCAAGAGAAGAGGCGAGGGACGCCAGGGAATCTGCAAAGGCATTATGTGATCTGGGAACATGGGCGAAGCTGATGTTTCTGAAGGCTTTTTCGAGCTGCACTAGATGGCGGTGATACGGCACTAGCTTCTCATCTCTAACTTCCCACTCGTTGTTGATGTGACACACCACCAAGAAAGAATCGCCAAAGACTTCAATATCCACTACCCCCAAACCCAGTGCCGTCTCGAGGCCCAGGATGCAGGCTTCATACTCAGCCATATTGTTAGTTACTTTGTAGCCTAACTTGATAGAGGTTGGCAATCGCAAACCCTCCGGCGAGATGAGCAGAATACCCACTCCATAACCATTCCTATTGGCAGACCCATCAAAATATAATTTCCACATCCCTTTTTTTATTGTCATCACGTGTTCATCAGGAAAATCATCGTTGCAACACGACTCTTCAGCAATTGGATTATCAGCCAAGTGCTCCGCTATTACCGACCCCTTAATAGCTTTCTGCACGCAAAATTTGATGTCGAACTCTGACAGCAAAAGGGACCACCGTGACAACCGGCCAGTTAGAACTGGTTTTTCTATCATGTACTTGATCGGATCCATCCGAGAGATCAAGTGAATTTCAACCCCTAACAAGTAATGCCGAAGTTTCTTTACTGCCCACACGAGTGCTGCGCAGGTTTTGTCGATGGAGGAGTACCGAGTCTCTGCATCCACCCATTTCTTGCTGAGGTAATAGATGGCGTATTCACGAGGCGGGTCACCCTGGTTCTGAGCCAACATAAGCCCCATGGAGAACTCATGGGCTGCCAAGTAGAGGATCAGAGGCTTCCCTTCGATCGGCGGCACCAAAACAGGTGGCTCCTGTAAATATTCTTTAACCCTCTCAAATGCCTGTTGGCTTTGTTCATTCCATTTTCTCGGAGCATCCTTCTTCAAGAGTTTGAAGATTGGCTCACAAATTTCAGTCAGGTTTCGGATGAAGCGACTGATGTACTGCACCCGTCCTAGAAAGCTTCTAACCTCTTTTTCAGTTTTTGGTGGCTGCATGCCCCTGATTGCTGCAACTTTGTCCGGGTCAACCTCAATGCCCTTTGGCGTTATCATGAAACCAAGCAACTTCCCGCCAGTTACCCCAAAGCTACACTTTTCCGGGTTCAGGCGCATCTTATATTGTCGGATGCGTTCAAAGAACTTTCTGAGGTTAACTAAATGATCGGTTCTCCGTTTAGCTTTCACAATCATGTCGTCCACATAGACCTCAACTTCTTTATGCATCATGTCATGAAGGATTGTGGTTGCAGCTCTCTGATAAGTGGCACCCGCATTCTTCAGACCAAAAGGCATTACATTCCAACAATAAGTTCCCCACTGTGTGGTGAAAGATGTTTTGTCCTGATCCTCCCTCGCCATTCTTACCTGATTGTACCCGGAGAATCCATCCATGAATGAGAAAAGCTCATGCCCCGAAGCTCCGTCGACCATGACGTCAATGTGTGGTAATGGGAAGCTGTCTTTTGGGCTGGCCTTATTGAGGTCTCTATAATCAATGCAGACCCTAATTTTCCCATTTTTCTTCATTACCACAACAATATTGGCGAGCCAGAGGGGATACTTGACAACTTTAATGAAACCGACCCGAAGCAGCTTTTCTATCTCCTCTTTTACCTTAACCTGCAGTTCTGGCTTCAAACGTCGCAACTTTTGAATCTTAGGTGCCACATCAGGATATGTCGGGATATGGTGTTCTGCTATTTCTGGGTCTATTCCTGGCATATCGGCATAACTCCAAGCAAAGACATCTTCAAATTCTCTAAGCAGACCTATCAGCTCATCTTTTCATCTTTGCTCAAAGACACACCCAGTTTAACCATCCTGGGGCTATCAGATGTCCCCAGATTAACTTCGGTGGTGTCTTCTATTGGCTGTGCCTTAGGGACCTTTGTTTCCAGCTCACTCAAGATTCCCTCATCATCGAGCTCTATGGGAGCTTCCGGAGATTCACCACTGGCATGGTTGAATTCTTCAAAAGGGTTGACCACTGGAGGGGCTTCTAGCGAATTGACCTGGGCTCCCAAACCTTCTATCGCAAAAGCATGTCTCGCCTCAAGCCTCGTGAGGTCACTACTGAGATTTTCCGGATTAGACATATCAAAGTCCCCGGGTTTGCCCCTGATTACCTGTTTTAATTCTCCCCTGGTTAGCAAAGGTTTGCGCAAGGGTCGGTGTCCATCAATATTCTAGGTTTGACAATGGCCTCACGGATCATACAGGTTCAACATGTCCTCACTTGACGTTCTAACCAACTTGGGTATGGGTCGATCCGGAGAAGTGCTTGGGGCGCAGGCCCAGGTCACCACAAAGGAATAGGGCTTGCACGCCATTCTCTTTGGGCTTCCCCACTTTTTTCACATCACCTAAAGGTGTGCGTCTACGGTCGGGTCTTTGACTGACCAAACAATGGGCTAGGTAAGGGTACTGCCAGGAAAATGCTTGGGGCTAAAGCCCAGGTATTAAGGGGGTGTGGTTAGACGACACCCTCCTCTTTTCCCCCACTTATTCACATCACCTAAAAGGTGTGAGTCCCTGACAGGGGACCCTCAACGGGTCCCGGGGTGAAATTGGTTTGCGTGGTCCCTCGCTCTCATATGATGCAAGGGTGCAAAAATTAAAGCGCACAAAGTAAAAACAGGTAATAAAGCCATAATAAAACATTTTCAAGTTAAGCCCTCTTTCTTAAAATTAAACAAGTTAAATTAAGAAGTTTGTCCCCAGCAGAGTCGCCAGTCTGTGAGCCTCGATTTTAAACCCTATCCTATGTGGATTAACTTGATTGGGATCTAATCGGGTTTTAGGTCCACTTATAGCCTAAGATTAATAACTATGTCATATAACAATAATTATTAAAACCTAAGCTAGCTCACTGGAACCTATTATGAGTCGCCACCTAATTTTAACCTAGATCAAATTAGGAAAGGAGAGTTCGGGTTCGGGGGCTTGGTATTCGACTTAATTAGGGTTCAAATTACTTTCATTACCCTTCCTAGGTCGTTTTTCCTCTACTTGGTTTAATTACGGCTTTCTACAAAGTTGTTTTTAACCTGGTGCGCGCTTCTGTTTTTTTTTTTTTAATTTTTTGACAGAAAATTAAAGTGGAAATTAAATTACCTAAACTAGGGTTTCGGAGGCAGAATTAGGTCAAATTTTGTTTCGTCCGTAGCCACGGACCTAATGTCCGAGACCACGGACCCCAGTTAACCTATATGAAAATAAAAGTCGAATTAAACAGAAAACAGAAAATTGTAAAGTCCGGGGCCACGTATAAGATTTTTTGCTACAGATTTTCTCATGCCCCGTATGCTAACGGTGCCACTCTGATTTGTGTTCTTGTTTGTTGTGTGCCGGCTTAATCAAGATAAAAGCATGAAAATGATTTATTGCTTGCTATGTATGTCTTGATGCTTGATGTATGGACTAACCCAGTTGCATGATTGTGTGCTACAACTTAGGGTTAGAAACCTACTCTTAGATGAGTGTTGTTGATTAGTGACTCGTAAAAAGAGTCATGTTGTGAATTAATGAAAACATGGAAACGCACCAAAACTATCGAACCAAGAAACGATAACTCAAACCTATGAACTCACTAGAATGTGAGAAAGGGTACGAGATTAGTAGATTCCCGATAACGGCTAGAGAACCGAACTGAATTAATCCACAAAACAATTAATAGTGGAAGTATATAAGGAACCTCTATTTAGAGGATAGATGATTTTTCAAGACATGAACCTTGAGAGAAGTAAAAAAATGGTAAGGGATCACCAAATCCCTTAGAAAGATTGTCAACCCACAATGAGAGGATCCGACTAATATGAACAATGTCCCGAACATGAGAGTATTCGATAAGTTGGGTAAAACCTTAAATCTCAGAATACTAGACATTGAGAATTCCCTAAGCTAATGAAAGATATCGAGAGAGATACTTCTAGGATAATCTATGAGATTGTGAAATAACTCTGAGAGAGGAGTTTTGGGAAATTGAGTAGTCCGGTAGAGAAACAGACATTTTAGAATTTGAGCAACTAAGTGTATAGTTCCGTTTGATTGTAAGCCCGGTGGTGAGTCTTGTGTATGACTCTGCCCAGAGGTCATGGGTAATGACTTAAAAGATACCCTTGAGTACTTAATTTGAGAATTGATTGAGAAGTTGAATTGAGTATTTGGTATGAGATTTGAGAATTTGGTTGAAACTTGAGAGACTTGAGAAATTGAGTTTGAGTAGAGTATTGAGTTTGAGTATTGTAGAACTTGATTGAGGTCGAGAGTAAGAGAACTTGAGTAAGAATAACCCAAGAGATTGGGTAAGACAATGAGGAATTGAGTAAGCCATAGTGAGGTCGAAACCCTCGAGGCCTAAGTGAAGCATAATATAAACTAACCCATTGATTTTTGAGTTAGTGTTTGTATTCAATATCGCACATTGATTGTGTTAATATACATATATAATGTATTGTTGCCTTGCATGTTGATTGAATTAAAAATGAATCGCATGTTCTCGACCAAATAGTCGGCGTACCCCGTTAGCACGCGGGGTATGCGAATTTCATATGCAGCAATTTGCTGAGCCCCTAGGGGCACCGTTTTTATTTTCCAGGTACATTGAAGCCGATCACCGTCCAAGAGTGTAAGACGGGGTTGCTGTATAAGCATGGGTAGTTGGCTAGGAACGTTGTATTTATTGAAATATTGTATGGTGAGTCCGATTTGTGAACGACAAACTTGAGAATTGTAGATACTCGGTATAGAACTGAATTGGAGTTGTAATTGTATAAGGATTGAATTGAGGATGTAATCGCAATGTGATTTGATTAAGGAATGGAAGTATTGTTTGGATTAGAATACTCGGTATATTCGTCATCAAACCGATATTGTAAATAGATAGTTTTATTTGAATTTGGATTGACCTGGTTAGTCGCGTGGGTGACTGACGGCACTGTATCACCCCCGGTTGCATTGGCATTCCGCTGCATGAGTATTGATAATTAAGACAGATTAGGGGATAATGACTGGATTACTGGTAGGGGTGTTACAGGTTGTGACAGCTAGGTTTCCTGGTTGCTTAGGGTTCTTGGAATTCTGATTTGATCAAGGGATAAGGTTCCTTATATAGGCTTCCTTAAAGATAGAAAAATCTGGTAAAAACCAAGATTTACCGACGTTTTAGCTCAAGGGTTTCTAAAAGAAATTTGACTATGAAATTTTAAAATGTGTAAAGGAGGATCTTTCTGATTTTTCCAAGGTAGAATCGAAGTTTTTGGATATTGGAATATTTTTAAATTCAATTTCTTGTCAGATTCAATCCGAATATACTAGAAAATATTGGAAATTCAAAAAATCGAAATTCTAAAGCCATTATGCTTAAAATGTCATCCTCTAACAGGGGTTAAAATTTCAAAGCTTTTTGAGTTGATTTGAGCCACTTTCGGAGGAGAGAGAAAGCCTATAGGAGGTCTCAGGAGCCTTTAAAAATTATGAAAATGTCGCTGAAGATGACTAAGTTGTCCTTGATGCTCCGGAATGCGTCGATCGAAGCGGGATTCCTTATTAATTGATCAAAGTGCCTTTCACAACACTAAAGCCTTACAAACCCTACACCGGGGGGGTTAAAATTTTGGGTATAACAATGTTGCTGTTATCGAAGAGCTGAGAAATAAAGTTAAGTGCAACGAGGTCGGCCATTAGGAGAAAATTGCAGAAAGACCGTCAACCCCAAAAATGAGCACAAGTACATTGAAATTGACTCCGTTGGAGCCCAGGGCTCACGAGGAAATATATGGGAAGTGGCCCCAGACGACCAACTAGCTATAGAGTTTAAGAGGACTTTGAAGAGGATCGAGCGCATGGAGAAATCCAACAAACCAGCTGGCTACGATTAATTTTCCATGTTGTCATATCCCGAGGTCAACCTCCCCCAAAGCTGAAGCTGCCCACACTTACTTTATACAGGGGTTCCTCGGACCCGCAAATTCACTTGGCTATGTTCAACCAGGAAATGTCCATCCTCGGGCTCAATGACATGTAGAAAGCCAAAAGTTTTTGCTCACTATCTAAATGAAATTCCTTAGCATTGGTATCTCACTCAGAAAATGAATGTTAAGACCAATGAGGAGGTTTACGAAGCTTTTCTCCATCACTTCTAGTATGCCAAGAATCTTGAAGTCACTAGGTCTGATCTAGTAAGCACTTGATAGAAAGACTGTGAGTCTATGTCCGACTTCATCAAGCATTGGATGAAGAAGGTTGTTGCTATGCCTACCAAAAAGGTCGAGTGTTATATCCAAAATTTTGACCCCCGGGTTGCATTCCTTAAGGCATAGGCATTACAAAGGAAATTCGGGACAAATTGTAACACCCCTCTCCATAATCACGATATAATCCCTCACGTAGCAATAAATAAAAACGTCTCGCAGCGGAAAATAACTAACAATTACAAAACTCACTCGGGTGTCACTTTAATACCCCGGATCTAAAAATGGTGATTTAATTACTCTAATAAGATTATTAAGGGCCTAATTGTGCCTAGAGAGTATTGGTAAAAAGAATAAAACCAAAAGAAAAGAGAAAATGCGTTAAACGCGAAAAACGCTAAAATGCGCATTAAATGAAAATAAGAGATATATAATCTCGTAAGGGTCCGAGATGGATTCCTAAGGCTTAGTTAGGCCTAATTAGTATACGGGAATGATTCCCGAAGAAAACGGATCCAAATAATGGATTAAAAGGCTAAATAAGCATAAAAGCACGTTTTTCGAGAAAATCCGAAAACGTGACTTTAAGTGGTCAAATGGACCCGTAAAAATTATAGTTGATTAAATAACTATAAATAAGTATTAATGGAAGTTTAATAGCCATTAAAATTAATTAAACGGGAAAATTCCGGAAAACGGACCCGGTAAGTGAATAGTGCCAAACCGGGTAAAATAACGAGCGTTTTCTGTAAAACGGAAAAAAAACGCTCCAGCTCACTAATAATGTGGGCCGGTTTTAATTAATATGTATACACTCATTAATAGCTTGATAGCTATTAAGTAATGAGAGGACAAATAAGTAAATAAAGCAAATAGTATAAAGTAAAAAGGGAATAGTAATATTAAAACTTTACTACCCTCTCTCACCTCCTTCCTTATTCTTTCACGATTGTTTTTCCCCCTCCAACCAAACTCCTTCTTCTTCCTCTGTAATTATCGATTCGAGAAGGAGCTCACAAGCCCCATCTCCTTCCTCCTCTCATTCACTCATTTCTTCACCGAATCGCACAAAAATGCCACCGTTAGATTCGTATCGGCGAGGGCTACGTTTTCCACCCCTCAAAATCTTGATTCCTCCATCTTCACTTCCATGGGTGTTGGAGCTTTTGGAGCTTCAAGAGCTGATTCTAACTCTCCTCCACCTCCTTAACGTCTTGAGGTAATAATTAGTAAGAGCTTTGGCCATTTCAAGCTTGTTCTTGCAATTTGGGAAAATTTTCCTCACGTTGAAAATTTTCTCCCGTTTCAGCCGTGAGCACCTTGACCTTGTGGAGTGTTGGAAATGCTCCATTTGATTGCCAAGCTCTCCTTTTGAATACTCTAAGGTAATATCTAAGCTAGAGCCTAAAAACTAGTTCTTGAAATACTAGTTTTGGTGTGGGAAAAATTAAATTAATAAGCTTGATAAGTGTGTGTGGGGATGTGATTGTAGATGGAAATCTAGACCCCTTGTGTAGTGTGAAACAAGAAGAGAAAGATGGAGAAAAAGGAAGAGGAAGAAGGGAAAGAAAAACAGAAAAACAAACAAGGTAAAAGCTCACCTTGAGTTAGTTTTATTTGGCTTGTGAAACTGATTTTAGAGTTGAATTAATGCTCTTGAATTGGTGTAGTCATGGTACAATAATATTGAGTGGGAATGAGAATGTTTAATGTTGTTTAAGTGTGAGAAATAAGCTTGGGAACTAAGCTAGTTTAGATGGTGAATAAATAAGAATTTGATGTGGGTTTGATGTTTAAACCAAACAGGGGAGAAGAAGTGTTGTGAGCTGTTTTAGTTTGGTGAAAACACTAAAGAAGTAGACAAGTGCTGTCAAAATTTCCTTGGAGATTATGAACTTGGGTGTTTTATTATAAGGATGAAACTAGGTGTTTAAGAGGTGCTAAATGAGTGGTTAATGATTTGGAAACCAAACTGAGGAGAAGTGAGTATGAGGAGTAGAAATAATGTCAATTGAAGTGTTGGGAATGGCACTGTTTGAATGGTAAAAGAAGTTACCAAATCTGTTACAAGAGTATTAGAAAACAGGAAAACCAAGTTATGAAATATAAGTGAATTGGAGTGAATTAAGCATGGCTTAGTGAGAGGACTTGGTGACTAGTTTAAGATGGTTTAGATGAGTAATTAGGTGCTAAAACATGTGGATTTTAGTTGGTGAAGATTGGGTAATCAATGGGCCAAGAGAGGACCTTGAACAGAGTGGGAAACTGTCAAATTTGTAAAATCTGTAGCAGGGTCCGGGACCTAGTCCATGGACAAAGTCCCGGACCACCCCCTTAATTCATGCCGAGAGTCTCCTACCATGCTTGGTCCGGGACTTGAGTCTGGTACAAGGTCCCGGACCACCTGCTAAAATCGCCCGAGAAATGACCCTACACTTGGTCCGGGTCTTGGGGTATGGACAAAGTCCCGGACCACCCCATAAATTTAGGCCGAGAGTAAAGCCTGTGTTTGGTCCGGGACTTGGGATAGGGACAAGGTCCCGGACCAGTGTTGAATTCCACCCGAGAGTTACGATGAGTATTGGTCCGGGACTTAGGGTGTGGACCAAGTCCCGGACCACCTCCAGAAACCTACAGAGAGCATTTTAAAGGTTGGTAATGATGGGGGTTTGAATGTTAATGATGTTATAAGATGTTAAGGCCTTGTTTGGTGTCATGTAAAGACCCTAGGAAGTGTAAGAAAGTGTTAGAAGTAATTGAGAAGTGAGAACTCAAATTAACCAAAAGTAAAACCGAGATAACGGGATAACGGGGTAAGTACGGGAGTAACATTTAATTATGTTCCGTATGACCTTAGTATTAATATAATGTTGAAACATTATCAGAGAATCGTGCGTGACCCGAGCATGGTGAGATGACACGGTAAAAGTAAAATCCCGGTGAAAGGTATGATTTTCTCATACTCCGCGTGCTAACCGAGTTACGTTGATTTGTGTGTTTGTGTGCCGGCTTAATCAAGATTAAAGCATGAAAATAATCCCTTGTTTGATTATGCATGCCATGTTGTATGTTGAATGAGCTAACATACTTGTATACCGGTGTGGTCTAACATAGTGAATGGACCGACTCGTAGTGAGTAACGTTTGGCTAGAGACCCCTAGATCGGGTCGGTGCTTATGATAACGTAAACGTGCAAACACACAAACTATCCGTTAAAGTATAACGATAATGCAAACATATGAACTCCCTAGAATGTGAGGAGAAGTACGGGTTGAGTAAATACCCGATAATGGTTAGAAAACCACATTGAAACAATCCACGAAACAAATGAGAGTGGAAAGATAAGTGAACCTCCTTCAAGGGGATTTAAGATAGTTCAAAGATGCGAACTAGTGAAGAAGGTAAAAGAGACCTGAGGGATTAGTAACTCCTTGAGAATGGTCGACCTCCTATATGAGGATTTTACCTGATATATGTAAATAACCGAAAGTAGTGAGCAAAGTATATGTATGGGTAACTCTTACATCCTAAGATTAACCAAACTTAAGTAATGTTCCCAAGGTCATTAGAAAACATCGAGAGTGATGCTTCTAGACTAATATACAAAATATTACTATAACTCCGAGAGAGGGGTGTATGGGAATGTAAGTAGTCCGAGAGCAGTCGGGCCTAAGCAAAAGAGTTAGGAACTAAGAGAGAGTTTCGTGAGCTAGTTGAACCTTCCCACCATGCTATACCCAGAGTAGGGTCGAAACCGGGGAAGTAAGACTATGCTAGAGAGCCATGAGTTTTGGCCTAAGTATGTATTAAGAGTATCAAGCGTGACGTAGGAGACCTGTAGCGTCTCGAGAATCTACAAGAGCTTGAGTATAATTAACCCAAGAGTGTGGGTGAGAAAACGAGTATAATTAACCCAAGAGTGTGGGTGAGATAATGAGTATAGATAACCCAAGAGTGTGGGTGAGATAATAAGTATAAGAACCTGAGGGAATGGATGAGTATAGTACGAGTAGCCCAGGAGAATGGGTGTGTATATGAACAAGTAACCCGAGAGAGCGGGTGAGATAATTAATAAGTAAACAAGGCAAGGTGAGGTATAACCCTCAAGGCCTAAGAGTAAGCATATACAACTAACAACCTTGTTATGTTAGTTTGGAATTGTGTTCCGTGATTGGATGTAGATTCCTTGAGTAATACACATATATATTGTATTGCTATGATGCATGTTGTTTGACTAATGAACTCCATGTATATCCGACAAAAGTAGTCGGCGTACCCCGGTTAGCGCTTGGGGTATGCGAATTTCATATGCAGCGTTAAGCTGAGCCCCTAGGGGCGATGTTTTTATTTTACAGGTACACCGAAGATGTTACCGTTCGAGAGTAGGACGGGGTCGGTGGGTTGCATGGGTAGTTAGATTTAATTACTTATGTATTGAAAGAGGTGTAAGACCGAATATGTTGTCGGCATCCATATATTGTAGACTCGGTATAGTAAAGAAATGAAATGTGTTTTGTGTTAATATTGTGTAATCGGTTGTTCCAGTTCATCAGACCGTTACGGTATGTAAGGAAGGCCTGGTTAGCCATATGGGTGGCTATTGGCGTTGTTTCACCCCTCGTTGTAATTAGAGTTCCGCTGCGTGAGTAAGAGTAATTGGTGACAATTTATGAGGTAATGACGAGCTTAACGGTTGGGGTGTTACACCGGCCATTACTCGCCCATGCGAGCAATGTAGCCAAACTACATCCAACTTCCAAAATAAACAAACTGCTAACCGCAGTGATAACGAGAAACTCCTATACATCATACTAAGTCATAACTATAAACATCGACAAGTGAGCGTCTACCCAATCCTGAAAAATACATAACCTTACCATAAGACCACACACCATCTTCATTACTATACCACATCTCCAGTTACCCTGTTCCTGCTCTTCGGCTCCGACAATGATCAACAACCTGAAATGGTGTAGTATCAGCGATAGACGCTGAGTATGCCGGGCCTGGACCCTAATGGTCACTTGTCATTTTAACCATCTTATTATTAGATTGGTTTCATGCTTTTCCTTTTTACAGTTATAATCAAAACTGAAGCATGAATGTACACTATACATAATCAACCATCCAAATATCCATAAACATTAGTCATCCATCCAAACCAAACATTCATAGAATATTTCAAATAACATTTGTATATCGAACGTATCGAGCGATAACAATTTAATGTACCATGTACATTCGCCGTAGCGTACAGTTTTCATATTTAATTTACCTTAGCCTTGTAGGCTCCATCCAACCATCATCACACAATAAAATAACCACAAGTATAACCAATGAACAACAAAGCGAAACAACGAGGATAATAAACAAGTATTAAGTCTCGTCCATGGTATTGTTCGCCACTGTATAAGTCTCAATTGTTTTAGTTGTTCAGTTATACCTAGTGACAATATCTCGTTAAAACGACATGTCTCTAGTTACCCATATATTATGGCGGGTCACCCACGGCAGTAGCCACTCCAACGGTAGAGTCTCCGACCAACGAGCCATTCTAGCTCACGGGAAATTTTCTTGATACTTACGGACCCGTACGCGGACATCCTAGTATCGTTTTTGTGATCACAGCGCGCACCAAGAGCCACATCCTCTTGGCTTTACTTCCATTCCATTAATTAATTATTTATACCATCGAATCGCATTACCAAATTTTCTAACACAGCAGACTAAGGTCATTAGTCCAATCCGGAGTTTGTAAACTCGGGATCCAGTGTTAGATACGAGAGCGACGTATAGAAAAGGCCAATGCTCCGTACAAAAGTCTCAGATAATATGTATGTGTTATTATCATAGTGCTACAACGTTTTACTTACGTTCCTTATATTTCATATAAGATAGCACCATAGCCGCTAGTTTGTTTTATATATATAGGTTCATATATACGAACCAATACTGTTAACTCAACAACACACTAGTAGAAAAAACATTATATACCACGGTTATTTCGCTTATATACCACGGTTGAATACCGTGGTATTTGCTCCCGTCGCAAATGCCAAAATATTATATACCACGGTTCAAAACCGTGGTTTTAAATGAAGATAAAAACCACGGTTCTATAAACCGTCATTTTAAAGTATTTCTCGCACGGAACTTGTTAACTATAAACCACGGTTTATGCCAATAATCGTCATTTATAGTGAGTAATAAATGACGGTTATTCTAAAAACCGTGGTATATAATGTAAAAAAACATGATTATAAACCACGGTTTGTAGGGCAACCGTCATTTAGTACACGCCGAGAGAATAAACCACGGTTTTTGGAGAACCGTGGTATATAACCGTCACACCGGAGAGAATAAACCACGGTTTTTGGAGAACCGTGGTATATAACCGTCACACCGGAGAGAATAAACCACGGTTTTTGGAGAACCGTGGTATATAACCTCACAGTTTGTAATAAATGACGGTTATTCTAAAAACCGTGGTATATAAGGTGAAAAAAAACGAATAAACCACGGTTATACATGAAACCGTGGTTTATAGTCCATGAATTTTTCAAATCTTCGCCTTCAATCTGGAAATCTCAACAGAGCGCATATACAAGACAATGAAGATGCCAGATTATGTATGTTCCTTGTTTGCAAATTAAGGTTGCAAAATCGTGAGTGAATAATGGAGGCGCAGTATGCTCCTTGTTCGCCGGTGGGTTCCAAAATTACCATGAGGTTGAAGAGAATGGATGCGGCGTAGAGCGTGTTCGTTGTTCGCCGGCTGGGGTTGCAAAAATGAGTGAAGATGAGGATGAGATGCAGAGCACGTTCCTTGTTCGCCAGTGTGGGTTGCAAAAATTACCATGAAAACAAGATAATGAGAGAGGTAGGAGCATGTTCCTTGTTCGCCAGTATGGGTAGCAAATTTACAGTGTGGTTGATATGGCATAGAGCATGTTCCTTATTCACTAGTATGGGTTGCGAAATTACCGGGAGGTTGAAGAGATGGCGTAGAGCATGTTCCATGTTCGCCGGCGTGGGTTGTAAAAATTACCGGGAGGTGAAGAGAATGAGGAAGAGGTGCGTTTAATCCTTGTTCGCCAGTGTTGGTTGCAATTACAGTGAGAGAAATATATAAGAGAACAAAGAGAGCCGCGTTAATTTGGGCCAAAAATTAAAATTCCCGCTCAGACTATATACCACGGTTCTCCAAAAACCGTGGTTTATTATCTCTAGGCGTGACGGTTATATACCACGGTTCTCCAAAAAACCGTGGTTTATTCTCTCCGGCGTGACGGTTATATACCACGGTTCTCCAAAAACCGTGGTATATAGTCTGAGCGGGAATTTTAATTTTCGGCCCAAATTAACGCGGCTCTCTTTGTTTACTTATAAACCACGGTTTGTAGGGCAACCGTCATTTATAGTACATGCCGGAGAGAAGAGATCCGCGTTAATTTGAGTCGAAAATTAAAATTCCCGCTCATACTATATACCACGGTTCTCCAAAAACCGTGGTTTTTCTCTCCGGTGTGACGGTTTATACCACGGTTCTTTAAAAACCGTGGTTTATTCTCCCGGCGTGACGGTTATATACCACGGTTCTCCAAAAACCGTGGTTTATTCTCTCCGGCGTGACGGTTATATACCACGGTTCTCCAAAAACCGTGGTTTATCTCTCCGGCATGTACTATAAATGACGGTTTCCCTACAAACCGTGGTTTATAATAACTATATACCACGGTTCTCCAAAAACCGTGGTTTATTCTCTCCGGCATTACTATAAATGACGGTTTCCCTAGAAACCGTGGTTTATAAACTTTAAACCACGGTTTTTCATTTAACCGTGGTTTAAGTGTCGTCATTTAAAATGTTTTTTCTACTAGTGACAGTAGATAATAAGCAGCTATAAATATACAATTCATGCATATTAATTAACACATTCAGACAAACAATCTTATCACAGATCGCACAGAAGCCTGAACTGAGGAAGTCCTTAGAGACAACCAGAGACACATAACAACATACAAGTTATATCAACCAAATCCGAGCCCAAGGAGCAACCTTAGGTCAACTCGGCAAACCCCTTTACATACCGTTCACCCTGACTGTATTACGGTGGAGTATGAATCAGCAAGATCCTACGCTCCGTGCAGTCCGTTAGCTCGTCAAGCGTCCTTGTCAGAAGTATACTCTAAACGGTAATAAAACTATAAGTCAGTCTCCATGACTAACTACATCCGGTATTTCCGAATAATAAGCAACCCCGACAGTTCACCTCTGTTTTCTACAGTTGTTACGGGTTCCTCTAAAACAGTCGATTTTGTTACTTAAAACGCGTACGTCAAAACTATTCCAACTGTTAAGTTTAATTCCTTATATTTCTTTTAATCATATCCACCTCTAGTTTAGGTACGTAACCTATAGTTGCATGTATGCATGCATTCTTATATTATATTGCATTCTAAAATTCATAACTTATAGTTCGTAATTATATTTTTTTTTAAATAACCACCACCATTAAATCATATGGTTTTCAACCAAAATATATATATCCACATTATATACATTATTCTCGTGTATGTATATATATTTTTACCACGTAGGTAATTCTCATGAGTTTCATAGACTCTTATATTTATGTTACACTTTATCATCTTTTATTAGATGATTATTCCCATTAGTTGTATTATATTATACAACTTATATTAAGATTATTATCCTAACATGTAACATTTTATGTTGTATAATTACAACTCCTAAGGTTTATTCCATAAACACCTTAGCTTATAAATCCCATTTATTTATAGTTTGTCACATTATTTTATGTGAGTACCCTTCCTTATACTAATTCCATTAAACCACCTTAATACCATATAATTGTCATAACATTTATGACATTGTAGACCATAGTCTAAAATTCATTTTCCAACTCTTATTAATTCGTATAGCCCCTGAATTTATTTAAATTCCCTTTTTGACCACATGACATTATGTAATGTTATACCAAAATGCTAATATCATTTGATATGATATTTTTATTTCCTTTAACTCATAACCTACAGTTTTTATACAAAACTATTGTATATTGCCTCATAGGCATATATTAAACCTTATACTTTTCCTTAAACCATAATTTCCTTTATTTACCAAATCACCCCTTTCTTTTTACCATGTTATATATACCATTCAATATAACATTTCTAACTTATAAAAGAGTATAACCTAGGGTTATTTTTGTAAATTCCGAACAGCCCTTGTGCTGTTTTATAATTGCCATTTGGCCCTATTTATAACATATAGTTTTATAATATCCTTAAACCATATATTATACACATATCTCAATAGATACTCTTATATAATTCTAAAAATCTCCAAATTTTACCAAAGGGTTATAAATATCCTTATTAACCCATAAACTCTAGGTATTTACCATTCCACCATCTATTTTTCTCCAAAGTGTCACAATGACATAATAACTATATATTATACATATATAGTTTATTTTAATTCCAAAAAAAATAACTCAATAAATTCCTAAAATTTCCTAATAGCCCATGGGTGTTTAAAATACCATTGTACACCCTTTATTTTTGGTAATAACATATTTACCACATATGTTATAAAAATATTACCATAAGATACTTATCTTATTATAAAACCTTAAATAAGTTTTTTTAACTTATCTAATTTAGTCAAAACCTAGCATATGGTCAAGGTTGACCACCTTAATATTTCCTTGACCACCAATTCCTTATAATTACGGTTTATACCCATACTTTTCAAAAATTACCATTTAACCCCAAAACTTTATAAAATCTTATAAACTTTATTTTAACTCCTTTTTACCTCTAATTTTCGGCCTTATTATTCTAAAGCCCCCAAATTTAATTTAATTACACCTAATACCCCATTTATTTTCGGTAATGCATTTATACTACTTAAACTTAATTAAAAGCTTGTAAATGCATAAATAAAATGGCCTAAAATACATGGCCTTATTACAACATTGGCTTGCAAAATAAATTACACATAAATGTCCCAAAATTCATACAAATTCTCGGCCTCACCATATAGTTTTCATTTATTTACCAAACTTCCACATAATGTCTTAAATTTGACATCTATGCTTGTTTAATTAGTTATAAAATTTATTAAACCATTCCTTAATCATTTTAAGGTCAAACAAGACCTTATTTTACCTCTTCACTCACGGCAATTAATTAGTAATAGCTTAAACTTGTATTAATGTAACAAGTTAAGGTTTTTAAGTAATTTATACCTTGATTTACCTAGATAGAACCTTGTTTGGTTCGCCACCTTGAGGATAAATTCTCCAAAGCTTCTCTTACATGTTTTCAAACAGAAAGCAAGGCCTAGTTAGTCTCCAAGAAAGATCTAACCATAAGAAGTAATTTAATGTAAGATTTAAGGCAAAAACACCTTAAGAATGCAAGGAGAGTTCAAGATGGTTTCGACCTGAATCAAACACACCACAAGGTGTTAGATCCACCATATTGACATAGGAAATAGCTAGATCTCAACAAATCTCTTGTTATTAGGTTTTACCTTGGAAAAATGCCTTAAAAGAGGGTATTTCCTTGGATCTCGGCCATCCTTGCTCCAAATGGCTAACCAACAGATTCAGATGAAAAGGAGAAGAAGATGAGGCTTTGACCAAAGTTTCACAGCCGAACTTGAAGGGAATCAAAAGTTATGAGCTTAAAGCCCATTTTTACCTTAAATGGTCAAGACTTGAACTTTCCACCTCAGATCTGGTTATGAACGAGATTGAACCTTCCTTTAACCTCCAAATTACTCTACATAGATGTATAGAAGAGGTTGGAGTGTAGATCAATCGAAAAAGGAAAGAAAGATGAAGAAAATGGGCATTTTTATGCCTTAAGAGCTTACCTAGAGCTTGAGCTCTCTCCAATGGAGCTTGGAGACTTACCTACGGTGGAAGAGGAGCCAAAGAGAGTGTTTGGCAATGAGCTCCACGTTTGGAATGGAGCTAATGAGAGAAATGACCTAGTTTTGCCTTAAAGCACATTTTTTGAATATTTTGTGACTTTAGTGAATTGATGACTCATCAAGTCTGATTGGGGTTGGATAATTGAAGCTCAATCAGTGGAGACAAGAGGAGGGGGCAGCCGTTGAAGATAAGAGAAAGGTAGGGCTTGATTGATTCAAATTTTGATTGAAAATGGAGTAAATATGTTACTTTAATTCATTTAATGAATGTGTGACTCATCTCTTGTCTTGTACCATCTTGGAGCCACGAAATGCAAGGAAGAAGAGGAGCAAGTGGAGGCTCCAATTCGGTTGGCTCACATGGGTAAGGTAAGTGGAGCCCACTTGTTTTGTTTTATAAGGTAAAGTTTGTCTTTTTTTTGTTATTTTATGTAAAAGTAGGAGCATATATTTAATTGTCACATGGGACTTGTCTCTTGGTCTGTTAAGAGACTTAATTATCTGAATTTATGTAGTCCATTTCGTGGTCAATGGTCAACATTGACCAACTTAGTCAATGTTGACCCAAACGGGCCCCACATTAGGGTTTTATTAATATTTTAATATTAAATTTGTAAAAAATCGTAAATTTCTGGAATTAAATTCCTAATATCATATAATATATATTTTATTATTTTTAAAGGTTTTTATAACCTTTTAGCCCATTTAAAACCAATTTAGAAGGCGATTACACAAAAACGTGCTTTAAGGAGTTTTAGCGCACATTTTGTGTTGCCTGGTGTTTCTGAGCTCTGTTTCCTTTGAAACGGTCTTGTTGTGTTCCTTACATGATATTTGATCATGTAATTCGATTTTATATCATTTAGAGGTCATTAGATTTTTAAGGTCTCTTAGAGCACCTTTTTGCTCTATTTCGCCTTGAAGCATGTAAGTGCTTGATCTTTGTGTTGGAGTGTTGTCCAACGGTTATAATATGTTTAGTAATGTGTTAATATGCTTAGGACAAATTTTTAGGTCCTACATAGTTCATTTGGGTATTTATTTACCCTTAACAGTCAAAGGGTGCAACATCTTGTTTTGTGTTGACCACTGTTGTTCTCAGTTGAATTTTAAGGCATGTTTAGGCCTTAATTAATGTGATTAGATATTTAATCCATGTTTAATAAGTTTGGGGTATTTCAGTCTACCCCCCTTAAAAAGACTTCGTCCCGAAGTCTCTTAATCAAATAGGTAAGTATATGAATGTATAACTACCCATTATTCCCATAATGTATATCTATGTGATATATCATTTACACACATCGTATTGTGCCTATACAGCACATAGCCATCACGTTGTGGCGTTTGTTCAATCATATATGGATATAGGTGATCCATCAGCACCATCATTTCCTATCAGTTCTACCAACCCTGACAACCTCCCTGAGGTGTCCATAACATTCCATTGTTCCACATTCCATATCTAATGATTCATTTCGTATCTAGGCGATACCATATGTAATCATTCTATAAAGCAATATGAATACATATCACAAATAGCATAAGAAAAGTACTACACACATGGTGTACATACAATCATTCAAACAAGTATCTCATAAGATACATACATTCAAGTGTACATCACACACAAACAAACCAAACAACGCACGCCCCGCGTACCAACCATAACCAACAAAACCAATTCACTGTATGCTATGTATACTAAATAATTCACATACTAACCAAACAAACCTCGTATGCCCCGCACACCACCAATTCCCTTTTTTTTGTATGCAATGTATCAAACAAAAAACTTAGTGCACACATGTGCACAGCCAAGAGGCTCTACCCCCCTTAAAAAGGGTTACGCCCCCGTACCCCATAAGTATACAACAGCCGCTCAACAAGGAGTGCTGGATACTTGGCTCTCA
This sequence comes from Limonium bicolor, assembly GCA_023374045.1. Taxonomy (NCBI): domain Eukaryota; kingdom Viridiplantae; phylum Streptophyta; class Magnoliopsida; order Caryophyllales; family Plumbaginaceae; genus Limonium; species Limonium bicolor. The sequence continues at coordinate 186,259,034 of CM041779.1, read as the reverse complement.
AAGAGTTCTCCAACTCATGGATTATCCTCATATTAGAGAGACGGGTATAACTCTAGCCCTTCTGGGCTCCACAATTCGTAAGGGATGTGGCACTAAACAATTTGTGCTCTCTCCCAAATTCCTTCTAATGGGCCCACTCGCTCCGTATGAGGTGCAGACCCATGAACACAGGCTCAATTTGCCTTTCTTTTTTTTTTCATTGCTGTGAATCCACTTGTTTGGATCACTAGCATACATGCGTGTGCCTTTTCTCACTGATATTCAGTTGAGGTATACTATGACATTGGCCATTGTTAGTACTTAGTGCTCTTTGCACTTGTCTTTGTAATACCAAGACGTACCAGCCTAAATGTCCACAAAGATGATGTTTGTCATCCATGTCTCCTGGTATTTTGTTCCGGAGTAACACACTGTTATTGTTCTTTTTTTTTACACACTCGTGTTGATATCCACTTTATCTTTCTGCGTTCCCACTAGATTAGTAACGGCACGAGTGCAATACCAAAACACTCAGTCATACAGAGTGCAGAGGCGTAAACGCTCAACAACTAGTATCCAATGAGTCAAACAGAAAAGATGTGTGAATTATCCTGTGAGTGGTACATTCCAAATCCATTGTTCTTTAAGCAAGATATCTGCTATCATATAGCTTTATCTTTTCTTCTCGCGTAGTCACGCGTTTATGTCCATATCATCTGGTAGATTTCCTCTGGATTGCAAGCATTTGCTTGATCCTTATGAGGGTTCTACATACTTTTCGTCCATAATGGGTTTTCTTGTTTCTTTTTTTTTGGTTTTCCTGTCCCTAAACTGTTCCTTTGTCTTCTCTGTATACTGTCCACTGTTCTCTGTTGAAGGTTCCCCTTTTTTTTCCCTAGCCCGTTGTTTTAACTACGGCTCTTCTCGTCCATCTTCGAGGTAATCCTTCTTACTGTCCGTAGAGTGGAGTTGACTACTTCTCGCGTTCCTAACACTACTTATCTACTTGCATGGGGTACCATACTGATACATTACTACTTACCTAACTAACTCATAAGTGAGTCTGTCAGGCCCACATGCTCCTAACAGAGTGCGGTCGTCCCATGTCTCGTTTAGTAAACTGGTAATGTCTGTCACACGGTTGTTGTGAAGTATTCTTTTGTCAATCTCCCTTTGATGGATATCCCTTTTTTTTTCTTCTTCTTCCTTCTTCCTTTTTTTTTGCTTGCTTTTCTTTTTTTTTTGTGTAATAGTTCCTGTTATCAATTATCTTGTAATGAGTGCTATTGCCTTTGTGGCAACCGTGGTAACTTGTATCATAGACTGGTATTATTCAACTCGGTGTAAGTAAAATCCGTGCTACATTAGCAAACTTGTTTCTCCCTTTTTTTTCCTGATCTCATTGAGTACAACACATTTTCCTTTTTTTTTCCCTGTTTTTTTTTTATCGTATCTCATCCATAATTCATATTCGTCCCCTCATCCATGTAATTGGATGCATTGCAGATTACATAATAGCTTGAGCAACTTGGCTCTTCACTTCCCAACCATCCTCACTGACGGTGGTGCATCTACAAAGGGTATGCTTGTCCATAAGGACTAAACATGTATCACTAGTAGTGATTAGCATTAAATGCGAGTATACTCTGATGGTATTTGGCTAATAGCCCTGTCTGAAACTTCCTCGAACGTTTAAACTGGTGTGTTTCTCTTCTTTTTTTTTTACAGTCATAGTGGCTGTATAATGTGTCCACTTGCAGTGGTTGGACTATCGGTCCTTCCAAAATTGCATAGGTTTCTAATCTCCAGGTTTGAACGAAAAAGTTTGAAAAACAGTTTTTTTTTTATAAAAGGTTAAAAAGTAGTAGTTGTTACTGTTGCTGTCGCTGCACTTGCTGTAGCAAGTGCGCAAGGGAGATGGAAATTTCAGTGGTTTTCTTGTCATAGCGCTTGCAATAGCAAGTGCGCCATGCAGGTGGAAATTCTGGTTCAGTAATTTCCGGTCTCATTGACTCTGTATCGTTGAGTATGGGCTACATGGTAGTGTAAGCATTAACATCCTGTTCATATATATATCCGTCAAGGTTTAAAGCTTTTGGTACTGAGTTCACCCAACTAATCCCAAAGTCTTACACAAAAGGCGAGTGGTCAATGACACACTCCCACATACTGTCTAACATCCAAGGTGAATACATAGAAAGTAAGCACACAACATAGTAAGTAAAAATCTTCCACATCGGTCTATGGAGTTAGGGTATTCATGCCCTATCTACTCCCTTGCCTTTATAGGCTCCAGCATCAGTAGATGTCTGGCAATCCTGACCGCCTCGTGGTACTCCAGATCCTCCAGCTGAGGTCTTCTGAGTATTCTTTGGTGGCCTGTAATTACGACTCTCTGGGTTCATCCAGCATTCAAATTCCCTATGACCTTCTTTGTGGCAGCACCGACAGACAACTTTGCGGCCTTCGCAATCGACCCCAGGATGGTCTTTCCCACAACGCTTACAGTAAAAATGGCGCTGGGGCTGTCCGGTGCCTGATGGTAGCATTTACGTTTAAGTTAAAATCTGGTGGTATAAAGGTTAGGTTTGTATTTGAATTTAAGAGGTAGGTGTTCTCACCTTTAGGAGGTGCAGATCTCAGAGGTTTAGCATCTATAGCTGGGCCGGTCAACCGAAGGACGGGCTCTTTTCCCTTTGTTCCCTGGTGACCCTGCTGCCCTGTCTTTTTAAAGAATTTCCTGTTCAGGGTTTCGGGTCGGCATTCTTAAGATATTTAATATGGTAAATAGTTTAGAATGGGATAAGTCCTTACTTTCCCTTCTTTTGCCTTTCGCCTGAAGATGCTCCTCCACCCTCAGACTCTCCCTCAGGGTTCTTCCTTTTCTTGGCCCCGAGAGTCTCTTCCCGAGTCTGGAGCATTAGCTCCGTCCTCGAGGCAGCCTCATAACACTCCTGGAATCTCCTTGGTAAGTTCTCACAAAGTTAATTGGTAATGTAGTAGGTAAAGAATTTTATGGTTTTCATGTTAGCACCTGGATGGTAGTGTAGAGGGTAGCTCCCATCGCCATCTAAATGCGAAATAATAGTCCTCCCCGGGACTTCTCGACCTTCACGGTCTCTGAGTAATCCACACCGGGAATGAAGTCCAGTAGACCAATGAATCGAGCGTAATACTCATCCACGGTCAGACCTCCTTGGGTCAATGTTTCAAACTCATGGCGCTTCTTCTGTTTGAGATGTGCTGGGTAGTACTTCCCTCTCAGCAACACTACAAAGGCAGCCCACGAAAAGTCGGGCGTAGCCAGGTGATGGTCCTTGACCAACCTCCACCAAGTGCTAGCTGCATCCTTCAGATGGAAAGCAGCAATGGCGACCTTCTTGTCATCAGGTACTTGTAACGCTTCCTAGGCCTTCTCATGTTCAACGATGTAACGTTCCAAAGTTACGGGGTCTGGTTCCCCTGAATATGTAGGTGGTCGGGTCTCTGTAACTGACTTCAGCCAGTTTGTTTCCCTGGGCTGTGGCGGGTGGGCTGGTGCTCCTCCTATCTGAGTACCCAGCTGTGCAAGAACGGCTGCAACCGTCTCAGCAACTCCTGGAATGCCGGGGTCACCGCCTCTACCTCTTCCAGTACCACGCCCTCTAGTACCACCAGACATCTGTAGTACAGTATGTCACATAAATGCTCGGTAAATTACCGTACACACCCAATAGATATTAAATTGCCTTAAGGCTAACCTGTCACGCAATTTGCGTTACTAGACACAATATCTCCTTAAGACGAATCGTCTCATACTTCCCAAATATTTCCCAAGTCCTAAGCTCACTGTCTTAACCTACTTTCTCGTCATCAGAGCGGTACTCCGCTCTGATACCACTTTTGTAACACCCCTCTCCATAATCACGATATAATCCCTCACGTAGCAATAAATAAAAACGTCTCGCAGCGGAAAATAAATAACAATTACAAAACTCACTCGGGTGTCACCGGCCATTACTCGCCCATGCGAGCAATGTAGCCAAACTACATCCAACTTCCAAAATAAACAAACTGCTAACCGCAGTGATAACGAGAAACTCCTATACATCATACTAAGTCATAACTATAAACATCGACAAGTGAGCGTCTACCCAATCCTGAAAAATACATAACCTTACCATAAGACCACACACCATCTTCATTACTATACCACATCTCCAGTTACCCTGTTCCTGCTCTTCGGCTCCGACAATGATCAACAACCTGAAATGGTGTAGTATCAGCGATAGACGCTGAGTATGCCGGGCCTGGACCCTAATGGTCACTTGTCATTTTAACCATCTTATTATTAGATTGGTTTCATGCTTTTCCTTTTTACAGTTATAATCAAAACTGAAGCATGAATGTACACTATACATAATCAACCATCCAAATATCCATAAACATTAGTCATCCATCCAAACATTCATAGAATATTTCAAATAACATTTGTATATCGAACGTATCGAGCGATAACAATTTAATGTACCATGTACATTCGCCGTAGCGTACAGTTTTCATATTTAATTTACCTTAGCCTTGTAGGCTCCATCCAACCATCATCACACAATAAAATAACCACAAGTATAACCAATGAACAACAAACGAAACAACGAGTAATAAACAAGTATTAAGTCTCGTCCATGGTATTGTTCGCCACTGTATAAGTCTCAATTGTTTTAGTTGTTCAGTTATACCTAGTGACAATGTCTCGTTAAAACGACATGTCTCTAGTTACCCATATATTATGGCGGGTCACCCACGGCAGTAGCCACTCCAACGGTAGAGTCTCCGACCAACGAGCCATTCTAGCTCACGGGAAATTTTCTTGATACTTACGGACCCGTACGCGACATCCTGGTATCGTTTTTGTGATCACAGCGCACCAAGAGCCACATCCTCTTGGCTTTACTTCCATTCCATTAATTAATTAATTATACCATCGCATCGCATTACCAAATTTTCTAACACAACAGACTAAGGTCATTAGTCCAATCCGGAGTTTGTAAACTCGGGATCCAGTGTTAGATACGAGAGCGGCGTATAGAAAAGGCCAATGCTCCGTACAAAAGTCTCAGATAATATGTATGTGTTATTATCATAGTGCTACAACGTTTTACTTACGTTCCTTATTTCATATAAGATAGCACCATAGCCGCTAGTTCGTTTATATATATAGGTTCATATATACGAACCAATACTGTTAACTCAACAACAGTAGATAATAATAGCTATAAATATACAATTCATGCATATTAATTACACATTCAGACAAACAATCTTATCACAGATCGCACAGAAGCCTGAACTGAGGAAGTCCTCAGACAACCAGAGACACATAACAACATACAAGTTATATCAACCAAATCCGAGCCCAAGGAGCAACCTTAGGTCAACTCGGCAAACCCCTTTACATACCGTTCACCCTGACTGTATTACGGTGGAGTATGAATCAGCAAGATCCTACGCTCGTGCAGTCCGTTAGCTCGTCAAGCGTCCTTGTCAGAAGTATACTCTAAACGGTAATAAAACTATAAGTCAGTCTCCATGACTAACTACATCCGGTATTTCCGAATAATAAGCAACCCCGACAGTTCACCTCTGTTTTCTACAGTTGTTACGGGTTCCTCTAAAACAGTCGATTTTGTTACTTAAAACGCGTACGTCAAAACTATTCCAACTGTTAAGTTTAATTCCTTATATTTCTTTTAATCATATCCACCTCTAGTTTAGGTACGTAACCTATAGTTGCATGTATGCATGCATTCTTATATTATATTGCATTCTAAAATTCATAACATATAGTTCGTAATTATATTTATTTTTTTTAAATAACCACCACCATTAAATCATATGGTTTTCAACCAAAATATATATATCCACATTATATACATTATTCTCGTGTATGTATATATATTTTTACCACGTAGGTAATTCTCATGAGTTTCATAGACTCTTATATTTATGTTACACTTTATCATCTTTTATTAGATGATTATTCCCATTAGTTGTATTATATTATACAACTTATATTAAGATTATTATCCTAACAGTAACATTTTATGTTGTATAATTACAACTCATAAGGTTTATTCCATAAACACCTTAGTTATAAATCCCATTTATTTATAGTTTGTCACATTATTTTATGTGAGTACCCTTCCTTATATAATTCCATTAAACCACCTTAATACCATATAATTGTCATAACATTTATGACATTGTAGACCATAGTCTAAAATTCATTTTCCAACTTTATTAATTCGGTATAGCCCTTGAATTTATTTAAATTCCCTTTTTGACCACAACATTATGTAATGTTATACCAAAATCTAATATCATTTGATATGATATTTTTATTTCCTTTAACTATAACCTATAGTTTTTATACAAAACTATTGTATATTGCCTCATAGGCATATATTAAACCTTATACTTTTCCTTAAACCATAATTTCCTTTATTTACAAAATCACCCCTTTCTTTTTACCATGTTATATACCATTCAATATAACATTTCTAACTTATAAAAGAGTATAACCTATGGTTATTTTTGTAAATTCCGAACAGCCCTTGTGCTTTTATAATTGCCATTTGGCCCTATTTATAACATATAGTTTATAATATCATTAAAACATATATTATACACATATCTCAATAAACTCTTATATAATTCTAAAAATCTCCAAATTTTACCAAAGGGTTATAAATATCCTTATTAACCCATATACTCTTGGTATTTACCATTCCACCATCTATTTTCTCCAAAGTGTCATAATGACATAATAACTATATATTATACATATATAGTTTATTTTAATTCCAAAAATAACCAATAAATTCCTAAAAATTCCTAATAGCCCATGGGTGTTTAAAATACCATTGTACACCCTTTTTTTGGTAATAACATATTTACCACATATGTTATAAAAATATTACCATAAGATACTTATCTTATTATAAAACCTTAAATAAGTTTTAACTTATTTATTTGGTCAAAACCTAGCATATGGTCAAGGTTGACCACCTTAATATTTCCTTGACCACCAATTCCTTATAATTACGGTTTAGTACCCAACTTTCAAAATTCACCATTTAACCCCAAAACTTTATAAAATCTTATAAACTTTATTTTAACTCCTTTTTACCTCTAATTTTCGGCCTTATTATTCTAAAGCCCTAAATTTAATTTAATTACACCTAATACCCCATTTATTTTCGGTAATGCATTTATACTACTTAAACTTAATTAAAAGCTTGTAAATGCATAAATAAAATGGCCTAAAATACATGGCCTTATTACAAACATTGCTTGCAAAATAAATTACACATAAATGTCCCAAAATCATAAATTTCGGCCTCACCATATATTTTCATTTATTACCAAACTTCCACATAATGTCTTAAATTTGACATTATGCTTGTTTAATTAGTTATAAAATTTATTAAACCATTCCTTAAACATTTTAAGGTCAAACAAGACCTTTTTTACCTCTTCACTCACGGCAATTAATTACAACTTAAACTTGTATTAATGTAACAAGTTAAGGTTTTAAGTAATTTATACCTTGATTTAACCTAGATAGAACCTTGTTTTTGCCACCTTGAGGAGAAATTCTCCAAAGCTTCTCTTACATGTTTTCAAACAGAAACAAGGCCTAGTTAGTCTCCAAGAAAGATCTAACCATAAGAAGTAATTTAATGTAAGATTTAAGGCAAAAATCACCTTAAGAATGCAAGGAGAGTTCAAGATGGTTTCGACCTGAATCAAACACACCACAAGGTGTTAGATCCACCATATTGACATAGGAAATAGCTAGATCTCAACAATACCTTGTTATTAGGTTTTACCTTGGAAAAATGCCTTAAAAGAGGGTATTTCCTTTGGATCTCGGCCATCCTTGCTCCAAATGGCTAACCAACAGATTCCACATGAAAAGGAGAAGAAGATGAGGCTATGACCAAAGTTTCACAGCCGAACTTGAAGGGAATCAAAAGTTATGAGCTTAAAGCACATTTTTACCTTAAATGGTCAAGACTTGAACTTTCCTCCTTAGATCTGGTTATGAACGAGATTGAACCTTCCTTTAACCTCCAAATTTCTCTACATAGATGTATAGAAGAGGTTGGAGTGTAGATCAATCGAAAAAGGAAAGAAAGATGAAGAAAATGGGCATTTTTATGCCTTAAGAGCTTACCTAGAGCTTGAGCTCTCTCCAATGGAGCTTGGAGACTTACCTACGGTGGAAGAGGAGCCAAAGAGAGTGTTTGGCAATGAGCTCCACGTTTGGAATGGAGCTAATGAGAGAAATGACCTATTTGCCTTAAAGCACTTTTTTGAATATTTTGTGACTTTAGTGAATTGATGACTCATCAAGTCTGATTGGGGTTGGATAATTGAAGCTCAATCAGTGGAGACAAGAGGAGGGGGCAGCCGTTGAAGATAAGAGAAAGGTAGGGCTTGATTGATTCAAATTTTGATTGAAAATGGAGTAAATATGTTACTTTAATTCATTTAATGAATGTGTGACTCATCTCTTGTCTTGTACCAGCTTGGAGCCACGAAATGCAAGGAGGAAGAGGAGCAATGGAGGCTCCAATCAGCTGGCTCACATGGGAAAGGTAAGTGGAGCCCACTTTTTGTTTTATAAGGTAAAGTTGTCTTTTTTTGTTATTTTATGTAAAGTAAGGCATATATTTAATTGTCACATGGGACTTGTCTCTTGGTCTGTTAAGAGACTTAATTATCTGATTTATGTAGTCCATTTCGTGGTCAATGGTCAACATTGACCAACTTAGTCAATGTTGACCCAAACGGGCCCCACATTAGGGTTTTATTAATATTTTAATATTAAATTTGTAAAAATTCGTAAATTTCTGGAATTAAATTCCTAATATCATATAATATGATATTTTATTATATTTAAAGGTTTTATAACCTTTTAGCCCATTTAAAACCAATTTAGAAGGCGATTACACAAAAACGTGCTTTAAGGAGTTTTAGCGCACATTTTGTGTTGCCTGGTGTTTCTGAGCTCTGTTTCTTTGACAACGGTCTTGTTGTGTTCCTTACATGATATTTGATCATGTAATTCAATTTTATATCATTTAGAGGTCATTAGATTTTTAAGGTCTCTTAGAGCACCTTTTGCTTTTTGACCTTGAAGCATGTAAGTGCTTTCTTTGTGTTGGAGTGTTTCCAACGGTTATAATATGTTTTAATGTGTTAATATGCTTAGGACAAATTTTTAGGTCCTACATAGTTCATTTGGGTATTTATTTACCCTTAACAGTCAAAGGGTGCAACATCTTGTTTTGTGTTGACCACTGTTGTTCTCAGTTGACTTTTAAGGCATGTTTAGGCCTTAATTAATGTGATTAGATATTTAATCCATGTTTAATAAGTTTGGGGTATTTCACAAATGATGAAGGATCCCAGTTCGATCGGCGTGTTTTGTAACATTAGGGGCAGCTTACTCATCCCGAGGGGCACTTTTGTAACTTTCAGGGCTCCTACGTCACCCCGTAAGCTTTCTCTCTCCTCCAAAATGACTCAAATCGAATCAGAATGCCTTGAAATTTTGAAACGTGATAGAGGGTGACATTTAGAGCATAATGGCATTAGAATTTTGATTTTTCAAAGTTCCAATAATTTTCTAGTAATTTCTGCTTAAATCTGACAAGAAGTTGAATTTAAAAATATTCCATTATCCAAAAAATCTAATTTCTCCTTAAAAATTTCAGAAATTCACTCCTTTACATGTGGCTAAAGTTTTATAGCCAGAATTATCCTAGAAGATACTCATTTGAACATCGGTAAATCTCAATTTTTACCGAGCTAGTTTATCTTTAAGTGATGCCTATATAAACAACCTTAACCCTTGAGGTTAGACAACTCCAACAGCCCTAAGCAATCAGAAAACTTAGTCGTCTTTAGTCTATCATGTTTTGAAGCTCCTGAGCCCCGAAATTCCATCAAAACTCCATCAAATTCACCACATAAACACATCTTTCAATCCCTCTTGCTACTACAATCATCAAAACAACCTCAAACCACCACAAAAACATGAAGAACACCACTAATCTTCAAGGGTCAGAATATGGTCTCGAATCCAAACCGGAATCGACTCCGGTGAAGCACAGAAAGACTCCCGACGTGAAGAACCCAATCAATCCCGAGAGCAAAACATGTTGAAAACCTAATTTCCTAACTCCCCATGTCTTGGTTAATCTTGTGTCAAAATTTGAGTTCGAACCGACTTCTTTCGGCTTCTGAATCGTCTTTCCTATCGTTTCTGCCGAATAACTTGTTTGCTAAGTTTCGTGTTAAATTCAAATTCAAACTGTATTCTTTTGATTACTAACATATTGGAAATATTTCAGGCTACGTACCCATAATTTTTTAGCCGAAAACACCACCGGGAACCACAAAAAAGCCGCCATCCGTGGCAAGTCCGAGCCTGCGGATAGCCTGTCTGGGGTCCCGGACGGCCTGTCCGTGGCCTCGGACACCCTCGGACGGCGGCGGGATTTTAAATTTTCAAAAGTTAGGGTTTTATATAGCATGTTCGGGCCCACGGAAATCCTGTCCGTGGCCCCAAACTTTTCAAAATTTCATTTTCTTTTCAATTCGACTTTTCTGTATAATTAGATTAACTAGGGCCTGTGGGTTCAGACGTTAGGTTTGTGGCCACGGAAAGAATCAAAATTTGACCTAATTCTGCCTCCAAAACCCTAGTTTGGGTAATTTCGCTTTCCACTTTTAATTTAAGTAAAAAAATGTTAAAAACATAAAAAAAAAAGAAACTTGTGCACTTAGGTTAAACGACCTCGTAATAAGTCATAAATGACATAAGTAGAGGAAAAACGACCTAGTAGGGGTAATAAAAGTAATTTGAACCCTGAATAAGTCAAATACCAAGCCCCCGAACCCGAAATCTCCTTTCCAAATATAATCTAGGTAAAAATTAGGTGGCGACTCTAATTAGGTTCCAATGAGCTAACATAGGACTTAGTAATTAATGTTTTAGACATAGTTATTAAGCTTAGGTTATAAGTGGACCTAGAACTCGATTAGATCCTAATCAATCCAAATCAAGATAGGATAGGGGTTCAAAAATCGAGGCTTACACCGAGCAAGAGCAAATCCGCATGATAATTGAGAACATGCAAATATAGTACAACAATGAGTTAAAATATATGTACTTCCCAAGTTTTGACATGTTGATGGGACAAGTCAGTATCCTAGAGGAGAAAATTCATAAGGAAGAGCTGAAGCTCGAATGCTCAAAGAACTTCGGTGTTGGTTCAAAATTCTCTCAGCTAGAACCGAAAAAAGGCCTTTTTTCAGACAGGAATTTGTACCCGAAGTAGTTACCCAGAAGTGAACATGGTTCAACAGCCTAGAGCTCCAAACAAAAAATGCATAGCAGTACCCTTACCACGTCTAGACTCTTCACAAAGGGAATTCACTGGCATCAGCCGAACACCGAGTTGGGCATTTGAAGAGCTTCAAAGGAGAAATCTTAACCAATTTTGTAATTACCATCAGTTGCCTGGTCATTATGCTGACAATTGTTGAGCATTGAGGCAAAATATTCAGGACCTCATTGAGCAAGGGGTCCAATTTTCTGAGTATGCTGATAATATCGAGAGAGATCGTTTCATTTAAGTGATTTGTCATTAAATGTATTTCTTTTGCCGCATCTTCCAATTTTTGTAGTAGTTTATTTCTGTTTTATATTCCTGGTTAGTTTTTAGTCTTCTAAGATTGTGATCCTCAATGTTATTTTTGTTATTCATGAATAAATGCATAGTTTTATTTTTACAATTTTTGTGTAAAAACGATGAAATTTCGTTCACAAAATGTCTTCCGAGGAAAAGGATCATGAAATAATCACCTTCTGACAATGGGACACAACAACTTATCTTTTGTTTCTGAAAGGGTAAACATGTCCAGCCAAACACCACAGCTTATCCTACACTACCCACAAAGCGGTTCAAAGTCCACATCTGTTAAGTTGTGCCCATAAACCTCAAATCGATACTGCGGGCAATCTGAGTCTAGGTTTGTCGTCTTAAAAAAGAGCTTTCTTTTAAACATGTGAGCAAGTCTTTGTGCGTAAATTCGTGAGAGCGTCTTGAGTGGTAGAACCATGAGCTAGCGAGCGAGCGTGTCATTTTTACATGTCTCCGGTGAGGCCACGCTCAATGGCGAGGTAAACGGCATAACTCCAACCAAAGAAGATAATTTGTAGATTTACTCTTAGACCTGTGAAAGTAACAAAGAACGGATGCACAACTATCAAGAATGACGAAGCACCTACGTACAGCACCATATAGCTAAAAGCTTGTGAAACCCTGCCATTAAACCCTAGGTACCCCCACTGAGCTTTTCATATATTTCCTTTTTGAAAAATTAAGCTCCACAAAACGAGCCAACCTATGATGTACATCCAACCCGGTTAGACCTGTCAATTTTGACCCAACGTGAAACCCAACCCGAACCCAACCCATAATTTTACGGGTTAGGGTCTTGATTATTGACCCATCTACTTTTGGGTTGGGGTTAGAGTAATAAGCTAATTTTGTGGGTTGGGTTAGGGTAAAGATCTAAACCCATGACCCAACCCGAAACCTGAAAATATATCTGTTAATAATAAAAATAAAAGTATTAATCCACACATATATATATTATTTTCAGATCAAACTATACCTTAGCCTTAAGCCCAAGTGTAATTGGACTATCCAACCTTTAATAATATCACACAATCTTAACTAAACAGACGACCCTACCAGCTGCATATCAAACAAAGGGCCTAACGAGATCTTAACAAAATGTTGAAAACCCTAATGCTCTTGTCTTGAAGACTCATAACCATCTTCTTCTCTACGTCATTTTTCATGTCTATGTCACTCTTCATCTCTGCTCAAGGTTTGCTTTTCTTATTCTCACGCCATTACGTTCTTGAGAACATAGATATGTTTAGATTATCTAGAAGGGTGAACAAAACTAGGTGATATTTATTTTTTTGTAAGTAGGATCTTGATTATAGACCTCTTAGTGAATTCTGAAGCCAGCATTGCTGATAGCATGCGGCATAAAAGTTCCTAAACTTTTGGTAACGATTAAGTGATTGTGATTGTACTGTTCTCATGCATGAGCACACAATTTAAATAGGTGTCATTATTTTAAAATTGTCAGTCATAGTTTGAAGCTTTGAGCTCTAGTATATAAATTATTTCTCTAATGCATACAAAGATTTTCATTTTCATTCCCCTTTTTATAAAGGGCACAAGGTTCATGTGCATATGTAGATATGATTCCTCCCCAACAGTGGTAGAGCTTTAGGCTCAGATTAATAAAAATAAACTTATGGAAAAAGTACAAGTTATTCTATTCATGGGAAATTGGTGCATTACTTTAGATTCTTCGCAACATGGAATTCGTTTAAATTCGGGTCGATCAAGTAATATTACTTCTCTTCCTTTTGTTTTATTCTAATTAGTGCATCAGCTAGCACTTGATGGTTTAGATTTTTTTATAAATTTCTACTCATAATCCATATAAATTATTGTATGCTTAAAAAATGGGTTGGGTGGTGTTATACCCAAAATTGTAACCCCTCCCCCCAGTATAGGGTTTGTAAGGATTCAGTGTCGCGAGAGACACTTTGATCAAGTAATGAGGAATCCTGGTTCGATCGGTGCATTCCGGGGCATCAGGGACAGCTTAGTCATATTCAGGGGCATTTTCGAATTTTTGAGGCTCCTAAGACCTCTATATGCTTTATCTCTCCTTCAAAAATGGCTTAAATAAACTCTTAATACTTTTAAAATTTAAGCCATAATAGATGAGAACATTTTGAGTAATGGCTTTGGAATTTTGATTTTTCGAACTACCGATAATTTTCTAGTAATTTTTTATTAAATATGATGAGAAATTGAATTTAAAAATATTCCAATATCCAAATAATTCGATTCCACCTTGGAAAATCATAAATATCCTCCTTTACACATGTTTAAAATTTCATAGTCAAATTCCTTTTGGAAGCCTTTGAGCTAAAACGTCGGTAAATCTTGGTTTTTACTAGATTTTTCTATCTTTAAGTCTATATAAGGAATCCTACCCCTTGATCAAATTAGAACTCCAAGAAACCTAAGCAATAAGAAGACCTTGCCTTCACAAGTCTCTCTCGTTTTTGCACTCCCGAGCCCTGAAATCATACCAAAAACCTTCCAAAATCATTGTCTAAACATGTTTTCCAATTCCCACCACATCAAAAATCATCAAACCTTCACCAAAACACCACCAAAACGTGAAGAATACCATCTACAATCAATAGTCAGAAGCCGGATTCGAACTCAATCCAGAACCGACCTCAACGGAGCACCAAAAGAATCCCGACGTGAAGAGTTTCATTGATCCAGCAGTTCAAACAGTTATAATCATATTTTTCTGAAACCCTACAACTTCATTAGTCTTCTGTCAAATTTTGGGTGAATACTAACCTTTTATAGTTTCTGAATTTCCATTTGTTTCAGTTTTCTACCCTCTAACTTGTTTGTTAAGTTTCGTGCTTAATTCGACTTCAAATTGAAAATCTCTCATTACTAACGTCATGGAAATTTCTTACGTTACGTGCTCATACATTTTGAGCTTAAAACACCTCCGGGAACCGCCTAAAACCTTCCGTCCGTTGGTTGTCTGTAGCCCTGGACGCTATGTCTGGGCCAGAGACGGGTAGTCCGCGGCCACGGATACCCTCGGGTGGCGGTGGGATTTTAAATTTTGAAAATTTAGGGTTCTACAAAGCATGTCCGAGCCCACGGACGTTCTGTCCGTGGCCCCAGATATTTTCAAATTTTTGTTTTCCTTTCAATTCGACTTTTCTGTATTACTAGGTTAATTAGGGTCGTGGGTTCGGACAGCGAATCCGTGGCCATGGACAGACAGAAAATAATTCGACCTATTTCTCCCCCTAAAACCCTAGTTTAGGTAATTTCAATTTTCACCTTAATTTTTTGTCAAAAATAAAAGAAATCATAAGTTCGTGCACTTAGGTTAAAATCATAATAAGCCGTAATTAAACTAAGTAGAGAAAAACGACTTCAAGGGTAATGAAAGTAATTGAACCCTAAAGTCGAATACCAAGCCCCAGAAACCTGAACTCTACCTTTCCTAATTTACCCAAGGTAAAAATTAAGTGACGACTCTTAATAGGTTCTAGTGAGCTAATCTAGGATTAATAATTAGTGTTTATGACATAGTTATTAAACTTAGGTTATTAGTGGACCTAGAATCCGATCAAATCCTAATGAACTTGAATCAACATAGGATAGGGTTCAAAAATCGAGGCTCACAAAATGGCGACTCTACTGGGGACAAACTTTAATATTAACTTGTTTAATTTTAAGAAAGAGCGCTTAACTCGAAAATTGTTTGTTACGGATTTTATTACGTTGTTTGTTTACTTTCGTGCACAATTTACATTTCTGCACCTTTGCATCATATGAGAGCGAGGGTCCACGCAAACCGATTTCACCTCAGGACCCGCTTTAGGGTCCCCTGTCAGGGACTCACACCTTTTTAGGTGATGTGAATGGAGGAAAAGAGGAGGATGTCGTCTAACCACATCCTCTTAATACCTTGGCTTTACCCCCAAGCATTTTCCTGGCAATGCCCTTACCTAGCCTTGTTTGGTCACTCAAAGACCTGACCGTAGACGCACACCTTTAGATGATGTGAAAAGAGTGGGGAAGCCCAAAGAGAAAAGTGTGCAAGCCCTATTCCTTTGTGGTGACCTAGGCCCATGCCCCAAGCACCTCTCTGGATCGATCCATACCCAAATTGGATAAGTGTTAAGAGAGGACATGTTGAACTTGTGTAAGCCTTGTTTGCTTGTATGATCGGTCCACTACCAAGCTTAGAAATTGATAGGAAATTTCCTACACCAACTCAGCGTAACCCGAATTTGCGGTTTTATTGTTTGCGGCCCGAAGGCCCTGTTTGGTTTATATATGAGTCATTTGGGCTTCGGCCCAAAAGTTGAATTTCGGTGGTTTCTCTTTCGGTCCAATTTGAATGATCAATTTAGTTCCAAGCCCACGGAAAACAAATCCACTTAAAGTAATCCATAAGGCACGAAAATCAATTAGGTCTTTCCATTTCGGCCCAAGGCCCATTCTAGAATAGTTAAACTTTCCTTCGGGCTCTGGCCCAAAATCCTACGTCTATGGTCATATCTTTTAGGCCCAATCAGAACCGTTTGTTTAGGTTTCGACCCATTCAAATTCAAGATAGTTTACGTAACTTATTCATTCTAGTTTCTGGCCTCAAGGCCCAACAAGAACATCAAACGAATCTTAGACTTCAAAGTTTTCTCTTGGTCCAGTGGCCCATTCACAGTCCATGTAGCTTCCTTTAGCCCGTTTGCTTCACCTTCATATTAAGGGTATTCAGGCCCACACATCTGTTCTAGTCTAGGAATCACTCTAGCCCATGCACCTCACTCCTAGTTTAGAAAAGATTGAGGCCTAGGTACCTCATACATAACCCATATGTATTTCTAGTTCAGACGTTTCACGGAGCCTAATCAAAGTTCAGAAGGAAGACGATCATGGTCATCTAAATGGCTCCCGACGATCGCGAGCTCGAGTCTCCAGTACGTTGGCATCAGACAGTTCAGCGTCATTAGAAATTGTTATTCTAAGAGTTTTCTCAATTAAATAGTTCTCTTTTCTTAATTAGCCATTCTTCCAACTTTTATGGTAGCTAGTTTCCTTTATCATTTTAGGTAGTTTTTTTTAGAGTATATTTTTAATGTTATCTTTTCATTCATGAATAAGAGTACAGTTCCATAATTTTGTGCATTCATTCAGCAAAAACCAAAATTAAAACAAAAACTAAAAAAATGAGTCATCTCATCACTCCATCCATACTCACCACAGCATCTCATACAGAACCACCCAATTGCAAGCACTCACCATTCACCTCCCGTACAAAGCCATCATTCCACATACATTCACCACAATCCTCACATGTGTCTTACCACTTCGCCATTCCACTACAACACCACCTCACCAAAAAAACATACACACAAATCATCCATCGCCATTTACCTCCTCACACACAATCATCCCTCCACAAACAACATATCACCTTCACAAACAAAAGGGCATTCAAAAGGTTTGTTAAATAAACCCCAAAACAATATTGGGGGCAATCTAAGTTTAGGACCATTAATGTTTATTTCTCTTGTTTAAATGCGTGAACAAGTCTCTGAGTGAAAATTGTGTGAGAGTGTCTTGAGCAGTAAAACCAAGAGAGAGTGAGCGTGTCATTTTCATATGACTCCAGTGAGACTACATTCAAAAGCGAGATAAACGGCATAACTCCGTGTTATACCCAAAATTTTGACCCCCTAGGTTAGGGTCTACGGGGTGCTGGTGTTGTGAGAGGCATTTTAATCAAGTAGTGAGGGATTCCGGCTCGATCGGCGCGCTCCATGGCATGGGGAACAGCTTCGTCATTTTCAGGGGCGTTTTGGTAATCTTTAAAGGCTCCTGAGACCACCTATAAGCTTTCTCTCTCCTCCAAAGGATTCCCAAATCAGCTTGAAACGCTTTGATATTTTAACCCATGATAGAGGATGACATTCTAAGCATAATGGCGTTGAAATTTTGATTTTTCCAGTTTCCAATAATTTTCTAGCAATTTCTGACTGGATCTGACAAGAAATTCAATTTAAAATATTCCAACATTTAAAAAATTCGTTTCCACCTCAGAAAATTCATAATATCCATTTGACATGTGGTTAAAATTTCACAGCAAAATTCCTTTGGGAAGTCTTTTAATTAAAATACCAAAAAATCTTACTTTTACTAGATTTTCTTATCTTAAGAAAGTCTATTAAGGGGATAGGTTTTGGATAAAGGAAGAACTTCATATGCTCAAGAACCCTAGAGAGTCAGAAAACACAGCCTCCTCTCTCTCTCTCACGTTTTCCAACACCCGGCCACCCAAATCATACCGAAAATCCCCCGAAATCACCATCTAAACACGTTTTCCAATCCCCAAAGCACCAATAGTCATCAAAACCCCACAAAAACACACCAAAATGTGAAGAACAGCAAGAACAACCAACAACCAGAAGCTTGGTTCGAAATCCTTTCGGGTCTGCCATCAACGAAGCACTCAACGAATCCGGTGTGAAGAATCACTTGAATCGAAGGTAAAACAGGTTACAACTCTACTTTTCTAATTCCCACGACCTTATTAACTCTCTGTCAAATTTTGGGCTCAAACTAACCTTCGTACGCTTCTGTATCGCTGTTTGTTGAAGCTTCTGTCCAATAACTTGTTTACTAAGTTTCGTGCTTTTCGAACTCAAATTGAAAACTTTCAATCACTAACGTCTTGTACATCTTTCAGGCTACACACCCATAAAATTTGAGCCAAAAACACCTTCGGGAACAGCCTTAACGCCGCCGTCCGAGGCGGTCCGCCACCACGGACGTCATGTCCGGGTCCCTGACTCCTTGTCCGTAAGCCCGGACGCCCACGGACGGCGGCGGGATTTTTAAATTTTAAAAATTTAGGTTTTTCTAATAATGTCCGGCGCCCACGGACGGCCTGTCCGTGGCCCGGACTTTACAATTTTCTGTTTCTGTTTTAATTCGACTTTTATTTTCATATAGGTTAACTGGGTCCGTGGTCTCGGACATTAGGTCCGTGCTACGGACGGAAACAAATTTGACCTAATTCTGCCTCCGAAACCCTAGTTTAGGTAATTTTAATTTCCACTTTAATTTTCTGCCAAAAAACGTTAAAAAATAAAAAAAGAAGCACGCCCTAGGTTAAAAACACTTTGTAAAAGCCGTAAATAAACCAAGTAGAGGAAAAACGACCTAGGAAGTTGAAAGTAATCTGAACCCTAATTAAGTCGAATATCAAGCCCCCAACCCGAACTCCTTCCTAATTTGATCTAGGTTAAAATTAGCGTGTCATAAGGTTCCAATGAGCTAGCCTAGGTTTTAATAATATTGTTATATGACATAGTTATTAATCTTAGTTATAAGTGGACCTAAAAAACCCGATTAGATCCTAATCAACTTAATCCACATAGGATAAGGTTTAAAATCGGGCTCACAACTGGCGACTCTACTGGGGACAAATTCTTAATTTTAACTTGTTTAATTTTAGGAAAGAGGGCTTAACTTGAAAATGTTTTATTTATGGCTTTATTTACTC